>CM077447.1:21392499-22592499 GCA_039654765.1 Mylopharyngodon piceus
AAGATATCATGCACAACTAGACTATACAGTAATTATACGGATTATTAACATTTATTATAAACTTTTACATAATGATCAAGTTTACAAATCTTAGCAACAAATCAAAACCAGAATCAGAACGTGTTTGGAACAAGATGAGCCAGATTATCTTGCTGATTTTTTCCCCGTTCACAGAGTTATGGTAATTGTCTAAATGTTTTTTTAAAGCAGTTTTCCTTTTTCTAAGCAGACACATTTTCTTTCGCTTTCTCAGAAGTGTGATTGGATGAAACAATGAAGGAGGCTTTTTCACGTGTTTCTCAGTGGTTATGTAAAATATCTCACATATTCTATATGTTGTTCATGAGGAAGATTCATTGTTTTTCCCACCACTGTGTACAAACTGATGCCAATACTTTATATTGTACACATAATAATGTTGACAACATTAAATGCTTGCTGTTTAGGCTTTATTTGGATTTTGATTTAGCTTGAATTATAATAAGTTTCACAAATCTGAACTTTCATTAAACACTTAAAATGCATTTAGCAATTAGTGATTAATTCCATTACCATCAGCAGTCATAAATACTGTATAGCGAAGTATAACCAAAATAAGTATAAGTATAACCAGTGGACAGAGAGCCGAAAGATGTGGTGTATATATATGTGATCAGTACAAAATGAACTATAAATGCAATTTGCACACAATAATTCTGTTCTTAAAACAAAACAAGTAGGCTTTACAGACCTCCCTTCAGTGTGAGCCCCCACCATGTTGGGCTCCTAGCAGCCAGCATATGTGCTGTCAGGTAGTGGCCTTAGCAAGCCTCCCTGTGTACAGCCCCCATGAAATGGGTTTCTGGTAGCTTTGGGGTATTTTATCAGATAGTAGGCCTTAGCAGGCCTCTCTGTGGTGAGCCCTCATCAGTGTGGATGTGGTAGCAATAAGACATGCTCCAAATAGTTGGCCCTAGTAGGCCTCCTTGTGAGTTGTCACCAGCACTTTGGGTCTTGCGACAGCTAGCAGAGGCGTTTGGCAGGTAGTCAGGCCTTGGTAGGTCTTCCTGTTAGATAGCCCCAGGCTCTTGGGGAGTGTTTAGCAGCTAGCTAGACTTGCTGTTAGACAAGTAGGCCTTAACAGGCCTCTTGCGAGTGAGTCCCCAGTAGTGCGCTAGCAGCAAGACTTGCCGCTGGTTGTGGCCTTAGCAGGCCCCTGCAGGCGAGTCCCCTCTGGGTATTTAGAGCAAAGTCTTGCTATCAGTTTGTTGGCCTCCCTGGAGATGAGCTCCATCAATGTTGCTGCATTTAGCCGTGTTGAACTGGCTGCCAGGTAGCTGGCCTTAGCGGGCCACCTTGGAGGCTAGTTACCAGCAGTATGGGTTCTCTGGTAGAAGCGCGTAGGTTTGCTTTCAGATAGTAGACCTTAGCAGGCCTCTCTATGGCGAGTCCCCAGCAATGTGCGTAACTGGCAGCTAAAAAAAAAAAAGAAGCTTTGGTCAGCTAGCGAGTCTTCTATTAGATGGATGGCCCTAGCGGGCTTCCTTGTGTATTAGCAGGCCTTCCTGTGGGTGAACCCCAGGGTTGCAGGCCTTTGGACAGCTTAGCTAGTCTTGCTATCATGTAGTTGGCCCTAACAGGCCTCCCTGCGTATTAGCACGCCTCCATGTAGGCGAGCCCCAGTGTTGCAGGCCTCAGACAACTAGCTATCAGGTTGTTGGCCTTTACAGGCCTCCCTGAGGACCAGCCCCCATTGAGCGGGTGCATGGCAGCTAGCATCGACCTTTTTCAGCCAGTGTGTTTGAGGTGGGTGACCTTAGGGGCCCCTGGAACTGAAATTCCCACGATGCGGGTATTTTCTCTGCCAGTTAAGACTTGATACCAGGTAGCTGGCCGCTGTAGGCCGCCCTGATGCGAGTCCTCTGCGGTTGGGTATCGGTCAGCAAGGTCTTATTGTTAGTGGGTGTCACGAGCTGATGGCCATGTTCATCTAGAGTAGTAGGCCCAACTGGGCCTCCTCAGGGTATGTTGCCGCATGTTTGTAAAAACGCTTTTTCTGAAGTACTCTGCTTGCTGGCAATGTGATGGTTGGCCATGGTTGGCTTTTAATCTGGCCTTCCTGAGACCGCACGTTATTACGTGTCGCTGACTTGGCTAATTCTGTTCACCTTCGTTTTCCTAGCCTATAGCCTGGTCGACCTCATAGGTCAAGCTTGGGACTCATCTCATTCTGAGAGTAGATTTGAGTACTTAGCTCCCTAAGTTGGTCATAGGTTGAAGGCTTCTCTTGAGGCCTCCCAATTAGATCAGCCCCTAGGCTGTGAGCATTCCCCTCACGGGGTCCCCCATTTGTTAGAGTGTACGGCCTCCTTAGCGCCTTGAAACATAGGTGCTTTGTAGATCCTAGGATCGAGCAGATATACTCCCCTCAATTGCAAGGGTCGATAGCGCTTTGCTGAGTCCTGCTGAGTTGGTTACAGCCCGTTCGCAGTCCCTCTTTCTGGATGTCTCTTCATGTGACTTCTGCATCGGAGACTCTGTTTCTGTAGAAACAAACAGATGGTAGGCAGATTAAGTTACTAGTACAGCTAGAAACTGGGTCAGCCTCCCTGGCGGTATTCAGGGTGACCGTGTCCCTTGAGAAGTGACTGGCTGGGGGTCCGTCGGGCCTCTAGCCACGCTCCCTTAAAAGAACCCCTTCTGTATAAAGTAAAATGTTGTGGAGAAGAGGGCACGCGCCGAGTACTTCGTGCCCTTTCTAAAATCCGTGTGCATGGTGAAAGGGGTGCTTTTGCCCTTTCTAATTCCATGTGTATGGTAAGAGCATGCGCAGAGTGCTTTGTGCTCTTTTTAAAATCCATGTGTGTGGTAAGAGCACACGCTGAATGCTTTGTGCCCTTTCTAATCTGTTGGTTCCAGGCCTTTTTGCGGCCTTGGCTTTTAGGCCTATAAGAGAGGCTTTGACGGCTGGGAGCGCTGTCATTGACAGCCCAGATGTGACCCGTAGGGTGAGTGGGTCTGGCGTTTCATTTGAATTTGCCAGATTCTGACAGTTGTCACTGCCACTGCGTTGGCATGCACTCCCCTCAGCATGGCGGCGTGGGTATATCGTTCCCCTAGCGTCTTTACGCAGCGTTGAGTTCTCTTTCGAAAGGGAAGTCTCAGGTTACGCATGTAACCATGGTTCCCTGAGAACAGGGAACGAGACGCTGCGTCTCTTTGCCATGCATCGGGGCCCACCTGCTTACAGTCCCTTCAGACGATAAGTGGATGACATGTTATTTGGGCACCCCTTATATACTATCGGGTCGCATTGTGATGAAGTCATGGGCTGTCGCCGGTCAATATGATATTGCCGAGATTGGATATGTGTTTCAGACACCGGTTCACGCGGAGGCGTTCCCCTAGCGTCTTTACGCAGCGTCTCGTTCCCTGTTCTCAGGGAACCATGGTTACATGCGTAACCTGAGACGTTTTTCAGATTTATAAAATGAGCTTATGACATAGTGTATCGTCATTTATAAATGACAAAGAGAAAATTGCATTTAAAATACAATAATATTCTACCAAAAAAAAAAAAATAATAATACATTTTAGTATTATCATATGACATCCCCTTCAGCCAATAAAATTAAAATCTATGTGCCATGTGCTTCACATTTTTGACAACAAGGATGTGAAGGAGACATAAACACATGTTACTGTAGTAAATGTAAATGTAAATGTCACATGCTGCCAATGCTTCATTGTGAGTTCATTTTAGACTAGGAAATTCATATAAATTCAGTTGTTCATCCAAAGTATTTTCTAAAGTTTTTGATCATTTGTAATGCACATTTTGTTAATTCAATAACTCAAATTTCAAAAAAATCTGTGTGTTATGCATAAATGACAAAGTCCTTTTAGGGGATAGATTTTTTTCTATATAGCTGCTCTATTGGTCATTACTGGAAGTCAGTATAATAGTCTTTTTGCTTGTGTTTTAGGTTGATGTTAGTAAGTTTTATAGAAGACAGAGTAAAAGCTGTACTTTTTCCAGTATTGATGATAGTGATGGCAGTGCATTAGAAAATAAGGTCGTAGTAAGAAAGGAAAAAGTTGAAGATCGAGGAGGATAGAAGCAGTGAGGGTGATGGCAGAGATGAAGAATATAAGCCATAGATTGTTGTGAAAGTCAAGCATTTTGGTACATTTTCCAATGCCACTTTGGAAGATGTGATCCATACTACAACCAGATGTCAGGAAAGATGCCACTGCCTACTGGCCTCACTGCACTGACAAACAAATGCTCCAAAAATGATGACTAAACAGGTCAAAATTGAGCTACATGTGGAAAGTGTGGGCTACACTGAAAAAGAAAAGTCTTGTTGATTTTCACTTGTGCTACATTCATTGATTTGGACAAGAAAGAAAAAATGTTAAAGATTGTTTTAAGGTTTTTTTGAAACACAAAGACAAGGTTTCACTATTTTCCAGGCAGTGAAGTTACACCTTTTTTTCTTCCTCATACCTACAAAACCAAATCCTTCTTCTCAAAGCTAAAGGTTTAAAGATGGACGTGTAACAATGTGAGGACATTATTGCTGTCTTGCATTGTTCTCACAGAACATCTGTGAATTTTTGAAAAGAAACTCATGACTAAAACTGAAACTAAAACAACTTTTAGCTGCACATGTATTTTAAAGTGAATGAATCTGAGAGGAGTGCAAAATAATTAGGCTACTATATTTTGTGCCATGTGAAATCCAACAATAGTTTTGTGTAGACTTGCAAACTGTTCTTCACTGTCATTGATGTCAACAGTTGAAATTATACATGAAGACAGACACAAACACACTGATCGCTGACTCCATCAGGTTTAAAATAATATTGATACTTGAGAGCACTTTATATTAGGTGTCTTTAACTACTATGTATTAATATTTAAATTAATCATTGGATACAATGCACTTATTGTATACACACGTTTTTACATTATATTATAATTTAAAAAAATAACTGCATGTAATTACATCTATAATTTCACTTCCCCTACCTCTAAATTCACCCCTAAATACCTACCAATACCACCAAACCACTCCCTAACCTTACCCGTATTCTCAGTAGAAGAAAAAGTGTTTTGCAACACAATATGAGCAGAATAAGTACATTGTACTTATTTTTGATGTAAGTACATAGTAGTTGAAGACACCTAATATAAAGCGTGATCAAATTTTTAATAAAATCAAAAGAGGCATAAGGAATACAAAATCAGCCATAAGGTGAGCAAGATATCATGCACAACTAGACTGTACAGTAATTATACAGATTATCAACATTTATTATAAACTTTTACATAATGATCAAGTTAAAAAAAAAAAAAATAGCCTGGCACTTCTGGCAACTCATGAACTTTAAAAAAGGAAGTTTACAAATCTTAGCAACAAATCAAGAGCAGAATCGGAATGTGTTTGGAACAAGATGAGCCAGATTATCTTGCTGTTTTTTTTTTTTTTTTTTTCACGGTTCACAGAGTTATGTAACTTGTCCCTACTCTTGTATATTATACTATCTCTGTCTGCTCCATCTGGTTGATCATGTGTTGTATACTGACTGTGTACTTGTATACATTTGTGTTCATGTTATCTATCAACTTCATGTAAAGCGTCCTTGGATCCTTGAAAGGCGCTATAAAAATAAAATGTATTATTATTATTATTATTATTATTATTATTATTATTATTATCATGGTAATTGTCTAAGCAGACATATTTTCTTTCACTTTCTCAGAAGTGTGATTGAATGAAAAAATGTAGGATGCTTTTCACATGTTTCTCAGTGGTTATGCAAAATATCTCATATTCTATGTGTTTAGGCTTTATTTGGATTTTAATTTAGCTTAAATCATAATGAGTTTCACAAATCTGAACTCTTATAATAAAACACTTCAATTGCATTTAGCAATTAGTGATAAATTCCATTACCATCAGCAGTCCACATACTGTGAGTCTTACTGACTAAATAAAGCAAACTGGCTTTATCTTCCAGTCATAAATACTGTATAGCGAAGTATAACCAAAACAAGTATGATATAACCAGCGGACAGAGAGCCGATAGATGTGGTATATATAACTTAAGTGATCAGTACAAAATGACCTATAAATGCAACTTGCCAACAATTATTCTG
Organism: Mylopharyngodon piceus; assembly: GCA_039654765.1. Taxonomy (NCBI): domain Eukaryota; kingdom Metazoa; phylum Chordata; class Actinopteri; order Cypriniformes; family Xenocyprididae; genus Mylopharyngodon; species Mylopharyngodon piceus. Next base: position 21,398,645 of record CM077447.1, read on the forward strand.
TTCTTAAAACAAAACAAATAAATAAACAAACAAACATACAAATAAACAAAGAAATGAAAAAGAAAAAAAAACAACAACATATGAATAGATAAAAATTTCCATTACTGTATTAAAAGTATGTGATAAATTTTATTTTTTTTATTTTGTATCAGTAAAGAGTTTAATATAATGCTTTCCAAAAAAGTAAATGTAAGTGAAGTTGCAGAAAAACACACAGTTGCATAACACTCTCTCCGGTAACTGTGATGACTTGAAACAACTTATTCAACCGGTTGATTAACATTAAGATTTTTTAGTTTTACTTCCTCTCAGCTCTAATAGCTGATCTAATCACAGTGTGACGTAATCACACAATTTCACTCTCTTTCTCTTCAGCATCACTGGCTTAAATGACTTGCCAGGTTTATAAAGGAATTTGCAGCAGGTCAAAACCTTCATGTTAAAGCCACTAATTTACTGTGAGCATTTCAGAAATTTTAATTATTCACTTCACTTACGGAAACACTTTACATTCAATAAAGAAAACCTCACAACAAACAACCACAAAAACTCTTTCCCATCAGAAAAATTTCATAACAGTGACAGAGGACGTATGATGCTTTATAAAGAAACAGAAAGAATTCATAAACACCTTCAGCAGGTGCAGATGCAGATTGTCTCCAGCGATAACAGATCTCAACATTCCTCAGCTCTCAGGTCATTTGAGCTGCTGGGATGGACCTCGATCACTTCCCAGATTTAGCACCTGCTGTAAATGATATAAAAGCAAGAGAGAGCACCTACAGATACAACAGTGAGACATCACAAGCTCATCTACATCATGATCTTCACCATCACCTGCCTTGCCCTGGTGGCCTCTGCTCTGGGTAAGTGTCTTCTTTAGAAGTTTGCAAGAAAAGTGATGGGTGAATATATATATTTACAAAATGCAAAACCTAAATAAAGAGCTTCATTCTTCTGTCATGAACTTCTGTTCTTTATCAACAGGTTGTGGAGTGCCTGCGATTAAGCCACAGACGATTGGCAGCAGGATTGTGAACGGACAGAATGCCATCTCTGGTTCTTGGCCCTGGCAGGTCTCTCTCCAGGTGACTGTGTATTGGCCGGCTTTTATCATGCATTTGCCTGATTTGTTCAAAGAGTATATGTCATGTTTCCAATGCTTTTACCTCTGAAACAGCTACCCAACGGATTCCACTTCTGCGGTGGATCCCTGATCAACCAGAACTGGGTTCTCACTGCTGCTCACTGCGCTGTCGTGTAAGAGTCTTCAATCTGACAAACATCACATACAATAGCACTTAATAGATGCTCTTGCTCTTTTCTTTTTACAGTCTGTTTTGTCTTTATCTCTCTCTTTTTAGGGTCGGCTATCATCGTGTCATTCTTGGAGAACATGATCGTGGCTCCAGTGTTGAACCCATCCAGGTCAAACTCGTTTCCAAGGTAAAAATGTTGAATGATTTCAGAGATGAATATCAAAATTAGAGATCAACTATAAAGTGCTATATAAATAAAGATGACTTCACTTAACGTAACAAAAATAAAAACAAGAGATCACTGGACAAGACCAATAAAAACAGTACAAATAATATGCATTATGAATGTTCATTATGAATCCATTATTATCATTTTAAATAACTCATTGTTTGAAGGTTTATCCAAACAAGAAGTTTCTTTAGCTGTGAAAATGAATTAAGTGGGGAAATAGGTATTAGTCAAATTATCTCTAGTTCAGCTTTTGGTTCATGTCTGTCAGCATTGAAGTCATCTACATGCTAGTTTACTCCTAAAACTTGCCCAAATAGATTTAAGCATTTAAAGTTGAAAGAAAATAACTGTACCATATTCCCAAATGACCATTCATGCTGAAGGGAAGAAGGAAAAAATGCATAAAAGGGTTAAGACGACAAGAAGAAATAAAACATGCATATATATTAGATTACCTTCTATAGAGTCAGCTTCCACTAGTAACTGTCCATCTTTTTTGGTCCTTTGTGTATGGTCAGGTCATCACCCATCCGCTCTACAGCAGCACGACATTCAACAATGACATTGCGTTGCTGAAACTTGCGTCTCCAGTTGTCTTCACTCCCCGTATCTCTCCTGTATGTCTGGCTCCATCAACCATCAACATCCTGCCTGGAACCCGCTGCTTCACCACTGGATGGGGCAGAACTGCCACCACATGTAAGTCGCCTGTTGAAATCGCTGAATTGCAAAAAATTACTTATCTGTCTTTTCTGAATCTTTTCTGAATGTTTTCTTCTCTTTTTTCAGCGAGTCCTCTGATCCTGCAGCAGACAGGTCTGCCCATCACGAGTCCTGCTGTGTGCAGGCAGATCTGGGGTCAGAGCAGAATCACTGATGCCATGATCTGTGCTGGAGCCTCTGGATCCTCATCTTGCCAGGTATATGAAGACAGATCAAGACAAACACATTCCCATACCAATGTTGCTGCTGTTTCAATCTCAAATGTGTGTTTGTGTCTGTGTGTTTCCCACAGGGTGATTCTGGTGGTCCTCTGGTGTGTGAGAGTAAAGGGGTCTGGACTCTGGTGGGGTCTGTGTCCTGGGGCACCAGCACTTGTAACACTTTTTACCCAGGAGTATACGCCCGCATCTCCCAACTGCGCTCCTGGATCGACAAGACTATCGCTTTCAACTAGAGCACCAGTCTGAGCATTTACCCTTCAAAGGAGGCAAAAGCAGATTTTAATCATTAATCTGTATTACAGTTGGTCCTTGTTGATGGTCTTTTTGTTTATGACTTTTGGTCTTGTGTCAGTCTGGGCTCCAGTGACCTGTCTGTTATGTTACTGTTTTGTTTTTGCTTCATGTTACATGTTACGGTTTTATACAAATAATGACCAATTTTCAATAAAATGAAATGAATACAATAAATTGTAATGAGGAGTGTAATCATTTGTCTGAACTTAAAACATAAGTTACCATAATCCACATAAAGTACTGCAAACAAAATGAAATGTTTTCCTTTAAAATAAGTAGTTTTAATATATATATTTAAATTTTGAAACAGTGTTCCACTTTCACAGGAACAAATGACAGACAACAGTGTTGCAATATTTGGGTTATCAGATGTTTTCACCTGTACAGACAAATTATTTGCCAAAGGTTATGAAATGCACATGATGTTCTCTGACCATCAAACATACAGGCATGAAGATTGATAAACAGCCACAAAAATTCCTTCTGATCACATGTTGAAAATCTTCTTTGGTGTTCACTTTTGTAAACATGCCAAGATGATACAGATCAATCTGTTTATTCCTCTATCCATGGTGCTGAAACCTGTGTGTTGTCTTGTATCAGAAGCCAAAGAGATCCAGATACAAACTGGAGAGAAACCTGTTGAAAAGGTTCCATTAGAATGCGACAAACACTGATGTTCCATATTCTTATTCAGACAATCACTAAAATTTAAGTCACAGCACAAGTCAAGTTCTCTTATGTAGTACTGAATAATTCTGATTGTTAACAGATTTAGCTGCACTTTTATGAGTTCCACTTTTATGACTGTCTGTTATTCTACTGTAAGTGGATGACTTAGTAATACTCTGTTTTTCAGATTTAAAAAATTAGCTCATGAACAACTTATGAAAGATTTGAAAAAAAAAAAAAAAAAATTACGGGGGACGAAATTTGCAATTTTACAGAAAACTTCTCATTGTCAATAGTATAAAATGACTTTGAGGGGGGAAAATTACATTCTGATTAGCTTTGTTTAAAGTCAAACTGTTCATTTTGATGTACAGAATGAGCAGAAGCTGAACATTATGACAGTAAATAAAGATATGTAAAGTTTGGCGTCTCCACTGGTGACACAAACTCAATGATGTCCAACAAGCTGCAGTGTTTTTAATGGAGTTTCTTCCTTGAGAATCTTCCTCATACCTACAAAACTAAATCCTTCTTCTCAAAGCTAAACGTTTAAAGATGTGTAACAATGTGAGGACATCACTGTTGTCTTGCATTGTTCTCACAGAACATCCATGAATATTAGAGATGGAACTGATGACTAAAACTGAAACTAAAACCACTTTTAGCTGCACATGTATTTTAAAATGAATGATCTGAGAGGAGTGCAAAATAATTAGGCTACTATATTTTGTGCCATGTGAAATCCAACAATAGTTTTGTGTAGACTTGCAAACTGTTCTTCACTGTCATTGAAGTCAACAGTTGAAACTATACACATAGACAGACACAAACACACTGATCGCTGACTCCATCAGGTTTAAAATAATATTGTAACTTGAGAACACTTTATATTAGGTGTCTTTAACGTACTAATATTTAAATTAATAATTTGATACAATGCACTTATTGTATAAACACGTTTTTACATTATACTTATATTTTAAAAAATACCTGCATGTAATTACATCTATAATTACACCATTGACCCTTCCCCTACCTCTTAACTCACCCTTAAACCTACCAATACCACCAAACCGGTCCCTAACCATACCCGTATCCAACCTCAGTAGAAGTAGTGTTTTGCAATACAACATGAACACAATTAGTACATTGTACTTATTTTTGATGTAAGTACATAGTAGTTAAAGACACCTAATATAAAGCGTGATCAAATTTTAATGAGATCAAAAGAGGCATAAGGAATACAAAATCAGCCATAAAGTGAGCAAGATATCATGCACAACTAGACTGTACAGTAATTATACGGATTATTAACATTTATTATAAACTTTTACATAATGATCAAGTTTACAAATCTTAGCAACAAATCAAAACCAGAATCAGAACGTGTTTGGAACAAGATGAGCCAGATTATCTTGCTGATTTTTTCCCCGTTCACAGAGTTATGGTAATTGTCTAAATGTTTTTTTAAAGCAGTTTTCCTTTTTCTAAGCAGACACATTTTCTTTCGCTTTCTCAGAAGTGTGATTGGATGAAACAATGAAGGAGGCTTTTTCACGTGTTTCTCAGTGGTTATGTAAAATATCTCACATATTCTATATGTTGTTCATGAGGAAGATTCATTGTCTTTCCCACCACTGTGTACAAACTGATGCCAATACTTTATATTGTACACATAATAATGTTGACAACATTAAATGCTTGCTGTTTAGGCTTTATTTGGATTTTGATTTAGCTTGAATTATAATAAGTTTCACAAATCTGAACTTTCATTAAACACTTAAAATGCATTTAGCAATTAGTGATTAATTCCATTACCATCAGCAGTCATAAATACTGTATAGCGAAGTATAACCAAAATAAGTATAAGTATAACCAGTGGACAGAGAGCCGAAAGATGTGGTGTATATATATGTGATCAGTACAAAATGAACTATAAATGCAACTTGCACACAATAATTCTGTTCTTAAAACAAAACAAATAAATAAACAAACAAGCATACCAATAAACAAAGAAATGAAATAATAATAAAAAAAATATGAATAAATAAAAATAGCCATTACTGTATTAAAAGTATGTGACAAATTTTATTTTTATTTTGTATGAGTAGAGAGTTTAATATAATGCTTTCCAAAAAGTAAATGTAAGTGAAGTTGCAGAAAAACACACAGTTGCATAACACTCTCTCCGGTAACTGTGATGACTTGAAACAACTTATTCAACCGGTTGATTAACATTAAGATTTTTTAGTTTTACTTCCTCTCAGCTCTAATAGCTGATCTAATCACAGTGTGACGTAATCACACAATTTCACTCTCTTTCTCTTCAGCATCACTGGCTTAAATGACTTGCCAGGTTTATAAAGGAATTTGCAGCAGGTCAAAACCTTCATGTTAAAGCCACTAATTTACTGTGAGCATTTCAGAAATTTTAATTATTCACTTCACTTACGGAAACACTTTACATTCAATAAAGAAAACCTCACAACAAACAACCACAAAAACTCTTTCCCATCAGAAAAATTTCATAACAGTGACAGAGGACGTATGATGCTTTATAAAGAAACAGAAAGAATTCATAAACACCTTCAGCAGGTGCAGATGCAGATTGTCTCCAGCGATAACAGATCTCAACATTCCTCAGCTCTCAGGTCATTTGAGCTGCTGGGATGGACCTCGATCACTTCCCAGATTTAGCACCTGCTGTAAATGATATAAAAGCAAGAGAGAGCACCTACAGATACAACAGTGAGACATCACAAGCTCATCTACATCATGATCTTCACCATCACCTGCCTTGCCCTGGTGGCCTCTGCTCTGGGTAAGTGTCTTCTTTAGAAGTTTGCAAGAAAAGTGATGGGTGAATATATATATTTACAAAATGCAAAACCTAAATAAAGAGCTTCATTCTTCTGTCATGAACTTCTGTTCTTTATCAACAGGTTGTGGAGTGCCTGCGATTAAGCCACAGACGATTGGCAGCAGGATTGTGAACGGACAGAATGCCATCTCTGGTTCTTGGCCCTGGCAGGTCTCTCTCCAGGTGACTGTGTATTGGCCGGCTTTTATCATGCATTTGCCTGATTTGTTCAAAGAGTATATGTCATGTTTCCAATGCTTTTACCTCTGAAACAGCTACCCAACGGATTCCACTTCTGCGGTGGATCCCTGATCAACCAGAACTGGGTTCTCACTGCTGCTCACTGCGCTGTCGTGTAAGAGTCTTCAATCTGACAAACATCACATACAATAGCACTTAATAGATGCTCTTGCTCTTTTCTTTTTACAGTCTGTTTTGTCTTTATCTCTCTCTTTTTAGGGTCGGCTATCATCGTGTCATTCTTGGAGAACATGATCGTGGCTCCAGTGTTGAACCCATCCAGGTCAAACTCGTTTCCAAGGTAAAAATGTTGAATGATTTCAGAGATGAATATCAAAATTAGAGATCAACTATAAAGTGCTATATAAATAAAGATGACTTCACTTAACGTAACAAAAATAAAAACAAGAGATCACTGGACAAGACCAATAAAAACAGTACAAATAATATGCATTATGAATGTTCATTATGAATCCATTATTATCATTTTAAATAACTCGTTGTTTGAAGGTTTATCCAAACAAGAAGTTTCTTTAGCTGTGAAAATGAATTAAGTGGGGAAATAGGTATTAGTCAAATTATCTCTACTCTAGTTCAGCTTTTGGTTCATGTCTGTCAGCATTGAAGTCATCTACATGCTAGTTTACTCCTAAAACTTGCCCAAATAGATTTAAGCATTTAAAGTTGAAAGAAAATAACTGTACCATATTCCCAAATGACCATTCATGCTGAAGGGAAGAAGGAAAAAATGCATAAAAGGGTTAAGACGACAAGAAGAAATAAAACATGCATATATATTAGATTACCTTCTATAAAGTCAGTTTCCACTAGTAACTGTCCATCTTTTTTGGTCCTTTGTGTATGGTCAGGTCATCACCCATCCGCTCTACAGCAGCACGACATTCAACAATGACATTGCGTTGCTGAAACTTGCGTCTCCAGTTGTCTTCACTCCCCGTATCTCTCCTGTATGTCTGGCTCCATCAACCATCAACATCCTGCCTGGAACCCGCTGCTTCACCACTGGATGGGGCAGAACTGCCACCACATGTAAGTCGCCTGTTGAAATCGCTGAATTGCAAAAAATTACTTATCTGTCTTTTCTGAATCTTTTCTGAATGTTTTCTTCTCTTTTTTCAGCGAGTCCTCTGATCCTGCAGCAGACAGGTCTGCCCATCACGAGTCCTGCTGTGTGCAGGCAGATCTGGGGTCAGAGCAGAATCACTGATGCCATGATCTGTGCTGGAGCCTCTGGATCCTCATCTTGCCAGGTATATGAAGACAGATCAAGACAAACACATTCCCATACCAATGTTGCTGCTGTTTCAATCTCAAATGTGTGTTTGTGTCTGTGTGTTTCCCACAGGGTGATTCTGGTGGTCCTCTGGTGTGTGAGAGTAAAGGGGTCTGGACTCTGGTGGGGTCTGTGTCCTGGGGCACCAGCACTTGTAACACTTTTTACCCAGGAGTATACGCCCGCATCTCCCAACTGCGCTCCTGGATCGACAAGACTATCGCTTCCAACTAGAGCACCAGTCTGAGCATTTACCCTTCAAAGGAGGCAAAAGCAGATTTTAATCATTAATCTGTATTACAGTTGGTCCTTGTTGATGGTCTTTTTGTTTATGACTTTTGGTCTTGTGTCAGTCTGGGCTCCAGTGACCTGTCTGTTATGTTACTGTTTTGTTTTTGCTTCATGTTACATGTTACGGTTTTATACAAATAATGACCAATTTTCAATAAAATGAAATGAATACAATAAATTGTAATGAGGAGTGTAATCATTTGTCTGAACTTAAAACATAAGTTACCATAATCCACATAAAGTACTGCAAACAAAATGAAATGTTTTCCTTTAAAATAAGTAGTTTTAAAATATATATTTAAATTTTGAAACAGTGTTCCACTTTCACAGGAACAAATGACAGACAACAGTGTTGCAATATTTGGGTTATCAGATGTTTTCACCTGTACAGACAAATTATTTGCCAAAGGTTATGAAATGCACATGATGTTCTCTCTGACCATCAAACATACAGGCATGAAGATTGATAAACAGCCACAAAAATTCCTTCTGATCACATGTTGAAAATCTTCTTTGGTGTTCACTTTTGTAAACATGCCAAGATGATACAGATCAATCTGTTTATTCCTCTATCCATGGTGCTGAAACCTGTGTGTTGTCTTGTATCAGAAGCCAAAGAGATCCAGATACAAACTGGAGAGAAACCTGTTGAAAAGGTTCCATTAGAATGTGACAAACACTGATGTTCCATATTCTTATTCAGACAATCACTAAAATTTAAGTCACAGCACAAGTCATGTTCTCTCATGTAGTATTGAATAATTCTGATTGGTAACAGGTTTAGCTGTACTTTTATGAGCTCCACTTTTGTATCTGTTTGTTAGTCTATTGTAAGTGGATGACTTAATAATACACTGTTGTTTTTCAGATTTATAAAATTAGCTCATGAACAAAAAAAAAAAAAATTACGGGGGACGAAAGGATTTTGCAATTTTACAGAAAAGTGACCATTGTCAATAGTATAAAATGACTTTGAGGGGGGAAAATACATTTTGATTAACTTTGTTTAAAAGCAAACTGTTCATTTTGATGTACAGAATGAGCAGAAGCTGAACATTATGACAGTAAATAAAGATATGTAAAGTTTGGCGTCTCCACTGGTGACACAAACTCAATGATGTCCAACAAGCTGCAGTGTTTTTAATGGAGTTTCTTCCTTGAGAATCTTCCTCATACCTACAAAACTAAATCCTTCTTCTCAAAGCTAAACGTTTAAAGATGTGTAACAATGTGAGGACATCACTGTTGTCTTGCATTGTTCTCACAGAACATCCATGAATATTAGAGATGGAACTGATGACTAAAACTGAAACTAAAACCACTTTTAGCTGCACATGTATTTTAAAATGAATGATCTGAGAGGAGTGCAAAATAATTAGGCTACTATATTTTGTGCCATGTGAAATCCAACAATAGTTTTGTGTAGACTTGCAAACTGTTCTTCACTGTCATTGAAGTCAACAGTTGAAATTATACACATAGACAGACACAAACACACTGATCGCTGACTCCATCAGGTTTAAAATAATATTGTAACTTGAGAACACTTTATATTAGGTGTCTTTAACGTACTAATATTTAAATTAATAATTTGATACAATGCACTTATTGTATAAACACGTTTTTACATTATACTTATATTTTAAAAAATACCTGCATGTAATTACATCTATAATTACACCGTTGACCCTTCCCCTACCTCTTAACTCACCCTTAAACCTACCAATACCACCAAACCGGTCCCTAACCATACCCGTATCCAACCTCAGTAGAAGTAGTGTTTTGCAATACAACATGAACACAATTAGTACATTGTACTTATTTTTGATGTAAGTACATAGTAGTTAAAGACACCTAATATAAAGCGTGATCAAATTTTAATGAGATCAAAAGAGGCATAAGGAATACAAAATCAGCCATAAAGTGAGCAAGATATCATGCACAACTAGACTGTACAGTAATTATACAGATTAGTAACATTTATTATAAACTTTTCCATAATGATCAAGTTTACAAATCTTAGGAACAAATCAAGAGCAGAATCAGAATGTGTTTGGAACAAGATGAGCCAGATTATCTTGCTGTTTTCTTCACGGTTCACAGACTTATGGTAATTGTATTAATGTTTTAAAAGCAGTTTTCCTTTTTCTAAGCAGACATATTTTCTTCCGCTTTCTCTGAAGTGTGATTGAAAGAAACAATGAAGGAGGCTTTTTCACGTTTCTCAGTTATGTAAAATATATTCTATGTTGTTCATGAGGAAGTTGTCTTTCCCACCACTGTGTACAAACTGAAGCCAATAATTTATATTGTACAGATAATAATGTTGACAACATTAAATGCTAGCTGTTTAGGCTTTATTTGGATTTTAATTTAGTTTGAATTATAATAAGTTTCACAAATCTGAACTTTCATTAAACACTTAAAATGCATTTAGCAATTAGTGATTAATTCCATTACCATCAGCAGTCATAAATACTGTATAGCGAAGTATAACCAAAATAAGTATAAGTATAACCAGTGGACAGAGAGCCGAAAGATGTGGTGTATATATATATGTGATCAGTACAAAATGAACTATAAATGCAACTTGCACACAATAATTCTGTTCTTAAAACAAAACAAATAAATAAACAAACAAACAAGCATACCAATAAACAAAGAAATGAAATAATAAAAAAAAAATATGAATAAATAAAAATAGCCATTACTGTATTAAAAGTATGTGACAAATTTTATTTTTATTTTGTATCAGTAGAGAGTTTAATATAATGTTTTCCAAAAAGTAAATGTAAGTGAAGTTGCAGAAAAACACACAGTTGCATAACACTCTCTCCGGTAACTGTGATGACTTGAAACAACTTATTCAACCGGTTGATTAACATTAAGATTTTTTAGTTTTACTTCCTCTCAGCTCTAATAGCTGATCTAATCACAGTGTGACGTAATCACACAATTTCACTCTCTTTCTCTTCAGCATCACTGGCTTAAATGACTTGCCAGGTTTATAAAGGAATTTGCAGCAGGTCAAAACCTTCATGGTAAAGCCACTAATTTACTGTGAGCATTTCAGAAATTTTAATTATTCACTTCACTTACGGAAACACTTTACATTCAATAAAGAAAACCTCACAACAAACAACCACAAAAACTCTTTCCCATCAGAAAAATTTCATAACAGTGACAGAGGACGTATGATGCTTTATAAAGAAACAGAAAGAATTCATAAACACCTTCAGCAGGTGCAGATGCAGATTGTCTCCAGCGATAACAGATCTCAACATTCCTCAGCTCTCAGGTCATTTGAGCTGCTGGGATGGACCTCGATCACTTCCCAGATTTAGCACCTGCTGTAAATGATATAAAAGCAAGAGAGAGCACCTACAGATACAACAGTGAGACATCACAAGCTCATCTACATCATGATCTTCACCATCACCTGCCTTGCCCTGGTGGCCTCTGCTCTGGGTAAGTGTCTTCTTTAGAAGTTTGCAAGAAAAGTGATGGGTGAATATATATATTTACAAAATGCAAAACCTAAATAAAGAGCTTCATTCTTCTGTCATGAACTTCTGTTCTTTATCAACAGGTTGTGGAGTGCCTGCGATTAAGCCACAGACGATTGGCAGCAGGATTGTGAACGGACAGAATGCCATCTCTGGTTCTTGGCCCTGGCAGGTCTCTCTCCAGGTGACTGTGTATTGGCCGGCTTTTATCATGCATTTGCCTGATTTGTTCAAAGAGTATATGTCATGTTTCCAATGCTTTTACCTCTGAAACAGCTACCCAACGGATTCCACTTCTGCGGTGGATCCCTGATCAACCAGAACTGGGTTCTCACTGCTGCTCACTGCGCTGTCGTGTAAGAGTCTTCAATCTGACAAACATCACATACAATAGCACTTAATAGATGCTCTTGCTCTTTTCTTTTTACAGTCTGTTTTGTCTTTATCTCTCTCTTTTTAGGGTCGGCTATCATCGTGTCATTCTTGGAGAACATGATCGTGGCTCCAGTGTTGAACCCATCCAGGTCAAACTCGTTTCCAAGGTAAAAATGTTGAATGATTTCAGAGATGAATATCAAAATTAGAGATCAACTATAAAGTGCTATATAAATAAAGATGACTTCACTTAACGTAACAAAAATAAAAACAAGAGATCACTGGACAAGACCAATAAAAACAGTACAAATAATATGCATTATGAATGTTCATTATGAATCCATTATTATCATTTTAAATAACTCGTTGTTTGAAGGTTTATCCAAACAAGAAGTTTCTTTAGCTGTGAAAATGAATTAAGTGGGGAAATAGGTATTAGTCAAATTATCTCTAGTTCAGCTTTTGGTTCATGTCTGTCAGCATTGGAGTCATCTACATGCTAGTTTACTCCTAAAACTTGCCCAAATAGATTTAAGCATTTAAAGTTGAGCATAGGAAAGAAAATAACTGTACCATATTCCCAAATGACCATTCATGCTGAAGGGAAGAAGGAAAAAATGCATAAAAGGGTTAAGACGACAAGAAGAAATAAAACATGCATATATATTACATTACCTTCTATAAAGTCAGTTTCCACTAGTAACTGTCCATCTTTTTTGGTCCTTTGTGTATGGTCAGGTCATCACCCATCCGCTCTACAGCAGCACGACATTCAACAATGACATTGCGTTGCTGAAACTTGCGTCTCCAGTTGTCTTCACTCCCCGTATCTCTCCTGTATGTCTGGCTCCATCAACCATCAACATCCTGCCTGGAACCCGCTGCTTCACCACTGGATGGGGCAGAACTGCCACCACATGTAAGTCGCCTGTTGAAATCGCTGAATTGCAAAAAAATTACTTATCTGTCTTTTCTGAATCTTTTCTGAATGTTTTCTTCTCTTTTTTCAGCGAGTCCTCTGATCCTGCAGCAGACAGGTCTGCCCATCACGAGTCCTGCTGTGTGCAGGCAGATCTGGGGTCAGAGCAGAATCACTGATGCCATGATCTGTGCTGGAGCCTCTGGATCCTCATCTTGCCAGGTATATGAAGACAGATCAAGACAAACACATTCCCATATCAATGTTGCTGCTGTTTCAATCTCAAATGTGTGTTTGTGTCTGTGTGTTTCCCACAGGGTGATTCTGGTGGTCCTCTGGTGTGTGAGAGTAAAGGGGTCTGGACTCTGGTGGGGTCTGTGTCCTGGGGCACCAGCACTTGTAACACTTTTTACCCAGGAGTATACGCCCGCATCTCCCAACTGCGCTCCTGGATCGACAAGACTATCGCTTTCAACTAGAGCACCAGTCTGAGCATTTACCCTTCAAAGGAGGCAAAAGCAGATTTTAATCATTAATCTGTATTACAGTTGGTCCTTGTTGATGGTCTTTTTGTTTATGACTTTTGGTCTTGTGTCAGTCTGGGCTCCAGTGACCTGTCTGTTATGTTACTGTTTTGTTTTTGCTTCATGTTACATGTTACGGTTTTATACAAATAATGACCAATTTTCAATAAAATGAAATGAATACAATAAATTGTAATGAGGAGTGTAATCATTTGTCTGAACTTAAAACATAAGTTACCATAATCCACATAAAGTACTGCAAACAAAATGAAATGTTTTCCTTTAAAATAAGTAGTTTTGAAAAATATATTTAAATTGCAATTTAAAAAAAAAAAAAAAAAAAAAGTGGGAACAAATGACAGACAACAGTGTTGCAATATTTGGATTATCAGATGTTCTCACCTGAACAGAAAAATTATTTGCCAAAGGTTATGAAATGCAGATGATGTTCTCTGACCACCAAACATACCAACCCATTCTGAAGATTGATAAAGCCATAAAAATTCCTTCTGATCACATGACCATGTTGAAAATCTTCTTTGGTATTCACTTTTGTAAACATGCCAAGATGACAGAGATCAATCTGTTTAAAACTAAAAGATTACGTTCTCTCATGCGAACTCATTCGAGAATGGTGACTTTCTACGTATTCCCAACTTCTGAGCCTGCTTGCCTGAAGTTATAGTTGATTGCTCTTCAGCTGGATATCAACACACCCATTAACGTACTAAAGTTGTTGAGGGTCTGCAGCGATCATTTTTCCCCTGATGATTTGTACATACCCAGGAGAGGATCACGTACGACTTAAACCATCAGCTGTGCCTATGGTTTTTCCACATCCAACTACGGTATGTGAACAAGATCTTTGTATGTGTCCTTTTTATTTGTAAAGCTGCCCTTACGAAAAGTAACAAAATAAAATGAAATTTTGATGTAATAAAACCATGTTTTTTACTGGTTTACTTCCATTTGTATAACAACTGTTGTACTACAGGCACCATGTTTAAACTACGCCAGAGCGCGTACACACCTCACACACCGGATGCCGTGCGCGCGCTCAAGGCAGTTGGACATAGTGGTGTATTAGAGGTAAAAAATGATATAAATACTGTTTGGTTTCTCGCACAAACTAAATGTTTCATGTCTTAGGACATCAATGTGTCATCACGAGCCGCAGGGTTTAATTTGGATTTGTCTGTGCATGTATTTTTTTACTCTCACAGATTTTGTTACCATTGCCATGCATTATACGACTGACAGACTGCAACGGTTGGAGTTAAAAATCATCGTTTGTGTTCTACTGAAGAAACAAAGAGACAGGCTTTAATAACAAATACTCCAGAAACAGGCTAAATTCGGGAGCAATACACATATGTGACCCTGGACCACAAAACCAGTCATAAGGGTAAATTTTTTTAAAATTGAGATTTATACATCATCTGAAAGCTGAATAAATAAGTTTTCCATATGATAACTTAGGATAGGGCAAGGTTTGGCCAAGATACAACTATTTGAAAATCTAGAATCTGAGGGTGCAAAAAAATTCAAAATATTGAGAAAATTGCCTTTAAAGTTGTCCAAATGAAGTCCTTAGCAATGCATATCCACTCACAAAAATACATTTTTTGATATATTTACAGTAGGAAATTTACAAAATATCTTCATGGAACATGATCTTTACTTAATATCCTAATGATTTTTGGCATAAAAGAAAAAACTGATAATTTTGACCCATACAATGTATTGTTGGCTATTGCTACAAATATACCTGTGCAACTTATGACTGGTTTTATGGTCCAGGGTCACATATATAACCACACTAACATTAACAAAAACAAACAACTGAACACTGAAAAGGCTGCAACTTAAATACAAGGCAAATGAAGGAATTAACAAGATAATTAACAAGATACACCTGAAACGAGGACTCCAATCAAATCTGTAACCTAGGAGACAAACAGAAAGGCAAATGAGGAGAACTCAACTAATTAACAGACAAGAAAGCTGACTAAGGGTGCTTTCACATTAGCACTTTTGGTGCGCATCCGGGTTCGATTGACGTCAGAGTTCGGTACGTTTGGATGATGAGAACACTCTTCTGAACTCAGGTGCGCACCCGCGAACCGTACCCGAGTCCGCTTAAAAAGGGTGGTCTGGGGTACGGTTCGCTTCTGATATGAACTTAAACGTACCAAGTTGCGGAAGTGAACCGCTATTAATGCCGTATTATTTGATAAAAATGTGTGTTTGTGTGTGTTTCACTCACTTTCCCGACGAGCGTGACTGACGTGCTGCAAGCATCTCATTTCTGCTCGCCTTCAGCGTTCTATATTCGCGGCACATAGACGCAAGTGCCTCTATGAACAAAACCAACGGTTCAAAAACAAAAATATATAAGTGGGGAGAGCAACATTATGCATTTTGCCGCCTTCTCCTGCGCCGTTGTTACTAAGCAACGGAGTAAACAGCTGCTGGTTTGATGAAGCAAACGAACCGCGGGTCGGACCCAAATAATATAATATGAACACAGTCCAGTGGGGGCAGGGGGAGGGGGGAGGGGGCAGGGGGCTGGGGGCAGGGGGCTGGGGGCAGGGGGCTGGGGGCTGGGGGCAGGGGGCTGGGGGCAGGGGGCTGGGGGCAGGGGGCTGGGGGCTGGGGGCAGGGGGCAGGGGGCAGGGGGAGGGGGGAGCAATTAAACTCAGGTTCAGTCCAGGCAATCGAACCAAGTGTGAAAGCACCCTAAGAAACTGAAGACAGAAAGGACATGAAAACTGGTCAAAAACAAACTATAAACATGAACAAAGAAACTAAACATGTGACAGCTGCATTACGGATTATCAGTTATGTGGCCCCGAGAAGGCACAGCCTCGCGTCGTAGAGAGGAGAAGGAGGCGGCTTAGGAGGAGGACAAGGAGATGGTGCAGGGATGGTGAGAACAGGCAGATGATACCATGGAGGAGTAGATGGAGGCAGTAACCATGGGGGAGATGTGCAGAGAGGCCAGATGGTGCAGCCCCAGAGCACGACCAGGACGACAGCCCACGGCGGATTTGAGGGAGGTAACTTAGGAGCCAAGATGTAGGCTTGGCAGGCGATGTCCTGGCAATAATTGACGGTTTATGGACGCAGTATCCATAATTACACATTTTCAGGTCCGGTCTTCTGTCACGTAGGCTAGTGTTGCAGGAAGACAGACGATGAGGAAGATAAGGTAGCCTATAAACACAGTCTTTAAAGGGGTCATGAACTGCATTGTTTTATAATGTTTCCTGGAGTGCACTTATAATGTTAGTATGCTTTTTACATCAAAAATTGTCATAATTTAGAAATAAAAGGCATTTTTCCTACCCTGATTTTAGCCCTCCTATTTGAACACTCTGTTTTAAGGGGCGTGTCTGCTGTGAGACTTCAGTGTAAACGCCCACTGCTGTGATTGGCTAGCATTTTTCCATTTGAAATAGCTAAGTATTACTCTCTCAAAAACTTTTAGCACATTTTTACAATTACAGCTCTCAAGGTTAACTAATTGTGAAAAGTGTTGCATTACATTTAGATCTATGGCATTATATTTAGATAGTGGCATGAAAGGTTGCAGTGATGAGCAAGTAACTGTTGTGTTAGGATGGCTATTTTATCGTTATTGTGTGCTGAAGTAAGCCAGGTCAGACGGACGTGATGTGACACTTTTTATTCCCCTGGAAAAACTCCCCCTCGCCCACTAGGGGGCGATATTTAACCATATCACTACATCCCCCTTTCTGAGATTTGTGTTTTACATCACATCAGATATATATATATATATATATATATATATATACACACACACACACACACACACACACACACACAGGAGAATGTAAATATAGAATCCTTTTCAGTTTACTACAATATCACAAAATCTGTTATCCCCATTCTATTACCTCCATAACCATTATTTATAACATTTTAATAAATTTCTCTTTTTTTTTTTCTTTTCAATTTCCAAACACATCACATTTGCACAAATATAACACAGATTATTACTTTTCCTTCTCTTTCTTTTTTTTCTCTTCTCAAAGAACATTAAACCTTTTTTTCCCCCCAAAGAACGATAACCTTTTTTTTTTTTTTTTAATACCTAAGAAGGGTGGGGTAGACTGCCCATTCCTTATACTGAGTGTGGGGGTTTATTCTGCCCCGTAGCAAATTACTCAGTTCTCCCAATAGTACCTGCTAACTATGCACAAATTCCTTCAGGTACTTTGGGGGTCTCCTGTCTCTGGAAGGATATCTTTTCACAGGAGTGCTGAGAAGCACTGGAGCATTACCTGAATCCACAGCGTCTGGCACAACACTAGAATATTTGTTTACCAGTACAGGTATTCTACTACTAGGACTCGATGTTTCTACTGGCAGTGCTACTGGAGTTGACACTAGGTGACTTTGATTCCGACGAAGAATACCTTTTGGTGAATCCACCAGGTAAGATCTTGGAGTCTTCGCTTTCGTAATCACCTTTTTCTGTACTGTCACTTATCCACACTGGATCACCTGGGTGCAACTGTGGTAAGTCATGTGCTCTGTGTCTTTTATTAAACTGTTTAACTTGTTTCTCTCTCTTCAACTTTTCCTCTGCTTTCAGATGATCCAAGTCCATCCAGCCAGGATTCAACATTGATGGAATAACTGGGACTGCTGTGCGAAGCTTTCGGCCCATCAGCAGTTCTGCAGGACTATATCCATTAGCTAATGGTGTTGCCCGATACTCAATAAGAGCAAGATATGGATCTGCTGCTTTGGTAAGAAAATATTTCACAGTCCTTACTGCCCTTTCAGCTTCCCCATTGGCTTGAGGATATCTGGGACTGGATGTTGTATGAGAGAAACCCCACTCTTTAGTGAATTTCTTGAAACATTCAGCACTGAATTGTGGTCCATTGTCTGACATAACCTCAGTAGGAATTCCGTGACGAGCAAACATACTTTTGAGATGGGTTACCACACCTGCAGCAGTTGTTGATGACAGTTTTGCTATTTCCACAAACCGGGAAAAATAGTCAATAACCAGCAAGTACTGATCCTCTTTCCACTGAAACAGATCTGCTCCGACTTTTGTCCAAGGCCTTTCAGGGAATTCAGTGGGAATCAATGTCTCTTTAAAGTTTTTTTCTTTGGCTTGCACATACGTCACATTTCTCCACCTGTGACTGAAGCTGTGCGGTTAGACCTGGCCACCAAACTGATTGCTTAGCACGTTCTCGACACTTAGCTATGCCCTGGTGTGCAAAGTGCAGTTTCTCCAGGATATCACTTTGTAGTGATTTTGGAATTACCAGACGACAGCCTTTTAACAACAGTCCATTTTCTACCGTTAACTCCCCAGCAAATTGGAAGTACGGCTGCACCATGGCTTCCACTCTGTTTTTAGTCGGCCAGCCTTCCAGAGAGTACTTCTTCACCAGCTGTAAAACTGGATCAGCTTCCTGATGTTGCTGAATTTCACGAAGTCTCTTTTCAGTAGCAGGTAAATTTGTGACAATTGAGTTCACATAAAGGTTCATCTCTTCTTTATTTTGCTGTCTGTCATGTTCTCCTTCTTCACTAGGTGCTCTAGAAAGGACATCAGCAGTCGCAATGTTTTTCCCAGGGACATGTGAAATAGTGTAAGTGAATTTCATGAGTCTCATCCGCAATCTCTGGATACACGGTGGTAGTTCGTCTAGGTTGAACTCGGAAGGGGTACCGAGGGTTAGTGGTCTGTTTCTACATGAAAAGAAAGACCCACGAGAAAGTCTGAGAAGCGCTCACAAGCCCAGGTGACAGCTAAGGCCTCCTTTTCAATTTGCGCATATCTCCTTTCCATGTTTATGAGTGCTCTTGATGCGTAGGCTACAGGTTTAAGCTGCTTGTCACCTTGCATCTGTAGCAATACAGCTCCTATCCCGTACGATGATGCATCAGCTGAAACAACTGTGGTCGCTTTTGAATCGTAAAGAGCCAGCCCAGGCAGTGTGCTTAGATCTCTTTTAATGTTCTCAAAAGCTCTCTTTTGTTGCTCTCCCCATACCCACATATTCTTTTTCTGCAGTAGATCTCTCAAAGGCTGCGTTTTCTCCGCTAGGTTAGGTAAAAACTTCCCTAGGTGATTTATCATGCCCATGAATCTCCTCACTTCACTTACATTTGTTGGCTTGCTCATATGTGTGACTGCACACACCTTTTCAGGATCTGCATGAACTCCTGACTCATCCAATATCTGCCCCAGGAACTTCAAACTCTTCTTTGAGAATTCACATTTATCATTGAGAGTCACACCTTTCTTTTGCAGTTTTTGCAACACAGCAAAGAGACGTTGATCATGTTCTGTCTGGGACGCTCCGAACACTAAAATATCGTCCATGTGGCACAAAACTCTCTCCAGAGCTTCCAGCATCTGTGACATCCTTTTCTGGAAATGTTCTGGACCAGAAGAGGCAATGGAATACGACGGGGTGTTGACAGCGACGTCAGGCTTCAGAGATATCTCATACTCTCCCTGCGGTTTTCCCAGACCCTCGAATAATTCAGGAAACTGTCTTTTCACTGACTCCATACTATCAAGGTTCACTGTATCGATTCTCGCTATGATGCCTGAAGCATGGATTGCCGGCCACCTGAGTAGCGCCATTTTCAATCCCGAAATCACATATATGTCTTGGGTTGTGGTTTTATTTTTCATGCTAAGTTTAGCTGTGCATCTACTGTTGTATTATATCAAGAAAATGCAATTACCCTGCCTCCTTGTTTAGATTTTGGATGTCTGTTGCTACACATTTGGCCAATGTATTAAATATTAGGCATTGCTTACAATATTATTATTATTTATTTTTGTTTGTTTCTAAGAAATGTATTATACTGTATGGCCAGAGATGTACAGTTATTGTTGGATATGTGTGTGTGGTTCTATGTGTGTGCTCAAGGACACAGAGAACTGTGGTTCTACTCCTACAACCTTATAAGGACATCAGCCATCTTGGCTGAGTTTACTGGAGTTCAAGGACACAAAAGCCAGACAGCTCGCACCTGCAAGGCCTTGAGAAGGATCTGGAAACTTTGGGAAAGTTATAACGTACGTCAATCAAGAAGATAACCTAACGTCTGCAATAAACAACACGAGTATAAAAGACTGATGAGTTGATTGCCTCTTCGGATACTGATACGTCAGTACCCCGACGCCTAGAAGCCCAGAGCTGAGGACAAGAAACCCCAAGCTGAAGATGGGAAGCCCAGAGCTGACTACACCTTTGACTCAAAAGAGTGATTACTGTATTTTATACCTTAATGATGAAGTTTTATTTGCCTTTACATTTTTGTTTATTATAAAAAGAAAAGTAACCAATTAAAAGAAATTTAATTGGTTACTAAAGCTGCCTACCTTGGCTTGATTTATAGTGTTTTAAGACTTTGAACAAGAACGTACCACAGAGGAGTCTTCTGACCAAATTGTAAGTAATTTTAAATGCTTATAATTTAGACCAGACTCGACTTACTTTACCTTACCTGAGAATAATAAATAATAAGGTTAAAGGTGTTAAGATCAAAATACACACCGAAAAACACTACCCTTGACCTGCAGTGAATCTTGCCCTGGTCCCAACAGTATCTTTGAGGTTTTCTGTAGTTTACCAAAGTTTTCCTGTATGAACAGTTCTTCAGAAACCACCGTGACGTCTGCTCCCGTGTCCACTTTGAACAGCACCTCAGAATCATTCACTTTTAGTTTTATCAGCCAGGGGGCATCATTCTGCTCTGTACTGACAGTACCTAAGAACGCCATGTCACCCTCTTGTTCATCACGAGTCACGTTTACTTCACTTATTCCTCTGGACCCGCAAACTTTTGCATAATGACCCTTTTTCTTACAAAGGTTACAGTATGCCTGTCTTGCTGGGCACTGAAATTTGCTGTGAGAAGGAATTTTTCCACACCTCTTACATGGGATGGACTTATCCGACACAGTTTGCTTCTCTGCCATCCTAGCAGGCTTCTTACTCTGCATCATGTTTTGTCCTTTATTGTAAGGTCGTTGCTGTGTATGAATGATGTCAACACTTGTTGCTAAATCACTTTTAAAGTTGGCTTTCAGCTCCTCTTGCTGTTTCTTTACCAGCTCACTTTGGCGTACACGTGTGACAGCCCTTCTCTAAAGTGAGTTCAGGATCCATCTGAAGGGTCATTCCACGAAATCGGTACCTTTTCAACTTTGTAAAACTAAAATATAAAATAAGTTTAATAATAAAAAATAAAAAAAATCTATCTATGAAATGAAGACAACTTAAAATTACAAGAAATGATATTGTGTCATCTCAGGCTATGTAATTTTTTATTTTATTACTTTTCTTCCTTATGTTCCTTATGTTCCCTGTTACAAACATAATCATTACTATATACTACAGTTTTAATTAGAACTATGTAATAGTTTTCACATATATGAGCAGTATTTTTGTCCCTTTTTTCAGTGGGGTTGTTTCAAATGTGGTATTTAAAAAAAAAAAAAAATATATCATTTATTTGTCAGATGACCAAGAACATCCTAATTTTGCAGGCTGATCACCTGTCAATTAAGAAAAATATATATATTTACGAGAGAGATATTAAAAGAAGGGCTTTGTCCAAAACAAAATAGAGTGATTGTTACAATTGAAAAACTTGGAAGGCCATTTCAAATATTATTTTTACTTTTTTTATGAAATTAATGACAGTAACAGGATTGACGTAATGGTCACAGGACTGACCAGAGTAACAGGGATGACGGGACACACATTCTTCAGCATACACTCTACATATTTGTTTACATAATACTGTAAAGTTTCTAACTTTTTAATTTACATTATATTATTTTGCATTCACTTTGCATAGCTGTATTAGTGAACATTCAACACTTTAATATACAAAATAAATACACAACAAAACGAAAGTAAAATGCCAGCAGTCCCTCATGGCCAACAGCCGGCCACACAAACATAATAAAACATAACGTAAAGTCCAGGCCTGGTCCTCTCTCGTCCATCACTATCGTCGCTCCTCCTTTTATGCTTCCGGAGCTCCTCCGTGAGAGATACGAGACCGGTGCCAAGCACAGGTGACGCTCTTTAGCAATCACGCCACCGGCCTCACGCCGTTCCCTCACGGCTCTCGCCCCGCCCTGCTTGTCACGTACCCCCATCGCCCCTCACAGGCTGGGGGGTACCCACGAGACTGCGCTCTACTCCCCCTGGGGGCCAGTCTCGGCGGCCGCAGCACCTGGGGTTAAGGACAGACGAGACAAGAGAAAAGGAGACAGAAGCACAAGGAGCGACAGAGACGAGAGAGGAAGGAGAGGAGAAAAAAAAAAAATAAATCTTGGTCCGGTTCTCGGACACACTGCCACTCGGTCCTCAGCCAGCCGAGCGGCTCTTCCTCGCGGTGCCATGCAATGGTACTGGACGCTCAGTGGATGGCCCGATCCTCCTCCACCCCCTGGCAGCCGGCGATGGCTCCTCCAGCTGAGGGCAGCCAGCAGCGAGTCCACCCGTTCCCTGCTCCTCCCTTTCATGGCGGACGGTAGCAGGCTACGGCCCACGGCGAACGGCGGCAACTCCTCCGCTCCCTCGGACGGCAGCCACTCCACCTCGACCCAGGAGCACGGCAGCGAGCTCTCCGTCCCACCTGTTGTATGCTCGCTCCAGCACCACCGCCTCGGGCAGCCACACGCGGTCTTCATTCTTCCGCGCTGCCCGACCTCCTCAGCACCGCGATCCCCCTGAGCAGCGAGGGCTCTCCGACAGCATGTCCCTCCTTCCTCCCGGGTTTCAGCACCAATGTAATGCAGTTTGTATATATACAGGAAGAAGGAGGCGAGAACCGGCGAACGTTCAACACACAAACATAATAAAACATAACGTAAAGTCCAGGCTGAAAAAAAAAAAACAGGCTGTCAGTTTTGATAACTCAACTTAATAATGTTGAGTCATGTTGGCAACAAATCAAGCTGTATCAAAATCAGATCAAAATATGTGATCAAAAAATGAGCCACATCATTTAGCTGTTTTTGATGGTTTGAAGAAAGAACTAAGAGAGATGTGATAAATATATAAATTCTTTGGCAGAAATTTTCTTCCACATCTCTAAGAAGAAAGTTTTCCTCTTACTTGCTCAGACATGTGATTGAATAAAACAATGAAGCAGGGGTTTTCACAGGTTTCTCAGTGGTTAAGTACGTCATGTGTTGTATTGTGTATTGTGAGGAAGTTTAAAAAGTCTTTCCCTGCATTGTGAACAAACTAAACCAAATATATTGTACACATTATAATGTTAACAACTTTAATATCAAAATAAAGCCAAAACAGCTAGCATTTAATTCAGCTTGAATCACAAAGATTTTGGTTACATTTTATTTCGATGGTCCACTTTAGACTTAAGTAACTTTGCAAGTACATGTCAACTAATTCTCAGAGTATTAGTAGAATGTTAGGTTAGGGTAAGATGTTAGGGTTTGGGTAAGTAGAATAAGTTACATGTACTTGCAAGTTGCAAAGTCATTTTTGGGTGAACTATCTCTTTTAAGCAGTCTACTAATACTTTAATGACTGGTTGCTGACATGTAGTTGCAAAGTTACTTGAATGCCTAAGTGCCTAATGCCTAACTATGGAAATAAAGTGTTACCTGATATTTAAACATTTGAAATCTTATAAAACTGACCAAGACCCATCAAACTTTTGCAAAGTTTCATCAAACTGGCTTTATCTTCCACTCATAAATATGGCATGTAGATTACCAATAAACAAAGAATCAAAAATAATAAATAAACAATAAATAAACCAAACCAATACACAAAATAGCATGTCTTAAAAGAATCTGTTTGACAGTTTACTGTCCTTAATTTTGTTATCTAAACTGCTTGTGGTGTTACAGAAATTGATATTAGTACTTCACGTTTCACTTAAGTGCAGCTCTCGTAACTGATTAGATTAGATTAGATTAGATAAACTTTATTATCCCGAAGGAAATTTGTCTTGGACACATACAATCCAGTGACTGCTGCTTAAATAAATAACTTAATACATACGTACAATACATACACATGCACACACACGCACACAATACCTA
Source organism: Mylopharyngodon piceus (assembly GCA_039654765.1). Taxonomy (NCBI): domain Eukaryota; kingdom Metazoa; phylum Chordata; class Actinopteri; order Cypriniformes; family Xenocyprididae; genus Mylopharyngodon; species Mylopharyngodon piceus. Next base: position 21,423,162 of record CM077447.1, read on the forward strand.
CAATTAAACACACAAACTGCCATCAACCAACCAACTGCACACTACCCATCTTACAGCACACATATAATCGTTATAAAAATTCACAAGAAAAAAGATAATAAAATATACATGAATATTGTTGGAAAAACAAAAAACAAACAAACAAAAAAAAAACAGCACTATAGGGGCAAACCTTTCGCTGACTTGTCATTTAAAACTTTGATGGACAGGGGGACAAAGGAATTCTTAAAGCGGTTAAGCCTGCACTGGGGAACTCTAAAGCGTCTTCCTGAGGGAAGAAGCTGGTACTCAGGGTGAAGGACATGACTGGGATCTGAAATTATTTTTTGGGCCTGTCTGATTTCATTGTAGACAGCCTGAAGTGTGGGATGCTGTCTAACTCCCATTATTTTCATGGCTGTCTGTGTTAGCCGTGTAATCTGGGCTTTCAGCTGTACACTAAGGTTGCCAAACCAGGCTGAGATGCCATACCGCAAAAGGCTCTCAATTACAGCACAATAGAAAAGAAGCAACACTTTCTGGTTAACACCAAAGACCCTCAACCTACGTAAAAAAAAAATATAGTCGCTGTTGAACCCTACAACAGATGTTTTCTACCTGAGCACTCCATGTCAGTTTGTTATCAATATGTATGCCCAGATATCTGTAGGAATCAACCTGGGCTATATACTGGTCATTGATGGCCACTGGTAAGTGGACTCCAATGGATTTAGGGTCAAACACCATCTCCACTGTTTTCTTAGTGTTGATGGTGAGAGAATGCTTATCGCACCACTGGACAAAATTCTGGACCTCATGTTTATATGCAACTAAATCTGATGTATCCAGCATGAGACCCAGAATAGCTGTATCGTCAGAGAACTTAATCATGTAATTGTTAGCAGTACTACATGCACATTCATTAGTGTACAGTGTGAACAGTACAGGGGAACTAACGCACCCCTGGGGAGCGCCAGTGCTGATGGTCAGAGGTTCAGACAACGTCCTGTTCACCCTGACTTGCTGACTACGATTTGTCAAAAATGAGTGGAACCACCTAACAATAAAGGGGTTGACATTCATCCGCTGCAGTGTTTTCAAGAGAACACGAGGCTGCAGAGTGTTAAAGGCTGAAGTAAAATCTACAAACAACAGTCTGGCATAAGCCTTAGGATTCTCAAGATGTTTAGTCACTAGGTGCACTATACTGTTGATTGCATCGTCAGTGCCTCTCTGGTGTTTATAAGCGAACTGGTAGGGATCTAGCTGTAGGACTGGTACACCCCCTTTGCTTTTTCCTGACAGCGCGCATTTGAGAACCCATCTATTTCCACAAGACCGTCAGGGATCTCTGGGTGTAACCAAGTCTCGGTAAAAAGCACAATACAGGACTCACGGTACTCAAAGCATCCCTTTGTTAAAACTCGAAGTTCATCTATCTTATTTTTCAGCGACCTTGCGTTACTCAGGATCATAGATGGCAATGGGGGTCGATTACCTCTTTTCCGTAGCCGCTGTCGTGCACCTCCTCTCCGGCCTCTTTTCCGCAGTCGCTGACGACGTGGAGCTGTCATGCCCTCCGGTAAGTTTTTAGTGAACGATCGGGGCAGGTCTGCTGCAAATCCACAATAGCGTAGAGACAGGAGCGCCTCCCTCGAATAAACTAGCGCCTGATTGCCACTAGTTTTACAAGTGGAAAAACGTTCACATAGGAGCACCATCGCCAACAAAAAAAGTCCCAACCCAGCAAACATTCGTCCGACGGCAACGTCGTGTCCCTGGCCAAAAATAGTCGCGGTAGGACGGCATAAATCGGCAAAAACATGTAACACGGAACATTTCTTAAAAAAATGCATCCAGATACGTTTGTGCACGTCTGCAGGTCTCTGGGGTTGCATGTATAATTGTTACTTTGACTTTTAGCTACGTGTCGTTCAACCATGTTGTGTATCAGCTGTGAGAGTGACGTCCACGTGCATTTATAGTCCATCATGACCCTCTATGAAATCCTTATTAAATTAAATGAAATTAAATTTGTGCTTACACCATGGTTAATACGGCAATAATTAATTTTAATGCCCCAAGTAGTTTTTAAGAGGTTGTGAATAGACGTCCGCTGACGTCATTTACACGTCTATAGTCAAGCAAAACCCATTGTAAAAAACAAAACAAAACAGCAAATCTTTATGAAATGCACTATCATTTGTATTTAATGACAATTATATTCACAAAGTGCCCAGCCTGTGTGGTTAGGAGATTGTGAAAGCCACTGCATTTTAGTCATTCAACGCGTTTTTTACATTACAATTCGATTTTATTATTTTTATGAAATATATGCATATACATGTAAAACAGATATATATTCGGTCACCATTTAGGTCTGAGTTGGATGTCGATTGCCAAAACTGTGTTATCAACCAATATATTGTAACAAATCTCGCGATGGCGCCCGCGACGTTGCAAAGTCCCGCGATAGGATAGATTTTCCCGCGAGAGAGCGTTACCCCGTTTTCCCATTTGTTTCTACAACCACAAGGAGAGGAGGGAGGTGTATTGTATTGATAATTCATTATAAAAATCTACTGTTGGGTACGTACATTTTGTATTATTTTATTAATGTGGTTGAGTTTTATTTGTTTGACACGAAGGAACCGAAAAAAATGATGCACACATTGTCAACTGAAATGTAGTTTGAGTTTGGCTAAAAGCTAGTAGGCTAAAAGTTATTAGGGTTAATGTTAGTTAATCGTTAATGTTATAAACCACCATGGGTTCTCTACACTAGTGATGGGCAGATCGAAGCTTCGTGAAACTGAACATTTTTAAGCAAATGTGCCATATTGTGTCGAAGCTGCTAAACAATCCGACACCCGTCTCCACGCTGACCCCCTAGTGGTCAGAACAGTGTACATGCAACAAAAACTCAGGCCAAACATGCATAACGCCTTTTAAAAAATTTTTTTGCAAATGTTTTATTGAAAGGAAAATCTATTAAATGCACTTAATTAATCATCTAATAAGATTAAATATAAAGTAACTTTGTATTTAATCTTATTAGATGATTAGTTACTTGTTTGATAGATTTTACTTTCAATAAAACATTTGCAAAAGTGTTTTTATGCATGATTGCCCATGCATGTTTTCCTTCTATTTTCAGGGCTTGTCTTATTTGTTCCGTGGCTCAGCTAAACAGGCCAATAAGAGATTAATAACTACCATTATACATTTTAATTATACTAATGTCTCATTAAAATGTCTACAAATGTATAAAAGTGTTCAGAGATCAACCCATAGACACTTGTTCAGTGGTTCTCAATGAATTCACATGATTCATGGGTTCACAGAGAGCATCACCCTCCAGTGCTGAACCATTGAAATTTTAAAATGTTTCGAAACAGTTATGATGTAATGAAGCCTCATTTACTGAAATCACATGACTTTGGCAGTTTGATACATGCTCAACCACTGATTTGAAACAAAAGATTCATAAAGCTTCGTAGCTTCATGAAGCAGTGTTTTGAAATTGCACTTGAGTTGTGCTATGTTATGCGGTTAAAGGGTTAGTTCACCCCAAAATGAATTTGTTAATTACTCACCCTCATGTTGTTCCACACCTGCAAGACCTTCGTTCATCTTTGGAAGACAATCTATCTTTATTTCTGTCTATCTGTCTGTCTATCTGTATTTATTTATCTGTCTATCTGTATTTATTTATCTGTCTGTATGTATTTATCTGTCTGTCTGTCTATCTGTATTTATCTATCTATCGATCGAGAGAACTATGCCCTTTTTAAAATATCATATTACATTATTTTGATTGTGGTGTCACATTCAGGTTCAGAAACTGTCCAGAGTTGGGGGATCTTCTGTTAGAGACTGTGTTAACAAAGTCATGAATGGGTATGTATTTACCTTGCATTGTTAGTTTGTAGTGCTGCATAATATTTTAGGAAATATATATTGCCACCATAATAAACATAGCCTTTTATATTACTTGAATTCGGGATTTAATCTTTCACACACCACTTGTTCAGAAGTTTTAAGGTGTCCGTACTGACTCAGACAGTCAGCCAGACTGAAAACAAAAAATCAAAACATAATTTCATAAATGACCGTCATTACTTGTCACAAAAACTGTGAACATAAATAAGGTCATAGACAGTTCATAGCACTGACATGATAGATGACTGGTTGTGAAAGTGTATGTTTTAACATTGCATGCAATTGCCACGCTGCACATTACTGTTAATTGTAATATTGATCTTATGTGGTAATTTTTCTGAGGTGAAGTAATCCTGAGCAATTTTTTTTCACAGAATCATGTAAAATGCCCTAATGGCGAAGTTCAATATGAGGGGTGGTGGCAACCTTGAAAAGAAGCCATTCAAGGCTACACCTTTATACTTTGTAATTCAAGGTAATTTTAGCCTTATGACATTGAAAAAATATCTTGTTCCATGTCTATTATTTATGTAATTTTATTGGTATCCTTTATCTATTCAGGGCAAATTCTCTAAATGACCTCCTGTTTTTATCAGATATGTCCTGTTCACTTTAGCACAGTTACACACTTAGTGAAGGGTCTTTCTCAAGGGCACCACAGTGGTTTTAAAGAGGGAGGGGACACATACTGTTGTTTTTTGTTTTGTTTTTCTTCTTTTTTCTCTCCTCTCTAATCTAACACATTTAATGCAGAACATCTTTTATTGACATAAGATTATTATACAGTAAAATAAAATGTAATACATGTTGATTACCTTTTTCTAATGTTTCATTCATGAAATGGTCACAAAATCTTGTTCCATTATATTTTAAATTTAGTGGTAGAACCATAAAGACATTTTCAAACTAAGTACATGTCATTTACCTCAAATGTGAATGTTTTTTTTGTTTTTTACATCATATTCTCTTCCCTCAGATGCTGTGAAGAGGTGGAGCCCAAATGCTACCAACTCGGAAATTGATGCAGCAATGGCAGAACACCTAAAGCATGCTCCAGGAAGAGCTGGGGGTGGTGGATACAAGAAATGAGCCAAACAACTTTCACGTGTTAACCATAATTCAGTATTTTGTAGTTTTATTTTGTTATTTGGTTAATGGATGCTAAAAATTAATGTAAAACTGAAGAAAATTTGTGGCTGTTCAAGAATGTTATATCCACAATAAAATATTATGCTGAATCAGAACACTCGTATTTTTGCTTATGTCTACAAATGTTATTGTTTGTGATGTACACGTGATTAAACCGTTTTATAGACGTTCAGGTCTGACTGGACCGATTTTGGACCTTTTTAGAACCTTTGTCAAGTACAGATTGTAAACCTCAAGACATAATTAATTGCCTTTCACGATGTTACACAATGGGCGTGTGATTATTTTAAATGCCGGCTTACATATGCACTTAAATTATGCAGCAACACGCCTTATAAAGATCCAGAAGATGACACATTTAGACGTCTAGGGACGAGCAGAAAAGACGTGGAATTCACGGCCAAATGACGTCAAAGACGTCGGTTCAACTTTCATTGGAAGTATTTTTCAACCATGACAGGAGGTGTTGGATTTACGTCTTTTCAACGGTAATTAAACGTCCAAATGTTTGCTGGGAAGACGCACGCCGCCATTCAGTCCTTTTTTCCTTATCACACGAATTATACAGAACATACAAACACTCACAAAAAGGCCATATAAAACTTTAAAACTAGCTAACAGACAAACAGCAGTGCGAGTGTGTGTCCGTGTCGCCCGCAGAGCAGCGCCACCGGAAGTGTCAATTTATATAATCATATATAATCATAGTGTAACATAATCCCATAATTTCACTCCCTCTTCAGTATCATTATCTTGAGTGGCATGCAAGTTTGAATATGGGATTAGTTAACATCACAGATTTAACGGGAAAACAGCTCATTTACTGCAAGTTTGCTGAAACACTTTTAGGAAGAACTTCTTTAAGGAAGCACTTTGCATGAAAATGAATGAAATTTCACAACAACAAAACCTTCCCACTCAAAACGTTTGATAACATACAATGATAGAGTTTAAGTCATAATGCCTGTCAAGGAAATAGACAGATGTCATAAACCCCTTCAAACAATAGATAATTCATTTTCTTTGCACATACAACAGTTTAAACAATGGAGATGCAGATCGTCTCCAGTAGTGAACATTCCCGAGCTATGAGCTCATTGGAGCTGCTGGGATGGACCACAATCACATCCCACAATAAATAGATGCTGTAAATGATATAAAAGCAAGAGAGAGCACCTACAGATACAACAGTGAGACATCACAAGCTCATCTACATCATGATCTTCACCATCACCTGCCTTGCCCTGGTGGCCTCTGCTCTGGGTAAGTGTCTTCTTTAGAAGTTTGCAAGAAAAGCGATGGGTGAATATATATATTTACAAAATGCAAAACCTAAATACAGAGCTTCATTCTTCTGTCATGAACTTCTGTTCTTTATCAACAGGTTGTGGAGTGCCTGCGATTAAGCCACAGACGATTAGCAGCAGGATTATGAACGGACAGAATGCCATCTCTGGTTCTTGGCCCTGGCAGGTCTCTCTCCAGGTAACTGTGTATTGGCCGGCTTTTATCATGCATTTGCCTGATTTGTTCAAAGAGTATATATCATGTTTCCAATGCTTTTACCTCTGAAACAGCAAGCCAACGGATTCCACTTCTGCGGTGGATCCCTGATCAACCAGAACTGGGTTCTCACTGCTGCTCACTGCGCTGTCGAGTAAGAGTCTTCAATCTGACAAATTTCGCATACAATAGTGCTTAATAGATGCTGTTGCTCTTTTCTATTTACAGTTAGTTTTGTCTTTATCGCTCTCTTTTTAGGGTCGGCAATCATCGTGTCATTCTTGGAGAACATGATCGTGGCTCCAGTGTTGAACCCATCCAGGTCAAACTCGTTTCCAAGGTAACAATATTTAATGAACTTACTGGAACAGCGATTACACTGAAAAAAGGAGACCAGTTGAGTTTGATATTTTATGACCAATACCGATTACATAAAGAATAGATTATTTATGCAATTTCTAAACATTCAATTGATAAGCCATTTTTAATTGTTGTTTTGCTCTGTTCTTTGGGTTGGACATTATCTAACTGTTAACTTACATATGTTTCATTTGTGATTTAATTATTTTTATTTAAAAAGTTAAACAGTGGTGTTTTTTAATTGGTGAACCCAATATTAAAAAAAATGGAAAAGCTCAATTAAGTTGAAAAATTGGTAAAAACACTATAGGTCAACATGTCTCTTTCTAATCAAAGATTTTATGTCATCTGTACTGTATGCTATTGTACTACTAAAACTTGCCTTTACACATTTCTTTTTTCTTTTTCGCTATTACATTTTTTCACATACACAATTCAGCACAGGATAGAAAACATCCAAACTATATTCTGATATAGAGTATAAGAAAATGCTTACAACTTAGTTTACTTTTTATAAAGTCAGCTTTCACTATTAACCATTCATCCTTATCTGTATGGTCAGGTCATCACCCATCCGCTCTACAGCAGCACGACATTCAACAATGACATTGCGTTACTGAAACTTGCGTCTCCAGTTGTCTTCACTCCCCGTATCTCTCCTGTATGTCTGGCTCCATCAACCATCAACATCCGGCCTGGAACCCGCTGCTTCACCACTGGATGGGGCAGAACTGCCACCACATGTAAGTCGCCTGTTAGACAAAGACGAATTGTAAAAAATTACTGATCTGTCCTTTCTGATGTCTTCCTCTCTTTTGTCAGCGAGTCCTCTGATCCTGCAGCAGACAGGTCTGCCCATCATGAGTCCTGCTGTGTGCAGGCAGATCTGGGGTCAGAGCAGAATCACTGATGCCATGATCTGTGCTGGAGCCTCTGGATCCTCATCTTGCCAGGTATATGAAGACAGATCAAGACAAACACAAACATATCAATGTTGCTGCTGTTTCAATCTCAAATGTGTGTTTGTGTCTGTGTGTTTCCCACAGGGTGATTCTGGTGGTCCTCTGGTGTGTGAGAGATCAGGGGTCTGGACTCTGGTGGGGTCTGTGTCCTGGGGCGCCAGGACTTGTAACACCAGTTCCCCTGGAGTCTACGCCCGCATCTCCCAACTGCGCTCCTGGATCGACAAGACTATCGCTTCCAACTAGATTGCCAGTCTGAATATTTCTTGAATATTTCTAAGTCTGGACTTCTGATAACCTGTCTGTGACTTCATACTGTTTTCCCATTTCAGCTGTACAAATAATGAAAATGTGTCAATAAATGAGATGAATAAAATAAAATAAATAAAAAAAAATGTAAAGAAGAGTGTTGGAAAGTGTAATTAATGATCTGAACTTAAAATGTTATATGGATATGTTGCCATGATCCACATAAAGTAATTCATCAAAATGAAAAAATAATATACTCCTTTAAAGTAAAGCATTTTAAAGTATAATATAAAACAAACAACTTCACTTTCACAATGACAGAAACTGTGATGCAAGATACAACTAAGACATAGTAACTTTCAAACAAATGTTCTCACCTGTAATTATTTGCCTTACAAATGATGTTCTCTTACCACCAAACCTAAAAGCATGAAGACTGATGAACACAAAAAATCTTTCTGATCACACTATCATTTTAAAAACCATGTTATGATGCAAATCCATTCTCTATCCATAGTGTTGTAACACATGTGGCTTGTTGCTTCAGCAGCCAAGAAAACTTAAATATTGCATGCATTTTTTGTACTTAATTTGCTCCTTTAAATTCATAATCTGTATCCTTTGTACATTCTGCTCTCTAGTATAATGATGATCTGCGTGCAATAAAGGCATCCTGTCATAAAATGGAGCATAGGTGGTGTCTGTCTGGCTTGACTTAATCACCAGGCTTGGAAAGACCACTTACATAAATATAAGGCTGAAACTGTATCAGCCAGGTCTGATTATTTTTTACAGATAATTTTCAATAATCAAAGAAATTCTAGACAACCGTTCCATTCCATTAACAAACTCTCGCAATGTCCCTGCTTCAACTCACCTTTGTAATAAGTTTCTTTAGTTCTTAAGCACCAAGATTGATAATGGTTGTAAATGCTACTCCTCCTTCATCTGCTTTTCCTCTAAATATTTCAGATTTTTCTGGCACGCAAATTTCTCCACACTGGACTTTCATTCTCTTAGTAATGAGGTTTCACAAATGCCGCTGCCACTTCCATAATTGATCCTATACCAACTTGTCTGTTTCAATCATGCTTTGCTTCCTTGCAGGCGCGCCGTTGGCACGGGGGACAGGGGGGTCAGGACCCCCGCAGTTTTGAAAAGACAGAAATCGACCCCCGCACTTTTGATAAGGGCTGCTTCAGTCAGCTACAAACTCTATATAATCTTTTAGCTTAGGATATTTTCTCTCAAACGAGACCATTTTCACATTTTTGTGAGCTTTCGTTCGTAAATAATCAACTGTATTGTCGCGGATGTGCAGAACAGGAAATGCTCTCTCGAACCTAAAACACGCGATCTCCAAACCATCGATCAAAGCGTGCTATCGTTTTCTGAGGATATGTCGATGGTATGTAAATCATGCCCGGAACTTAGCGTTTGCGGGGACATATGTCAATCAAGCCATCCGTCCATTCAGAAACCAAGAAATTTGACACTTAAAGGTCAGGAGGCTGATCTCCCAGATTAGTTTCGGTTGACGTGCACGAGCTGCTTTGACTGAGGTTTTCGCCAGTTTTCGTTTTGATTTCGATAATTACATCTAGAAAGGAAAAAGCATCGATGGCATTGATAAAAGATATCCTTGAAATCGAAACTAAAGCGATGATTGCCTCGGCCAGCGGCGCAGTGGAGTGGACTACTGCGGTCAAGCCAGCCGCCACCGCGAAATGCACGGTCAATCTAGCCGCCACTATTATAGTGACTATATTTTGCGGTTCGCGCATACACTGGCTATTACGGTAAGACCGTCAGAGAACTGATCTGAAAACAAGTATTCTTCTGTCAAAGCGATTTCACATTCATTTATTCAGTCAATCTGTCTGAATAAATGAAAATAACTAAATAAATACATATTTTACAGCCCAATTTTACCTGAAAATGATAGTACACCTCACAGCCTGTCACATAATATGCTGAAATCCAAAATAAATGTCTGCCTGAATAAAAATAATAATAATAATAATAATAATAATAATAAAAATAAAACAGGCCTAAATAAATAAATATAAATGAAAAATATATATATTTCACAGCCCAATTTCACCTGAAAATGATAGTACACCTCGGACCCTGTCACTGTATGATATGCTGAATTCTAAAACAAAAGTCTCCCCGAGTAAATGGAAAAAAAAGCCTAAATAAATAAATATAAATAAAAATTTAACAGGCCAAAGTCACCTGAAAATGATAGTACACCTCACAGTCTGACACTGTCTGCTGCTAAATTCCAAAATAAAAGCCCTCCAACACTCTTATATACGATGTTTTGTACATATATTCTAAAACTAAGAAAAGTCCTAGTTTCCACAGACCAAATTCACCTCAGATGGACAGTACACCTTCTCACGGTGTCAACTACACCGTTTCAGAACTTTCTGATGTTGTATTCCAAAATAAGAGCCCCCCAAATCTCGTGTTTCAGCTGTTTTGACTATACGTTCAGAAAATAATAAAAAGAAAAGTCCTAGTTTCCACAGACCAATTTCACCTCAGATGGCGAGTACACCTTCTCACGGTGTCAACTACACCGTTTCAGAACATTCTGATGTTGTATTCCAAAATAAGAGCCCCCCAAACTTCATATATATGTGGTTTTGTCTATACATTCAGAAAATCATAAAAAGAAAAGTCCTAGTTTCCACAGACCAATTTCACCTCAGATGGAGAGTACACCTTCTCATAGTGTCAACTACATTGTTTCAGGACATTCTGATGTTGTATTCCAAAATAAAAGCCCCCCAAACTTTATATCTGTGTGCTGTTTTGTCTATACATTCAGAAAAAAAAGAAAAATAAAAGTCCTAGTTTCCACAGACCAGTTTAACCTCAGATGGAGAGTACACCTTCTCATAGTGTCAACTACACCGTTTTAGGACATTCTGATGTTGTATTCCAAAATAAGAGCCCTCCAAACTTCAAATATATGCTGTTTTGTCTATACATTCAGAAAAAAAAATAAAAATAAAAGTTCTAGTTTCCACAGACCAATTTCACCACAGATGGAGAGTACACCTTCTCATAGTGTCAACTACATCGTTTCAGGACATTCTGATGTTGTATTCCAAAATAAGAGCCCCCCAAAACTCATGTTTTGGCTGTTTTGTCTATACATTCAGAAAATCATAAAAAGAAAAGTCCTAGTTTCCACAGACCAATTTCACCTCAGATGGAGAGTACACCTTCTCATAGTGTCAGCTACATTGGTTCAGGACATTCTGATGTTGTATTCCAAAATTAGAGCCCCCCAAACTTTATATATACGCAGTACATGCATTTTGGGGGGCTCTTATTTTGGAATACAACATCAGAATGTCCTGTAACGGTGTATTTGACACTATGATAAGGTGTACACCCCATCTGACATTAAATTGTTCTGTGGAAACTAGGACTTTTCTTTTTACGATTTTCTGAATGTATAGGCAAAAAAGTGTATATATGAGATTTTGGGGGGCTCCTATTTTGGAATACAACATCAAAATGTCCTGAAACAGTGTAGCTGACACCGTGAGAAGGTGTACTCTCCATCTGAGGTGCAACTGATTTGTGGAAACTAGAACTTTTATTTTTATGATTTTCTGAATGTATAGACAAAACAGCGCATAGATATGAAGTTTGGGGGGCTTTTATTTTGGAATACAACATCAGACTGTCCTGAAACTATGTAGTTGACACTGTGAGAAGGTGTACTGTCCATCTGAGGTGAATTTGGTTTGTGGAAACTAGCACTTTTATTTTTATGATTTTTTGAATGTATTGACAAAACAGTGCATAGATTTGAAGTTTGGGGGGCTTTTATTTTGGACTACAATATCAGAATGTCCTGAAACAGTGTAGTTGACACCGTGAGAAGGTGTACTGTCCATCTGAGGTAAATTTGTTTTGTGGAAATTAGGACTTTTCTTTTTTTAATGATTTTCTGAATGTATAGTCAAAACAGCTGAAACACGAGTTTTGGGGGGCTCTTATTTTGGAATACAACATCAGAATGTCCTGAAACGGTGTAGTTGACACTATGAGAAGGTGTACTCTCCATCTGAGGTTAAACTGGTCAGTGGAAACTAGGACTTTTCTTTTTATGATGTTCTGAATGTATAGACAAAACAGTGTATATTTGAAGTTTGGGGGGCTCTTATTTTGGAATACAACATCAGAATGTCCTGAAACGGTTTAGTTGACACCGTGAGAAGGTGTACTCGCCATCTGAGGTGAAATTGGTTTGTGGAAACTAGGACTTTTCTTTTTATTATTTTCTGAATGTATAGACAAAACAGCGTATATTTGAAGTTTGGGGGGCTCTTATTTTGGAATACAACATCAGAATGTACTGAAACAATGTAGTTGACACTATGAGAAGGTGTACTCTCCATCTGAGGTGAAATTGGTCTGTGGAAACTAGGACTTTTCTTTTTATGATTTTCTGAATGTATAGACAAAACCACATATATATGAAGTTTGGGGGGCTCTTATTTTGGAATACAACATCAGAATGTTCTGAAACGGTGTAGTTGACACCGTGAGAAGGTGTACTCGCCATCTGAGGTGAAATTGGTCTGTGGAAACTAGGACTTTTCTTTTTATTATTTTCTGAACGTATAGTCAAAACAGCTGAAACACGAGATTTGGGGGGCTCTTATTTTGGAATACAACATCAGAAAGTTCTGAAACGGTGTAGTTGACACCGTGAGAAGGTGTACTGTCCATCTGAGGTGAATTTGGTCTGTGGAAACTAGGACTTTTCTTAGTTTTAGAATATATGTACAAAACATCGTATATAAGAGTGTTGGAGGGCTTTTATTTTGGAATTTAGCAGCAGACAGTGTCAGACTGTGAGGTGTACTATCATTTTCAGGTGACTTTGGCCTGTTAAATTTTTATTTATATTTATTTATTTAGGCTTTTTTTTCCATTTACTCGGGGAGACTTTTGTTTTAGAATTCAGCATATCATACAGTGACAGGGTCCGAGGTGTACTATCATTTTCAGGTGAAATTGGGCTGTGAAATATATATATTTTTCATTTATATTTATTTATTTAGGCCTGTTTTATTTTTATTATTATTATTATTATTATTATTTTTATTCAGGCAGACATTTATTTTGGATTTCAGCATATTATGTGACAGGCTGTGAGGTGTACTATCATTTTCAGGTAAAATTGGGCTGTAAAATATGTATTTATTTAGTTATTTTCATTTATTCAGACAGACTGACTGAATAAATGAATGTGAAATTGCTTTGACAGAAGATTACTTGTTTTCAGATCAGTTCTCTGACGGTCTTACGTAATAGCCAGCGAACCGCAAAATATAGTGGCGGCTAGATTGACCGTGCATTTCGCGGTGGCGGCTGGCTTGACTGCAGTGGAGGACTGGAGAGGAAAGGACTCTGCGTTTGGTATGTATATATACTGTATTAATGCATTTACAATGCTTATACTAAATTTTGATAAACTTTTTATTTTGAAATGTGAAAGCACAGCAACTGATAAACTATTATTTGACAAAAAAGTCAAAACTACATTTATGATATGGCAAGGCTGCTTGCACACCAGTATGCAAGTATGCAGACTTGAATAAAACTGTCATTTCAATAAATCTACATTTTGATATATGTGAAATGGATATTATTACAGTATTATTGCAGTGCAAAAACTGTGTATATAAACAGTTTACAGTTTTAAACAGTAGTTTCTTTGTTTCAGTTGCTGATAAAGATAAGTGAGCAGCGGCAGCAGCTGGCACAGCTGGCATCACATCTCCAGGAGGCAGACAGGTGATGCTGAGGTGATGCTCAACACAGGTGACAAAAATGATGCACATATAAGGAATTATACAAATCTGGAGGATGTAGATCCTGTTCTAGATTGTAATTGTCCTGAAAAAAAATAAAACTGATCAAAATCACAAAACGCCTCTTTTTTTGTTTGTTTGTTTTTTTTGTTTATTATAGCACAGACAACATATACTATAATATATATCACTTTCATCAGTGTGGTCCGATATCTGGAAATTTGATCTTACTGTCTGGGCTTTTGCTTACAGTTTGGTCCCCCCCACTTTGAAAATGTCTCCTGCGCCCCTGCTTCCTTGTGTCCTGCTGTTTTGGGTATTATAAATGACTCCCTGTGCACTAGTGTTGTGCCAGCAGCATTAAAAATTTCTGCTGTTACCCCTGTACCAAAAAAAAAAAAAAACCGAACATGGACTTAGATAATCTTAATATTTTCTGTCCCATTTCCAATCTTCATTCAATCTATGATCTTCATCTAATCTACCCATTCAAATCTATATTCAAAACCCAATGATAATGTGGCTGTGGCCTTTCTTTCTCAATGTATTTCTGAGATTTAAAAAAAAAAAAAAAAAAAATGGATGTATCAAAATTTTCTTTGTCTTAACAGTGACAAGACTGAGGTTATGCTCATCGGCTCACCTCACCAGCTAAAGCTGGGTCATTAACCTTATGTGGATGGCTCTAAAATTTGGGGGTGATATTTGATGCTAATTTAACATTTGATCCTGATGTTAGAATACTGTCAAAACATCTTTTTTCATCTTAGAAATATTGCAAGACTAAGTTGATTAACATTTTTGTATTTTCCCACATTGATGCTAGCTGGTGTTTCAAAAGCTACCCTAAATAAATTACAGTTTGTGCAAAATTCTGTTGGTAGAATCCTTCCTAGGAACAGGACAATATCACTTCTATTTTGGAGTAATAGAAGCTCCCTGTCAGGTTTCGTGTTGATTTAAAAAAATCTCATGTTTACCTAAGGCTTTGCATGGTTTGGCTCCTCAATATTTGTCAGAGCTTATAACGTTAGGTTACTGACGTAACCCCGGTTCTCTGATAACATGAAGTGAGGTATCTCACTATGGGACCGCCTCAGGGCGTGACCGATCGCAGAAGCACCAATAACACCACGTCTGCCAACCATGGCAGACCAATCGCTGCAGCGATCAGGGAGTCCCACCTCCCTGTATATAAACCGCAGCTACCTTCCATTTCGTCATTCTCCGCATATCTCTTCTCCCTGCAGGACAGGCAAGGAGGGCAATGTTTGTGAGATACCTCACTTCATGTTATCAGAGAACCGGGGTTACGTCAGTAACCTAACGTTCTCTTTCTAACATTCGTTCACTATGGGATATAGACAACTCCCGTATTGTCAATATGCTGACGAAGCAGACTAAGAAAGGCTGTGTAATTATCTGAATCATAGCTCCCGACGGAGGTGAAAACAGAATAATTTGAGGAATTCGCCCATTAATAAACTGCATTATACAACCTGACTACTCACTCCCAGGACTGAGTGGGCCAGAGAAGGTTCTGTCACATCCAGTCTATAGAAACGAGCAAAAGTGTGCGGAGAAGACCAGCTGACTGCCGCGCAAATTTCTTGAATAGAGATGCCTCTAAACAGAGCCCAGGAAGTAGCCATGCCTCTAGTAGAGTGTGCTCGTAGTCCTATTGGGGGCTCTAAATTCGCATTATTATAACATAATATGATAGCCTCCACCACCCAGCGAGAAAGGCGTTGACGGGAGATAGGTCGTCCTCTGTAAGAGTCAGCCCACGAGACAAATAGCTGATTGCTCTTACGAAGTGTGCGGGTTCTCTGAACATACATATGCAGAGTACGAACCGGACATAAACTGTGTAACCTCTCCTCCTCTGGGGATGCAAAGGGTGGTGGATGAAAAGCTAGCAGGTCCACTGATTGAACTGCTGTGATCAAACTGAAGTGATCAAACACTTTGGGTACAAACACAGGGTTAGTTGTAAAAGTGACTTTTTGACCACCCAGAGCGAACATCATACATGAAGAGTGAACTGATAAAGCATGTACTTCACTCACCCTTTTTGCTGTAGTGAGAGCAAGTAACAGAGCCATCTTTAAAGCAAGTAGCTTCAAGGCAATTTTATAAATGGGCTCGAAAGGGGCTTTTGAGAGCGCGTTCAGAACCACAGACAGGTCCCAGGGCGGGACCAGCGGCTTCAATGCTGGGTGTAACCGACGTGCCCCTCTCATAAATCAACAGACGAGAGGGTGCTGGCCAATAGTACCCAAGTTAAGACCCACATGACATGCCGAGATAGCGGACAGATAAACCTTAACCATAGAAAAGGCTCTGCCCTTATCTAGAAGGTCCTGTAAAAAAAACAGCACACCCGAAACTGAACACAAGAAAGGAACGATGTTCCTATCTGCGCACCAACCCTCAAACACCCTCCATTTGAGATTATATAAAGAACGCGTTGAGGCAGCCCTCGCGTTTTGAATTGTCTCAATCACTTTTGGAGGTAACCCAGCTGCATTCAGATTTAGCCTCTCACGGCCAGGCCCAGAGAGCTAGTTTCTGAGGGGAGGGGTGAATTATTTCCCCCCGTGCTTGTGAGAGGAGATCCCTGCGCGCTGGTAACGGCCATGGCTGGTCGTAGAGCAGTTGCACAATCTCCGCAACCCAAAGTCTCCCCGGCCAGTATGGCGCGATCAGAATCATTACATGTTTGCGTTCCCGAACCCTCCGTAGTGTCGGCTTGATCAGGCTCAACGGAGGGAATGCATAAAGTAACACATCTGGCCACTCGTAGGCTAGAGCATCCACACCCAACGGTGCATTGCCTTCCAGAGAGAAGAACAGGGGACATTGCGCGTCTTCGCACGATGCGAAGAGATCTACGGCGGCCTGGCCGAATCTCTGCCACACCATGAGCATAACTTGGGGGTGGAGTCTCCACTCCCCGTACAGAGGATTCCCTCTGGACAGTAAATCTGCTCCCCTGTTCATTATTCCTGGAACATGCGTTGCACGTAATGACAGGAGGGTCCTGCTGCTCCACGTAATCAGGTCTTTCGCTAACAAGTGAAGCTTGTGAGAACGCACTCCTCCCTGTCGATTTATGTAGGCTATCACCGTTGTATTGTCTGTCCTGACCAATACATGATGATTCTTGAGAAAATGCACAAAATGTCTCAGAGCTAGTAACACTGTCACTAGAAAATTGTGCTTCTCTCTCAGTGCAGGAGACCAAACTCTCTTCACTGTTCTGCCCTCGAACACCGCCCCCCAGCCCGTGAGAGATGCATCTGTTGTCACCACTTTCCTCAATACAACAGGACCCAGAGGGCATCCTGTCGTGAGAAAAGACGGGGCTCTCCAATGACAGAGAGCACTCATGCATTCTGGTGAGACGCGCACTCTGCGGCTGAGACAGCTCGTGGGGCGAATGCCCTGTGGCACTGTCCAGTTCTGAAAATCCCTCATTCGCAGCAGTCCCAGGGGAACCACTGACACTGTTGAGGCCATCAGACCCAGTAGTCGAAGACACATTCCGAAAGAGACTAAACTCCCTCGTTGAAAGAGGGAGAGGCAGCTGAGAAATGTCTTGATGCGTTCCTCTGATAGGAACGCTCGAAACATCACTGAATTCAACCTGAGACCCAAGGAGACTATTTCCTGTGAAGGAATTAGACAACTCTTTGTCTGGTTTATCTTGAAACCTAATCTCTCCAGATGCGTCACTAGTGTGTATGTATCGCTCTCTGCTTGCCGCGGGGACGGCGCGCAGATGAGCAGATCGTCCAGATATGATGAAACTCTGACTCTTCCGTTCCTTAACGGCGTCAGAGCCGCTTCCACACATTTGGTGAAAACCCTGGGCGCTAAAGCAAGGCCAAAGGGGATTTTTATATACTCGTATGCTGTGCCCTGATAAGCGAACCTCAGATATTTCGGAAGTCTCTTTCCATCATAAAGGTCTCTTTCAGCTCCTTGACCTGCTGGTTGGGATGGCCAGTCGATCGACAGTCTAGCCGTGGCCCTGCAACAGACCTCAAGTAGATCTGTATCCATCTGCACAGGGGAGGGTGAGCTCTCATCCTGTGCACTCAGCGGACGCGACTGCATCGGGGGAAGAATAGCATCTTCATCATCGTCATCCTCGTCCTCGAGGATGGTCGACAATACTTCGTCATCGTCATCTTCCTCTCCCGCTAACGGATCTTCAAACAGCGGGGGAAGGACGGGTGACACCTTCTCCATCATCTCACTCTACGAGCTGGCGGCCTGTAGACAATCCATCGGTTCCTCTCTGGGTTGAGCAGAGAGGCATGGGTCCGAATTCCCAGCTACTGCAACGCGAAGCCTTCACTCTCGGGTTTTAACCGAGAACGTCGCGCAGTGAGGACAGCCCTCGGGGGTTGGACAGTGCTGCCTGAGGGTGTTTAGCGCCCAAGCAGGAGATGCAGAGACCGTGTGAATCCTTCGCAGAAATCCACATTCCGCACGCACATGGATGAGGAGGACGGCCTTTTCCTCCGGGGCTCTCCGGCTTCTCTGCACTCTCTTCGTATGGTAAGCCCACCACAACGTGACAACTAGTACGGAGCTGTGCTGCGATAGAAAGCCCTTTTCCTTCTTTTTGGTGCGTGGTGAGCGCGCCAAAAACTTGGAAAAATAAATAGAAAAACTTAAAGCAGAAAACTCGCCTTGACGCGTTAGTTATCTTACTCTAAGTGTCAAGTCACTCAACAAACGTTAGGAATATATTGCGTTTGGGACGTTACCTTGCGGCTCCGTCTGTAAACTGTTAAGCAGTAATTCCTAAAGTCTGCTGAGAACAGCTTCCGAAATCTTCACGGGGAAGAGAGCGAGAATGACGAAATGGCAGGTAGCTGCGGTTTATATACAGGGAGGCGGGACTCCCTGATCGCTGCAGCGATTGGTCTGCCATGGTTGGCAGACATGGTGTTATTGGTGCTTCCGCGATCGGTCATGCCCTGAGGCGTCCCATAGTGAGATACTGAACGAATGTTAGAAAGAGAACCCCCTACACCCCAACGCGTGATCTCCGCTCCTCCAAAGCAGGTCTTTTAACTGTTCCGACAACTCGTTTAAGATCTATGGGTGATAGATCTCTTCATTTCTTCCAAAACTATGGAACTGCCTCTGAGATTAGGCAAGCGGAATCTCTTAGTGTTTTTAAATCTTTCCTTAAAGTCCCCCTGTGATGAAAATCAAGTTTTTAATGTTGTTTATGTGTCTATGTGGTGTTTTTAATGTGCTTTAAGACATGTGTCTGGCGTTGTAAAAAGCGATACCATTGTGCAGCGTTTACCTCAGTAAGTTCACCGAATGGATCTCTTGAGCTAGTGCGAGTGGGTGGAGGCGGGGCTAATTAGCATATTCATATATCCAAAAACTATAGAATAACACAAGACGCGTCACTCGTATTGTATTGAATGGGAGAAAGTGAAACGCGCAATATGGCGGAATAAGTCCCGCCTTCTAAATAAGAGCCAATCGCCGATTGGTAAAGTCATCACGTCACTGCAGCGGCCGTTAGAAGCTCCGGTTCCAATAGAAACAGTCAGACGCGCGCCTCCGAAATGAGACACAAGAGACGCGCATTTAGGACTGCGCATTCGCTTGATCCAGCATGAAAAAGAAGCATTTATTAAGTATATAAAACGTATATAAAACGCATCAAAACTCCGGGAAACAACAAGCATATCGCTGAGAAAAAAAAGAAAAAAAAAATAGCTGAGAACACTGCATAGCCCATACACCAGGACATTTGACTGCACACGGGAAATACATTAGCCTCAGCGTTTAACAAGTAAAAAGTATAAAACGTTTTTTTTTTTCAGTACATCCGAGATTTCCATGTTCCACTTTTAAGTTACATGTCGCCTAGCCCTAGCCACAACCTACAGATCCCAGCATAAACGGTGATACATTATATTTGTTATTAAAGTATCAACAACATTCAGAAACAAATGCAAGCAGGGAGTGCTGCGTGCATGATTGGCATGGCAGAATGCGTGCAACGAGCGTTCCTTTATAATCACTAAAAAGATAAAAGTTCGTCGCGATCTCGCAACGCTTCAATACCTGCACAATGATTCTTTAATAATAATGTCTACACTTTTTTAATCAGGATTTGCCAGCATGCAAAGCATTCAGTGCTGAACAAAAACTCTGGTGTTTTGAGCGGTGAGTGGATCCTAACATCTCATTGCGTTCCAGAAATTAACAGATTTGTCTGTGATTGGCTACATTGCTCAACGCTGCAAAACATGTTATTGGAAATTCTGCCTATGCTTGAGCCCGTAAAGCGTTTTTATTAGATCTTAGTTGTTCTTTTAAAAAACCAACAACATTTTTATTGCCAATTTAAAGTGTTTATTACAAACAAATTATTAAATGATAAAAATGAATAAATGTAACTGAACAAAAATTTGCGTTGCATTTACTGTTGTCACGATTGCCAGTAAAGATCCCTCGATCGGCCACCGGAGGTCTCACTCTCCCGAGTATTAACTGGACTACAAATCCCAAGCACCCACATACCTGGCCTGATTACTGCGCACCTGTTTCACGTCAGCCAGCTATTTAAGCCACACACACACACACTCCTTGCAAAGTATTGTTTGCCCTGCAACAATTTCTGAGCGTTTATTTCCTGTTTACTGTCTGCCCGTGTATCGACCTTGTTTCTATTACTGACCTTGGATTCTTTGTCACCTGCCTGTTACTTTGTTGTTTGCCTGGACTGCTTCTTTGATTGTTTGCTGCCTGCCCCGATCTTTTGCCCGGTTATGACCACGATTATAGGACTGTCTCTGACACTGTAGTTTGCACTGGTGATTAGACCCACGCCTGCCTGTACTGTGAGCTTGCTGTTTTCTAATAAACCGCTTATGGATTCCAATCAACCTGAGTCATCGTCACAGAATACTTCGCCACAAACAGATCCAGCGGTCCTCGTGCACTTCTCTAATGAATTATCAGCCCAAGGGAATTTGTTGGCAGCTCACCAGCAGCAATTGGCCCAACTCACCACCGTAACGGAGGAGCTGGTGAAATCCCTACAAAATCTGCACCAACCTGCATCTGATCCAGGCCCTTCAGCAACTTTCACCAACCCAACGCCAGCACTTGTGTCACCGAGTCCTGTGAGTACCCATCCACATCTCGCGAAAAATTTGATGGCACACCAATGCGTTGCAAGGGATTCCTCATGCATTGCTCCATGTTTATCGCTCAGCAGCCCACGCTATATCCCACAGATGAAAGCAAAATCTCTCTGATGTGCTCCTTGCTCACCGGAAAAGCACTGGACTGGGCTACGGCGGTGTGGGCCAACCAAGGTTCATGCAGTGTTTGAGAGAAGTGTTTGAACACCCAGAAGGAGGAAAGAGCGCTGGGGAACAGCTATTAGCGCTGCGGCAAGGGAGAAACACAGCTGCTGAATTCGCTCTAACTTTTCGCACGCTCGCCGCGCAGACCGTATGGGTGGGAGATACCCTAAAGCTACTGTTTCATCAAGGATTGAATATGGATGTGCAGTCCGAACTTGCCTGCCGCGACGAGGGGATGACAATGGACCAGTTCATCGAATTAGCATCGTATTGACAATCTAATACGTTCACGAAGACCTACCTGTTTCACCAGTCCTCTCTGCCAAACGAATCCGCCCACAGATGCCGCCGAGCCCATGCAAATCGGACGCACACATCTCTCTGCTGAAGAATGCGAACGCCGCATCAGGAACCGCCTTTGCTTATATTGCAGACAAGCAGGACATTTGAGAGCTGAATGCCTGACGGGTCCTCCTTAAGCACCAGACCGCAGGGTGAGTTTACTGATTTTTAGGATTTGCTAATTTCTACAGAAGGTTCATCAGGAACTTTAGCTCCATCGTAGCACCGCTCACCTCCATGGTAAAGAAAGGGAATGCCAAGCTTCACTGGTCCACTGACGCCACTCAAGCCTTCAACGAATTAAAGAGCCGCTTCACTTCTGCACCCATCCTCCATCATCCCGACCCAAATATCCCATTCGTAGTGGAAGTAGATGCTTCAAATACAGGCATTGGTGCTATCCTCTCACAGCGGCAAGGCAATCCTCCTAAACTCTTTCCCTGCGCCTATTATTCACGGAAACTTTCTGACGCTGAACAGAATTATGACGTTGGCAACCACAAACTACTCGCCATAAAAGCTGCTTTCAAAGAATGGCGCCATTGGTTGGAGGGGAAGAAACATCCATTCCTGGTTCTGACAGACCATCGCAACCTTGAGTACTTGCGCTCTGCCAGAAGACTGAATCCCAGACAAGCCAGATGGGCTCTATTCCTCACTCAATTTAACTTCTCAATTACATATTGTCATGGATCAAAAAACACCAAAGCTGACTCATTATCCCGCCAACATGACCCCACTCCTCGGAACCCACTCTATTATTCCATCCTCCTTGATTCTAGCTCCAGTACAGTGAGACATCATCTCTGAAATAACCCTGGTGAACACTCAAAACCCACCCCCCCTGGAATGCCCGCTCAATCGAACGTTTGTTCCGCCTAATCTAAGAGAAAAGGTAATTCGTTGGGTATACTCTTCCTCAAGCTCCAGCCACCCAGGTATTACGGCCACAGTACGTCTGCTAAGGAACCAGTTCTGGTGGGAAACACTACAAGCTGACACCAGTACGTTCGTGAACTCCTGTCACATCTGTGCCGCAGCAAAGTCTTCCAAGCTACCACCAGCAGGGCTACTACATCCCCTACCCACACCACAACGACCTTGGTCACACATAGCTATTGACTTCATCACTGACTTGCCTGTCTCACAAGGTAATACCACCATACTAACGGTTATTGATCGTTTCTCCAAAGCATGCCGGTTGATACCCTTACCTAAGCTCCCATCAGCCTTTGAAGCGGCAGAACACCTTTTCCACTACGTGTTCCATTATTATGGTCTCCCTGAAGACATAGTATCTGACCAGGGCCCTCAATTTACATCAAGGGTCTGGGCGGCCTTCTTCTGTTTAATCAACGTGAACATAAGCCTCACTTCAGGCTATCACCCCCAGTCAAACGGCCAAACAGAACGTCTTAACCAAGAAATCACCAAGTTTCTCCATATGTACTGCCAGCAGAACCAATCTGATTGGAGCCGCTTCCTCCCCTGGGCAGAATATGCTCAAAATTCCATTGTCAAACCCTCCACGAAGCTAACGCCCTTTCAGTGTGTTTTGGGGTTTCAACCTCCTCTGTTTTTTTTTTGGTCTGGAGAGCTGTCTGAAGTACCTGCTGTGGATGATTGGTTCTATCGGAGTGAGGCTGTATGGAATCAGGCTCATGTCCACTTACAACGGGCCATAGACAGGAGTAAATTGCACAAGCTTCCACATACCTGGCCTGATTACTGCGCACCTGTTTCATGTCAGCCAGCTATTTAAGCCACACACACACACACTCCTTGCAAAGTATTGTTTGCCCTGCAACAATTTCTGAGCGTTTATTTCCTGTTTACTGTCTGCCCATGTATCAACCTTGTTTGTATTACTGACCTTGGATTCTTTGTCACCTGCCCGTTACTTTGTTGTTTGCCTGGACTGCTTCTTTGATTGTTTGCTGCCTGCCCCGATCTTTTGCCCGGTTATGACCACGGATTATGGATTAATCCGCTTATGATTGGAATCCATAAGCGGATTAATCCATAATCCGTTTATGGATTCCAATCAACCTGAGTCATCGTCACAACTGTCCTGTGAAAACAGGGGGTGCTGCAGCACCCCCACTTCCCGCTCCTATGCCCGAGAGGTGTTTCAAAGATGGCCGCCGACTGAAATTACTTGTCTTAAAGGGACTTTGATATATCCGCGTATAATAAATGAGGCAAGGGTGTAGAGTTACATTCAAGCTATTTTAAAGCATGAAGAATTTTTTTTTTCACAGGAAAAAAATGTTTAAATGTGTCATTTTGGTGATCAAACATGAGTTTTAAGGGATAAATTTATTGACTACAGGGGAACTTTAAAACTCACTTTTTTAGGATAGCTTTTATTTGATTACTGTTCATGACACATTGAAAATGTTTTCTTAAAATGCAGTAAAGATGGCTGCTCAATATGTTTAGTCAGTAAATGTTTGCTAAAGCCACAGTACAAAACTTATGTAGTGCTGAATAATTCTGATTGCTAATAGATAACAGATGAGCTCCACTTGTTTAATTAATTTTACTGAATGAGTTAAAAAGCCTCCTTCTGATGAATGTCAATTAGTCTACTTTAAATGAGAAATGACTTGGGAACTAAAACTATAATTTTTTAGATATACAAGAATTTACAAAAGATTGTAAGAAAATATATTTTTTACTTACAATTTTAGGAAAAGTATTTTGGAATTTTACTGACAAGTAACCATATGCAGTGTTGGGGAAAGTTACTTTTAAAAATAACACGTTACAATATTGCATTGCTCCCTAAAGATATAACTAATTGTGTTACTTAGTTACTGGGCTGGGCTTGCTTGTTCGATTTTTAATAACAAAAATACAAATGTAAAATTTTTGACAAATATAAAGGCCCACACCAAAAGTGAAATGAATAAGCCTCAGGCTGAAGTAAATGCAAATTCATGCCTGTACAGTAGAGGGCACAACTCAAACAAATTTTCAGCTGTGCTGCCATTCTGGATGAAGAAGAATAGGACGCAAGAAAGGAAAGTTCAACACTCTTCAGCAATAAAAACAAAACAAGTAATTTTTGCTTATTAGTATGGATGAATTGGATCATCAAAGATCAGCAGCAAAGACATTGGTTTAAAAAAGTAAGAATACGGTATATTTGTGTAATTTAACATAGGCCTATTTAATTATTGCATGTTTGTGTAATATTCTGAGTTTGCATTTCATTGTTTTTATTCATCTTGAGGAATACTGAATCTGTTTTTTGCAAGTGAGATGAGTAAATGCGTTCACATTTAGTCTAGAAATACAATACTCATTATGTTCTCACAGAGCACACAACATCTCTGCACTTACTCCCCGGTTTCTCTCAACATGGGCACCGGAGAGGTGTCGGTCAATACATGGGAAAACAAAGTAACTTGCGTTACTTATTTGAAAAAGTAACTCAGATATTGTGTTGTAAATTTAAAAGTAATATGTTACTCTACTAGTTACTCGAAAAAAAGTAATCTGATTACGTAACTCGCGTTACTTGTAATGCATTACCCCCAACACGGACCATATGACAAATTTAAACAGAAAAATAAAATAAAATAATAAAAAGTTAACTATTTATAATGAAAATAATAAAATATATCTGGCAGGCCCACCAAAAATATTGAGTGATAATGTATTTTTTTGTTAACTAATATTAAAACTATTAAACTACTAAAATCGTTAAAATTTGTTAATTGAAATAAACCTGGAATAAAATAAAATATAAATATTAGATGAAAAGCTTAAATTAAAAATGTTGCTTTGGCAACTAAATAAAATAAGTTGTAGTTGAAGTACTAAAAGTACTAAAAACTAAAACTGATATGAAAATTAAAGCTAAACAGTAACATTAAAAAAAACTAATAAAATAAAACAAAATACTAAAATTAACTAAATTACTAAAACTAAAATGTGTTTTTAGTATTTTTTAACTAAAATGAAAATGAAAAATAAATATAAATGCAAATGCTAATTTAAAATATTAATAAACTTCATAAAAGTATATAAATAATACTACTTTAAACTTTGTAGTCTTTTCCAGCAGCCATATATTCTTTGTTATATCCAGAAAGAGGCAATAACGTCATATTATGTGCCATTGTATGTATTAGTCCACAAACTGACTAATGGAAAAATTCCTTCTGCTCAAAAACAATGGTGCTGACAAGAAGGAAATCTCAACCGTGAAACACATTCAGTCTGAGAACAATTAACTGGTGCCTAATCCTGGTATTCAGGGTTAAGATTTATTTACAACGCAACAGTCTGGCAGATCCGGTTCTTGGCCAGTAATGTAGACCTTTGTCAATTTTGGTGATCCATGTTTTGGTGATTTATGACCTGGCTATGATTTTATGACATTACTGGTTTCAGTTGCACAAATAGTGAATTTGCACACACACACACACACACACACACAAAGATTAAAATAAATCTGACAAGACTACAAGAACAATGTCACTAGAGTACACTGAAGTGAACTGAAATATACTTGTGGCTTTCTAAAAGATAAGCAGCAGCTAGTGAGGCTGGAAAACCCACATCCAGGACCCTCACTATCAGCACTGGTGCTCCTCACTCAGGGTTGTGTTCTCTCCCCACTGCTCTTCTCCCTCTATACAAATGACTGCACTTCAAAAGACCCATCTGTCAAGCTCCTGATGTTTGCAGACAACACTGCAGAGAGGATTATTGGTGCCCCCCTGCTCACCCTCCAGGACCTGTACTCTTCCAGAGTGAGGAAAGGGGCAGGTAAAACCATCACAGATTCCACTCATCCTGGCCACAACCTATTTGAACTGTTGCATCTGGACGACACTTCAGATAACTAGGCACTAGAACATCTATAGGCACAGGAACAGCTTCTTCCCACAGGCCATTTCCCTTCTTAAACTGTTAATGCCTCCCAAGGCACATGCCTGTAAGTGCAATACCTCACTGCTTAGTGCAATATCTATGTAAATTTAGTTGATATTACTCGTAATAGTGTAAATTTTCATAATCTAAATATGTTTATTATGACTAAACATATACTTTTCTACTTTTTATTCTTAAATTTATTACTATATTTCGTGTTGTTGTATTTGTATTTGTGCACTGGAAGCTTCAGTACCAAGAAAAAAATGTGTTGTGTGTACAAGCACACTTGGCAATAAAGCTCTTTCTGATTTGTATTTATAATTCTCATTTTCTCTCTGCTCCTGATCATCCACTAGAGGTCAGTAACAATTTATTAAGAGACCTTGAGTTTGGCAGGTGTGAGGCCAAAATTTTCTTCAAAAGTAACAATACAGTAGCAAAAAAATAGCAACAAATATTAATACTGTTTACCATCATTATTTAGTATAAATAACAAATGGAATATATTTTTTAACATATAACAATATAACAATGTTTGCCTTCACTTCATTTTATAATGCATTATAAGATTTCACAAGTTGGCCTGCCATTCAGTCTGAATGGTTAATGGTAAAACAAACTCGGCTTGCTGTCCTTGAAGGAGGCTTGAACCCGAGGCTCCGAGTTAAACCCCCCTATAACAGTACTGCGTAGAGGGAGAATAAGAGAAATAAAGGAGGAGATGGGGAGGAGGAGGGATGCTGGAAGAATTGTGACTGGGATGACGCAGTGACTGCTGCTTATATACACTCATAATAATGATTGACAGGACTGAATGTTTAGGCTCCTCCCGAACCTACGTTTGGAACTACATTAAACATCACCATATGTATATATATATATATATATACTCACATACATATATACATACATTCATACATATATGTATGTACATATATATGTCTGTGTGTGTGTGTGTGTGTGTGTGTGTTATTTATATACAGTTGCAAGAAAAAGTATGTGAACCACTTGCAGAATCTGTGAAAATGTGTAAAATTTTAACAAAATAAGAGAGATCATACAAAATGCATGTTATTTTTTATTTAGTACTGTCCTGAGTAAGATATTTTACATAAAAGATGTTTACATATAATCCATAAGACAAAAAAATAGCTGAATTTATTAAAATGACCCAGTTCAAAAGTTTGTGAACCACTGATTCTTAATACTGTGTGTGGTTACCTGGATGATCTACGACTGTTTTTTTGTTGTGTGATGGTTGTTCATGAGTCCCTTGTTTATTCTGAGCAGTTAAACTGAGCTCTGTTCTTCGGAAAAAATCTCCAGGTCCCAAAAATTCTTTAGTTTTCCACAATCTTTTGCATATTTGAACCCTTTACAACAGTGACTGAATGATTTTGAGATCCATCTTTTCACATGGAGGACAACTGAGGGACTCAAACACAACCATTAAAAAAGGTTCAAACATTCACTGATGCTTCACAAGGAAACACGATGCATTAAGAGTCGGGGGGTGAAAACTTTTGAACAGGATGAAGAGGTCCAAATTTTTCTTATTTTGCTTGAATATCATTTTTTTTTTCATTTAGTACTGCCCTTCGGAAGCAACAGAAAATACTTGCATGTTTCTCGGAAGACAAATTAAATACAATTTACCTTGATCTTCAAATTCCAAATATTTTCACCCCCCATCTATTAATGCATCATGTTTTTTTCTGGAGCATCAGTGAATGTTTGAACCTTTTTTAAAAGTTGTGTTTGAGTCCCTCAGTTGTCCTCAGTGTGAAAAGACAGATCTCAAAATCATTCAGTCACTGCTGTAAAGGGTTCAGATATGCAAACAATGCTGGAAAACTGAAGAATCTGCAGGACCTGGAGATTTTTTCTGAAGAACAGAGCTCAGTTTAACTGCTCAGAACAAACAAGGGACTCATGAACAACCATCACAAAACAAAAAAACAGTCGTAGATCATCCGGGTAACCACACACAGTATTAAGAATCAATGGTTCACATACTTATGAATGGGGTTATTTTAATAAATTCAGCTATTTTTTTTTTGTCTTGTGAATTATATGTAAACATCTTTTATGTAAAATATCTTACTCAGGACAGTACTAAATAAAAAATAACATGCATTTTGTATTGTCTCCCTTATTTTGTTAAAACTATTAACATTTTCACAGATTCTGCAAGTGGTTCACATACTTTTTCTTGCAACTGTATATATATGCTGTTTTAGAAGCATGCGTAGGACCAACAGCATATCCAGCACATCACAGATGTTCAACTGGATTGAGATCTGGGGAATCTGGAAGCCAAGGCAACACCTTAAATTCTTCATCATGTTCCTCAAACCATTCCTGAACAATGTGTTGTGTGGCAGGGTGCATTATCCTGCTGAAAGAGGCCACTTCCACCAGGGAACACCATTGTCATGAAGGAGTTTCCTGGTCTGCAACAATGTTTAGGTAGGTGGCATGTGTCAAATTCATATAGTCAGACTCAGTTTCCCAGCAGAACACTGCCCAGGGCATCAGCGTGTCCTCATCCCACAGTGCATTCTGGTGCATCACTTCCCCAGGTAAATGGTGCACACGTACACGGCCATTCATGTGATGTAAAAGAAAATGGGACTCATCTGGCCAGGTGACCTTCTTCCACTGCTCCAAGGTCCAGTTCCGACGCTTGTGTGCCCATTGTAGGTGCTTTCAACAGCGGACAGGGGTCAGCATAGGCACTCTGATTGGTCTGCGGCTACGCAGCCCCATACACAGCAGATTGTGTCGCAGATTGTGTTGTGACATTTCTCCCATAACCATCATTAAAATTTTGTGTGACTTGCGCCACAGTAGACCTTCTGCTGGTTAAGACCATACGGTTTGTGATTTGTCCCTCCTTAGACATTGTTGGTAATGAAGGGTTGAAAAGCTGAATAACCAGAGATATTTGAACATGAACAGAAGGAAATTTGCTTTACTGTTTCAACCCCTTCCAAAGGGCCATTTGGAATTCCTAAAGACAAAGAGATGTTGATAGTGAGGCAAAGAGGTGTTGATTGGCCTGTAGGCCAAGATGTGTGCACACTGGGGGTCTGCTAATTGTTACACAGTACGGTGGGGGAAGTTTTAATCTTCTGATTGGTCAGTCTGAATGTCTCACATTTGGATTTCAGTCACATGGTCAAGGAACGGATAAAAAACTGTTGCTCTGGTCTCTTTTTCTTGGGCTCTTCTTTTCTCTGCTCTTTTCACTGGCTCTATCTGTATTCATGCCCATTTATCCTGTATACAACACATTGATTATGAGAATTGATTTATTTCCTACCATCTAATCTATCCATAATCTGTGGCCTTGTTAGGAGATGATCAACAATATTCGCTTCACCTGTGACTGGTCATAATATTCTGGCTCATCATTATATACATACACTAACACACACATTTTTTACATTCACAGTTTCAAAAAAAAAAAAAAAAACCAAACAAACAAACAAAAACATAATTTAGTAAAATGTATAAGCTGTTTTCCTCAAGGGGACCAAAACATAAGGAATTTTCTTGACAAATATATTTCTTTTGTAATAATACATTTGTTACATCAGACAAACCAACACACAACCACAATGTATTAAAGAATACATCTGATAGATCATTGAAACAATAATTTATTTTCTTTTCATAAAAGTTTTCAAACACCCCACCTATTCTCTAAAGTCACTTCTCAAATTTTGTATTATATAATTATAAGGTTCTATCTGCATTCTAAGCAGGTTTGAGATATTGAGCTTCAAAGTTTTTGCATTCCATAGTCCTTTGTAGATAGGACCTTTTTGTTTTCTAAAAAAGTCCCAAAATGTACATAACTTAAAAAAAATCACATCAAATAATGTAAATAGGTTGTAACAGAATAAGAATATGTGAATAACTTAATTTTGACAAGATGTCAGATAGAACCTTATAATTCCAAGGTGACGAAATGACAAGTATACTTCTTTATCCAAATTGTGTAAATGCTCTTTATAGTTGTACAGGAAAAAAAAACAAAAAAAAAAAAACAGCATGATTACTTCATTTAAACAAAAAAATAGCTTATACTCAAGACAAAACCACAACTCAGACAATAATTTGAGGTACTCTTGCACATTGCTTCATGGAATGTAAATTTCCACCTAATGGTAGCTAGTATTTTTTTTTTTAATTTATGGGGATACTATCTGTTGTGTTTACGCTGTAGGAGTAAGGTGCAGATAAAGGCTCAGGACACACACATTATTTATATTAACAGGAAACTTTACTCTCCATTTCTTAGGCACAGAACATGAGCACTAGCTCGTCAGTAACATGCGCATAGTCGAAACGCCTAGATCTAATTGGCAGATAGAGCAACCAATAGGAACAAGGCATATATTGATTGAGATATGTGATTGGCTTTTGCCTAAACATCAGAACACTACACTATCCACCATTTATAGAAAGTAAAACTGAAAGATATGCCAAATTGTATGGTATTGTGTTAGCAGAGCTATGTGGGCTGAAAAGGGGGTTTCACTTGACACCTCACCTTCACACTGTCATAGAGTCAGCTACACCCTTAGCACCCACCAATAGTGTGTGGGTGATGAGTGAAGCCTCCACCCTCTTTTGTCTCTGAACTGCCCTAGTAGATGACCTGAGTCCCAGACTCTCTCGCTCTCTTGGAACCAATGATGGACAGCTGGAATGTTGGTAAGCTCACCTGACCAGGGAATCAGGGGCGGTTGGTAGCTGAGTATACACTGGGAAGGTGTTAGTCCTGTGGTGGCTTGACACAGAGAGTTCTGTTCATAATCGGCCTATGGGAGGAAACGGCTCTAGCTGTCTTGGCAATCATGACAATATGACAGCAGGTATCACCCGATCTGTTGAATCTTCTGCTCAGTCTGGCTGTTGGACTGCAGGCGGTACCCAGATGACAGGCTTACTGTGACTCTGAGAAGTTGGAAAAAGGCTTGCCATACTCTGGAGATAAATTGGGGACCACGGTCGGAGATGATATCTTCGGGTATCCCAAAGTGGCGGAAGAGTTGCTGGAAGAGGGTTTTGGCCATTTCTAGGGCAGTAGGTAGCCCTCTCAGAGAAATGTATTTACAAGCCTTTATGAAGCAGCCAACAATGATGAGGACACAGGTGTGGAAGTCAGAGGGTGGTAGATCAATAAGGAAGTCAATTCCTATGTAAGACCAGGGTCGACTCGGGACAGGTACCAATTTACCCTCAGGAAGATGGCGCGGGACTTTTGAGATGGCACAGACTGAGCATCCTTGGACATATCGGGAGACTTACTGGGCCATATTGGGCCACCAGTAGCGGTTGTTGATGAGCAAGAGGATCAGCTGGCTGCCTGGGTGTCCAGAGCCCGGTGATGTATGTACTGAGCCCATAAGGGACAGACGAAAGCAAGTTGTATGGTACTTCCAGCTGTCCCTCTGGACCTCCCGGCTGAGCAGGCTCAGACCGCGTAGCTTCCGCGATTTGATCATTGAGGGACCACTGGATGGGATTGACAATGATGGCTGGAGGGAGAATGGGTTCCAGAGGAGTAGTAGTGGTCACTGGATTGTATATACGGGATAGAGTGTCAGCCTTCTGGTTCTTGTCACCAGGTCGGCCCAGCGAGTTTGATGAGTGTTCAGTCTCGGAGATACTCTAGATTACGGTGGTCCATGATCACTTTGAATGGGTGTTTGGCTCCCTCCAGCCAGTGTCGCCACTCCTCTAACGCCAGTTTGATGGCCAGCAGTTCGCGGTTGACTATGTCGTAGTTGCGCTCCACCAGGGACAGTTTCTTTAAATAGAAGGCGCATGGATGGAGTTTGCAGGCTCACCTTGCCGCTGAGATAGGACAGCTCCTACCCCGGTGATGGAAGCGTCCACCTCGACGATGAAGGGGAGTTGCGAGGGTAGGAGCTGTACAGAAGGCTTTCTTTAGCTGTTTGAAGGCTGCGGTGGCTTCGGTGTTCCAGGACACAGACTTGGGCCCACTGCGCAGCAAGGAGGTGAGTGGCGAACTGATCTTGCTGAAGTTATTGATAAATCTCCTGTAGAAGTTGGCAAACCCAAAGAAGGGCTGCAGCTCCTTGATGGATGATGGCTGTGGCCAGCTCTCAACTGCCTTTACCATCCTCTGGTCCATCTGGATGCCATGTTGGTCGATGACGTAACCAAGGAAGTGAACGGTGTCATGGTGGAACTCGCACTTTTCGAGCTTGTCAAGACTAGGGCTGTAACGATTCCTCGATTAAATTCGAATACTCGATTTTAAAAAATCCTCGATTTCAATTTGCCCGTGTCGAGTAACCGGTAAAATACCGGAAGTGGCGCTTTCCACGGACAGGAATCCATGAAACGCATTATTAGACCGTTTTCTAAGACTGCACATTAAACCCGTGTAAAAATCATAATAAAACATAATGCTTTTGTGAATTTACAAAGGCTGTGAATTAATTAAATAAATGTATGTGCTGTAGGTTTTATATATGCGCTGTAATTATTTACATGCGTGTAGGTTATCTACGTGCGTCTCAGAGCGGCTCCATTCACAGTAAATACAGCTTCACGTGAACAGTTATCATTTACATTAGTGGCGCGTCTCAAACTCCATCTCTGCATAAGCTGTGAGTTTGGATTGCTTTAACATTCAGCTGGAAACGCAATGTGCGACATTTAATCAGATTTGTAAGGTAAGTCATCTATAAACCTTAGCAAACACAGGAAAATACATCATGCAGTATGTTTCTACTTAGTGTAATGTGCTAACTGCTCGTCGCGATAAGTTTAAGCCCTCGTTTAAGTACACATGTTCTTGTTCAAGAAATTACAGTGGTTGTAGCATTTCTGTCGTAAAGAAATGGCAAAATATTAAAGATTAATTGGACATTTGAAATAAATGTTGAAAGCCAATATTAAACAAGGATTAGATCGCGTTGTAAAGTGTAAAAACAATCGTCAGGCCACTGGCGCCCTCTGCAGGCATTTGTTATAATACATAAAGAACAGTAGTTATACAATTCAATACATTATGTATTTTGACAGTTTTGTTCAATAAAACCATACGATTAATTGCTTTTGATACTTTACTTGAATCAATTATTATTGTGTTATTGCTATTATATATTTATTTTAAGCCATATGTGTAAGTGAATGTGTTTTGTTGTGTAAGCACCTTTATAAAGATAGCGTTAGTAGTTTGTTTACGCCGCGGCAGGAGAATAGATCTGTCGGATTTACAACACGTGAATTCGTCCACTTCTTTCGAAATACACGGATGGATGCAAGGTGAACTGGGAGAAGAACAGGGTAAACTTTATAGTTGCTTGCCTTACTCACAGTATGTAATATGTATCTGATATGAATATTACGCATCGTCTAATTATAATGGAAATGATTATTATTGCAGCTTCCATAGACATCAGTATATATTTTACAAACTCTAAATGTATTGTTACTAGTACTTATGTGTATTTCAGTATCTGAAACCTAAAATAAACATCAGTTTGAAACACTGAATA
Organism: Mylopharyngodon piceus; assembly: GCA_039654765.1. Classification (NCBI taxonomy): domain Eukaryota; kingdom Metazoa; phylum Chordata; class Actinopteri; order Cypriniformes; family Xenocyprididae; genus Mylopharyngodon; species Mylopharyngodon piceus. Next base: position 21,457,292 of record CM077447.1, read on the forward strand.
GTTGTGATAAATGCCAAGCACTGAGTGCATCCGTCTCTGGCTTAGCGCCAGCGCACGCGCCCGGAGGGGGGCTATTACTCGAGTAATCGTTAGAATAATCGAACGATTACTCGATTACCAAAATAATCATTAGCTTCAGCCCTAGTCGAGACATTGACGAAACAATGGAGGAACCCCCAGAACACCTCGTTCATGAATCCCTGGAATACGGAGGGTGAGTTGGACAGCCCATACGGCATACTCGTAGTGACCTGATGGTGTGATAAACACCGTTTTCCATTCATCACCCTCACGTATCCAGACGAAGTTATAGGCACTCCACAGGTCCAACTTGGTAAAGATGCGAGCTCCATGTAACGGCTCCAGGGCTGCTGGGACCAGAGGAAGAGGGTACCGGAACTTAACTGTTTGAGAGTTCAGAGCACGGTAATCGATGCAGGTACGCAAGCCTCCGTCCTTTTTGCCAATGAAGAAGAAACTCGAAGCGGCAGGGGAAGTGGATAAATAGATGAATTCTTGCTTAAGAGCCTCCTTGATGTACTCCTCCATGGCCTTCTGTTCCGGGATGGACAGTGGGTATACATTGCCCCTTGGCAGAGTAGCCCCAGGCGTTTGGTCGCTAGCTGCTTGCTGAAGACATCCTGGAATGCCTGGTAGTCGAGTGGAATCTCCTGCTGGTTGGTAGTCGCTGGACTCCCAATAGTGGTGGAACCAAAGAACTTATGTTGACAAGAAGCGAAAGCCAATAGAACGTTTCATTGCAACACCAGCACCCAGCAGCAGCCCTACGCTTCCGCCATTTTAGAGTGAAAGCGACTCGGCAGTCCACTAGCTTCTTGCTGTCGCTATGGCAATATCAGCTGCTTTGTTTAAAAAAAACGTACATTAAAGCTGAAATCCAACCTGGATGATGACAACACAGAATAATATACAATCACTAGACTAGTGATCATCAAATCCTTTCAACAGTTTATTTTACAGACTTTGTAACAACTTACGAAAAAAGCATAACTGACATTGCTTTAGTTACGCTTGTTTCGTAAGTTGAATACAGAAGGCGTGGGACCTAGCGTAAGCATTTTGAACTGCGAGAGGCGTTACGCTTTCTTCGCAAGTTGAATACGGAAGGCAGTCTGGCAGAAGCCAGTTATTTTACTTTATAACGTGTTAAATATGGATATTTTTCTTCACAAATGCATCGCTTTGCTTCAGAAGGTCTTTATTAACCCCACAGAGCCGTGTGGAGTACGTTTATGATGGATGGATGCACTTTTTTTTTCGAGCTTCAAACAGGTGGTTTCCGTGCACTGCCATTATAAAGTCAGGGTGATTATTAATATATCGCCGATTGTATTCGTCTGAAAGAATTTACTATGACATCAATACGTGCAAGAGAGGAAACGGAAGGAGGCATATGGATGGTACTCAACGCTGGGCATGGTGGTCTGACTGGACAGGCAGAAGAAGTTGTCCCTCTGCACCACAATCAAGGCACAAACCATTGTGGATTTGATTCTTCGTATGTGAGCCAAAGTGTGGAACTGGAGAGCACAATCGTTAACTGTGGATCTCCCTTGATGAAACCGGTAGAGTTGGTCATGTACGGAGATTGAACTGGCAGTTTGACCGGAGACGGTCATGATGCATGATGAATGCCATCAGAGAGTTGTTGATCAGGCTGTTCGCATCCCACATGGATCACACCCACTGCAATGCTAGACCTGTCAGCAGCGAGATGATGTTGCAGTCTTCGCTCGATCATTGTGGAACCGCTGCAGCTGCATTTCAAAGAATAGAGAGCATTGTAACATGAACCTGCTGCATTCCTCCACCTCACCCGAGTAGGTCGCTAGTCGGGCCATGGAACTAGCAGAGGCAGATGGGGAAGAAGTGGTGACGGGTGGTTGGTTGCTGACTACCTACCTACCTCAGAGACACTTACCTGTTCAATCCTCTTTTCAACTCAGGCTTCAGCCTTCTTTCGTCATCTGCTGCCTGCTCCCGTCATGAAGTCATCCAACCATCCAATCTTTAGCCTTCTCCATCTGCAACAGATGGAGTCATTCACCGCCAGCATCACTGCACTTATCCTTCTACTCAGTTACTCACCTGCTCACTTTGCTTGTTTATGGCATATCTGCTAATAAACCTCTTGTTTGGATTTTACCTGTGTGTTGCATTCTTCTGTTCCATGACACAGGGTTCAATAAAAAGTTAGTTGATCTTCTCTCCGGCATTTTTTGACATTGTACCTGTGATTGAATTATGTTTGTAAAAGAATATACTCAAAGGGTGTCACCACTTTTATAAGTAGGGCTGGGACAATAAATTGATGCATCGCGATTTGTAGATCAATTCTGAGATTTTCCGAATGCATTACGATTCTCTCTGGAATCGATTCTGAGCTTAGTTTTTAATAGCATTTTTTCTGCTGTTAAAAAACTAAGCTCAGAATTGATCCAAAATCATTTCTTGAAGCGTGATGCATCGATTTCTTGTCCCAGCCCTATTTAAAAGTGTAAGACTGTCCATCCATCTAAAGCAGCGGTCAGGAACCTATGGCTTGCGAGCCACAACTGGCTCTTTGACAAAAATCATATGGTCTCTCAACCTTTAACAACAAATGATCGATAAAAAATCCGACATCAGAGATCAGCAATTCCTTTGTTGTAGAGCCTACCGAAGTTGATGAAAAGTTTAGAATAATAATATATTTAAAGTTGTACCGGCCAAAGTGCATTTCACGACACCAATCAATGGCAAACCACTTATGTTTCTATGGTAACATAGAGCTCCTGCACTTCAAGCTGATTCAAGCGGCTACGCAGCTTGTTTGTGGTAACGGGGTGGTGACTGGACTGAAACATATCCTTTTATTGAAACTGCACTGTAAAAAATACATAGTTGAGAAAACGTAAAAAAGTAAGGCAACTTGATGCAGTAAGACTTTTGAGTTGTCTCAACAATTATTTTTTAGTTCTTCTCAGTAAAGATACTTTGTTTAGCCAACGTAAATTTGTTAATTCATGCAATGTTGATTGTCATGTTTTGCTAATACACTTATTCTTGTCACAGCAACTGAAACAACAATTACTGTTGAGTTAATTTTTTTGTTTCCTGGATGAAAAAAAGAGAATTTGTAAAATAAAGTATGTCACCACACTATCCTTTTTACTATCCTTTTTTAGTTCTTCTCAGTAAAGATACTTTGTTTTGCCAGTGTAAATTTGTTCGTTCATGCAATGTTGATTGTCGTGTTTTGCTAATACAATTATTCTTGTCACAGCAACTGAAACAACAATTACTGTTGAGTTAATTTTTTTCTGTTTCCTGGATGAAAAAAAAATGAATTTGTAAAATAAAGTACGTCACCACACTATCATTTTTTTGGTGATTTTACGTCTATTTACAAATGACAAACATGGATTTATTCCTTTATCACTTTATTTGAGTTGTAAGCACATGCAAATTTTAACAATTGCATTCAACAGAAGAAAGAAACTCATACAGGTTTGGAACAACATGAGGGTGAGTAAATGATGACAATTTTTTAATTTTTAGTTGAACTATCCATTTAATGAACAATTTAAACTAAAATGTAGACAACACTTGTCCAAATTTGCTTCAAATGACTTTAAGAACAAAGCATAGACAAACAAGTCAGTCAATGACAGATTCATAAACATTCAAAACAATATTGAACTGCACTTGAGATCTTTGTTTGGAACTTGCTGACAAAAACAAAAGAAGAAGAATATCATGCAGTCTGGTTTTGTAATATTCACTGGCAACTCCAATATTTTTTACATTGCAGCCAAACATAAATGCTTACTTTTTTAGACTCTAAACAGTTTTACTATTTGAATGACTATCAATAAGAGAGTGCAGTGTTTAATTTTAAAAGAGCTTGAAATCCGTTTTAACTAGAATTAAAAAAAAAAAAAAAAAAAAAAAAACACTGCAAGGCACAGTTTGTAAATATGAACATCTTTTAAATAGAACTGTTTTTAGTGTCTTGCCAAAATGTAAAATCTTAACCTTTTCAAAACATTTAAACAACTGAAAACACTGGTCCAATTATAGAAGGTGCATGCACACTCCAGATATTGTTATCCAAACTGTACTTTGTCTTTGTTGGTGCATTAAGTCCTTGGATCATCCTGCAAAATAGGAAATTATCAGTTAGAACCTTTAATTGTAAAAAAAAAAAAAAAAAAAAAATTCAAAAATTACAACCTTATGTTACAATAATTATAAAAAATTAAGTTAAAATGTAATGTATTTAATAGCCATATTCTACACTTTTAGAACATATTTTATCTTTGTGCCCCCATATTTGAAATCATATGATGTACAAAGAAATCTCTATGAATATTTTTTAAGAATTATCTGTTCTATACACATACATGTACATACATTTGCGTGTGTGAAATTTTAACGATGACACCGCACACAGAAACGGCTAACATACACTACCAGTCAAAAGTTTGGAAACGGTAAGATTTTTAATGTTTGTAAAATAAGTTTCGTCTGCTCACCAATTTAAAATAACTGTTTTCTGTTTGAATATATTTTATAAAGTAATTTATTCCTGTGATCAAAGTTCAATTTTCAGCATCATTACTCCAGTCTTCAATGTCACATAATCCTTCAGAAATCATTCTAATATGATGATTTGCTGCTCAAGAAACATTTATGATTATTATCAATGTTGAAAACAGTGTACTTTTTTTCATTCCTTGATGAATAGAAAGTTCAAAAGAACAGCATTTATCTGAAATACAAAGCTTTTGTAACATTATACCGTTCAAAAGTTTGGGGTGAGTAAGAATTTTTATTTTTTATTTTTTTTTTAAAGAAATTAAAGAAATAATAACTTTTATTCAGCAAGGAGGCATTAAATCGATCAAAAGTGAGAGTAAAGACATTTATAATGTTACAAAAGATTATGTTTTAAATAAATGCTGTTCTTTTGAACTTTCTATTTATTCAAAGAATCCTGAAAAAAAATTGTACACAAATATTTTGTACAATTGTACACAATAAATGATTCTTGAGCAGCAGATCATATTAGAATGATTTCTGAAGGATCATGTGACACTGAAGACTGGAGTAATGATGCTGAAAATTCAGCTTTGATCACAGGAATAAATTACTTTATAAAATATATTCAAACAGAAAACAGTTATTTTAAATTGTAATAATATTTCACAATATTACTGTTTATACTGTATTTTGTAATTAAATAAATGCAGCCTTGGTGAGCAGACGAAATTTCTTTTAAAAACATTAAAAATCTTAGCGTGTCCAAACTTTTGACTGGTAGTGTACATTTACATAATAGTTTATCTATCCATACATTATGTATGTGAGGCTTACACATTTACACATTAAACATTTACACATTACACGTTCTACCTCTCTGGTTAAACGTTTCCCGTAACTCTCCGCACTCTTCTTTCTCTCTCACAAACGCGCAGAACAGATACACAATCAGCTAATCAGCGCCACCTTGAGACAAAAAAACAAAACAAAACAACAAACAAAAAAACAAACAAACAAACAAACAAAAAAAACAATAAAGGACTTAACTAACAATAAAGGACTTAAATAATCGTATGGTAAACAGACATATTACTCGCTAATTTCAATTTCGTTTATCTTGCTATTGTATTGAAACTTTATCATGTGTACAATTATTATTGTATTATTTACAAGTATTATCACGCAATATAAGCGGGATAATATACTGAATTCGTGCTGGGATCCTGATCACTTTCTTGAAATTCTTAAAATAAATGGTCTAATTTACGATAATCTCTGTTTAGAGAACTTGAATGAGCTAATCTTTCTCTGACCAATGACACAAACATAAAACATGTTAGGCCACAAGCCATTTTTTGTGCATTTAGCCTACATAAAACATTTTTGTTGATGGCCACTGCGCTTCCATAATGTCTTTTAATGTATAATTACGCCAACATATGAGTTAAGACTAGTTAAAACTATACAAAGATTATCCGCTGTTTAACAATTTGCATTTTTAACCTGTTTAACGCAATGATTTTATATCTAATAATACACCTGCTCGGAAATATGCAATTCATTGCATGCATAATATTTAAAGTAATAGGCCTATTAATACCTACCTACAGTCGTATGACTATTCAGATCCTCGAAGAATCAGGATTTGCGAAATCCATCATGGCATGGAGAAAATGAGGTGGAGCTAAAGCACAAAACACATTAAACAAAGTTTTCTGGACAAACATTTTTATGTTGAACAGCAGTGCTAAGTATTAAATAGTTTGCGCATGCGTGCTGAACCAGAAAATCGTGCCGAATGCACGGGGTTTCCTATGGAAGCCCGTTTCCGCCACTAAATAAAAAAATAAAAAGAGTAATTGCGACTTTTTATCTCAGAATTGCGAGTTATAAAGTCACAATTCTGAGATATAAACTCGCAATTGCGTGATATAAAGTAAGAATTGCGAGATATAAACTCAATTGCGTGATATAAAGTCAGAATTGCGAGATATAAAGTCAGAATTCTGAGATATAAAGTCGCAATTGCGTGATATAAAGTCAGAATTCTGAGATATAAACTCGCAATTGCGAGAAAAAAAAAGTCAGAATTGCGAGTTTTTATCTCAGAATTCTGACTTTTTTTCCTCACAATTGTGTTAAACTTTATTTCTCACAGTTCTTGCTTGCGTTTCCTTTCATTGCGACTGATCATCAGGATTGCTGCTTCGTTATTATTCTACATAAAATGGAAGACATCATAAAGGATTATTTTTAGCGCGGATTTACCAATAAAGAAATTTTCATTTTACTGGAGGAGACACATAAAGATTAGTCTCCGGACCTATGCATTATGCAGGAATATGCATATAGCATGTTTCCTCGGTAACCTTGTACATGAGTACAGCCTTTCAAGGAGAAAAAACAGCTTTTACTGCCATCTAGTGGGCTTAATACTAAAACACCAATACCTATCATGTTCCATCAACTTTGTAACTTTGCAACTCAAGTCTGGTGGCTCCATAAAAAGGGGCATTCAAGGGTAGAATCATGCAGTTCTGCAAATTACAGTGGAAGTATTTGGTGAATAAAAGTTGTTTTTAACAGAATGGATATACTAATGAATTTGACACAATAATAACAATATAATAGTAATAATAATAATAAGAATCAGCTGTTGCGGAGGCGCAATAAAACAGACGAAGCTGAAGTGGCACATTTTATACACCAACAGCTTCAGACATCAGGACAGCAGCACGGCTATCGTTGGATGCACCAGAAATGTTGGATGTCCGGAATTGTTACAGACAGAGACACTGTCCGTCAGTTAATTGCGAGAGAAAAAGTCAGAATTCTGAGATAAAAACTCGCAATTCTGACATTTTTTCTCGCAATTGCGAGTTTATATCTCAGAATTCTTACTTTATATTACGCAATTGCGACTTTATATCTCGCAATTCTAACTTTATATCACGCAATTGTGAGTTTATATCTCAGAATTCTGACTTTATATCACGCAATTGCGAGTTTATATCTCAGAATTGTGACTTTATAACTCGCAATTGCGAGTTTATATCTCGCAATTCTGACTTTATATCACGCAATTGTGAGATAAAAAGTCGCAATTACTCTTTTTATTTTTTTTTATTTAGTGGCGGAAACGGGCTTCCATAGGAAACCCCGTGCATTCGGCACAATTTTCTGGTTCAGCACGCATGCGCAAACTATTTAATACTTAGCACTGCTGTTCAACATAAAAATGTTTGTCCAGAAAACTTTGTTTAATGTGTAGCTATGACATTTTGGTGAATTTTGTTGGACTAACATGTATTTTTATGTAGATTCACAGTTATTCACAATTCCTAATATATGTGACTCAAAAAGCACAGTATGTTGGACAGATGGTAATTTTATTTTTTACAGTGTGGTGCTTTGCTGTGCCAAGAGACATTTCGAAACATTCCACCGGTTACTTTATAGGACCTTTATGTCCTAAATGTGTTGTAACTATATCTGTATGATAATTCGCGCAGCTTTCAGTGGTCGGGACTGTTGCCGTTATTAAAAAAGAAACATGAATGAATGAGAAAGTAAAGAGTGGGATGTGCTTGATATTAAAAAGAAAACTCAAAGCCGCGAAAGAGAACTGAATCCGCTACTGACAGGATGTTTCTGTGCGCGTGCTCCGAGTGGAACATGGACAAGCATAGTAGCCTCTGTCTTCGGTTGCACGCCTAAACAGCCAAAGCCCTGCACAATTAATTCTATATTGCAACTTGTTATTTATTGTTTGTTGCATATTTGTGTTGTATATGGACCTAATAAAGTTGCTATTATTAAAGTGTTATTGAAAAAAGTATGGTTTTTTTTTAGACTATATTATTTTTACTTTGGCTCTTTTTGAAAAATGCATTAACAAAAAATGAAATATTGGCTTTGGTCAAAAAAGGTTCCTGATCTAAAGTAATATATAAAATGTGGCTGTCCATCTCAGTTATAGACATCTGTTACGTGATAATAGGCAGAAAAGTCCAAAAAAAAAAAAAAAAGGGTAATTATTTTTTATATTTCCACATCAATTTGTGAGAGCATGTGAACCTAGTCATCTATGTTCATATGTCAAAAACAACTGTGGTAAATGTGGTGTTTGTGTGTATGATGTAAATTTTGGGTGAACGTGCAGGGAAATACCTCCAGTCAAACCACAACTCTGGGAGACACTACTGTACATTCAGTGAGCTCTTCTGAAACAGGTTAGGTGTGGTGAGTGCTGGCATTTCTAAGGAACACGAAACTTAACATTACAGCCATGGAGTGGGTGAGTGGGGGCGTTTCATGCAAAAAAGAGTTATTTCAAAACAAACTATTTTCTACAGAAAAATCCACACCCCTCAGCTTAGCTTGGTGAAATCACAGCCACATTTCAAAGCTGTATAGACAATCGTTTCACACAATTTAGAGTCCGACGTTAAAGAAGGACAGTAAATGACACAATGGAATCCGTTTTGAGACACTGTGATTTTCACCTTACAAAAGGTTTGACGTAGATGCGACCAGTGACAAAGATATGTCAGTGGACAGCATTACTCACCTCAGGGGCTACTCTTTCCACTTGTATATACTGGGGCATCCCCCTAAAACCATACTGACACTGATAGCCCACTATGGGATTGTGGTAGACAACTGTTTAAGCCTCTGGGCTGTAGGATTAGTCATGGGGTGAATGACCTGTAAATTTAGAAAATTCTGTCTGATTCTGATAAGCTGATAATTAACATGGTGTGGCCGATAACTAATATTATATTTTATTAGTAGTATTATTACTACTATATTATATATTGGTTAATATTGGTTAACCAGTGTTTTCATTTATTTTGTCTAAATAATTTAAAAAATAAAACACTAAAACTGTCAATTGTTTTAATGGCACAAATTATTTAGGCATTACAACAGTATTAAATATTTAATATCGGCCGACACCAATTAAAAAAAAAAAAAAAAAAATGCTAATATTTGGCAATAACTGTTACAGATATATATTGTCCATCCCTAATAGAAACATACTAATATTAAAGGGATAGTTCACCCAAAAATGAAAATTCTGTCATCATTTACTCACCCTTAAGTTGTTCCAAACAGCTGATGGTAGTCACTGACTTCCATATTATGGAACAAACTACTATGGCAGTCAATAGTTACCCTCAACTGTTTATTCTTCAAAATATCTTCTTTTGTGTTCAGCAGAAGAAAGAAATTTATACAGGTTTGGAACAACTTGAGGGTTAGTAAATGATGACAGAATTTTCAGTTTTGGATGAACTATCCATTTAAACATATTACGTTTTGCAAGGTACTCATTGGGAAGGATGGATAGATGCATGAATAAATAAATAAATATAAATTTTACACACACATATATATAGAGAGAGAGAGAGACAGATATAGTGGCTCAGGCTACCAAGTTTCATTAGCAACATAGGCCTGTATGGGAATGGAGCCCTCTCTCTACCTTAATCAAGCCTTGTGGAGGAGTATAAATGCAACAAAGCTACAATGGAGATGACACTTAAAGAGTCTTGTGACCCCTTTATAAGAGACCCTGCACCGACCCTAGCAACTGGAAGGAAATGGGTTCCAGCTTCGGCAGCAGTAGAAGCGAAGGCAGCCCTCAGACACCGGGACATTGTGGGGTAAGTCCAACATGGCAAGGGGGGACTTGGTTTCGGAACAACACTACCCAAATGGCAAAAAGGTACACCATGTGAACGCGACACCTGGTGGAGGAGGAGGTGCGCCTCCAGGAGGAATCAGCCAGATGTGCCAGAGCTGTCTCACATGAGGTGAGGATGAGGTGGGATGGCCTAGAGCAATGTAAAATCACGTGGAGCGATATGTGGAACATGGAAACGAATATGATGTGCTGCCCTCTCCAACAAACCTACATCTTTGGTATGGAGAGGATCCAGCCTGTCACCAGAGGCAAAAGACATGGAAGATTCAGTTAGCCGTACACAAAGGAGTTCTGAGCCAGTGCAGCATTTCCGACTGTATGGCGATAGGGAGAAAGATAGTCGGACACTTCAAACATTCTCAGCTCGACATGTCCCGACTCGGAGAGATACAGACAGCACTAGAATTGTCAAAAAAGATGCTCCAACAAGACACTCCGACATTTTATACAATGTCCAGTTTGTTAGCGCAGAAGCGGGCACTTGGTGCCTATGGGGCAGAATACGAGCTCCCCACATTATTCAGCGCGTACCAGTGGGGCCTTATTGAAAATGCAGTAACACTCCTTGCACCTTTCGAAGAACTGACGAGAGAAATAAGTTCACTCACGGCAATGACTTCAGACGTGATTCTCTCTGTTGAGGCTCTGAAACGTTTACTGAGCAAAAGTCTTACGGATAGCGGAGTGAAGACGACAAAATCTACTCTGCTGGAGGCTGTGAAGCAGAGGTTTAACAACATATATACCGAGCCTTTGTACATCTTGGCAATGATCTTGGACCCAAGGTATAAAGATCGCCTTTTTGATCAAGCCACTAAACAACGAGCAACAGAAATGCTGCTGAGACAACTGAACAAGATGACGGCAGCAGAAAATAACGCAGAGAAAGAGAGAAGCGAGACAGAGTCCACTTTAAAAAAGAGACGCACAGAGAGCGACGAAGGCGCAACATCCCTGCTTGATATGTATGGTGAAATTCTTGAAGAAAACATGACCAAGGAACATCAGCCCACTGCAGTTTTGGAAAAGCAATATGTCCCGTTTTCCAGCCCTGGCCCAAGCTGCACGCAAATACCTGTCAGCTCCCTGTACAAGTGTAGACAGTGAACGTCTCTTCTCTTCTCTTCAGCGGCATCAAATGTGATTGATGAAAAGAGAAACAGACTTATGTGTGAGAAAGCCAAAATGCTTCTCTTCATTAAAAATTAAGAAATCTGTTTGGGAAAAGAAAGATCTAGATGTTTCCTTGCAGTTTCCTTGGTTTCTGCAGTTAAGTTTTTAAAATAAAAGCAGTTGTTCACTGTATTTGTTTGCCTTTTGTTTTTGTAATCAGGCTTATATCAAGATTTGTATTTATCGGCCAGTAAATCAGTTATTGGCTTCCAAATATAAAGAGTTATCGGTTATCGGTATTGGCCAAAATGTCCATATCGGTGCATCCCTAATATATATATATATATATATATATATATATGAATAAGACAGGAAAGTGTTCCTCAAAGATCCATTACTTCCAAGGTTTCTAGAATCCTAGGGTCAGCATGACGTCCCAATTGACCTTGTAAACATTCCTTGTTTTACTGTAATTTATTTAACAGAGCATATTATTCAAAAAGGGGGAAAAATTGTCTTTTAAAATCTTGCCAGTAGTTAATGCAGTCATTTTATATTGGTTATCATTAGTAATAAATTAGTAATTGGTTATCATTGGTAATAAATTCTAGGACAACAATATAGCAAAAGCTGTTTCATTTTATATTAACCTATAGCCATCCCATTTCAGCAATAAAGCATGTGGTGTGTGGGGTTGAGACAGACTGTTTCAACAATTCACTTTTTTATTTCTAGCTGTTGAACACACAACCCTGTCTATTACATGTTTAAACCTAATTTCAACATGTCAGCTAACATCAGAAGACAACTGTTTCACAGGTATCATATATGCCTTGAAGACAAAAAAAAAAAAAAGTCATTCAGTCATGTTTTACATTATAGTACCACACACACATACACACACACACACACACACACACACAAGACCCTAGATATTTATGCTTCATTAATAGTGCAGTCCAGGTTTCAAATTTAGGCATTTCACTTTCAAACTAAACAGGAACTGCATGCACTGTTCAGCACATCCTTTGACCTAAAGATGAGGCCACGCCATGGGCAACCTCAAAATACAGTGTGTAAAAAGAAAGGTTCAATTCAGCATGAAACGGAAAAATCGCATTTTAGTCGTCACAGTTCCCGTACGCCACTATTGCTGACAAGTAACCAAGTTGATCTCCATTGGCGTCTACATACATCTCGCTGCTGCAAACCCACAAATTACAGAGAATTTCATGATAAACCACGACTGGAGAGTTCCCCGTTCAAGATTCATTCATGACACATTCAGTGCTCACTTATTTTCTCCTTCTCTGTCTCTCTCTCGTTCTCACTCTACGTTTCTCTCAACCACAACTCTTGACATTCGTTGCTCTTCTGACTAGCCTGTGTTTACGGAGATCAGTCTGGTGTCAAGTTGTGGTAAATACAAACTGCTTGTCATTCATGCATTTTGTGTAAGTCCTAGTCATCTTGATAGCTGTTCTTGTTCAAAGTAAACTACCATAGACTTTTATTCAATTTTGTTCCAGTCATACTAACCTGCCTGATCAGGATTCAATTTTTTATATATTGTGCAAATAAAACATGTAATTAAAGAGCATTAAACTAATCACATGCACTGTGATCAGGCTTGTCATATAAATATAAATTTAGCTGAATAATCATTTTAAGACCATTCACTGTGGCTGGAAGCTGCATTTCTTCGTGTATCTGCTCAGGAAGCTTGTCACGCTGAAAGGGGGTGTACATAAAGGTTTCTGAGAACTGATGACCCACGGCAGACTTGTTGTAGTTAGGTTTCATTAGGACCCTTGGAAGGGTAGTCTTCACATGTTTAACATATATGCATGCATATGACTCAGACTTAGAAGATGACGATTTGATTGGTTCCTTTCAGTCTCTTATACGGTTCTTGCAAACTGCCGTGTTTTAGAATGTTGCGATCTGTTGAGTCAAACTGGACTCTGTTCTCACCCTACCGCTTCCGAGCATTTTAAACAGCGGCCCACTTAGTTTAACTTTTGAGGTATGGTTGACCTGCTTATGTGGTCTCCTCTTAAGGTCTTACAGCTAACAGCAAATGCCAAAATGGTAAATGTACTAATTAGCTAACTACTTGCACTATGAAATTTTGTACATCAACTACCAAAAAAGTGTGACACTTTCATGCTTGATTCATAATCAGTTAAAGATTCATAATCAGTTATATCATTAGTCAGACTGTACAATCCATTTAATTTCATTTATTTATTTATTTATTTTTTTATGTAAATGCAAGTAGATTTTTACATTTACTGGGGGGAAAATGAGTTGCTCTTGTCTGTGAAAAACTTACTGTAAGTGTATAGTGGACGTTGCCATAGTGTTTTATGCAGTTGCTCATATGGTCTGAGTGGTGATTTTCTAGAGTGTTCTGGGTGGTTGCTAAGTCAAAACAGTCCACCCTCCAAGTCTTTATTATATTCTTCTCCCTAGCCCTCAAAGACTCAAATATATATATATATATATATATATATATATATATATATATATATATATATATATTAGGGCTGGGCGATACAGCTAAAAATTTATCACGATATAATATTTCATATTGACTGGTATCGATAATTATTTATTTATTATTTTTTTAAAAAGACCAGTACAAAAAAAAGTTTGAATTTAACCAATGCATTTTTTAATTAAGGCAAACAACAAATAATTTTAAAACAAAACAAAATAAAAAAAAGTAAAATGTAAACAAATCTTTCTTATTTTTTATATGAAGATTAAATAAATAAGTGTTAACGAAGCTTAGAGCTGCACAATTCTGGATACATTGAGAAACACTTTTTTTGTCTGTTTCAAACTGAGATCATGATTCTGAATGACAACTAAACGAAATAACATACTTTACCAGAGGTTCTGACAAAATATTAATTGCTGCAGTCTATTTTAAAATTTTAAATTCATTTGAATTAATTCTTTTTAAAAATCTGTGTATGATTCAATGACTCACTCATAAATACTCTTGTTTCATTACTGGATGAATCAGTAAGAATGAATTTGAAAGAATCTGTTGAATGAAGATTCAACGTCAAATACATTTTTTAACCATTCACTTGTCGCCACCTGGTGGTGAAACAATGTAATCGATAAATGCGTCATTTTCAGCGCAAAGTTTCTTTCTTTCTTTATTTATTTTTGATTGATAACATAGACATTACTATTTATATCTGAACTATAAACTTTTATCTCAGTACTTCTGTGATAACCTGAATATTTGTAGCACAGAAATAAAGATACTGTGTGATTGAAAACACTGTGCAGCTGTTAATACCTACACGACTGCTCTCTCAAGACGAACTTTGAAGTAGACCAACTGTAAGATATAAAGAAACCATGAAACTGCCACACTGACGAGTTGACATATGCTTTTTTATTCACAATCTCCTTGTCGCCGGCAGGTACAGCACTCATTTTCATGCGTTTGTGTGTTCTGATCTCACGTGCCGATTGCGCATCTGAACTCCACAGCAGCTTGTTTGTGTCATTAGTAGCGCGTCTGTTTGTGATCCAGGGACGGAGCGAGCTTGAGAGTTGTTCATGCAACCGAACTTAATGTCTGTTTACATTTTAATGCATTTAAGTGACACTATATCGAGAGTTATATCGAACATTTTTTTCTATCGTTATCGATGAAGGCGTACCGTCGATAAATATCGATACCGTTTTATCGCCCAGGCCTAAATATATATATATATATATATATATATATATATATATATATATATATATAAATTCACCTTTTACATGTTGTTGTAGGAGACCTGTAATGCAGATATAAATGAGGTTTTACATTTTTGACATTTTAGTAATAATAATAATAATAATAATAACCTTTATTTTCTATAGCGCCTTTAAATTTACATCTCAAAGCCAGATTGCAAAGGCTCAAAGAGATTGTTCTCAGTTAAATGAGAAATTAACTGAGAAGCAACAACTCGCTCCAGAATTTTAGCAAGAAAGGAGAGATTAGATATGGGACGGAAATTACTAAGGTTCTCATAGTTAATATTTGTCTTTTTAGGTACCGGGGTAATCGCAGCCATTTTAAAAGCTGTTGGGACAACCCCAGTACACAGAGAGTTATTTATAATGCTCAAAACAACGGGACTCAGAGAAGCAAAACATGACTGAAACAGACCAGTCGGTATGGGATCTAGTAAAGAAGTGGCTGCTTTCATTTTAGAGACCTCTGCTAAAAGAGAATATGCGTCAAGTGTACAGAATTTTGAAAAAATAGTACCAGAATAAAAAGGAATATAAACAGCAGAAGAAGTACGTACATTTTCAACCTTGGTGCCAAAGAAATCCAGGAATTTATTACAGAGATGATCAGAAGCAGTAACATGAGAGACAGTTTTACGATTCAGCTAATTGTTAATAGAATTAAAAAGTTGTCTTGAATTTCCTTGATTGTCATTAGTCATTTTAGAAAAATAATCAGATCTGGCAGAAACAATTCCAGCCTTATATTCTTGTAAGCAGTCTTTCCATGCTTGGTGATGAACAGTCAGACCTGAGAGACACCACCTACGCTCCATTTTATGGCAAGATGTCTTCATCATATGCAAATCCTCATTATACCAAGGAGCAGGACGTACAAATGAAACAGAACGTGACATTTGAGGAGCAAATAGGTCCAGGCCAGATAAGAGAACAGAATTTAACATAGAAACCTTTGCCTAGAGGATCAGATGGAGAGAAACTACTTAAAGGGTTAGTTCACCCAAAAATGAAAATAATGTCATTTATTACTCACCCTCATGCCGTTCCACACCTGTAAGACCTTCGTTAATCTTCGGAACGCAAATTAAGATATTTTTGTTGAAATCCGATGGCTCAGTGAGGCCTGCATAGCCAGCAATGACATTTCCTCTCTCAAGATCCATTAATGTACTAAAAACATATTTAAATCAGTTTGAATCAGCGGTTCGGAGTGCCAAAGTCACGTGATTTCAGCAGTTTGGCGGTTTGACACGCGATCCGAATCATGATTCGACACGCTGATTCATAACGCTCCGAAGCTTCCTGAAGCAGTGTTTTGAAATCGGCCATCACTATATAAGTCGTTATTTTGTTTTTTTGGCGCACCAAAAATATTCTCGTCACTTTATAATATTAATATTGAACCACTGTACTCACATGAACTGATTTAAATATGTCTTTAGTACATTAATGGATCTTGAGAGAGGAAATGTCATTGCTGGCTATGCAGGCCTTACTGAGCCATCGGATTTCAACAAAAATATCTTAATTTGTTTTCCGAAGATTAACGAAGGTGGAACGGCATGAGGGTGAGTAATAAATGACTTTATTTTCATTTTTGGGTGAACTAACCCTTTAATGAAGAGTTAATAAAAACAGAAAAGTCAGAAGGGTCAACTGATCTCCATTTCTGGTATGTCAAAATACGAGAGGAGGCAGTGTTGGCAACAGGTATGTGCATATCAAAAAAGATTGCCAGATGATCAGACAACCCTAAGTCAATAGTAGACAACTGAGACACAAAAGATCCATTAGATATCACAAGGTCTAAAATATGTCCTTTGTTATGTGTAGTACAGTCAACAGACTGATTCAAATCAAAGCACTCCAGCAAAGACAAGAAGTCCTTTGTTAATCCAGAATCTTTTTTGTCCGTCTGGATGTTAAAATCCCCCCCAAAAAAGAGTTCTCTCAAATCTGAGGCACAGATACGACAGCAGATCCACAAATAAGTCTTTAAAGGGTCATGAAACCCTAAACTAAATTTTCTGAGATTTTAACAGAGGAAATGTGTGTTGAACATCATTAAAATACAATGTTAGCATCTGTTAGATTTAATTGTAGAGGGATTGTTTTCGTCTTCCGGGTTTAAAATCTACACCGTGTCCACTATAACACTTCGATGACGCGTCGGTGTCTCATAATTATTAATGAGACTGAGTTTTCTTATTCTATGAGAAGACACCGTCTCTTAATTATTCAGGACACCACGTGATTCTTTCAAATGACAGACATGTCAAACTGTTAGATCACGCAGTAGATGAGAGAGGCGTTCGTGGGTCTGAAGTGTTGTTGTGGTGTAAAAGTTCGGATGTGTTGCATGGCTTTCCCCGCGATGCTGCCAGGGTTAGACTGCCTGCGGGCGGTTGGTTGGCCATCAACTACTGTCACATCGAAACTGTTTGTGTTTAGCAAGCATTTTTCTCGAGAGAGCTACGAGAACGGGAGAAAGGTGGACTTCGGCCTTATTCATCCACTGACAGGCACTTCAAACAGTGAGATCGCATACAATAAGCTAGAGATGCATTAATGGGTCAAAAACGAGTGTTTGTTTTTGCTTTGTAAGAGTTTCTTCGTCACATAAGTTTAAATCAAACAGTGAGATCACATACAATAAGCGAGAGATGCGTTAATGGATCAAAAACGAGTGTTTGTTTTTGCTTTGTAAGAGTTTCTGCGTCGCACAAGTTCTCTTCAATAGCCTATCTGTGTCTTCGACACAAACGCGATTCATCCACACTGAGTGTAACCGTTCTTTACGGCTCTTTAACCAATCAAACGGCTTATAAATACGCCGCAAAATAACTCTCAAATGTTATCAAAGTTGCAACAACGTGTTCGTATTCGATGCAGAGAACAAAATGCGAATGGCTGTGCATTTATTTGTGTATTAAATTATAGCAAATACCATGTGTATATTGTGTTGCATGTAATAGTAATTTGCAGCGTGCATTTGTGGGAAGCTTTTTTTATGCTTTTAATGAGAGCGAAATGAAACTGTCTGAATCAGAAGCCGTTGCTGTGTTGTCAGTCTTCCCTCATCCCCCTTCCACTCCGCAGCTTAACCACGCCCACTTCTGTAGCATTTTTCAAAACTTTGGTGAGAACTGACTGCTGCTGAAACGGGGTTTCATATGGAAGCCCGTTTCCGCCACTAAAAAAAAAAAAAAAAAAAGAGTAATTGCGACTTTTTATCCCAGAATTCTGACTTTTTATCTCACAATTGCGAGTTATAAAGTCAGAATTCTGAGATATAAACGCAACTGCGAGAAAAAAAGTCAGAATTCTGAGATATAAACTCGCAATTGCGTGATATAAAGTCAGAAATGCGAGATATAAAGTCGCAATTGCGAGATATAAAGTCGCAATTGCGTGATATAAAGTCAGAATTCTGAGATATAAACTCGCAATTGCGTGATATAAAGTCAGAATTGCGAGATATAAAGTCGCAATTGCGTGATATAAAGTCAGAATTCTGAGATATAAACTCGCAATTGCGTGATATAAAGTCAGAATTGCGTGATATAAAGTCAGAATTGCGAGATATAAAGTTGCAATTGCGTGATATAAAGTCAGAATTCTGAGATATAAACTCGCAATTGCGAGAAAAAAAGTCAGAATTGCGAGAAAAAAAGTCAGAATTGCGAGTTTTTATCTCAGAATTCTGACTTTTTTTCTCGCAATTGCGAGTTTATATCTCAGAATTCTGACTTTTTTCCCTCACAATTGTGTGAAACTTTATTTCTCACAGTTCTTACTTTGCTTGCGTTTCCTTTCATTGCGACTGACCATCAGGATTGCTGCTTCGTTATTATTCTACATAAAATGGAAGACATCATAAAGGATTATTTTTAGCGCGGATTTACCAATAAAGAAATTTTCATTTTACTGGAGGAGACACATAAAGATTAGTCTCCGGACATATGCATTATGCAGGAATATGCATATAGCATGTTCCCTCGGTAACCTTGTACATGAGTACAGCCTTTCAAGGAGAAAAAACAGCTTTTACTGCCATCTAGTGGGCTTAATACTAAAACACCAATACCTATCATGTTTCATCAACTTTGTAACTTTGCAACTCAAGTCTGGTGGCTCCATAAAAAGGGGCATTCAAGGGTAGAATCATGCAATTCTGCAAATTACAGTGGAAGTATTTGGTGAATAAAAGTTGTTTTTAACAGAATGGATATACTAATGAATTTGACACAATAATAACAATATAATAGTAATAATAATAAGAATCAGCTGTGGCGGAGGCGCAATAAAACAGACGAAGCTGAAGTGGCACATTTTATACACCAACAGCTTCAGACATCAGGACAGCAGCACGGCTATTGTTGGATGCACCAGAAATGTTGGATGTCCGGAATTGTTACAGACAGAGACACTGTCCATCAGTTAATTGCGAGAAAAAAAGTCAGAATTCTGAGATATAAACTCGCAATTGCGAGAAAAAAAGTCAGAATTCTGAGATAAAAACTCGCAATTGCGAGAAAAAAAGTCAGAATTCTGAGATAAAAACTCGCAATTGCGAGAAAAAAAGTCAGAATTCTGAGATAAAAACTCGCAATTCTGACTTTTTTTCTCGCAATTGCGACTTTATATCTCGCAATTCTGACTTTATATCACGCAATTGCGACTTTATATCTCGCAATTCTGACTTTATATCACGCAATTGCGAGTTTATATCTCAGAATTCTGACTTTATATCACGCAGTTGCGACTTTATATCTCGCAATTCTGACTTTATATCACGCAATTGTGAGTTTATATCTCAGAATTCTGACTTTATATCACGCAATTGCGAGTTTATATCTCGCAATTCTGACTTTATATCACGCAATTGTGAGATGTAAACTCGCAATTGCGAGATAAAAAGTCAGAATTCTGAGATAAAAAGTCGCAATTACTCTTTTTTTTTTTTTTTTAGTGGCGGAAACGGGCTTCCATAGTTTCATGACCCTTTAAATAAAAAGTCTTTATTTGCTTTAGAAGGCCGGTAGACTGTAGCTATGGCAGTTGAGTGACACTCAGAAACCGTCAAAACTAGATATTCAAATGAAGAAAACAGAGGAACAGCTACGGGTCTTAGATTGTATTGCTGGTTGTACAATACAATAATGCCACCACCTCTACCAGTGGATCACGGGAGATCAAATAACCCGTAGCCAGCAGGAGTAAGTTCGTTAAAAAGAAGACCGTCCGATTGTTTGTGCCATGTTTTGACTAGACTTAAAAAGTTGAGTTTTTCTTCCAAAATGATGTCAGATAAAGTCACAGCTTTGTTGTTGACAGAGCGAGCATTAAAAAAAGGCAGATTTCAACAGGCGCGGGGACTCCCGTGAATGCTCTTTGTATGTAAGCGCAGACAAGTTGTTATAGTTAATCCCAGCAGGTCTATACACCAGCCTTTGAGGCTTACGAAGAAATGCAGGATAGGAAACAACATCAGATGATGAATATATAAAACTGCGCCTTGAGGAGCGATGTAAGTAGCGCTTACGCCGGAGTATACCAACATCTCCACAGCATAGGTATCATGTGCCAAATAATAGTTCCGTTTTAATTTAAACAGTTGGCAAGCAGTGTACCTTAGAGCCATGCAGGAGGGATCCACACTAGTAGCAGCCTCGCAGAAGTGTAAGTACTGAGCAGGGCAATGGGAGAGTTGGTTCCAGCAGCAGACACTCAGAATTAGTAACAATAAACCAACGGGTGAAACATAATCCCACATCGCAATACAATAAAACGAAAGATTCTTCAATCTTCAAATGCTCCAAAACCGTTGTCACACAGTAGCATTGATAATTAAAACAAAAAAACAAACAAACAAACAAACAAAGCAGGAGAAAAGAGCGGCAGCCAAAACACGCCAGCATTCCCCTTCAAACCCTTGGGCAAACAAGTAAAGCCTAGAAAAGAAAACATTATGTTTCTATTAGTATTTTTTTCACATGAGTACAATTTATCCATGTAATGTGCAAGGTGCACAGGCAAATTTTACTTCCCCTTTCACCCAGTGTTGTAAAATTGACATTACAAGCTCAAAATCTAATATGATTAAAGCATTCAATAGTACCTTACAGTTTTTTTCAATTGTTTACACGCAATTTTGAAAACCGGGTTCTTTTTTTCAAAATATAATCACAATTATCCAAACACCACTCTCAATTTGCATAATTCCTAGATTGTTTGCAAAATGACACACTTCAGTCAAAACATATACACATATTTGTGAAAATGCTATTAGTTTTCATTTAACCAACACAGTCCTCAATGATCAGACACTATTGCAGCCAGTTTCACACTGCTGTGATAAATAAAAAACATATTTGTAAAAAACTAATTTTAGGAAATAGCATGTGCTAGATTTTTGGCCAGACATTGTTATGTAAGGGATAATTTAGATGAAAAAAAAAAAAAAATAGTGACAAACCCACAACATTCTTCATGATCAGTTTGAGATATAGGGAGAATGTACACAAATAGGCCTACTATAAACTTACCAAGCACTGCACAACACTGATGCTGCAGACTGAATATTTCAAGTATTTATTTCAATACTTACAGTATTTCTTACCATAATCAGTTACAGTAACCAACCAACAATGAAATCAATGAAACAAATAAAATCTGTAGACAAATAAAAATTACAGCATGAAGTACATACACTTTGACTCTGAAGAAAAACTACTGTAAAAGCAACAAGAATACTGTAACTATTCATCATCTCTCCGTCTGGCTGGATCAGGCCATAAGATTTCATCCACATCACAGGCTATGTCTTCATTGGCAAGGCACCGTTGGAAGAATCGCCTCGTGTGACGAATCCACCCCTGCACAGAAGCTGCTTCGATATGATCACAGGCCTGCTCCATGGCCTGAATGAGGGGCAAACGGTCATAGGGCCGCAGGTCGTATACCTTCCACCGCCATGCTGAAAAAAACTCTTCTATTGGATTCAGGAAGGGGGAGTATGGGGAAAGGTATAAGACTTCAAATTCAGGGTGCTCATGGAACCAATTCTGGACCAGAGCAGCCCGATGGAATGAGACATTGTCCCAAACGACAATGTACCGCATCTGGTCCACTTGGTTTAATGCTGTGACAATCTTGTGCAATCTGTCAAGAAATGCAAGTATTAGATTTGCATTATAGGGTCCCAGATTTGCATGGTGGTGGAGGACCCCATTTTGTGTAACAGCAGCGCAAAGGGTGATGTTACCCCCTCTCTGCCCTGGAACATTGGTGATTGCCCTGTGTCCAATTACATTTCTCCCTCTTCTTCTTTTTTTCGCAAGGTTAAATTGTTAAAAGTGTTAATTGTTAAGGATATTATTGAAAATATGGTCATCATTGATGATATTGGCTTGGATTTTTCGCAGCCTGATACAATTATTGGTCAAAACCATGTTCACAATGGCGGCCTCTTGTGCACAAGTGAACATAGGGCCCCTTCCACCTTGGTGTCCTCGACCCTCAATCCTATGTAAAAAAAAATATATAAAAAAATACACATGCAGCCTACTGTCAAATGTCACAGTAAACAATATTGATGATAAGTACAGCAAGCTTCAGTTTCAATGTACTGTGTGGTTAGCTTACCTGTTTTCTCAATGAAATGTCCGAATTACTGATGCAACAGTATTTCTGCTGAGATTTGGTTGAACTCTTTGTCCAGCTTCCATCAGTGTCAGTCCATGGTTGATAACATGGTCAATAAGTGTTGCACGGATTTCTTGAGTCAAATTTGCTCCTCGTCTTCTTTGTTCAGGTTCTATCAACTCTTCAAGTCCTTCTCTACCTCTTCCTCTACCTAGGCCTCTTCCTCTATCTCCTTCTTCTCCTCTTCCTCTACCTGGGCCTCCTCCTCTACCTCCTTCTCCTCTTCCTCTACCTCCTTCATCTCCTCTTTGAGCTCCCCCTCTCATTCTCACTCTTCTTCTTCTTCTTCTTCTTCTAGCTCCTTCCATTTTTGTTGAAGACAGGTAAACTCATCAGCTGCCTTTTATAGCACACCTGAGTGCTGCGTTTTCAAATTAGCACATGTGTGTTTCCACACCTGGTGGATGTGATTATCCAATTCGTTCATTAGTGTGGTCATTGGCAATCCGGGGCTTTGTAATGACAAGGAAGTAACCTCACAATCCTTATCTGTGTCTAAGGTGTGAAAATGTGTGTAGAGTTTTACAAATCACTGTGTGAATTGTTTTGCAAAAAGGGTGAAGCAGACATTGTGTGTAATGTTGTTCAAATCTGTGGAGGTGTTTTGCTCATTGGAGTAGAATTTTGCAAATTGTGTGGAAATTTTTATTTTAGTGTGTAAACAATCGTAAAAAACTGTAATATCTGCATGATCTAGACATACACTATATCGCCAAAAGTTTTGGGACGCCTGCCTTTACGTGCACATGAACTTTAATGACGTCCCATTCTCCCCATTCTCTTTTTGACCATTCTTCTAGAAGCGTATTTGTGTGGTCAGGCAGTGATGTTGGCGAGAAGGCCTGGCTCGCAGTCTCCGCTCTAATTCATCCCAAAGGTGTTCTGTCGGGTTGAGGTCAGGACTCTGTGCAGGCCAGTCAAGTTCCTCCACACCAAACTCGCTCATCCATGTCTTTATGGACCTCGCTTTGTGCACTGGTGCACAGTCATGTTGGAACAGGAAGGGGCCATCCCCGAACTGTTCCCACAAAGTTGGAAGCATGAAATTGTCCAAAATGTCTTGGTATGCTGAAGCATTAAGAGTTCCTTTCACTGGAACTAAGGGGCCAAGCCCAACCCCTGAAACACAACCCCACACCATAATCCCCCCTCCACCAAACTTTACATTTGGCACAATGCAGTCAGGCAAGTACCGTTCTCCTGGCAACCGCCAAACCCAGACTTGTCCATCTGATTGCCAAACAGAGAAGCGTGATTCGTCACTCCAGAGAACATGTCTCCACTGCTCTAGAGTCCAGTGGCAGCATGCTTTACACCACTGCATCCGAAGCTTTGCAGTGCACTTGGTGATGTAATGCTTGGATGCAGCTGCTCAGCCATGAAAACCCATTCCATGAAGCTCTCTACGCACTGTTTATTTTAGGAGAGCTAAAATTGATGTTATAATATTACAACAGTGGGCCTTATAGGGCTAGATATGACTGAAGTCCCCTTAAAATCATGATGAAATGGAAGTAGCGACAAATTTTTTCTTCCTTAATATTGTGATATACATCCAAGTGTAACAGATTAACAAAAAAGGAGAAAAAAGTAGGACAGGGCTTGGTTCTAACCATCGGAAGCTAATTGGAGTTTCAATTGTGCAAAAAATCAATGCGAGCTTGCAGTCAATTGTAAGAAGGGTGGGTGGGGTTTAAGTGACTGGAAAAGTATGTCACCAGAGAGAAAGTCTGACAAATTACAAGGTCAAAGTAAATTTTAGAAAATGAAACCTACATTGATGTCTTATTCACATTAAAGGGTCATGAAACCCCCCTGTTTTAGCCTGGTCGTTCACACCTCTGAGCTGGAAAAAGTCTGTAAAAATGGGCGTGTAAAGCTCTGGAAAAGTGGGAGTGTAGAGGGGGGGAAGAGGGGAGAGAACAACCAATGAAACACAAACTTACAACACACTCATTATACAGAATAATGAATATGAGCACAGAGAAAAATGACAACAAACTCCCAAGCATGAGGGAGAAATGCGAAAGAATATTTAAAAGGGCTAATAATACTTTCATTACGTTTACGAGCACTACAGTCTCATGATAAATGACACATAGTTTAACACAGAAAGAATAAAGACATAGTTTATTTTTTGTCCATTCTTAAGTCTTTTGTTCATCAGAATAATCATGTCATCACGTTCAGATACACGTATCAGTCAGTTTGCACATATATTTCATTTGAAGAAGACTTGATGAAATATGTGTGCATACACTGTGCTGGTTAATGTTTGGTGCAGGAGAATGTGTTAAATGTGTCTATAAAAACTTTAAACACGGATACTTTATTCTCTATAATCCACGTGGCTAATGTTGTTAAACTCATCGAGGAGCTCCACGCTGAAACCGATCATGTGCGCCTCCGCGTGCATATCATAACAATCGTATTTTTCATTTGTATTCAAACTTCAGTTTTGTCCGCATCGCGGGCAAAATACAAACAACACTCATGTGCTGCTGTGCTGAGGGAAACATACACATGGCTCGCGTGCCCGAACGCAGAGGTGAATGAACCGCACTTTTGTGACATTTGAATTCTCCGCTGTAATGCGATCTTATGCGAACATATTTTCCATTTGTGCCGGTAGATTACAGCAAAACAAACCACATGCACCCAAACTTCTGCTCTGGTCGCATCGCAGGGAAACGCATTTTTGTGTTGTAGCAATGAGGAAACAAACACAACTATACAACCCATGTCTCTGAATGACAACAGAGACAGAAGCAAGAGAAGTGATACTTCCTCATGCATAATACCGCAATTATAATCTTATGCATACTACAGCGCAGTGATTGGATTGAATGAGCTTTATGTCATGAATAAATGCAGAAACTGTTGACGTCAGCATGTTCGACCAGCCCATACTGGAGCCAACCAGCACTCCGGATCTTGCCGGTAGTACACGATGACGTCAGATTTTGTGACGTTGCTCCGACTTTGCTTTTCAAACCGGAAGACAGAAATCGCTCTGAAAAATGCAAAAATAACTAATTTCAAATTATAAATAAAATTAATGAGTACCTTTAGTGTTTTTAATGATGTGCAGCCTATACATATCTGCTCACAGCTCAAAAAATGTGTTCTGGGGTTTCATGACCCTTTAAGGTCTATAACATGCATTTGCAAAATAGACAGTGAATTTTAATTTCATGTTGACCATAAATATGTCTAAGGGATTTCAGTTTTGTTGACCAGGTAAAGAAAAACTATTTAAGCCTTAGCAAGCACCACTAATGAATGGATTAGCTTGGAGATTTGTCAAAATTTGAATCTATCATCCTTTCATTTAATTAGAAAAAGGAAAGAAAGATATAAGCAATACCAAATACTAGTAACCATTTCAATCCTTTCAAGGCGTCCAGACAGAAACTAACAAGTCAGAAAGCAAGGAGCTCAAAACCAGGAGTTAAGTGTCAGACTAAAAGGTTCTACAAAAGAAAAAAAGGAAAACACCAAAAGTAAAAAAAGGCTTTTACTCTGGACAGTAAGTTAATATCTGTGAGAAAAGTACAGATGCAATGGGTTATGCACCTGGTTAATCAGCTATGAACTTTGAGAATCATTTTAGAGATTAAACAATCATCTTTTTTAGGTTCACTCAACATTTATATTTGCAGATATACATTTGAAAAAAAAAAAAAACTAATTCAAATGTTCACTAGACTTGTGCACAAGTAGCTCAGCAAATAATACGGACAATTACACATAATGTATGCGCAGTTTCCTTCAGTCATGGTGAGCTCTTGTCATTTATTAGCCTTTGCAATCATCTTGCTGACATTTTTAATATCAAGTATTAAGTAAACTAAAAATAGGAACCTTACTGGATCACTGTGCATTGTATATTCCTAAAATATGCATTGTACATTTAATCCATTTTTCATTGTTTAGACCACTGCTAACCCTATCTCTAGAGGACTTTGCTCACTTTGCCTGTTTGTTCTCACTTTAATTTTGCATGCACACACACTAAACCACAAATGTAATCACACATACACGTTCACAGATGATGCAGTCTATTTCAAAGTGACTCAGCTGCATACGGGGTCGTGGTCAAAATCACAAGTGTGTAGGTATCAGTATGTGTGTAGGCATCAATACGTATGTTGATGTCCTTGTGAGATCTGTAAACTGTGGCTTTTGATATTAATGTAAAACCCCTTAACTTACTTTAATAGGTGGTCTCTGCTCTCTGATTGTAAATACAATGACATTTAAACGCATTATGCACACTACCCTCTTGTTTAAACCATAAACGTTTGCTAATCAAGTTATGTGCTGGCAGTGGTTTTGGTAAGGCTAGTCTCAGAACAGTCAGTTTTCCTGGTTGTGTATCACCATGTTTAAATTTGTCATGCTTAAAGTTACAGACACGTCATTATTTATTAATAACCCTACTGTACAAACAATGATACCTCAAATTGTGCAGGTTGCTATTACATTTATAAGTGATCAGATCTTATCACAAGATAAAATTAAAAGAGGAACCATACCTAGGAACAAGACTAACATATGACTTAGGGGTTGACCTTTTTATGACAACCACACAGCAACAAACTAAAATAACCCAGAATACATTTGCAACTGCATACCTACGTGTTCTAGCATCACCAAAGAGCTTTGCACAAGCAATTATCACTCATATTTTCTTTAGAAAATTTAGTTTTAATATTTTGTCATTTTAACTCAAGAGTAATTTTGGATCTAAATTAGGCTACTCAGCCAGCCCAATATAAATATAGTAGGTTGAAGTGTTCCACTGCAATAATGAGACCACCCTCATGCAGTTTTTCCTCATTAACTCTGGTAAGTTAACTAGGTCATTTAGTATGCACGGAAATGCATAAACCTCTTTAACTGGTGTAATCATATATTTGTTGGGTAATTCTTTCAAAAACATTTACTTAAAAAACAAACACGCAAAAAAAAAAAGTTTACCTTTTATATACATCTTAAAAAATGAATCCTCTTTGCAAAAAAATAATAAATAAATAATAATAATAATAATAATTAATGTATGATTTTACATCAAGTGCAAAATCAAAGACCTATGAAATATATTTGTGCCCTCTTTGTCATATTTTTGTAGTAACTGTACTGGTTAAAGCTTCCATTACATCATCTTTGTGGGCACATCATAGATGGTGAATCACATTAGTTGGCCTTATTTCCTGTTAAAAGGACATTTTCCTTAAAAAAATCTCACCTGACACCTTTATTGATCCATTGGAGATTTGTGGCTTTTAGTCCGTCTTTCAGCTTTGAGGCTACCTATACCTATTCTGTCAAAGAAAGCAGACAGGGGAAAATATAAAATGTCACACTTTTAAAAGCACTCAGGGAAAGCTCACTTGCCAATCTTCTACTATAAAATAAAGAAATATATTTGCAATTTAAATGTTGCTTGACAAAAAAAAAAAGTTAGAATACACAGTAGAGCTGCACGACTAATCGTTAAAAATTCATATAGGTATAAAACAACTTCACAAACAAGTTTTTTCAACCACACAGTATCATTATTTCTGTGTTACAATATTTCAAAATATCACAGAACTACTGGGATAAATGTTTATAGTTCAAATATAATCACTGATATCTACGGTATCGATCATAATAGAGTAAATCACCTTTCGCAAGTAACTTGCCGCTTAAAATAACGGATGCATCAATTACATCATTACACCAGCAGGTGGCGACAAGTGAATTAAAAAATGTATCGGCCATTGAATCATTCATTCAAGAGATTCGTTCAAAAACGCTGATTCATCTAGTAATGAAACAAGTGAAGTCTTTATGAGTGAGTCATTGAATCATTCATTCAAACCGATTTAAAAAAAAAAAATATTCATATTAATTAAATGTTTTAAATAGACTGCAGCAATTTGCATTTTGTCAGAATCTGTAGTAAATTACATGTGATTTTGTTCACTTGTCTATTCAGAATTGTCAGAGAATGGTGATCTCTATTTTAAACCAAAAAACAAAAAAAAAAACTCAATTTATCCAGACTCATGCAGCTCTACCATCAATGGATAAATATTGTCAAAGACTATAAACACACAAAGACCGTTAACTCCAATTAGTTATGAATGGGAGAAACTGCAACGTGCAATATGGCAGAATACGTGCCGCCTTTTAAGTAAAAGAACCAATCGCTGATTGATTAAGTCATTGCTTCACTGCAGCTGCCGTTAGAGGCTCCGGTTCCCATAGAAACCTGACACTCGCGCTTAGGACTGCACATGCGCATTGGCTTGTCTAGCCTGAAAAAAAAAGCTTTTTTAACACTATTTGAGCATAAGAAACAACATTTAAGGGACAGTTCATGTCAGATGTTGTTGCTGATTTGAAATATGTTATTTAATTTCAAGTTCGCCAAGCAGTTTTTGAGATTCCAGCATACCCCCATTTAAATAGACAGGACTTGGTCTTGGATGCCCGAAATACCTGCCCGGAGGCATTGCAAATATGGCCGCCGAGTGAACATACTTTCCTTGAAAGGGACTTTGATATTGTCCCAGAATGGTGTAGTTACAGCATCCACCAGCAGGGACTAACCAGACCAACTTTAACCCTGTCTGCTGTCACCAACTAGTTATAGCAAGTAGCAGTTGATGGATGGATGGATGGACAGATGGACAGATGGACGGATATTTTGCGTCACTTCCGGCCGTAGCTTTATCCCTTCTAGCCACAACCGATGGAAGGGGACTTTCTATGGCCTGGTTTCACAGACAGGGCTTAGATTAAGTTAGGATTAGGCCTTAGTTTAATTAGGACATTTAAGTAGCTTTTATAAACTTGCCTTAAAAAACATTAGTGGTGTGCATCTTGAGTCAAAACAATGGCACTGACATATTTTAAGATATGCCAGTGCAAGTAGCTTTCAGTTAAAACAGCTCAAACATTCATTTTAGTCTAGGACTATGCTTAAGCTTTGTCTGTGAAACCAGGGGTAAATGTACAGGTGCTGGTCAAATAATTAGAATATCATCAAAAAGTTGATTTATTTCACTAATTCCATTCAAAAAGTTAAACTTGTATATTATATTCATTCATTACACACAGACTGATATATTTCAAATGTTTATTTCTTTTAATTTTGATGATTATAACTGACAACTAAGAAAAATCCCAAATTCAGTATCTCAGAAAATTAGAATATTGTGAAAAGGTTCAATATTGAAGACACCTGGTGCCACACTCTAATCAGCTAATTAACTCAAAACACCTGCAAAGGCCTTTAAATGGTCTCTCAGTCTAGTTCTGTAGGCTACACAATCATGGGGAAGACTGCTGACTTGACAGTTGTCCAAAAGACGACCATTGACACCTTGCACAAGGAGGGCAAGACACAAAAGGTCATTGCAAAAGAGGCTGGCTGTTCACAGAGCTCTGTGTCCAAGCACATTAATAGAGAGGCGAAGGGAAGGAAAAGATGTGGTAGAAAAAAGTGTACAAGCAATAGGGATAACCGCACCCTGGAGAGGATTGTGAAACAAAACCCATTCAAAAATGTGGGGGAGATTCACAAAGAGTGGACTGCAGCTGGAGTCAGTGCTTCAAGAACCACTACGCACAGACATATGCAAGACATGGGTTTCAGCTGTCGCATTCCTTGTGTCAAGCCACTCTTGAACAACAGACTGCGTCAGAAGCGTCTCGCCTGGGCTAAAGACAAAAAGGACTGGACTGCTGCTGAGTGGTCCAAAGTTATGTTCTCTGATGAAAGTAAATTTTGCATTTCCTTTGGAAATCAGGGTCCCAGAGTCTGGAGGAAGAGAGGAGAGGCACACAATCCACGTTGCTTGAGGTCCAGTGTAAAGTTTCCACAGTCAGTGATGGTTTGGGGTGCCATGTCATCTGCTGGTGTTGGTCCACTGTGTTTTCTGAGGTCCAAGGTCAACGCAGCCATAAACCAGGAAGTTTTAGAGCACTTCATGCTTCCTGCTGCTGATCAACTTTATGGAGATGCAGATTTCATTTTCCAACAGGACTTGGCACCTGCACACAGTGCCAAAGCTACCAGTACCTGGTTTAAGGACCATGGTATCCCTGTTCTTAATTGGCCAGCAAACTCGCCTGACCTTAACCCCATAGAAAATCTATGGGGTATTGTGAAGAGGAAGATGCGATATGCCAGACCCAACAATGCAGAAGAGCTGAAGGCCACTATCAGAGCAACCTGGGCTCTTATAACACCTGAGCAGTGCCACAGACTGATCGACTCCATGCCACGCCGCATTGCTGCAGTAATTCAGGCAAAAGGAGCCCAAACTAAGTATTGAGTGCTGTACATGCTCATACTTTTCATGTTCATACTTTTCAGTTGGCCAAGATTTCTAAAATTCCTTTCTTTGTATTGGTCTTAAGTAATATTCTAATTTTCTGAGATACTGAATTTGGGATTTTCCTTAGTTGTCAGTTATAATCATCAAAATTAAAAGAAATAAACATTTGAAATATATCAGTCTGTGTGTAATGAATGAATATAATATACAAGTTTCACTTTTTGAATGGAATTAGTGAAATAAATCAACTTTTTGATGATATTCTAATTATATGACCAGCACCTGTATTTCCTCAAATTCCTGTTTCAATAGGAATTATACCAGCAAAGTGTTGCTTCACAAGCAGTGACAAAAGGGTCTTTAATGCTTGCTAGTAAATGATGACGGATTTTCAATTGTTTCACCTCGAACAGTTAATTTTAAATTAACACAAATTGAGCATGATGAATAAATCTAATATTCAGAGAGACAGACAGAGACAGAGGCAGACCCCCAGTGCAAACACATCTAAAATAAGTAACCTTAGCGGTGGGGATACCCTTCTTTCAAAAACACATCAGAGAAGGAGAGGAGTAGAGGGTGTCTTCAAGGTGATTTAGGTTCCCTGAGGGGTTTCAGTCATTGTAGAACAGTTTCATTGTGCATCACCATGTTCATGTGGCTGTGAGAACCGTTGCATACAGTATGCAAAACTTGACATTTCTTTCAAAGAGTGGGGGGAGTCAGTCTGGAAATTACTGGACCATTAAATCTGCAACTGCTAAACGAGCTACCAGCACAGCCCCCAGCACATACAGTACACCCCAAACTGTTGGCATCTAGCACTTAAAAATTACAGTTATTTCACTCAGAAAACCTAGCCTTTTAAAAGTATATATTGTTTGTGAAAAGTTATAAACCAGTTTTTGGCTTACAAGCTACTTCTCTCAGTTGTGGTTTCATCAAGTAAGTGTTTCCAGAACTTAAGAGTAACCTGAGAGAAACCAGATATAAACCGAAAGTGGGCTGTCAAATCTTCATTTCAGTATATGTTCATTACTAACATAACTGAGCGAATCTAATGTCCATTTGCTCAGAATTAAATAGCCTATACAGTGAACCCAAAAAGCATATCTACAACAAGAGCTTTAAAACCTCCTCTGCACCAATGCAGCTGTGAACAGTCAGTACGCGGGCGCTCTTATTGGTGTACAATGAGTGGGAGAAGAATAAATTCCCATTCACACCAAGAACGATACCAAGAAGTAAACTATAACTATATAACTATATTAGCATTCGTCCTCCAATGGACAATAGCATTTATAAGTGCACTGCAGAAATCCACAAGCTCTTAAAAGTCAGTGGTTCTTGACTGGCTGTCAATGTTTTTATTGTTCATCAGAGGAAAAAAACAAAAACACATTTGTTTTGGAAGTGATCCCAACAATATTTTTATTCTGTATCATTATAGATGTGATGTGGACTTCCCTATTCTCAAAAAATCAGAACAATTATTAAAACTTTATCGTTATAGTTGTCCTTGGTGTGAACAGTCCTTCAAGCAATCAAACACTGAAAGAGTGATTAGGACTGTCAATTCCTTTATTTTCAAAGTATGTACTGAATTTAAACGAGGGCCTCATGTTTAAGCACTGCATTAGGTATGCAGGTACCGTGTGCCACCTGGTACGCCATCATGTTGCCATTGTTCTTATGACTTATATGTTCTTTTACTTGTGATGTACTGACAGCAGGGGTGTCGCCAGAAAATTTTGAACACAGGTGCTAAGGGGATGCTAAAGCACACATAGATCAATCAAATATTCCCCAAAATTTAGCAAAAATAGACGTTCATTGAACAAAATTTCAGAATTTCAGTCGAGGGCAATAAGACATCAAAAAGTGTTTCGAATGCGTTTCGAAATCACCCATCACTATTTTAAGGTTGGGTAGAATTAAATTAATGACAAAACTCAGCATTTTGTTTGCGTACCCCCTCTAGTCACCTCACATAGGCTACTCCAGTTTGAGAACCACTGTTCTAAAGGGATAGTTCACAAAAAAATGAAAATTCTGACTTACTGTGTCACCTCAATACAAGCCTCAGAAAAAATAAAAGATAAAAGAAGTCCATATAACGTGTGAGTTAAATATTCACGTCTCCTGTGGCCATATGGCAATTTTGTGAGACAGAAATTAAGTTATTATTCAGCGTCAGCGAGAGTCTTTACTAGGCTTGTTCGAGATGCATAGCTGTTGCGCAGACCAATCGGTGTATGACATCAAAGCGATTCAAAGGCATAAGGAGTCATATGTTCTCCAATCGCTCTCGCGGTACTTTGATGTTACACGCCGATTGGTCTGCGCAGCGCCGATGCATCTCCAACAACAAGCCTTTTCTCTTACATTTCATTCGCGGTTGCCGTTCTTTCAAAATAGCGTGCTTGGACGCTTAGCATTGACCCCAAACACAATTGGTTCTCCTGTGTTACATGACGTGACCAACCGTTTAAAAACATGACTGCAAAATATTTTTGAGAGGAAAGTCAGACAGAAATATTGTCATTCAATGATGACTCAAACGTGAGCAATTGTGGTTGTGGTTTTATTTATTTATATAATCGATTAATTATGTATTGGCACTTTCAGGTTCTGCAGAGATTATAATTCTGACAGTGACCTCTGGGGGCCCCATAACACCATCGGAAAGATAGAGAAGCTCCGTGACTATGTAAGGAAGGAAATGCCACATTTTAATGATAGTTTCCGTTATAATTTGAAGTATTGCACATAAGCTGATAAAGATCTGCAGCCTCCACTGCAGTGACTGATAAGATGATTTCACTTAATTTGCACACCTTCACTTCATTTTTTTTCTCCATGGAATTGTTCTTATCTTGTGGGTTGAGTTGCTTTTGAACCAATGGCATTTATTTAGCAAAATATGATTATATCATCATTGTGGGTACTGGAAGATGCATGTGTGCACTGATGCATATTCAGAGGGCTGAGATGATAGAAGAGGTAAATCTTCATTAGTTTTTTGTGAGTTTCACATGTGGCCAGAGTGACAGCTACCTCTGCATCTCACCTTTCCTTTCGTGTTTAACTGGCTGTTTTCCATAACATGATATTTTGTGATTATGGTATGGAACATGGGAAAGAGTGGGCAGTTGCACCAAAAAAAGTTTGCACTATTCAGTTCTATTCACTTTTTTTAAGCTTATTAATCTAGTCCAGTTTTATTAGACTGCGAAAAAAATAGAATAGAACTTGCTTTGAAACAATTTTCACTCAGGAACTGCTAGAAAATTCTTAATTACTCAATAAATAATTACAAAGAAATAGTAACACATTAAAAATAAATATTAAATTTTGAAGTAGAAAGACTGAAATGGTATTTTCTTGTAAAACATACTCCAATAATCTTTGTTTTATTTACAACTTTGAATTTTTTTTTTATTTTATTATTATTATTATTATTATTTTTTTACAGTGAGTTAGGTATCAGTTGCACTACAGTTTCATGTCCCCATCATATATGTGTCTTAATGTATCGGATAAAATATTAAGCTCACAATTTAGAAATATGGAAATCATATTAGCTTTGTTCTATGACAGTATCACTATTAAGTGAACAGGTTTGAGCAGATATTTCCGGGTGCTACTGACATGAAAACTTATCAAACATGAAAACTTATCAAAATGTTAATTTCCCTTGAAATATTATAATTAATTATCTTTCTGAGCTGGACCAGGTCATATCTGCAGCTATCAGGAAAGGTTTTGATGGACAAATAAGTCAACAGGACAGATGCACTTGATTTCTAGAAAAAAATGGTGAAAGAAAGGAAGAAAAAAGGCTAAAGACCAATCACAGATGTCTGAGGTGTAAGGGGAGGGGCTGGCTAGAGTTTAGAGGTGGCCTTGCTATATCTCACCCACATGTAGGCTTCCACTGGTCGATGACATCTCTGGTTGAGGTCGCAATGCTTGTTAATGTGTCTCTGTTGACTTGCTCACGGCAGGACGCAGCCTCCACCTTGAGCGCATAGGTACGTCTTTGAAAGTTTCTGTGAGTCAGGCTCTTCTTCTTTTCCATCGTCTAGTGTAGCTGTTTCTCATCTTGCCTGCTGTCTCTCTACATCTTACCCTCCCCCATCACCAAGTGCTGTGCTTTCTATATCTGGAAAAACATCTTTTGATTACAAAAGCATCCGTGCAAGTGTCTGATTGTGTGTTGAGGTCTTTTCTGACTGCAGGCCCGGAGAGGATGTGTCACTGCAGATAGGTTTTCCCCTGTTACTCATGGGCCTCTTTCTCTCGCTGTGTCTCTTTATGTTGGTCTGACCGATGCACTTTTGCAGTTATCACCCGCATTTGAGTGTCTGTTGTACAATCAATAGGTGCCTTCTTCACTGGTGGGTGACTTTTTTGTTGATAGCGCTCATAGATTGTTGTGGGCTAATGTCTATTGTTGGACAGTAGTTCTGACATCTGATGTACTGTAGTTTCGTACAATGAAGGGAAGGGTTCGGTTTGGTGATGGGACAGAGTGTAACTTGCGTGTCACATTCAGACATTCACAGGCCTGTACGGCAGGTAAGTCAATTGCTCATTGCAGAATTTGCAGTCATTTAAGGCAAAATTGCAATCGCAATTACACAGAGTTTCATTCTTCTTATTCTCACGCTCAAATGAGAATTCAACTGCGCTGAGGCTTTAGAAGTGGGCGAAGAAAGAATACTGGTGAGGTATCTTTCGCTGTGACACTCCTTGTTTAGCGTACTATAGCTGAGCATAAAATGTAAAGCAAACTGGTCTTAGAAATAATTTAGCAAAAGCACAATAAGTTCTTGGTGTTTCCATATGCATTTCATTTAGCGTTGCTAATTGTATTATAGTCATAAACATAGCAACAACCGTCTAAACCTGTGGCCGGTTTCTTGGTAGCTGCTAGAGTGATCACGATCGTAAATGCAGTAATGCATGAAACAGTTAATTAATTTTTTTTTTTTTTGACTATTTTAGATTTAAAATTTATTCCATATGCTATACATACAGTACAGTACATAACTAGATAATTTTTTGCCAAATCAGCTTGGATTAAAACTGTTTTAGTGTTTTATGAAAAGCAAAAGCTTTAAGCAAGGCTGGTAGTTTTGGCAAATTTATTTTTGCATGTCTAAACACTAACTGCGATACTGTACACTGCGTAATGTAGCTTTACAGTAATATGACTCACTTATATTACAACACACTAGACTATTAATATTGTAGCATAATATATGACTCAGACAAATGGTACACACACAAGCTAATGCTACAAATAAAGCTGCAAAGGATCACAAAAGAAGTCATTTCTGTTTTTTTTAGCCGAGCGTATTCTCCGTTAAACGTACCGTTCATCCAAAAACTAAATGTCTGTAGTCATTTACTCACACCTTCATGTCGTCCCAAACTTGAATGACTTTTGAAAAATGTCTCTGTGATTTGAAAATTCAGTGTGTTTGGACACCAATGTTCTTTAACGATCGTCTTTTGTGTTCTGCCGAAGGAAATAAGTCATACAGGTTTGGAACGACGTGAAAGTTAAGTAAATGATGACAATTTTCATTTTTGGGTGAACTATCCCTTTAAGTAGGCCAACTTTGTTCCAGAACACCTAGTTTTTGTTAATGAGCTTTGTAAGCTGCGTATTTTGAGCGTGCAAACTCCCATCAGTTAATTTGGACAGTTATGAAAAATAAGTATCTGCACACACCTGTTTGGTAAATGTTTTACAATATTAATGTGGAGATGTTTCGGTTGTTTTTTCATGCTTTGCAGAGTGTGTGGTGTGTCTCACTTTTAGCCAGTTTAGCATCAATTCTAGTAATTAGAACATTGAGCATCGTCATCTCAGTACAATATGTTCCACACAATCCGTCACCGTTGCGTCTGCGCTGAGGGGGAGTGATCGTATCAGCAAGTTTTTGCGGGTATTCGATAGTCTTTGACTTTCTATTGTACGCAATTGTGAGATCGATGACAAAAACATACAATGGGTCATGTGAATATCGCCGACTGAGATACATGCATCTCGAACCGTACGTCTCAATGATAATATCCAGGACTGCCCATTTTATATTCCAGAATGGTCATGCTATTTGGAGTGTCTTTCTTTGCACGCACTGGATTGAGTATTGAAATCGTTTTTCACCATTTCCGCATCACTTTCTGCGCAATTGTGAGGAATTAGCACACAGCTGCGATGTAGGCCTACTGTAATCAAACGCTCCACCAGACACCACATCACACTGCTACTACAGTAGATGCATATCTAAACCGACCTACTGTATGGCTTTGATACTGTTGTTGTTGATCAAACAAACTTGAACTCTTACGAGTCTCAGCGTACCGGCATTAGTCAGAGTTTCACATTCTGAAGAGGTCTGTGGCTTCATCGCAAAGCTTCATAACAGAATTTCAAAGGTGATGCAAAATTCGAAAGGCCCTTGCCGCTTTACATGACCAGACATGTCCGCCTCCGCTCTGTGCCATACCCAGACAATGCAATTCTAGTTCATGGGTGAATGTATTGTGAGATAGAAATGATTAAACATTGCTAGAGTTTCATTTTGTGAATTAGTTTGTCTGACTGATGGCTGAAAGTAGATTAGAGGTGTTGTGACGCTGATGAGTTCAGGAAAAGAAAAAAAACAACTTGATTCTTCTGAATATGTCTTTCACAATCTCTGAAATTAAGTTTTATTTTCCTCTTCAGGCTTATCTATGTTTCACTCTTTCTTTCGGTCTGTTCGTCTGTCTGAAAACCATGTGCTTTCTTTTTTTTTTATGAAAACATTTTAACCTTTTAATCCTTTGGTGCTTGTAAAATGGCAATGATACTGTTTAGGACTAAACTATCTTCTTGTCCTCTACATGACAGTTGAATGTCGAAAGATTGATATGATTTGTATACTCTACCATGTGCCCTCAAATGAATGGACAAGAATAGCTACGACAAAACAGTTCATTTGATTTTAGCAAACTAGATTTTTATTTATTTTATTTTATTTTATTTTTTTAACCTAATTGGTGGTCTTTTTGGGCTTGATTTGGACTATTAATGATCTATTTTTTTTTTACATATCCAAACGATACATATTAAAGCCGGATACATAAATAAACTGATGAATGAATATATAATAACCGGGTCAACCTGACAAGTCAATAAATAAATATATAAATAACTGAAAGCCAGTAAATAAATTGAGTTTGTATCAGAGAGAGAGATGGGTCTAAAAAATAAAAAATAAATACTCATTATCAGTTGCACTCATGATCAGTTGTACTTAATTATCAATAAATAATCTATTTTTTTAAATATTTTTTTCATTAATTGCTCTCATGATCAATTGTACTTAATTATCAATAAAAAAAAATCTATTTTTTAAAATATTTTTTCATTTATTAATTGCACTCATGATCAATTGTACTTAATTATCAATAAAAAAAATCTATTTTTTAAAATATTTTTTCATTTATTAATTGCACTCACGATCAGTTGTACTTAATTATCAATAAACAATCTAACTTTTTTTTTTTTTTTTTTTTAAATATTTCTTCTATAAGCATTTTTAAATTATTTTTAAATTATTATTATTTGTGAGATGTAGTTAGCATTTTAATTATTTTCTAATAATGTACCATATTTTGTTGTAGGGTATACAACAACAATTATGTAATAATTTATATAGTCCACTGATTTCTGATCTGATTTTTAATGAGAGAATATTTTAAGATTTTTATCTGAGAACTTTTTCTGTCTTTCCATTCTCTTTCACATCGACTAAGATTCCTTGACAAACCTAAACAAGTTTCCCTTGACAAACTTAACCTCTGTTTTTTTCCCCCTTCCAAAGGCTGACATGAGATTTCACAGCACGATATCAAACCCGATCATCTCACTTCAGCCTCACCTTTCACTCTTTGAAGATGATCCGCATTCATAACCCTCACCATGTGCCGTTTCTGCATCAGACGGAGCAGCTCCGCCAGGCAGGGACTCTTTGTGACACGCTTCTCACCGTGGAGGGCCTTTCATTTAAAGCCCACGCTTTGATCCTAGCGCTGGCGAGCAAACGACTCAAGCGTCAGTTAACAAACCAGCACGGTCCAGGTCCAGGGTACTGCT
Source organism: Mylopharyngodon piceus (assembly GCA_039654765.1). Classification (NCBI taxonomy): domain Eukaryota; kingdom Metazoa; phylum Chordata; class Actinopteri; order Cypriniformes; family Xenocyprididae; genus Mylopharyngodon; species Mylopharyngodon piceus. Next base: position 21,496,632 of record CM077447.1, read on the forward strand.
GCACTATAGAAAGCGTCTCTCCCCACACCCTCAAGCAAATCTTAGACTATGTGTACAGCGAATCGGTGGAGGTGCCCAAAGATGACTTGGAAGAGCTGCTGAGGGGTGCCGAGTACCTGGAAGTGGAGTCTTTGGTGGAACAGTGCCAAGCACAACTTAGTAGTCCAGATTCCCCTACTAAGACGGATACAAAAGAGGTAAAGTCAATCCAAGATGACAAAACATACAAGCACACTGAGTTGTTGTCCAAAAGAAGCTACCCTACGGATAAAGACAACCTCAACTGTTCTTTAGAAGAAGAACGTTCTTCCACCGATAAACACCACAAGAGGTCGGTCCATGATCCACACAAGAAAAGCTGTTCTCCTGTGTCTCCTCAGCCTCCCATCTTCTCCAGAGAATCCATCATCTCCTCCAGCACCCCATCTCCATCCCCTCGCTTCTGTTGGCCCCCGGTCAGCCCATCTCGTAGCATGGTGTTAAACTGTAGAGAAATTATGACCATCCACTCCCTCCGAGCGTACCCGTACCCCACACCCATGTACCCCATCCTGCACCGCTCCCTCCAGCCTCCCTCCTCACTTATGGGTTACACGGGGTTGCTTCACCCCTATCACCCTCTCATACACTCTCCTCCGGTGACTCAAGACAGTCCCTTCGTTTCGGGTCTAAAAGGAAAGAATGCCTCTATCAGTACAGCTTTAACAGAGTCCGTGTCAGAAAGTCAAGAGAGGTAAGAAACACGTAGATGACACTTAAAAATGTTATTGATTTGATAAAATATCCAACCATGTGAAACTGAGTTTAAAGAAAGACAAGTGAACTAGAATAGCTACAGTTCATTTGAGTTTGGCGAACTAGATAAAAAAAAAAATGGCTAATTGATAGTCATTTTTTGCTTGATTTGGACTATTAATGATATATATATATATATATATATATATATAAATATCCAGTTGATGAATCAATAAATCAAAGAATAAATAGATAAATAACTAAAAGCCAATAAATAAACTGAGTTTGTTTAGCATATTTTAAATTAATCAGAGATGGTTTTAAAAAAACAAATATTACTATTTGAACTTATCATTTGAGCTTAATTATCAATAAATATCAATGTACGCACTTTTCAAGCAAAACACTATATATTGTTCACATTAAGATGCTTGCTATCTAATGCAATGATATTCATACGTTTAATGGGTGGCTTAAAGGGAAAGTTCACCTAAAAATGAAACTTCTGTCATCATTTACTCACTCTCATGTCATTGTAAACCTGTATGACTTTCTTTTTTCCCCCCCGTGGAACATCTCATATATATTTTGATCATATTTATTTGTCCGTACAATAAAAACTCTTTGGATACCAACATCCTTCCAAAGATATTCCGTAGAAGAAAGTTATACAGTTTTGTAATTAAATGAAGGTGAGTAAATAAAAGAAAATTAATTTTTGGGTGACCTTTCTCATTTAAGTATTCAAATCATTTTGTGCTGTCTTTATATCTGAACATTAAACATTCATTAACATTTAAACATGAAGAAACTATATATATTTTAAATTTTGACCTTCAGTAGTCCAGTGTCCATAGTCTTTTTCAAAGAGAAGTCCAGGGTTATAAGACATCTAGGTATTTTCAGCATGATGAAAGTTCTCTCCTTTTTTCTTTTTTATAACGATATTTTCGGCAGGAAGCCACATTATAGTCAGCTAATTTCAGTGGAACACCATTAGCCTGGTAAACACATTTTTCACCAATGCATCAACACATTTACAGTCATAACCAAAGCAAACACCACAAAATCTGACCTTGCTTTACTTTAACTTTAAAAAAAAAAGGAATGGTTGGTTACACTTTATTTTACAGTGCCGTAGTTACTCAAATAAGTACTTAGTACTATTAATTAACTACGTGTACTTACTATAGAGTTACCGTTAGGGTTAGGGTTGGTTTAGGGTTAGTTACTTGTAATTATGCATAATTTACTTTTATTACTATAGTAAGTACATTGTAGTAACATATAACTACGGCACTGTAAAATAAACTGTTACCGAATGGTTTGCTACTAAGCAATACTATACTAATTTTGGAACTGAAGTCACATCAGTCATTGAAGATGATCATGATTGCTCGAAATGTACTTTTATCCTGATTTTTAAATATAAAATTTAAAAGTATGTTTATAAAATATTTTGATTCAACTCAAAATATCCTGAAATGCTTTTTAAACCATATTGAGTTCACTTGTTGACTGCTTTTTCCTTCAACATCTGCTCATCCATCATCAAAAATATTATATTTATTTGCATTGTATATATCTACAATAGTATTCTATAACATGTCTTTAGATCAAAACATTTTGAAGTTGAGAAACTAATTCAATCAAGCATGTCAAACTTTTCACGGGTAGTGTATCTGTACTTTCCAACAGACACATTTTCCCCAACCAGCCCCCTGTTCCACCTACATGAAATTGTCTACAGGCTCCATTAAAATGAGGGGAACTAATAGCAGCCTGTGGTTTAGTGGCAGTGGAATTACAGTTTACTAAAGACAATTATGTTCAATAAAGGCAACTGAGATATATTATTGTAATGAAACACTTTAAGGGTACGAAGAAAAATATTTTTATGATTGCCTTTATCCGTAATTTGAAGTGTATGATGTATATAGGTGAGCTTGTGGTCGTAAAGATCTGTCAGTCTCTATTTTAAGTGTTTAAGCCAGTTTAAAAGCACAGAACCATGTGCACTAAATACTGGATATGTCGGTGGAGTGTTTTGGAAAACAATACTTACTATCAAGGCCGAAACTGAGGGGAGCCCCCCAATTGTCCCCGACTTTACAAACAGCAAACATGAAAGTCGGCTATCTCCACCCTCAGTGCAGGATGTTCTATTTCAGGCTCATTTTTAGCCAAAGTCTGTTCCACTCCCTAATTTGCCACACACACAAACAGGTGCCCCATTCAGACAGAGATCTTTATGCTTGTTTTGCTCATTGTGAGTGTAAAATTGAAACTTTCTTTCTTTCTTTCTTTCTTTCTTTCTTATCTATGCGTGCACATAGAGAGAAACAGTACAATCCACCCACTCACCAGTTCATCAAGTTTCATGATTAAACATCTAGAATAATATACATTTCTGACAGCCTTGATGATACATAATTCATGTATTTTGGAGAGCATATTATTATTATTTGGGCTCTCAATATTTGAATCGGATATAAAATCGGATGATCTTTTCTTCGCACTGTAGATGCGCTGCAGGTTGCTTTACTCTAGCAGAGGAAACCATTGTCGGCTTGCTTTGTTTCCTGCTACCTGAGCACAAAACCTTTGTTCATATGTATTTTAGACAGGAGGTGATGTAAGTTTAAATTGATCTTCTTAATCGCTTGATAATACAGGTTTGAAATGCGTTTGAATGGCATTTTGCCGCCTTCTGTCTACATGTGTGGGGCTACAGAACGCCTGCACTGTATATCAAGTTTTGTTCGTAAATTTCCTCTTCGTATTCTTCACACCTACTTATTTCTTATTATATTTACACTTCATCAGGTGCATAAATTGTTGAAGCTGACACTTTACCTTCACGATGTGGTACATTAAAAAGTTAGTTTTAGTAAAATAAAGAAGTAGTAAAGATAGTCTGGGCATATTTATATTTATCTAAGGAACTACTTTCAAATATTTAAGCATTAAGCATTTAGATCAAAAAATTTTAAGATCATGAGGAACAAATTTAGTCGTGTCTTTTAACACTTTTAACTGGTAGTGCATTTTCTCCTACGACACAAATGTGATAGCACACTAAACCTAACAGAGGGTAACACCTTGAAAGCGTGTGGGTTTCTCACTGACCTTTACCTGCTGGTCAGAATTAGCCGTGGTCTTGCTAAAACACCACAGTGTGTGGAAATAGCTCTAGAAGTGCAACTGAATCAGCAGGTGTTAGCTGACCAGATCGACAAGTGGTTCAAAAAACACCAGCGGAAAATGCAGTGACTCAGTTTGAAGTTATTTGTTGATGATGAATAAAGTCCTAAAAGCTAATGTCTATACTAGTTATGCATGGAAAATGTGGACATATTTGAATAAGCATTAACATGACAACATTTTCCACAGGAAGCCAAAGGTTCAAGAGGACAGGGAGATATGCTGCAGACACTGCGGTAAGCCGGCCCTGGAAAACCCCTGGAGGCCAACCACTGGGTCATCAACCTCAGGTAATATGCTGTATAAATGCACGAATGAATCTAGAATAATTTTATACACTCTTATCTGCACAGAATAAAGACGGCATATGCTCGTGCAGAAGCTTGCATAAACACCAACTGGGTGGCAGTAAGTTGCAGATTTTGCCTTGGATGCATTGACATTTTACGTAGTTCAGAGGAATGGATGCCCGCAACAGGATGTAAATGTTGTGTATCTCTCAAAGAGCTAAAAGCAATCTAAAGTAGAGATGGTGGCCGTTGCCTCCCTTCCTCTGACAGCAGTAAAAGAAAGGATAGTAGACGGTGGAAAAAAAGCGTCTTTTGAAATGCAAAATTCATTCAGTTGAACTTGATTCCTGTAAAATCTTTCAGCCAGGATTTCACATTAAATGGTTATTTAATTTTATTTTACATTTACGTGTACATTTATGCATTTAGCAGATGCTTTGATCCAAAGCGACTATGATAGAGGAACGAAAGCAATTCATCACAAGGCCAACAATATTTATATTTGTAGTGAATGCAAGGTTTATTCACTCTTAGAAGGAAATGTTCTAAATAGAACCTTAAAGGGTTCTGTCAGGTGCTTCATATATAGAAGCTTTTAGAGGATTCCATCATGGGATCATTTTATGGATTTAGTTTTAATGCATTATTTTTGTTTTAAACTTTATGAATTAAACAGATCATACCTTTTCACTAGACAAAAATCGAAATAACCTGTTTAACAGGTATTATACAATATGATTGTAAAACAAGTATTATACAATAATTCAAAACATTTCTATATAGAACCTCTTTGGCATAAAGCATTCTATGAAATATATATCATTCCTATATCTCAAACAGCACAGCATTAGCAATGCCAAGGTCATAGGTTCGACTTCCAGGGAATGCGTGACTTATAAAACGTGATGTAAGTCACTTTGGACAAAAGTGTCTCCCAGACGCAAAAATGTAAATAAATGCTAGCACCTAGCATTATAAATGAGTTAAAATGCTACAATGACTTTGTAGAACACATACAGTGGCCTTAGAAATTATTTGGGCACATAAAATCAGCATGAAACAGAAGTTGTGATAGTCTGTTTCTTGTATATCCAAGTGAAACAGCTTTTTAAACAAGAAAAATGTAGGGTGGGACTTGATTTTGTCCATGGGGAATTGATTGGATGGTTGTGGTTTGCTAATAGGTGGGTTCAACTGTGCAGACCGATTGGTGTATGACATCCAAGTACCTCAAGAGTGATTCGAAAGCATACAGAGCCGTTTGCTCTCTAATCGCTTTTGCGGTTCTGAGCGATTAAAAATCGGTCTGTTTGACCCCTGATTTAAATTTGACCCCTCCTCACAGGCGGAACACTGGCAGAAGCGCAAGCCCTCTCCCCTGACCTGATACTACCTGTGGGAAGATCAGTGATGAGCTATTTTGCAAATATTGTGTTTTATCATGCATAAATAGCATTTTTGTGTATATGAAAGAACAGTTACACTAGGCTGTAACATCTTCAGTCTAGCTCGCTAATAATTACGTGTCATCATAAAAACGTAATTACAATGCATAATAATCTGAATTGAGTTGCAGATAGCATTGTGATTGGCTAGGGTGACACACTTGCTGCATGTCTAAAGGTTGCAGCCCAGAAACGTCCCAAGCACAGGAATTCAAGAAGAAAAGAAGAAATTACAGGCAAAGGACAATAGCTATGTTTCCATCAACCCATTTTATGGGATATCGCATTTAAAGTCCCCCTGAAATCAAAATTTAAGTCTTTTAGCTTTTAGTATGAATATGTTAGCCTTAATGTTATGAATAAGCTGGTGTGTTCCAAAACAAAGACAAAATTCGCATTTAGGAGATATAAGCATTCAAATCTTACAGTCTCTCACTTCCGCTAAAATAGATCACAGATTTTCATGACATCACATCGCACTTCAGCTTCTCATCAAATCTTCTGTCCAATCAAATGCTCTCTAGAATCTGAAGTCCCACCCCCTACTACACTATCAACAGACACTGAAGCTGCGGCTGAAATCGGTCATTTGTTCACACATTTACTAGTTTCTACATGGTAAAGTACTATATAGGGGATAGGGAACGATTCAGACAGTGTAAATATGCTTTCCATTGACGCGAATGAAGTCAGTTTTCGCGTTAGTATAACGTGAATCGATGCAGCGCGAGCACAGTCTGCTCTGGCCCATTTAAATTCTGCACAGAATGCTATATTTTGAAGTGATATAGAGGAGATTAGGAGGATAAACGGTTAGATATTAAAAGGAAACAGGTTTTACTGAGTTAAACGGCTCTGGCCGAGCTGTGATATAAACAAAATGCTATTGGCTATTTTAAAAAAGGGCCAGGGCTGTTCGATATATCGTCCTGTCTTCCTGTTTCAGTTGAAATTACGTCAGTACATTGAATAATGCTGCGCGTTCCAAGACACTTCAGCGGGCCTTTAAAAAAAACACTTGGAAACACCAAGGTGCACATAAAAACGTATGCGTTTGCGGTAAATAAATTTTTAATCCGATAAGAAGATGTGTGCGTAAACTATGATGGATTTACCGAATAAATCCCTCGATGCGCAACAAAAAAACTCACGAGACTTTGCCTCAACAGTGGATGTGATTGGATAACTGGACTAACCAGCGGACCACTTTCATTGCAGCATCTTAAATGTTGGCTTGATCATTCTGAAATGCCTAAGCCAAAGTCTGTCATCAGAATGATTAGGTATAGTGACCTCTCACACGATTGCATTCCCAAACACCAGGCATCCGAACGCAAGATAACACAACAGCTTTTATTGCATTTTATCTGCGCTCTGAGATGCAAGTCATTTATGATGTAGTTAAAAAGAGCCACAATGGTTTGTCCAGTTACAGCAACTTCCATTTACATTACAGCTACAGTACATTGTGCCAATTTCCCAGAAAGTGACGATTTTGTTCTCTTGAACAAATGGGATGGAAACAATGCTTTATTCGCAAATGTTTTATATGCAATTTTGGGAAGGTAACTTTTAAAAGTAATGCACTACAATATTGCATTACTCCATAAAAAAGTAACTAATTGCATTACTTGGTTACTTTTTTATACAAAATAGTGCATTACATTACTTTTTATCAACTGGGCTGAGCTTGCTTGTTTGTTTTTAATAATAAAACATATATTTTGGCAAATGTGAAGACCCTTTTACAACAAAAGTTAAATAAATAATTCTCAGCCTGAAGGAAATGTAAATTCATGCCTGTACAGTAGAGGGCGCAGCTCAAACAGACCTTTCAGCTGTGCTGCCATTCTGGACTACAGAAGAATAGGACACAGGAGAAGAAAGTTTAGCTCTCTTACTTAAGCAATAAAAAAAGTGAAACAAATGTGATCTAAATGTTTATCTAAAGTCATTTTTGCTTATTAGTATGGTTGAATTGGATCATCAAAGGTCAACAGCAAAGACATTGGTTAATAAAGTGAGATTAAATACATAAAGTATAGTTGTGTTATTTGACATTTCAGGTTTGCATAATGTTCTGAGTTTGCATTTGACTGTTATTCATTTTGAGGAATAATTAATGTGTTTTTGTGAGATGAGTAAATGCCTGCTCACATTTAGTCTAGTTCACACATGACGCCTCTGCACTTAGTCCAGATTTCTCTCAACATGAGGACAGGAGAGCTGTCAGTCAATGGGAAAACAAAGTAACTTGCGTTACTTATTTGGAAAAGTAAATCAGATATTTTGCTGTAAATTTAAAAGTAATGTGTTACTTTACTAGTTACTTGAAAAAAGTAATCTGATTAATCTGAAAAGTAACTTGTGTTACCCATCAGCTCTAATTATTTAAGTAAAAAAGTCACAAATCAAAACTGAAAATTCTTATTTTTTTTTATCAAATATAAAGATAATATAAATATAACATATAATATAAATATCTCACTTGCACAAAAACATGTTCAGTATTCATCAAAATGAATAAAAACAGTGAAATGCAAATTCAGAATATTATGTAAACCTGCATTAAATGTTAAATTACACCAAAATTACAAATATACTTTATGTATTTAATCTCACTTTATTAAAACTTTATTATTTCACCCAAAAATGACATTTCTGTCATTGAGTACTCACCCTCATGTCATTCCAAACCTGAAAGACAATCTTCAGAACACAAATTAAGATATTTTTTGATGAAATCTGAGTTTTCTGATCTCCCTATAGACAGCTACATCATAACCACTTTCAAGGCCCAGAAAGGTACTAAAGACATCATTAACATAGTCCATGTAACTACAGTGGTTTAACATTAATGTTATGAAGTGATGAGAATACTTGTTGTGCACAAAAACAAAACAAAAATAACGACTTTATTCAACAAATTCGTCTCTCCCCGTCTCTCCTCTGCTACTCTATTTTCATTGCAGCTTCCAGGTTCTACGTCCAAACGCCGGCTCAGTATTGGCCGACGCTGTTCACGTGAGCAGCACGACGCATGCGCGTGATGCTGACGCACGAGCTGGCCAATAATGAGCCGGCGTTCGGACGTAAACGCGGAAACGCAGCACTGCACCAACTGCTTAACAGACTGACAGGGAAGAGGAAAAATTGCTGAATAAAGTCATTATTTTTGTTTTGTTTTTGCACACAAAAAGTATTCTCGTCGCTTCATAACATTAAGGTTGAACCACTGTAGTCACGTGGACTATTTTAACAATGTTTTTACCACTTTTCTGGACACTGAATGTGGTAATTTTGTTGCTTTCAATGGAGGATAAAAAAGCCTATCAGATTTCATCAAAATATTTTAAATTGTGTTCCAAAGATGAACGAAGGACTTATGGGTTTGGAACAACCTGAGGGTGAGTAATTAATGACAGAATTTTCATTTTTGGGTGAACTAACCCTTTAACCAACATCTTTGCTGCTGACCTTTGATGATCCAATTCAGCCATACTAATAAGAAAAAATTACTTTAGTTAAACATCACATTTGTTTCTTTTTTTATATTATTCAATATGTATATATTTTTTAATTGCTAAAGAGAGTTGAACTTTCTTCAACTGTGTTCTATTCTTTTGGCCCAGCCCAGGTGAGAAAAAATAAAGCAAAAGTAATGTAATGCACTACTTTCCATAAAAAGTAACACAATTAGTTACTTTTTTAGGGAGTAACTCAATATTGTAACACATTACGTTTAAAAGTAACTTTTCCCAACACTGCAATTAATACACTTTTATAATGCATTTATTTATACAGTTTTTCAACTTGATAAAGTATTCAGAATTAAGACAAAAAGTATTCAGACTTTTTCTACTTATCAGACATTAATGCAACGAGCTACTCCTGTGGTTAATCTGCTAGGACAAATGTGTGAACTTGAAGGGAAATTACTTCATACATCTGTTTAAAAAAAATATATCACATTGACACCATTTGGTTAAATGTTAGTTGAAAGTAAAGTTAGTTCTGAGAAACGTTCTTGCATCATTTGTTTTCAGATGCAGCTTGGCGACTAATGCAATGACATTCATGCATTGTAAGTGACTAAAGTGTCCAAATACTTTTTAGGATTCACTGTGTAGTTTAGTGGCTGTGCTTTGTCCTAGTTCACATAGAGTTCTCATTGTACAAAAACAGAACCAAATGACCCCTTACCTGCTAAACCGGGGTGTAAAGCTGTGTGCGAGAGAAAACTGTGGCTTCTGAATCGTGGTGCATCAGCACAGTCCTGTGGTTGGTTGGCTCTGTGCTCCATGGTGGTTTGTATACAGTACCAAAAGAGAAGTGTTGACTTGTTCTTTTTTTCATCCAAATTGGGGTTAGAGCGCTTTTTATGTGTGCGAGCATGTGTGCACGTCGGAGCTTTTTGGGGTGAGAATGATAGTAACACATTTTTATAAGAAGGTATCTTTAAGAAACTATGTAATTTCAACTGTATTTAGTATATCACCGACATGTGGGTAGTTTTAGTTTAAAATATATAAATGTATATTTCTATGAATTAAAAGGTGCAGTGGATATTTTAGGTAATGCAGCTTTTTTACACCTTGTAGCTTTTTTGCAATTAACTGAAATTGTCCTGTGTTTTTTTTTATTTTTTTTTTATCATATTCTAATGTAGTCTCTTATTTATTAGCAATTGCTTGTCTAATAATTATTAATTATTTAGTTTTAAGTAGTTTTCGAAGAAAAGCATGTCAATATTTCACATTTCTTTCAACTTCCATGAAAATATTTGTTGCGTAACCTACAAATGTGCTTCATATGACTCATTCAACTTGACAACATTAGGTTACGCCAACTCAAATCATTTTAAAGTCATTTTAGGGTACCAGCTGCACAGTTTTCAAATTGTCCAGATGGGTTTTGGTTTTATTAAAATGCATCCAATAATTCGGTTGGACACATCGTATGATGTCACCTATTCAAACAGCAAACTTGTGCTGTAAAGGCGCAAGTTTCTGCAGCAGTTTTATGTTACTGTGCTGCATCCTGGGGTATGTGGGAATGCGTGGGTGTTTATATGTGTGAATACAATGTCTGCCATGTGCATGTATGTTTGCTTTTGTTTCACACATGACTTTTGTGTTTGATTTTTTTTCAGCATGCTCTGAAGTATAAACTTACACAACCTTGCAAGTGTCCATATGATTATCATAAACACTCTCTTCGTGAATATACAGACAGAAAGTGTTAACCATGCTTTTTTTCACACTTTGAGCTGTACAGGGGAGGATGTGGTGTGTGTGTGTGTGTGTGTATGTATATATGAGTGTGTGTGTGTGGACAGGGAGAGCAATAAACTAGGCCGCACACCAAGTTGCCACAGGATGTGTTTATCTAAAATTGGGCCCCTCGGCTGCGCACTACCAAAGCTCAGATGTCACTTTATTTTTGACCATAAATCACTTTTAATCTTGCTCTTTTTACGCTTGATATAAAATAAACATAAGATTGGATTATTATTTGAACAGAACTGGTTATTTATCAGAATTTAAATTCATATTTTGATTTCTTTCCGATGAAGATTCCTTAAAAAGAAGCCATTTTTTAGAAAACTTGTCATGTTTTGTGTGTGTGTGTGTATTTTCAACTAGTCTCCTCAAATCAGACATTACAATGTCAAGATATTTCTCTCAATCATCATTCATACAGTTAATACCATTGATTTCTATTTTGAGTAACCGTGTAATGATATTAGCAAAAGCAATTATATATAGTGAGGTCCTCATCGTTTTTTCCTCCCTTCATTTACACATGGAAATTAGAGAATAGAAAACATAAATGCACCTAAAACATTTATAATACAAAGAAAATATACCATAGTCTGATAGTAGTACCAATGAAAATGCATATATTTTGCATCTTCTAATTTAATACAAATATTTCCATTACAAATTATCATCACAGCAATTAAACTTCTGTTTTAATGACAGCAGATCTCGAGCTGCTTGAACATTCGCAGGCTTCTTAAACAGAATGCATTTTAAACAGAATTTGAGATGAAAATGAAAAAGAAATACTTATGAAATGTACAGAAGCCCTGAAAGGCCATACATTATTCATACTATTTAATAAGTTTCTTTCAAACATTGTGCAGACATCTCAAGTTGGCTGGAAATGAGATTGACCACATGTTCAGAATCACTATAGTATCCATAACTCTGATAAAGCTGTGGTCTTCTTCTCAAGTTATATATAAAGTCAGATTTGCATTCAGTGAAACACACAAGATGCTCAACCTGCAAATGTTTGTGCAGCTCGAGATCTGCAACCAAATAGCCTACTAAGAAATGTCTAAATGGGAACGTTTGCATTAAATTAGAAAATGCAATATAGATGCAGACTTTTGTATATATTTTTGTAATGTTTTAGGTGATTTTTTTTTTTTTTCTGTAATAAACCAGCTAAATTACTTTTAGTAACACTTTACAATAAGGTCCCATTTGTTAATGTTAGTTAATGCATTAACTAACATTAACAATGACAAATACATTATTACAGTGTTTATTAATCTTTGTTAACATTAGTTAATAAAATATACAATTATTCATTGTTACAGTAGTTCATAATAGCTCCTCAGATCCATTAAAATTAACAGATACAACTTTTGATTTTAATAATGTATAAGTACATGCTTTAGAAGTATTTTTCATTGTTTGCTCATTGTAACTAATGTAGTGTAATGTTAACAAATGGAGCCTTATTTAAATGTGTTACCATTATTTTTTTATTATTAAGTCTCCTTTCACTTTCACACGTGGTTAACTGGTGTTTTTAACAGGATGGAACAATCATTGCAAGCAGCGCATTAGACAATACTTGGACAAATTTAAACACATTTGAGCAGATATGAAGGGCCAAAGAGCTGACCACCTCCAGACCAAATATAACCCTGCTTTCGCGTCAAGTGCTGAAACTGTTTTTGCCTCAGTGACCATGATGTGTTGAGAGTTTTAGTCAACAGGTCTCCATTTCTGTCCTATAAGAACATGCATAGACAACAAGCATATCTTTGAACTAAAAACTTTCCATTCAAGTTTGGGGTCAGTAAGTTTTTTGGGTAACACTTTATTTTACAGTGTCATTGTTACACATGTTACATGTAGTTACTGTAGTAATAACTATAAATTATGCATAATTACATGTGACTAACCCTAAACCAAACCCTCACCCTAACCCTAAACCTATAGTAAGTACATGTAGTTAATTATAAATACTCAGTACATAAATTACACTGTAATACTGACACTTTAAAATAAAGTGTAACCGATATTTGTTTGTTTGTTTTGAAAGAAATTAATACTTTTATTCAGAAAGGATGGCTTAAATTGTTCAAAAGCAACAGTAAAGACATTTGTAATGTTACAAAAGATTTCTTTTTCAAACAAATGCTGTTCTTTTGAACTTTCTTTTCCTGAAAAAAAGGTCAGTTTTCACAAAAACTGTTTTTAAGAAGAAATGTTTCTTGAGCAGTAAATCAGCATATTAGAATGATTTCTGAAGGATCATGTGACACTTAAGACTGAATGATGCTGAAAATTCAGCTGTCATCACAGGAATACATTGTAATAATATTTCATAATGTTTTTACCTTATTTTTTATCATATAAATGCAGCCATGGTGAGCAGAAGAGACTTCGTTCAAAAACATTTATCGACCCCAAACTTTTGAATGGTAGCGTAAGTTTTGATTAAGTGCTAAAAAAACCATGGTAAATGGACTCTGAAGATTATATGTAAACTGAGCCACATATGACTGTTCAAACCTCTTTGCCTGTGGTTTTCTTCTGAAATGAAACTGCATTAAAAAGATTGTCCACTGATAACAGAGAAGTGTTCTATTTCTAGTCCTCTTGTTCACCAGTTATTCACTCACTGTTGTTCTGTCATCACCCGTTGGAAGGTTCAGGGGATATGGCGTTCAGGTGTAAGTTCTGTGGCCGAGGTGGACGGGACAGGCGATCTCTGCGCTCACTCAGGAGGGGCGTCGGGGGAGAGAAACCTTACCAGTGCAAACAGTGTAGCAAGAGGTTCAGCCTTAAACACCAGCTGGACACACATCTCCGGGTCCACACAGGTACATCCAACCCTATACCCATGAGCAGAGCTGCAGAGTTTGAGCTCCAGCCTGATCCTGAACACTTGAAGATTGGCTGGTTCAGGTGTGTTTAATTAGGGCTGGAGCTGAACACTGATGGAAGGTGACACTATAGAAGCAGGATTGGACAAACCTCATTTGGATAAAGATTTCACTTTCTGAGAAATCGAACATTGTGTTTCACTGTATCAAGATTAGATCTGTAATCTGAATCTGTGTTATTTTAGTAGCATCGGATGATAGCTTTAGGTTTAATTAACAATAAAAGTTTACATTTAATTGATTTCAGGTTAGGGATTTTTCAACATCATGTTAAAATGAAACCGTCAGCTCAGTTCTCTCTCCTCGTCTCTCTTCCAGGTGAAAAACCTTTTGAGTGTCGGCTGTGCGGCCAACGTTCTCGTGACTATTCGGCTATGATCAAGCACCTGCGCACTCACGGAGGCGCCACACCCTACCAGTGCACCCTGTGTCTGGAGTTTTGTAGCAGCCTGGCAGCCATGCAGAAGCACCTGAAGAATCACCCCACGCAGGACTTCCCTCCGGACTGGAGCCTGAACAGCACATACCTGTACAACTGCCACACTTGACCATGCAAATACTGGACATTTGAGTCCAGGGGGAGAAAATGTGTAGATATGGAACATTTAATACAGTTTTGTTATTTTTAATACTTTTATGAATCTATTTTGAAGTCATTTTACAAATATTATAATATATATTTAATTTACATAAAAGGGACATTTATGCCAATGATGGATGTTTTCTTTGAAGACGTCTAGTTAGGTGAACATTGCACCCACCAATTAAGATAAAGTAGAGTGTAATTTGCCAATGCTTATTTTCGCTGTGAAGTATCACAATAGCATACAAAATACATGTTTATTTATTGAGCTGATGAAATCTGAAACATTTATCTAAGCACTCACTATGTGATCTAGTTACACACTGTATACAATCTTTTAATAAAAGCATTATGATTAAAACAGAAAGAATTTGTTGAGTTTGTGTGTGTTGTTTTTTTTTTTTTTAATGCTTCCATGTCTGGAAGTATGCAAAATAACCTACATGGAAGCATATGAAGAGTAGACAGTAGGCCTATATTCGGAATAAACTTTTCTGAGCAGCTGATTGGTTCTCTTAAAGCCAACCACTTTGGGCAATCGATTCGTTTGTTCTATCTACGTATTTATTTCCATTCTGAACCAGCTCAACTCTGTGCAGCGTGCCATGGGACTTTTCCTAGCCCTCCTCCTTCCCCAGCACCACCTATCTAAATCTCCTAGGGGATTCTGCCTACTTTCCTCGCAGCAGCTCGCATTCTATTCACTGTATTTATGTGCATGTTTCAGCAGAAGCCTTAAAGAGTTATTTCACCCAAAAAATGAAAATTATATCATTAATTACTCACCCTCATGTCGTTCTACACCCGTAAGACCTTCGTTCAACTTCAGAACACAAATTAAGATATTTTTGATCAACTCTGATGGCTCAGTGAGGCCTCTATTGCCAGCAAGATAATTAACACTTTCAAATGCCCAGAAAGCTACTAAAGACATATTTAAAACAGTTCATGTGAGTACAGTGGTTCAACCTTAATGTTATGAAGCAACGAGAATACTTTTTGTGTGCCAAAAAAACAAAATAACGACTTTTCAACAATATCTAGTGATGGCCGATTTCAAAACACTGCTTCGAAGCTTTACGAATCTTTTGTTTTGAATCAGTGGTTCGGATCGCGTATCAAACTGCCAAAGTCACGTGAACTATTGAAATTTCGAAACACTTATGACGTAACAAAGCCTCGTTTACTGAAATAACGTGACTTTGGCGCTCCGAACCACTGATTCAAAACAAAAGATTTGTAAAGCTTCAAAGCAGTGTTTTAAAATCGGCCATTACTAGATATTGTTGAAAAGTCGTTATTTTGTTTTTTTGGTGCACAAAAAGTATTCTCGTCGCTTTATAATATTAAGGTTGAACCACTGTAGTCACATGAACTGTTTTAAATATGTTTTTAGTAGCTTTCTGGGCATCTGAAAGTGTTAATTATCTTGCTGGCAATAAAGGCCTCACTGAGCCATCGGATTTCAACAAACATATCTTAATTTGTGTTCTGAAGATGAATGAAGGTCTTACAGGTGTGGAACGACATGAGTAATGCGAAGTAATAAATGACATAATTTTCATTTTTGGGTGAACTAACCCTTTAACTCATGCCAGCAGCAGTGTAGCAGATCTAGTCCGCCAATAGTAAACTTGTACATTCAACAAGTAAACAAAATGTACATTCCATTCTTATCAATAAATGCTGTTTATATCTATTCCGAGAGTTGTCATGATTGAAATAAATGAATAGTTTTTGTTTTCTGCACTTATAACAATTACTGTAAAGAAGATGAATTAACACAAATATTTCTATCCTTGCTGGAATTCATATAAAAAAGTTCTCATTTAGAACAATTATGACAGGTTTTAAAGTAAAAAGCTTATATGTTGTAAATTATCAATAAAACTGCCGTAAGAGCAGGCATTTTTAATGGCCAATAATGGTGAAAGATGCTTAATGGTGTAGTTGCGGCATCAACCAGCAGGGGCTGTCAAGCAGGTCAATGTTGCACAGAGAAAAGTTAGTCTCTCAACTGGCAAAACATTACTGTGTGGTGGCAACGGCGGGTGGAATGTGACCTCTTTGTTGGCGACGAGATCCTTTACCATTAGAACGCCACCTTGATGATTATCATAGCTTACTGCAACTCTGTACGTCAAAAAATAACCAAACGTTTCACCAACAATATGGAAATATTTTTCAAGCGTTATAAAATGTACTGGAACACTGTTTTGTGTGTGTGTGTGTGTCTGTGTAAAATACATTTATTTATTTTGTTTAAAACAGCATAGACAAGAATTTCTAGAAAAATATTGAATACTTCTTTGTGGAAACTATTGGTCTCCTCCACACTATTATCATATTCTTTTATATATATATATATATATATATATATATATATATATATATATATAAATGTATAATTTATAAACTTAATTTAGGTCACTGTAGTCATGAGAAGGATTGTTACCAATTATTACAGTCTGCAGATTTTGTGCAGAGTTGACAGATTTCACGAAAATCGTGTATAATGGCACAGACTCTTTCATCATTCGTACGTGACTTCTTTAGCTTCAGAAGAATCCATTAGAATTCTTAGAACTTTGGCTAATATTCTATCAAGGTTCCCTCAAAATTATGAACAAATGTTTTTTCAAAGTTATCTAGTCTTTTATAACATCATCAAAACATTAGCACAAAAAAAAAAAAAAAAAAAAAAAGAAAAAAAAAAAAAAAAAGTTATTTAGCCTGTACATCATTATTCATTCATGGAACCTTTTTCTGAAAAGTTAGACGTTTGTCTAATGATTTTAAACGTTACTTAAGCCTACAACTTTTTCAGATGTTTCAGAAAACATTGAAAAGTAACATTTCCATAATACTTGGGAATTATAATAGGCCCAATTCCAAAATGATAAAATAGATAAAACATTTCCTTAATGTTTTCATAACCAAGAAAAACGTTTTGAACGTTGTGAGAACATTCCGAAATAACGTTTTCATAACTTAATGGTAACGTTTTGGAGCTCTCTCGAAAAATTCGGAGAACACAAGTTGTAATTGCGAGTTCCAAGAGGACGTCAACACTTTTTACTGGTCAGAATCTGGTAATTACGGTAATCTCGACATGGCGTGAACGCACCTAAAGTGGAGCGCACTCATAACAACTACAAAGAATCGCATTCATTGACTTCTGACACTCGCTCCTCCTGGATGTTGTGGATAGGGAACGTACATGCTCCTGTTGGTTTCACGGTGTCGTCTTCTTGATCGTCCCCACCCAATTTCCAGTTAACACTGTCTTTGAGAGATTCCTGGAGTTCTAGTCCCACTTGCAAAGTATGTAGGTGGTGCGCATCTTGCGCGCTGCACGGCGGAAGAGGCACCGGATATGTACTGTGGAACCGTCTCAGGTCGACTCGGAACGCCCCTTTCTCCAATGTCATGCACGGCTCAAAGCGGGCTCCCCATTCGATCTCAGTCTCGATGTAGGACGTCTTTGCTTGGCACATCATTCCTGTCAAAACAAAGTTGTCAAACGATCTGAGAAAGCATTAGGTCTTATTATAGTAACGTTAAGTTTAACCACAAGATGGCACTATACCGTAATAAATCACACCACTGGAGCTGAGTCTCCACTTCAGTAGATTAGTTTTTATTTGTGTGAGAATATATGTTTGAGAATCTCATGATTATTTTATTTTATTAATTTATTTATTTATTTGAAACCATTAATCATTAAATTGTAACATAACATAATTCATCTCACATCCATCCAGCCACATTCTCATTACCTTTGATATATATATATATATATATATATATATCTTTTTAATGGTAATTCTCATTTGCTGTAACCAGTAGGGGTGAATTCAGGGTGATTGGGACACTTTTTTTCCATTGAGATGACTTGGAAAAAGTGTCCCAATCAACCTGAATTCACCATATTGTTGACTAAAACTACTGAAATAAAGCTGAAATAAAATAGCAAGATTAGATGACAATGCTTAAAAAACAAATGAAAATTAGAAATAAACTGAAATAAGTTGAAGTTGAAGTACTAAAATTAATAAAACTAAAATAAAAATAAAGTTATAAAGAAATATTTTTTAGAAACTAATAAAAAAGGCAACAAAAATTACTAAAACTGAAATGAAAACTGAGAAATATAAAAATAAATGTTAATTTAAAATAGTAATACATACTCTAATAGTATACAAATACTTAAACACAGACTACCACTACCCAAATATGTTCTTGACAGGTTTCTGTAAGATTCACAAATGTGGCAATTGGCAATGTTTCATTTTTGTAACATTTAATTTGTTGTTCCTATACTATAGCACTTTAATACTTTGCTTGGTTTCACACTCCCCACTTCTTAACTTCTGTTTGTAAAGACACCTGTGGCTTCCACAATGCCCTCCAAGATGACAATAATCTCAAACTGTTGCTTCCGCAGCTGCTCCGGCCCAAGCTCCCAGAAAGGACTGCTGGAATCAATAGTGTGTTGAATGACCTGTGGCTCCACCAGGAACAGACGGTCAGAGCCGCTCTCGTAGCCCAGGTCGATCTCAGACTGCTCCAGCGGGAGGAATTCCCCCTCCGACGTCTGACGAGACTTGATGAGTTTAGCACGCACTTTGGCATCCACCATGTGGCTCTCACGCAGGTCGCCGAGACGGAACATAAGGCAGAGACGGTCATCACGGTTGGCCACAACACAAGTCCGACTGAAAAGAAGCGTTTCGGCGCGTTTCTTGGGGCGTGAAATTTTGACGAACATGCAGCCCACCATGAGGGCATCGATCATGGATCCCACAATGCACTGCGCCATGACCAAAAGCACACCTTCGTAGCAGCGTGGCGAGACCGTGCGTGCGCCATAACCAATAGTCCTCTGTGTTTCCACCGAGAAGAGCAGCGCTGACACAAATCCATCTACGTTGGGGTAGCACACATCAGTGTCAGCAGGAACTTCAAGATCTCCACGCAGGAATGCATTTAGCGAATAAAACCCTGCAAATATGAACCAGGTGACTGCATAGCACATCATGAACACGAAGAGAAACCATCGATACTGAAGGTCCACAAATGAAGTGAAGATGTCAGCCAGGAAGCGTTCTCTCTCAGCCATGTATGCCAAGTCTACACGACACTTCCCATCTTTGGAGACGTAGCGGCACTGCTCGCGAAGCTCCGGGGGGTAAGTAGGAGTCTGCGCGCTCTCGTTCTCGATTAGCTTGTTGCGTGCTTTAGAACTGCACTCCACATCCCGTACAGGAGTGCCGAGGGCACTGCGGGATGGGGTGCTGCACAGAGGGCTAGTGCATTGGCTTGCCATGTTGGGAACGCTAAGAGCATGGCGGCAGCATGGACGAACGTTCGCCTCACGTAAGGAGCAACGCCTCATCATCTCCAGCTCAGCCTCGGTGGGGGCGCAGATAGAGGGTCTCTGGTCACGGACGTACCCACGCTGTGGACTGTATGGCAAATCTGTGGTGCTCTTGTGGCGGCGCATGGACACGCATGGTTTGGAAGCCTGGCTTGGCATGATGTCCGGCAAAGGAAGGGGATTTCCACCTGTTGAATACGATTGATTATTGCTCTGAGGGAGTATCTGGAAAAGAACATGAAGATGATGACATAAATATTTTTTGTGGAAAATCTCTAGCAACTTTTATCATTGCAGTTATCAGTTTTGGAGGATTCAGTCCAGCCTCCGAAATGACACCAAAGGCTATTTATTCTCTTGGATCTTGTGGCCGATTGCCAGTGTTGGGAGTAACGCATTACAGGCTCTCCGACCCTGAAGCTCTCTCGGTTATCTTAGTGTTAGCGTGGCACCGGTCTAGGTGTTTTTTCAAGTGCTATTTCGAGAAAGTTCCCTCAGTGCTGCACATAGATTGCAATATTGCACTTGACTATTACGTTCTTGTCGTTTTCTCTGAAAATAATGGGAGTAGCTATGTCCATCTCACAATGTAGAATCCATCTCTGCAGTCATCTCAACCATCGAAATCCTACAGCAGGAAATAGACAGATTTTTTCTCTGGTGCTGGAATATCTTGCGGTGTTGGTAAAAATAAAACTAACACCACTTAATTTCGGGTTAAAATGTGTTGTTGTAACGTGCGTTACTGAGATTGTAACGAGTATAATATTACCCAAATTTTATTAGTAATGCGTTACATTACTGCGTTACAGCAAAAAGTAATATATTACTGTAATATAATTACTTTGTAATGCGTTACTCCCAACACTGATTATCAGTCATTAAGGTCCTTAATTTCAGTGTGATCATCACACAAAATTATTACTTGTAATTTACAGTTAAGACTTGTAATATAGCAAACAAGCCATATGGTCCACTTTTACGCTGCCGATTTTTGTGTATCATTTTTGTTGAGCTTGTCCACTTTCGCCCACTCCTAGAGGTAGTCGAAAACACATTTGACCTTTTCTCCACCTATGGACTTGAAGGGTTAGTTCACCCAAAAATGAAAATTATGTCATTAAATACTCACCCTCATGTCGTTCCATACCCGTAAGTTCATCTTCGGAACACAAATTAAGATATTTTTGCAATTTAACCACCACTTTCAAGGTCCAGAAAGGTACTAAAAACAGAACACCGACTCATTATTGGCCGGCTTGTGCGTCAGCATCACACACATGCGTCGTGCTGCTCATGAACACAGCCTCGGCCAATACTGAGCCAGCATTCTGATGTAGAACCTGGAAGCGCTGGACGTAAACAGCGCATGAGAATGACACAGAAGACAAGATATTGTTGAATAAAGTCGTTATTTTTGTTTTGTTTTTGCACACAAAAAGTATTCTCGTCGTTCAGTGTCTTTAGTACCTTTCTGAGTGTCTATGGACGAGTCATATATACCTCTCGGATTACATCAAAAATATCTTAATTTGTGTTCCGAAGATCTTACGGATTTGGAACAACATGAGGATGAGTAATTAATGACAGAATTTCACCATTCCTGATATTTAACATGCACTAACAATGTTTGGCGTGGTTTTGTGGCTATCAGAGTGGAAACGAAAGCTGTTGCTCTGTATGTTTTTCCGTCGTCTCTGGGCGAGTTCATACGTAAATTGCACGAGCTTATTTTGTCCATTAGATCGAAAAATCTGAAAAAAACAAAAACAAAAAAAAAAACACATTTACCCGCCCATAGAACCTCCCTTCGAAGAAATCAGGACAGAAGTGGTTGAAAAGTGGACAAAAGAGACGGAGTAAAATACCATGTGTAAACAGGTATGTGTTTCCCTCGTTTACTTGTGATCCGATCGACCAAAACGCATCTTAATAGCAGGTGTAAACAGAGCCTATGTTTCACTTCGTGCTCCACAAAAGACTGAAAAAAGATTTTGAATGACTTAAAGGGATAGTTCACCCAGAAATGAAAATTCTGTCATTATTTATGTTCCAAACCTATGTTTGGAACATAAATAATGACAATCTAATAATAATAATAATAATAATAATAATAATCTTTCTTTCTACATTCACAAAAGTAAATAGTTTGAAAACAAAATTGGACCCCATTGACTCATTTTATGAAAAAAGGAAAATTTTTTACTGAGAAATATCTTAGTTCTTTCTTTCCACAGAAGGAAGTCATACAGGTTTGGAATGACGCGAGAGTAGGCCTGGGCGATAAAATGGTATCGATATTTATCGACGGTATGTCTTAATCGATAACGATAGAAAAAATGTTCGATATAACTCTCGATATTGTTTCACTTAAATGCGTTAAAAATGTAAACAGACATGAAGTTCGGTTGCATGAACAACTCTCAAGTTCGCTCTGTCCCTGGATCACAAACAGACGCGCTACGAGTGACGCAAACAAGTGACGCAATCGCCACGTGAGATCAGAACACAGAAACACATTAAAATGAGTGCTGTACCTGCCGGTGACGAGGAGATTGTGAATAAAAAGACATAACAGCTTGTCAGTCTGGCAGTTTCATGGTTTCCTTACGTCTTACAGTTGATCTACTTCAAAGTTCGTCTTGAGAGAGCAGTTGTAATGTCGTTATAAACAGCTGCACAGTGTTTTCAACCACACAGTATCTTTATTTCTGTGTTACAAATATTCAAATTATCACAGAAATACTGAGATAAAATTTTACAGTTCACATATAAACACTAATGTTTATGTTATCGATCAAAATTGAGCAAATCAGCTTCTGAAAGAAACTTGCCGCTGAAAACGACGCATTTATCGATTACATTGTTTCACCACCGGGTGGCAACAAGTGAATGTTAAAAAATGTATTTGACGTTGAATCTTCATTCAACAGTTTCTTTCAAATACACCGATTCATCCAGTAATGAAACAAGAGTATTTATGAGTGAGTCATTGAATCATACATCCAAACAGATTTTTAAAAAATAATTAATTCAAATAAATCAAAAATTTTAAAATAGACTGCAGCAATTAATATTTTGTCAGAACCTCTAGTAATAAATTACGTTATTTAATTTAGTTGTCATTCAGAATCGTGATCTTAGTTTGACAAAACAAAAATTTCTGTTTATCCAGAATTGTGCAGCTCTAAGTTTCTTTAATGCTTATTTATTTAATCTTCATATAAAATATAAGAAAAATTTGTTTACATTTTTTTTTTTAAATTATTTGTTGTTTGCCTTAATTAAAAATACACTGGTTAAATTCAAACTTTCTTTTTCTACTGTCCTTTTTTTGAGAAAAGTTTATAAATTTTTTTTTCAATAATTATCGATACCGAACAATATGAAACATTATATCGTGATACATTTTTTAGCTGTATCATCCAGCCCTACGCGAGAGTGAGTAAATGATGACAGAATTTTCATTTTGATGTGAACTACCTCTTTAAGAATGAGTAAATGATAAAAAATTTAAAGTGATGTTTCATTATGGGTGTGTGTTGACCCACTGTGGGAGTGTACATCTGGTGGCGTATTCCATCTCCAGGTTTGCTCAACACAACAAAGCTGGATTTGGGCTTTAGTTTGTTGATTGTTGCTGGTCTGGTCCTGGCATCACCTGAGGTCCCTCTGCCATCTGTGACAGGAGCGCTTCTGTCCTGTCCACTCAGCATGATTTTGAATATGGCACTACTTTATGCTAAGAAGTTGAATCTGGTTCCAAAACCTAGCCAAAAAGAAGAGATTGTCATACATTTCTCTGTTGTATGAAATAATGTTAATGTTTGTACAATATCACTGTTTAAGTGCAATTAATTGCTAGAGAAATACTTCCATTTTACATTTTTTTTTTTTTTTTTTTTTTTTTTTTAATGTTTGTCAAATGATTTATAAAGGAAAATATATGCACAGGATGTGAACAAAGAAGGATGGGCTTATAGGAAGCAGTCAGACAGCTCTAAGCTTCTTCATCTGCTTGCTTAGCAGGATCGAGTCTTATCATCAGGAAACAAACATTAATATGCTTACATGAGCCTCCAATAACCTTTACCCTTATGACAAAGGCATACCAAAGGTTTAACTTGTGATTGCTTGCGGTTTTTTTTAGTAGTTTTGGGGGTTACTGAACTAATAAATGATGCTGTGGCTTTTTTTTTTTTTTTTTTTTTTTATGATGATGACTGCTAAAAGGCAAAAACCTACATCAAGTAAAATTCTACCAAGTTTTCACTGCAATGGTGGCACAGAAGCACTTCTGAAGTGGCATTTAGGTGTCTTTATGCTCAGAGGTGGGATAAATCATTTACATAGCCATTGCAACTGTATACTTTGATATTAGAGGATGAGGTGGGTCACAGCAAGCATAATTTTCTCTTCTAGCTTGTATCTAGTATTGCATCTTTACACTGAAATTTGTGCAGGCACAGAGCAGCCTTAACTTAGCTGTGTAAAGATGCCTTTAATCACTGAAAAAGTGTTTTTGTTTTCCATTGGATATATCTAAAAAATAACATTTACTTAAGAAGTAATGTAGCCTATGTATCAAGTCTTTTTTTCTAAAAAAAAAAAAAAATTGAGCAAATTTATGCTTTAAAAAATCCTCCAATGCAGTCAGAAAAATAATCTTATTTTCCCTTTAGATTAAGTTTATTTTTCTGACCCCACTGACAATTTTTTCTTGTTTTTAAGCACAAACTCAATATTGATTATTTTTTCAGAAATCAAGACTAAATGTATCTTGATTTAAGATTTAAAAAGCAAGACTTTTTTGCACTGTGATCAATCAAAAACTTATTTTGTGCTCCTTGGCATAAAAAAAAAAACAGAAAAATATGTTTGATTCTTATTGCATCGCGTTTGGTTAGAACATGGCTAAAATAAAATAGAGAATTTTATGTAGGCTAACTGTTTTTTTCTTATCAAAGAAAAATACATGAAGAAAGAAGTTTTTTCTTACCCAAGTAGTGTGATTCCAGCAACAGCACTGGACATTGGTCAGCTGGTCTCACAAGCAATAACTGAGAACATCCTGGATGTCTCGACTGTGGACATCAAAGTGATCGGCTTATCATAATCCAGGTGTCTCAACAGACTACAGCAGAAAGGACAGATCAGTAATGTCATATCGCCCTTGGAATCCATATCATGAACATGATAGCTCTCTATCAGATTATAAACTGTTTTGAGACTGAAAAACAAGATGAAAATATGACAATAAAAGCAAAAGCATTTGATGTTAATATTTTAATATAAAAAATATCTTGTATAAAAACATTTTTAGACATTGGTTGACAAGGAAGGTGCTTTCCATTGCTTTATAAGTTCACAACCCACCAACTCCTCCTTCCTATAACTCACAGCTGGTTATCGTTAGACAGTCAGTCAGAATAGTCTAGTGCAGACACCACGTCAAGGAAACGTACACTACATCAGCGTAAATGACTTCAAAAAATTGTCCAGATGGGAAATTGTGGAATTCTACTCTGCATAAATGTCAGCTATGTGACACTAAATATAAAATCCAAGCAGGTAAGTTTCGTCTCTTAGTCCATTAGGCTATTTACATGTAAACAGGATGAGAATTGTGTGTAAAGGCAATTTTCGTGGGGCAGTTTGTCAAAGTTAACGTCGCCCAAAGCAAATATTTTCTAGCGCAGTCATTTAAGAGTCATTTATCTAAAAGACTTTAAAATAAAACATTCGAGTTTTTTATGATTTGTGCTGTAGCCTACAAATATAGGCTAATAAAGTGGTATAGCCTACTGTTATCTACAAAACTGATCGCTATGTAGTGGTGGTTACGTTCTGATAACTCGTCTGTAAAAGTATTGACCGATGAAAATTAGCACATTTATAATCGTTTTAAACTGTGGAAAACCACTGAAGCATACTTGTTTGAATAATAATATAATAATAATACATTTTACTCATAGTTCTGTTTTGACGGCAGGTTCCGAATTTACTGAAAACTGCGGCTGGTCCGACCAGCAACACCAAGTCGGCGCATCTCACAGAGCTTGCAGGGATGGAACATTTAACGACGGACATCACATTAAATGCCAAAACTGTCGCTCTTGCATGACGACACAGTTTATTGCATGCAGCACCACATTTGACACCATCTGCTGTAAACAAGGGTACATTTTGCTTAGATTCTTTTTTTAATGTTTTTTGATTTATGTTTACTACTAGTTTTTGTCTGTAGTTTGCCTATTATTTTGTTGTTGTTATTGTTTTACCTACATTAAGATAGACTGAATTTATCTTAAGAGAAGACTATTGCTAATTAAAGTATTGAAAATCGAAAGCGAGTCCTACGGTATCGTTTTGATTACCCATTAAGTACCCTGTGTAGGCCTATACCAAACATTATTAATATACAGTATAAAAGTGAGCTTTAATTCTGCGTGTCTCTTTTATTCCTATAATTATTGACATAGCCTATATGTTCCTGATCTTTTTTTGCAGAGAGCAGGTTTTCAATGGAAAATGCATCCCTCAGCCGTTGCCGACCACAGTAATAACAGTAATAAAGATTGTTATATTAACTTTTCTTCGAGTTAGCTCTCCCTTTGTCCAACAGTGCTTTCTCATCTAAAGAAGAGAGATATTAAATGAGCTAAAAATTAAAGCCTGATACATGCCATTTTTATAGTGTAAATTGTTTTTCTTTTTTAGACTGTGATGAGTGGGACTTCGATAATAACTCCCTCTGTTGGCCGCTCAAGTAGGCCTACCTCTCCAACACCCCATCAAAGTCTGCCTCAAACCCCCTCTCAAAACCCCTCTAAAACCCCCTCTCAAAACTCTTCTGCCATAGATTTGACAGGTATTGTTTTGCATTTCTGTCTTTATTTCTACAACAGTTTATCATACTACAGTTTGTGAGATTTTTTTAAAATGTTTTTGAAAGAAATATACTCACCGAGACTGCATTTATGTGATCAAAAATACCGAATTTATTATTATTATTATTTTCACTGTAGTCTTCAGTGTCACATGATCTTTGAGAAATTCTAATATAATGATTTGGAGCTCAAGAAACATTTCTTATGAGTGTTGAAAACAGTTGAGCTGCTTGATCTTTTTGTGGAAACCCTGATACATGTTTTTTCCCAGGATTATTTAATGAATAGAAAGTTCTAAAGAACAGTATTTATTTGAAATAGAATTTTTTTGTAACAGTGTAAAATTCTTTGCTGTCACTTTTGGTCACTTCAATGCATGCTTGCTGAATTAAAGTTTTAATTTCTTAAAAAAATTAATACTTACTGAACCCAAACTTTTGAACTGTACAGTACATATTTACAGTATATCAGTATTCAGTGCTTGGTGTTGATCTGTATCTATGTCTAGTTTACATGTAGCCTTTTCAATACAAACACACCATGAGAGAAAGAAAAATAGAATATGCTGGATTCAGTGTTAAACAAAAGCAAATTTGATGTTTGTTTTTTCTTGTGCATCTTTGCAGGGATCTATGTATTTTTAGGGATTTTATCCACTCTCACTCTGCTATGTCTGTTCTTGGTTATCAAGAGGAGAAGGACTAAACATCTGAATGAAGGTCAGTCGCAGAAAGAAACATTTGGAGGATATCCTGAAGTGAAATAAATATTAATGTTTCTTGTCATGTCTAACTGAGGCTGATCAAATATAAATTTAAATTAGCACCATAAAGACTTTCATCGCATTGCCAAATACGAAATCAGTATTCATTCCACAGTTTATTCCTTACACAAATAAAGAAATAAAATAGATAAACAAGTAAACGATTGACGAAATATGATGTTAAAACTCAACTTTAAATCCCCTCTTCATAGCTGAAAAGTGTGTAATTAGTTTCAGATGCTGACATACAGAGACAAATACAAGTAAGCCATTCATAAACTGATTCCTCTAAGATGTGTTCTCTCAAAACATTCACTCTGTTTTGTTTGTTTTGGACATGACTGTTTTTTTTTATATATACAATACGGGCGAGTGTTTTGGAAACTTGTATGAAACAACAATCACTTTTTGTAAACCTCATCAGTTCTGACCTTAAACATTGGATGCAGGGTAAACATCTACCTTTAAGTCGGTTGCGCTCTGCTTACTCGTAACAAAAAGCATAGTTTTTATATATTTACGAAAACTGCAACTTATTTAAGGCAGTGATAGTCAGAAATCTAAATGGACTTAATTGATGTGCTCTATGCTCCATCTATTAAACCTTCCGTATGATCAATCCTGAACACAGATTTGCGGTAATACCTTCACTTTAATCTACTAGAAATAACGAATTAAGAATAATACAGAATAAACCAAATATAACAGTTTATTTGTCAAGTAAAAATGTATCATGCCAATTACATTACAGTTAGACAATTAGAAGCCAATTCAGAAATAATAAATGCATAACATCAATTATTCAAAGAAATGCATATACACACAGTGATGTGTGAATGTCTTCAGACATTCGCCCATCTCTGTATGGGGGCTTCTGGCTACAGAAGATCCCACATGACTGCTTTGCACTTTACCTTATATACCCAGACCAGAACAAAAGGATTGTACATTTTTATTACCCCAAAACCTGTTTTGGGGGGAGAGGAGTGGGTTTTCACAACACCACCCAAAAGGAGGACAGAATTCTCCTTAGTTTTCAATCTTCTTCATAATACCAGTGACTGCTGTGAAATTGAGACCATTTTACCAATCGCACTGAAACATTTAAAATGATACCAAACATGAAAGGAAAAAACAATATACACACCAGATACATTATACTTCTTGGAGAACTTTCAGTGACTTGTGTCAGGGGGAAAGGAAGGAGGGTGTGTTTGTTTGTGTGTGTTTGTGTGTGTTGGGGGGGGCTGTTGCATCCTGTAGATGTGTGAGGGCAAGGTGTTGTCCTACGCTATTTCTTTGAGATCTTCTCTCCAGATGAGTTTTATTGCTTTATTGCAGGGTGCTTGATCTCAGTTTTTGTCTTAGCAGGAAAAATTCAGTCATTAAGTACTCACCCTCATGTCGTTCCAAACCCGTAAGACCTTCATTCATCTTCAGAACACAAATATTTTTGATGAAATCTGAGAGCTTTCTCCATTGACAGCTACACAACTACCACTTTGACGCTTCAAAAAGTTCATAAAGAGATGGTAAAACTGCCCTATATAGGCAAAAGGCAGTAACTTCATTTTTGGTCGAAAATGAGTTATTGATATTTTTGGGACATTCAAGACCTCCTTTATCATGTGGATAAGTATCTTGAGTCAATTCCATTGTTTTTTCAAGAAATTAATAATGGGTTGTCCTAACAGTAACTTCCAAAAGCCCAGCAGAAACCAAGGCAGAACACCGTAACACCAGTTATCGCTCTTTGCCTTTGCTTTGGAATGCTCAAATTGAGTTAGGGTACTCTGCTATTGTTTAGCCATTGTTTAAAAGTTACTGTGTGGCCTGGAAGTATGGTATCCTGCCTTTGTTTTACTGTCCGTTAAAATTTGCTGCGTTTAAATTACGGTGTAGCCTGTGTCATACATGTCACTGAAGCACTTCTGACACAAACAATACCTGAATAAAAGTGTAGGTAAAACAAATGGCCCATTGCTCTCGAAGGAAAATGATGGTTGAGATGGCTTTGAAACTTAGTAATTTTCATTAGTAAAACATCGAATTGCCAGATTTAAAGTGTCCTACCTATAAAAAAAAAAAAATCTTTAAAATAATTTTTCTCAGTTCCCACATTCTAGCGAGTTAAGGTCTTTTGCCTTTGTAGGGCAGAAAACTAATCTATATAAATTGAGTGATTTAGTCTGAAGAGACTTGATCACTTTATATAATGAACAAATTGAAATTAGGCTTTTATTTACATATAAACATTGATCAGTGAACATAAACAGAAGCTCAACCGAACCTGCTTGACCCGTGAGAACAAACCTCTTCCGGAAGCTCAAACGTGCTCCGTAACACACGAGAATGAACCTCATTGGTTCTCACACGAGTCAAGCAAACATGCTTGAGCTTCTGTTTACCACAACTGATATGTGCGTTGATGAATGTTTATACACTATAGGTGCGTTCACGCCACCTCGTAATTCCTGTAGTTATGAGATTCTAGCTTGTAAAAAGCGTTCACATCCTCTTAGAGCTCGTAATTGCAGCTTGTAAGCTGGGAGTTTTATGAAAGTTCCCAGGTGTACCACGTGGCCGCTATACCACCTGACCTCTGTAGATTCATTTAGGCGTTGATAGTGGTGCCATAGAAACGCATAATTCCCGGTCCAAGGACTTGAACAGCTCCGAATATAACGTCATTTGTTATTATCTCAAGATTCCGGTAAATACAAGGTGGTGTGAACGCAGCATTAATTGCCAAAAGTATTGGGACACCCCTCCAAATCATTGAATTCATGTGTTCCAATCACTTCCATGGCCACAGGTGTATAAAATCAAGCACCTAGGCATGCAGACTGCTTCTACAAACATTTGTGAAAGAATGGGTCGCTCTCAGTAGCTCAGTGAATTCAAGCGTGGTACCGTGATAGGTTGCCACCTGTGCAATAAGTCCATTCGTGAAATTTCCTCACTACTAAATATTCCACGGTCAACTGTTAGTGGTATCATAACAAAGTGGAAGCAATTGGGAACAACAGCAACTCAGCCACGAAGTGGTAGGCCACGTAAAATCACAGAGTGGGGTCAGCGCATGCTGAGGCGCACAGTGCGCAGAAGTCGCCAACTTTCTGCAGAGTCAATAGCTACAGACCTCCAAACTTCGTGTGGCAATTCAGATTAGCTCAAGAATAGTGCGTAGAGAGCTTCATGGAGCAATGGAGACATGAGCAATGGAGACGTGTTCTCTGGAGTGATGAATCGCGCTTCTCTGTCTGGCAATCCGATGGACGAGTCTGGGTTTGGTGGTTGCCAGGAGAACGGTACTTGCCTGACTGCATTGTGCCAAGTGTAAAGTTTGGTGGAGGGGGGATTATGGTGTGGAGTTGTGTTTCAGGGGTTGGGCTTGGCCCCTTAGTTCCAGTGAAAGGAACTTTTAATGCTTCAGCATACCAAGAAATTTTGGACAGTTTCATGCTCCCAGCTTTGTGGGAACAGTTTGGGGATGGCCCCTTCCTGTTCCAACATGACTGCGCACCAGTGCACAAAGCAAGGTCCATAAAGACATGGATGAGCAAGTTTGATGTGGAGGAACTTGACTGGCCTGCACAGAGTCCTGACCTCAATCCGATAGAACATCTTTGGGATGAATTAGAGCAGAGACTGTGAGCCAGGCCTTCTTGCCAACATCAGTGCCTGACCACACAAATGCGCTTCTAGAAGAATGTCAAAAATTCCCATAAACACACTCCTAAACCTTGTGGAAAGCCTTCCCAGAAGAGTTGAAGCTGTTATAGCTGCAAAGGGTGGGCCAACTCCATATTAAACCCTACGGATTAAGAATGGGATGTCATTAAAGTTCATGTGCACGTAAAGGCAGGTGTCCCAAAACTTTTATATAGTGTATGTGAATAAAAGCCTAAATTCAATCTGTTCATCATATAAAGTGATCGAATCTCTTCAGAAAATTTGGACTAAACTGCTCAATTTATATGGATTAGTTTTACAATCTCTTTATGAACTTTTTGAAGCGTCAAAGTGGTAGTTGCATAGCTGTCAATGGGGGGACAGAAAGCTCTCAGATTTCATCAAAAAGATCTTAATGTTTGTTCCGAAGATGGACGAAAGTCTTGTGGGTTTGGAACGACATGAGGGTGAGTAATTAATGACAGAATTTCCATTTTTGGGTGAACCTACCCTTTAAAGAACCCTAATTGCCAAAAAAGTTCTATAAAAAGATACATTATAATACTTTAATGTTTAAGGGTTACTTCGTTTTTTGTTTTTTGTTTTTTTTTTACTTATAAACTAAAGTATGTATAGGAGCTGTTTAATTCATAAAATGTAATTCAAATTAAAAGTGAATTAAAACAAATTAACTACAACTAAATACATAAAATGATCCCATGATGGGAACCCCTAAAAGGTTCTACATATGAAGCCCCTGACAGATATATAGAACCTCATCTTCTAAGAGTGCACATCTAAGTTTTTTTTTTTTTTTAGTATTACATTATTGCAATTGCTACATAACAAAGTCTTGAGTGTTACTTTGAAGGAATATGTGTTTCACAAGATTAAAGGAAGGGAATAACAAGAATTTCTCATGTTTAACAGAATTTCAAAAATGTTGTAATGGAGCTGATCAGGAAAGCCTGTCCAAAAAGGGAATTGACAGATATGGACAGACCTCAGTCTCATACAACATAATCAAAGAAAGCGACAATAATGATCATATGACTGAATCAGGATCTGGATCGTATCTGTTAGGTGGGTATATGAAAACAAACTAACTTTGATTTGACCCTAGATGAAACCACTCCTTTCAGGTGTTTACACAGTAAATTTCCTTTGGAAAAGGTGGTGATTTTCCATAAACACCTAATTTGGTAACTCTCTTTCGATTAGTCCACATTCTACTAATAATATAAATAGTAACTTTGCAAATACATTTCAACTTATTCTACTAACCCTAACTCTAACCTAATAATGGTACAGTAAATTAATGGGTTAGTTGACATGTAGTTGCAAAGTAGTTAGTAGAATGTCTAAAGTGAACTATCAAAATAAAGTGTAACTCCTAATTTCATTTCTATTCATAGCTCCTGAGGTCCAGGGTAAGCCTTTGAAAACCGTGCTGAACAACCTGGATGTTCTTGAGGAGCTTGTGCTGGTATTAGACCCGGACATCTCTGGCGCTAAGAATACACGTCACCTTGCTGCTCAGTGCTCTTTTTCCTTTGCCTGGATCAATTATGCATATTCCATGAAGGATCACAAAAGTCCCCTCGTCGCTGTTTTGGAGGGTGTCGTCACCAAGAACCCAGACTGGACCGTCGGACACCTCGCTGAGCTGTTAACCACTATCGGTCGCAACGATGCCGTGGAGATTTTGGCAAAGCTCCCTGCTGGTGTTGAAGAATAATTAATGTGGTATTTTAAGAAAACAAAGCAGTATTGTACTTCTCTATATTGTATTGTTTAAAGGTGGGGTAAGCCATATTTCAAAAACACTGTTGGTTGGACATTGTTGATTGTTGACCCCTCTCTTCATTGCTCCGCCTCCAAAACTCACCCTCCAATCCTAACCACCCTGCTCCGAGTTGGTCTCGAACCCCGATTGCTGCTGGCCAAGTACACCTCTAACAATGATGCTAAACACCACATTCTCTAGCGGTTGTCAGTGCGCATTGCTTTACCTGCACAACTCTCACTATCTGACCACTGTTACACACACAACGCCAGAGTGGATGTCTGTTTATCACAGCTGACGCGCAACAAAATAATGCTTCATGAAAAATAAAGCGCAGATGATGAACGAACGACAAGGAAGCACAAAAAATGAACGGACAGTACACAAGAGTAAATACAAACAAGAGTTCGTTGTTAGTCGCCAACAGCACAGCAGCTCCAGACAATCAATGACACTGTGTTACTCACATGTCCGCCTCTGTTTTCAGGCCTTCCTGCTTAGCTCACTCCAGCGCTGGAAAGCTTTTCTTATATTAACACGGGTCCTAAAGCGCTTGCCCAGTCATAAACCTTCATTCCAGTGATATTCTTTTGAGCTCTTTTGTATTGTCTCTCATCTCTCTTTCTGCAGTTTTTCTTCAAATCTCCCTCTTGCTCGTTCTCTCTCTTCGACCGTCATACGCCCCCTAATGCTGATTGGTTACACGTTTGTTGTTGGTGTCAGCCCGACTAACTTCCAAACAGTGTTTTTGAAATATGACTTACCCCACCTTTAACACACTCTCATTGCAATTTGTAATTATTTCACACTTTGATGAAATCATAAAATAGTTTGTGTTTTACTGATAAGAATGATTCTGTGTTGAAGTAAATACTACAGAAAAATCAAATGTAATTTCTACATGAAAAAGTTAGTTCAGGCAAGAATTGAAAAAACAAATTAAATGCTATAGTAGTACTCAATTCAAGCTTGGAGAAATTAAAGCTGAAATAACAATATAAAACCTACTTAACTTTTCTGATGCTGGTGTTCCCATCATGAATAATTAATAAGGTTATTTATTTATTTTTTGCTGTTTTCCAGCTGTATTTACATGGTTTTATCACTGCTTTTGTTGTTAGGTTGAGTAACTTGCGATTTTGTGACATCTGGAGTTCAATTTCTACTCACAATGACACATTCATGCTCAAAAATGATCTATCGAATGTTACCGTCATTGTGTATTGTGTAAGTCTCTGTCTTCAACTCTGTGCATTACTTCTATTATGTAGATATGATGTCTACACGATATCTATTGTATTATTTACATAATAAGCATACTTAAAGCATACACCTCAAAAGCATGGTTTAATTCAATGTTATTGAGTAAAAAGTTAATTTTGTTAAATTTACTAATTTAATTTCACAAATAGAATAAAGTAATATTTACTTAATTTCTTTATGAATGTTAAGTTCAACAGTAAGTAGATTTTACTTGATAATAACAGGTACATTGTACCGAGCAGTAGCAGTAAAATTTACTTAAATTGTGTTAAGTAAATCCAACAAGTTTTTTCTTTTTTCTCCAGTGTATATAGATTGTGTTATATTTTTTGTACATTTAACTCCAGTATTCAAAGACTTATTCAAAGTTGTAAAGCATACAATGTATGCTTGTATGTTTGTTCGTGACGCATTGTATGTGAACGTCTAGAGTTGTTTTGATTGAAAACGGTGTATATAGCGTAATGGGTAACAGATGTGTGGCTGAAGTTCATATGGAAGCTTTTAGAATCAAACAAGAAAGGAAATCCCTCCACCCCCATCCTTCTAGTTTCCGAAATCTTCACTCTAGAAATCTCAGTTTCACTCCAGTTTATCAGTCTATAGGTTTAGTTTCAACAGCATGCCAATTAATATTTCACATTTTGTCTTTTTATTAAATTACTACTCCAATTCCTAAAATAGAGTCCTTTAAAAAGCATTATAGATATAGTGAATATGATAGAATTGTTGGCAAACAAATATTTCAAGTTTTGACATCAAGTTAATTTCTTGACAGGATTTGGCCACAAGCAATATATTTAGTTATTAGTGGTGCACAATTGATGCCTTTGTATGTTCATCTCAAAGACCACAATAAATCTTGAACTTTGTTCAAACAATTTACATCTTTATTAAGCAAAAACATTATAAATAAAAAAAGTGCATAGAAAAATTAAACAGGTTTAGAAATATGTATACAACTATTTACAAACTTAGGGGTCGTTTGTACAAGGTAGCAAAGACTTTTTTAATTTTTTTTTTTTTTTTTTTTTTAATTTTTAAGTCTTTCAACACAACGTTGTTGTTGTTGTTTTTTAAAATAACCTACACAAGAACAGACAGATTTTTCTTTTCCCAAGAAGCTCTGGGATACGCATCATCACAGGAGGTCCTGACTAGTGCTTTGCATCCTTCATTGCACACAAGCCAACTCTGCATGACAGAACAGACCAAGCAAATCTAGTTTTGCATTAGTATTACTTGACGTTGTCTGAACAGCTTGAGGTAGAATCCTTGCAAGTCTGGGGTGGTTTGATTAAAATCTGAGATCCACTAAATTTCAGGTTCTTGATGGAGATGTCCACCTCACACAAAACGCAGGAAACAAAGAAAAAGAAGGAGACAATAACATGATTTAGGGGAAAGGAACTGCTCCTTTGAGGAAGCCAAATAAAAAAAGCAGACATAAAACAAACAGCTGGCTCAAAACATCACCTCGTATAAAAGGCCACGTTGCAAGAACTCATCCTCAATGTTCAAGTTAAAAAAGGAAAGAAAATGGGGAAAAGGTTTAAAAGAACAAAAAGAAAAAAAACCCTGAAGAAAACTCCGATAAGACCTTGGTCACATACAAAAAGCACAGACCTATGGGTATAAACTCCCATAAAGACAAACAGGAATAAATAGAACGCTCCTACAGTCCGAACAATCTTTTATACGATGAACGATGGCACCAGCTTGATTTTTCCTACATGAAGATGATAAACAACTCCAAATCTTTCAAGGAAAATTAAGGTGCCGAGTGCCACCATTTGCTGAAAAACTTTCAATAACTCTTCTATAAATATATATAGATTCTGTAAGTCAACAGTATACATCGGTCCTACATCTATAGGACACTTTAAGCAAGTAAATGTAGAGCTCCAATTGTATGTGCAATTGTGGCAAAAAATGATTTTATTGCAGGAACAATCCACGACGTTATCACACCTTTAAAAGCTGTGACGCAATGAGGATGCGGTTAGTCACGATTAGCTTAAGTAGTGTCCTCTACTACACGATGAAAAGAAACACCAATATACTTCTACGCTCTCCAGGCATGATTTTGTTTCGACACAAGGCTCTCAAGAGGTATAAAAAAAGCACAAACATGCTAAAACGTTGCTCTTTGAGTATTCGGAATGGGGTTTGAACACACCATAGACATATATGGGCATATTGTTAGAAAGCATGTCTGGTTTCACTATTTTAGTACCGGTTGCAGCAATTACAGCTTGCATCGGTTTTCTAACAAGACATGAAACAGGAAGTATGTAGTTTCCCCTTTAGGACTTATGTTTGACTTAGCACCATGGAGGTTATCAAGTTTAAAAACCACCTATACAGTTTTAGACCAAAAACAGAAAGTGTTTAGAGATGCCTATAAAAATGCAATGAAAAATAAATTACCAAAAAGAAAATGTTAAAAATAAAAGCCTTCGAGAAGATTATAGGGGTTTTCAAGCGAAAAATCTGTCATGGATGAGAAGACCACTAGACGCTTCAACAACGTATCAGTGAAATGCAACAGAATGTGTCCGTTACCGACTGCCATGCACAAGGAGTGGATCCATGGGTTATACTGAGGGGTTTACAATGTTGTCCTGAGCAGTGCGAGTCTTTCTCAGTTAAAATAAAATCAACAGATGCAGATCTGAATTAATATGTTCACATAATTTCATTGGTAATGTGCATGTTTGTACAAATTATCTTCACTGCCGCCAAGCTTTCACAAACTATGTGGTTCGCGATGAAATCTTTCCCAAGCACAGAGACGATTATGTTTAGATATTGAGAATCCAGCACTTTGGCTTTGGTTTGGCTCGAAGAAGAAGAAAAAGGGAGGACGTTTGAGATTTAAAAGCTCAGTTACAGGAACAGAATGCCCTGAAATCTTGGCAGCGGCCATTTCTATTTCTATTCAGCTTTTAAAAAGCATAAAATGCCTACAGGAATAATTTAAAAGTAGTCACAATTTTGCTGCAAAATAAACGACGACTCTTTTGTGCCGCTTTTTTTTTTTTTTTTTTGCTGCTTATGAACTGGTTAAAAAAAAAAAAAAAAAAAAAAAAAAAAAAAAACTGCTATGACTGAGACCGGGATTCTTTTCAAAACCACTATTCTGATTAAACATTTAGTGAACCACAAAGGATGCAGCACAATGTTCTTGAAAGGCCATGATGTTTCCACACATCATCAATCATGCGTCATCTGCTTTACTGGACTGAATGGTCTATGGGTCGGCAGGAATTATGATTCAAGGACAATGGCTCCACAACAGCTGTTTAAAAGTTAATGGCCCTCTTAAATAAAGGACTTTCAAATTGAAGAGGTGACTCTGTTAAGCTTTGAAACCCTCTGCTTGGATCCCCTTTACCTAAGCCTCGGCCCAGTGTTTTTACCCGTCTAGCTCCATTGTCACAGCAACTTTCCCATTACTCATCCTCAGTTTAAGAAGCGTCGACAGCGCTTGGCACCACAGTTGCAGCCGAGCTTGTTGCTGGCATCTTCAATGGGGAACTTGTAGTCATAGGTCAGCTCTTCTCCACGGTAGATCTTGCGCAAGGCGAAAATGACTATGTGCTTCTGACCCTCCACGTTGATGACTCTAGAGTAGCAGTTTGGTTCACAGGAGTGGTTAATGAACCGCGCTGCGTTTCCGTGCATTGTGGCATCTACAACGTCAAAGTCGTCAATGCGGAACATATAGCATCCAATGCCCTGGTAGGAAGAGCAGAGGAAAGAGTTGTGTAAGATATTCGAACTCTGACACAAATCTAGTACAGGGTGAACCCAAAAGATGTATTTATGTAATGATAAATAAAAAATAAACAATATAAATATAAGATAAACAAATAAAATTGTGACCTGTGCTGGCAAAATGAGTCGGAATGCGCATGGGCTAATTTTGAGCTACAGGTAGAACAAGTAAAAAATGTCAATTTTGGTTGAAATTGAGGTTCACACAAAAATTAGTTCATTAAGCCTTCGTCTAGCGATCCCAATAATCCAAATAGCAATTAATCATCTAAAAGTATCCTTATTTGTACATTTTCTGAGAGGAGTACCTTTCCTTTGTCCATGACAAGTGCAGTTTTTCTCTGCTCGCTTCTCGACTACTGGCGCTTCCCCTCAGCACAAGTTTGGTATCGTTGTAAAATGCAGCATTTCAACTTTGTTAATATTCATAGTGAATTCTCGATAGCATGAGTCTGAACCAACGAAATGTGATTTTCAAACTCATGCTGATGTAAACACAACGATCTTCCTCACGCTGACTGACGCATCCGACGCGCACAAAGACGCCTCAGACAGCGCGCAATCCTGATATACACATGAATTATATCTCAAAATATCGGTCTTGGCGAGTATTCACGCAAACATTATCTGTTATTTCTTAAGTGAATGTTTGGTTAACAGTTGGGGAAAAACATCTGATGTGTAACATTATATTATAATTAGAGCCGTGTGGTAGTAGGTCTTAATATACAGGCTGCCTGTTTCAATAATGTTGATCAAACAATTGTGGAATCATGTAAAAAAAAAAAAAGTTGAATATATATTTTTTCCTATAGAAATGGGTTTTGACTTGGTGTGTGCCAAATTTGGTGGTATTAATTTGGTGGTATTGATTTTGTTTGGGAACCTTCAGAAAACTTTAACTCGATTTTTTCTCAAAACTGACTTTGCTGACTCTATCGACTTCAAACTGGTGTAGCTCAGTCATTTTTTGTCAGATTCCAACAAATCATACATCATTTTTTTTAATAGAGAATGTGAGAATAACAATAACTCATTTTTGAAAATTTGCTCATTGCGACTCATTTTGGCAGCAAAGGTCACATATGATTATAAAGTATAATAAAAAAAAGAAATATGATGAGGAAAAATAAAAATGTTAAATAAGAAATTAATACTCTTATTCAGCAAGGATGCATTAAATTGATCAAAACTGCCGGTAAAAGACATCTATAAAAGTTAATTTTAAAGGTTTCAATTCATCAAAGGAATAAAAAAAAAAAAAAACATATCATGGTTTCGATAAAAATATTATGCAGCACAATGTTTCTTGAGCAGCAAAATTTCATATTAGAATGATCACTGAAGGATCATGTGACACTGAAGACTGGAGTAATGCTGCTGAAAATTCAGCTTTGATCACAGGAATAAATTACATTTTAAAATATATTCAAATAGAAAACAGTTATTTTAAATTGTAATCATGTTTCACATTATTAATGTTTTTACTGTATTTTAAATTATATAAATGCTGGTGAAAACAAATTAAAGGCAGTATGACAATCATGACAAAAAGAATTTAAAAATGTATTTTTTTGCATTACAATAAGGAGAAAGTTTTTATATATATATATATAAAAAAAGGCTTAATTTTCTATAGGCAAAATATGAATTCTTAATTTTCTTTAGATTTTGAGGAGGATCTCTAAATTAAGTAATTAAATATTTAAATTAAATATGAAATACTACTACATATAACAGAACGGGGGTAAAAACATGGATATGAATACCCAAAATGCATTCTCGTTTAACCTGGTGGTAATCGGCTGAGAGTTCAAAAATAATAATAAATAATATATCTATTTTAAAATGCCATCTTTCAATTTACCTTGCCATCGTAATACTTCTCACGCTTGTCCGTCAGAACAGAACGAATAACAATGCCTGAATACTCGATGACCATCTCCCCTGCTTCGATGTTCCGCTTGCAGAAAAGCCCTCTTCCGTGAATCGCAGACCTACGACGACAATTACAGTTACAGGAAACGTGAAGTGTTTTGAATAAAAATAATGGCAACACAACCAAGGAACTGGGAGGAAAAATATTTTAAACTTTAGATGCCAAACGTTCATTCACATTCAATTACTACAAATACAACACAGCAAAAGAAGACAATGGCATAGGGTTACAGAATGGATTCCAAAGATTATAAGACAATTTCTGTGGCAAAAACACATTCCCCATTTATATTGTAAGCCACATCTGAACTCCAGACCTCAGTACATCATTATAGGGATAAAAAGGACATATTTCCAGCAGCTCCTAGGGCATGTATTTCTTAAAATGAATAGCATATTTACATATTACCACCTCATCAGGGTTTTTTTTCCAACAGGTTTATTATTGGGAGATCACCTGGAAACATTAGCTAAACATTTCCTTCCTGCGACTGGTGCAATTATCTCATCATATATGGTATGCTAATGCAATTTTGACTTCTGCAAAATGTAAAGACATGTTAATCTTTTCTACTGATGTTGCTCAAATATGGAGATTAAAGAAGAACTGAAACATTGACTCAGTTCCTCAATTGAGGGTTAAAACTGTTAACCCACCTGTAGACACCAACTGCTTCCTTGGATGTTCTCTCCAGATGTCTAAAGCGCATCGCCATAGGAAGCTCCAAACTTGTTGCACGTCTGTAAAGCGGAATTGATTTTATTTTTGTCACGTGAACCAAGCAACAGTTTCATAATAAATCGACCCAAAAGGACAATACTGCCAGAAAGCGGAACTACAAGCAGCGGAAAATTTAATAAAGGGGAAAGGAATATGAAGGGCACATTGTCATGACAAAAACAAAAACAAAACAAAACAAACAAAAAAAAAAACTTTTAAAGCATTTGTACTTAAGTGCTCAGGGTAACCCTATTATAATACTTTAAAGTGCCCCATTATGCTTTTTCAGATATTACATTTCATGCAGTGTGTAAGTGTGTAATATAGCTGTCTCTAAATGTAAGGTGTGCAAAGTTTCAAAGATAAAGTGCATGATAAATGTCATTATTGTCTCCCAAAAGAAAGAACCGAACTGCCTGAAACGAGTCGTTAGCAATTCAAGTCTTTTCTGCATGAACCTACGTAGGGTTGTAACAAATTAGCATAATGTGGTCTTCATTGGCTGCCCATGAACATCATCTACTTTGACCCTTAGCTCAGGTTAGCGGAGGCCTGGAAGAGTTTGGTTCGTGTTGTCGACATGTCGAGAAGACGCTGTTTTTGGCACTGTAAAAAGCAAATCCACTTTGTATTTGTATTACTTTGTATATAAGTGCTGAGGAAGCCTCCAGAGCCGAAATTCAGATATGGTAATGGGCGTTTTCGTTTCCGACACATGCTATAAGTGGTTGACCAATCACAACAGACTGGGCCATCTGACCAATCAGAGCAGGCTCTAAGAAAGGAGGGGTTTAGATATAATGGGTCCTTTATCAAACTTGTTTCAGGCACTGTGAGAAATGAGGTGATGCTGCAGTGTATATTATGAGAAAATTAAAAGGGTTTTTGACCTTGGATGCATGTAAACCTATTGTAGGAGACTCCAAAAACACAATTAGGAACCATTAAAATAGCGTAATAGGGGCACTTAAAAAAAACAACAAAAAAAAAAAAAAAAAACACACATTATAAAAATACAATTTGAAAATAAATCAGCAAAGTGCTACATCATGCATATATATAATATTGATGTTATACTGTGAACCTCTATCAGGATTTTCTCGTAACTCTTACGTGCTTGTGCGTCATATCAGAGAAACAAAACTATCATTCAGTAAAATTCTAACAAATTCTGACCTGGTGGATTTAAGAAGAACCTCATCTTCTTCCTCGTCGTACAGGTCGGTGTCAGGAAGCTGTCTGTGCTGTGACGCCAGGAAGTTAAACATGTCAAAGGTAGACTTCCTGTGAAACAGACACAAGAGTAGGTGTGAGCAGTTTCACTCAGAAAAGATCCCTTTTTTTAGGCATGCAAATGTACGTCACAGAACTTATGCTTCTAGATAACATCACTTCTTACTCTCCAAGACAAATCTATATCTAAACCTCTTCCCTACTGTGGTATGGTAACCAAGAAGCTCAACACAAAACACCTACTTCTCCCTTGTTGCTAGTTATTAGTCATTTAGCAAACGCCTTCTTGTATAAAAGCTAATGATATAGGGACAGTCCCCCTATAGCGACTCGCACTTAAGTTCCTTATTTAAGGTACGATGTTCATCCCAGTAACTGGATTCTAGGTTGTGAACTAGGACTGTCAATCAATTATAAAACACAATTGAAAAAATTACACATTAAGGCAATTAATTAATCAAATTAACAGCAAATATTCAGATATCAATTTGCTGGGAAAGGCCCTTAAATGTAAATAAATAAATAAATAAATAAATAAATAAACAAACAATATTTTAGTAATAAAAATAATATTATAGTAGTAGTATAGGTAACACTAGTAGTAGAATATTATTGAAGCAGACAAATCAAGCATTTAAAAAAAAGATTACAAAAAGTGTCTTTAGAAAACAAATAGTGTAAAGCTTTGCAACAAAAATAAAATACTAATAATATTATTAATAATAATAATTATCATCATTATTATCATTATTATTAAGTAGTGGTAGTATTACTATAGTATTGTGGCTGACAAGGTAATTAATCAAATGAACAGGAAATAACCAAATATCAATTTGCTAACCCTTATAATAATAAAATAATAATAATAATAATAATAATATGGTATTAGTAGTAATATATTATTATTAAACATTACAAAGAGTGTCTTTAGAAGTCAATAAATAGTTGTTTTGTAAAAAAAAAAAAAAAAAAAAAAAAAAAAAAAATAATATATATATATATATATATAAAATTATTATTTTTAGTAATATTAAGTAGTAGTAGTTTTATATTATTGTGGCAGAGTTAAGCATTGAATCAATAAAAGTCGCTTCAAATAAATTAATAAAAGTGGCTTTAGAAGTTGGTAAATTGTTTGTTGCCTTGTAAAATAATAATAATAATAATAATAATAATAATAATAATCAATTTAAAAAAAAAAAAAAAAAATTAATTATTAATTACTATGTTACCACCACTTCATAAATAAACAGTTAAACCAGTGAATTGACCTTAGGTAGACTTCA
Source organism: Mylopharyngodon piceus (assembly GCA_039654765.1). Taxonomy (NCBI): domain Eukaryota; kingdom Metazoa; phylum Chordata; class Actinopteri; order Cypriniformes; family Xenocyprididae; genus Mylopharyngodon; species Mylopharyngodon piceus. The sequence goes on from CM077447.1 coordinate 21,539,795, forward strand.
GAGCGGGCACAGCCACTTGGGTTAACGGGCAGATCTTCCTCCTGACTGGCCTGCTTGTGGAAGCGGAAGGTGTGGCGTTGGCAGCGTTTGGCCCCCTGGAGCTGTTCCACCAGGTAGACTACGGCATCATGTAGCATTCCCATCATACGAGCTCCGCTCAACCCTGAAAAAGTGAGCTGCCTCAGTCCAGCAACAGCACGGGCTTCCTGGACCCCCTCGATAACAGTGGTCCAAGCCACTGTTGGGAATTTTGGGAGAAAAGAAATGTGAAGTTAGTCACATTTAGTTCAGTAGTTAGTTTTTGGTTCAGAAATACATTAAAAATATTTTTTTTACATGTACACATTTTTTTTCCAACCACAGGCTAAGACATGACCTCCTACCCTCAATGCTGTCTGCTTCTACACTGAAGCCGTCATCACTAGCGATCTCAAAGCGTAGGTGGGGATGGTCTCGGGTGGGAGGAATGTGCTCTTCACTGTCTGAGGGAGGCATCTCATCATCTGAACAGGACAGCATCCCTAAAAAGAAATAATTTCTTTTAACATCTCATTCTTTGATCCATTGAAAGACCTTAAAGTGAGCAAAATCGAATAGAATAGAATAAAAAAAAAAAAAAAAAAAACACATTTAATTTATATTAAAATATACCTGAGTATTTGTTCCAGTCAGATAGTGCACTACGGTTAGCAGGATCCCAAGTTGCTGGCTTGTTGCTGTCTCCACCTCGAGGCAATGAAAGGCGATCCCAGGGTCCAGGCCTAAAATAAAATCAATCATAGGTCACATTATAGTGGATTAGTCAGGCCATTTCAGTGTCTGACATGTTCTTTCCATTGCAATAATTTAACATCACCACTCAATCGAATGACATACATTAGTGGAAACAGTGGAACAAACTGCCCACATTAAAATTACTGTGGTATGTGTTATCATTACTATGAAAGTATTCAGTATTCTTACTTTGAAATTTTAAACAGACATGTGGTGTGGTGTGATGTGATGTACCGTATCTATGCAATGGATTTAGTGTTTGAAAAGCAACATTAAAGGTAGGTTCTGCTTATATTTGACAAAAGCATTTTTACAAAATTGCAAAAAGGGACAATTCAAATTTAATTTCCATTCAATGGCTCACCTTGCACTCTCAGAGTCACTACTTCGCTCTTCATTCAGCTTGTCCAAGTCTAGAATTCCCTTGACAGTTGGGGTTTTTATGCGAACTCCATACCTGCAGAGGAAAAAAGACAAATGAATATTCCATGCAGAGTTTGAAATGACAGAAAACATCTTTAAATTTAAGTAAATTCTTACTGATTCCATTTACCTGGCTGATACAGAGTTTGACTTGCGTGGTTCTTCCAATCCACTAGGGCGGCCCAGGTCCAGAAAGTCTGATTTTGATTTCTTGGTGGCAATACGGTCAGATAGAGAGGACACTCTTTTCATTCGAACCTGCTTTGGTCGAGGTGCTGCTTCTGGTGTAGCTGGTGGGGAAGCCTTTGTCTCTGGTTCAACAAGGAGACCTTCAGGTAAAACAACTGAACTTGTTTTTGGAGTTCGCCCAACAACGGTAGTGTTACGAGGTGATGAGGGAGTAAGAATATGGGAAACAGTTTTGTTGGGATCATAATAGCCAGCCATGGCTTGGTTGATGATAGCTTGGGCACTGTCTGCTTGATTAGATGTATCTGAGGAGGTTGTTACTTGACTCATAGATTGTTTGCTAGAGGGGCCAGGTGTGCTAGCAGACTTTGTCCTTCTAGGCGTGGAAGACTCCTTCTTAGTCCGTGTTTTTTTCACTCCATCTCCAGAAGCTTTGGCAGTCCTGCGTGGTTTCTTAACATCTGGTGGTAGTGAAGCTGCTCCGTTACTACTGGTGGTAAGTAGCTGGGTAATGGTATTGGAGGTTTGTACCAATGGGGTCACAATTTGGTGGACTTGGGTTGGAACGGTGGCACCCGCAACTGTGGGCAAGTTCCCAGCTGCTGCAAGTGTTGCAGACAAGGCATTGCTTTGCAAGAGGCTGGCGATTTGGGTAACGCAGTTGAATGAAGGGGAGTGTGGAGTCGGCAGCTGGAAGGTGTTGCTTTCTGGGTTTTTGACAAAAATTTGACCAAGACGATTAACAAGTAAAACATGGGGTGTGGGATCCACATTAGGTCCACCAACTTCCTTTACAGTAAGAATAGCATGACCTGGTAATGCTTGAGTAACCAACTGTTGTTGGGGTTCAATTGTTGATCTGGGGGTTGAAAAATTGATGGAAATCGTTCGTCCTGGAGCGGTTTCTCTTTGCATAGGCATGGTGTTGTACCCATTGATGACACCTGGAGCAGTGGCTGTCTGAATGGCAGTAGGCATTGCTTGGCACTGAGCTGAAGGTTGGGAAGTTACGGAAGAGGATGAGGAGACTACACCAACTGCTGTAGAGCAGATAGGCTGTGGGTAAGTGGGATGCAACGGGACAGACACTGTACCCGAAACTGGCCCATAAGTCCCGAGGGGTACACCAGTGGCTGACGGCACAGACAGCATCGACTCGGGTTTCTGTGGTACATTTGTGGGGACGCATGGCATTGCCCCTCCAGGAACTGAAGGGGCAGGATGCCTTGGTTCAACAGGTGGGTGTAATTTGGTTCTGAAGCTCTCCATTGGCGGCAAGACCGTCTTACCCTCAGGAGTTTGGACAGGGTACAAGGAAACATTTGCAGAAGTTGCCTGATTTGGGAATGCTGCAAAAGGAACTTGCACAGAGGAATCAGAGGATAAAGGTTCAGAAGTGGATGCAGATTTAGGCAACTCTGTGAAAGGAACAGGATTTTGTTGCAGTGGAGTTTGAATTCCATTAACTTGGCCTAGGTCAGAACCTTCTTGCAAGTGGTTGTTTGGATAAACTGTAGAGTCATCCATAGAGGACACAAAGTGGCCACTACTAGGATCCAAGTACAATTCTTTAGATTCTTGTGGGTCAACTGGAGAATCCTGGACTGGGACCAGCTCTGTAAAATGTGCATTGGGTGAAAGAGGATCACACCTCTCAAGAATTAAAGGCATCTCTGGCTCAACAATTAAATGAGGGGATTGGAAATCATTACCATATGTAGAAAATGCAGGGTTTAAAGACTTCGTGCCCACAAAATTAGTCATAGGGTCTTGCAGGTTTACAACCACCCCAGATTGCAAAGACTGCAATGTTTGAGTTAGACCATAGGAATCTTGATTAGCAACAGCTTCTGAGTTGGACCCTGGTTCTAACCGACAACTAATTGATGAAATATCAGATACAGGACTTGGAAAAGTCAAACACAGCCCATTACTTGCTGTCTGTTCATGAGGTACAACATTGAGTGATTTGTGTGGCTTTTGGGCTTGATTTGACAACTTCACACCCTGGTTTTCATTATTAGCCACACTTGTATCACTCTCTGCCCCATCATCCACACCATCAAGTTGGGAAATATGTCTCAAAGATGGAGATGTAGGTGTCTGAGAGGCATCCCTTTGAGCCTTGCAAGTAACCACTGTGCGAGTGAAGTTGAAGTAGTTCTCCATGTCCTCATCTGAAGAACTATTACCCCAGTCTTCCCTACAAGACAATCTTTGCGTAGACATTTTGGACTTCTCTTCATTTGTCTCCCAGAAGTCCTCCTGGTTGTCTTCACCTTCAACTACAATTTGTGCACTGCAGTTCATAGCTACGCCTTCATTCAGCACTGTTTCTTCAATTTCAAGCTCGGTTCTCAGCTCAGGCGCTACAGTCAGGTCTGCCTCTAAGTGGAAGGATGTGTAAGGGAAATCTCTCTCACTGTCTAGATGATTACCTTTTTGTGTACCCAAAGGGTCTCCTAATGGCAAGGCACCATTTTCTGCTGGATGTTCCTGTGGTGAGGCTATAAATTTGTGTGGAAGTTCTACAGAGTCTATCTGATTAAAATCAAAAGGCCGTGGTCTTGTGGAGAAAAGGGAGGGAGATGTGAGGGATCGGTTGGTGCAAGGGGTGCTGCCCATGCCACCTTGCCTTGTGGACTGTGAAAATAGTACTGAGGTAGAATGGGGCGTCAATATTCCAGAACCCCGGACTGAGGAAGCACTTCGACCGACAGGACGAGCTGAGGAAGAGGTCAGCAGGTTTTCAGTAGCACCAAGGGGGAAAACTGGGGAGGTAGGCTGGGAGGTTTTAGGGTGGTGGGAACCACCTGCTCTAGATGCAATTGGGCCTGCATGGGATCCAAGAGTAGGGGAGGTCATGTGACTGCGGGTACCGCTATTCTGGGTGTGTGGGCTATGCCGTCGTGGCCTTCGAGTGTCATCCAAATCACTGATAGTCAAGATGTGGTGAGGTTTGGATGGGGCAGCTCCTGGTTAAAAAAATAAGAAAATAATCAATGATCAAAATGCTTCATATGAATATTGTGAAGACAATACAAGTGTGCAATGCTACTTTGTTAAATTGATTTTGATTACCGGGAGAAGGCAGTGGTCTGGATAGTCCTCCGGCAGGTCTTCTGTTCTGGGGGTATGAAGGGATTTTGGGGCGGGCACCAAGGTCTGGTTTGGCAAAGACAGATCCCGAGGTGGAATTTGTTTCACTGGAAGGATTTGTTGAGGACAAATCCACTTCGAGGGCTTCAGATTCTAATGGAAATATATAATGAAATTTCAATATTCAAAAATGTACAAGACATCACTTTGCAGGAACCAACATTATGTAATTCTCACCTGACTGCGGGCATGGACTGTGGGCAATTGTGCGATTTTCTCCCTGATCGGGCGACTCTTCCACTGGTTTTTCCTGAACAGGTGGCCGGACCTCCGTAACACGAAATGTGTATTTGCAGCGACGAAGGGGGTTTACAGTACTCCAATACCAGCGAGAGCATCTTTAAAAGTAGAAGAAACAAAAACTCTGTTGATGTGCAAGCAAGAGGAAATGCCAAGTCTAGTAAATACATTATGTCAGGAGCAAACTCCTCAAAAAAATCAAAACCTACTTACTCATAACCCACAGGGAAAAGTTTTCCATGACAGGCAGATAATTCACTCAGCTTTCCAAGCTTTTCTACTAGCAAAGAACCTAACAGTTGAAAAATGGCGTTTAAAACACTGTACAAAACTCCTTGTATAACAATGCATTATATTTACACATTACAGAATTTTATTTATGTCACCTTCAAGGACAAAAACACCAACCTATCATTAAATTAATTGACTCCGGCTCCAATCCAGTCAAAAACTTTCTGCGAAGACTTATCCCTTCAAAATCCACATAAACTCTCCGAAGTACTTCGAACCCTTGACCAGTGATGATCTGGTAAAGGTACAGGAAAAAAAAAAAATTCTCTCACAAACAAGGCCTCTTATTTGACTAAATTTTAAGTAACTAACAATCCACAACTAAATAAGCAGCTATATAGCCAAATTAAATGCAGTTAAACTGAAAGCTTACTTTTCCACTTATAAGGTCACGGTGCTTGTAACAGAAGACTCTTTTATCATCCTGGAAGACACAGTTGCGAAAACGGGCACACATAAAGTGGTAGTTGCTCTGGCACGAAGTAAGGCAGCAACCTACTGTTGCCCCTGTTCGGTTACACCGTTCACAGCGCTGTGGAAGGAAAGTTGGAACATTAGCAAAGCCAAACATTATATTATGCTTAACACATGCAAGTAAACTGTTCATGTTTAAATACTAACATACTAAATTTCTATCCAGTAACAATCCATTAAGCATCATGTTTGCTAATTATTAATTCAAGGCAGTGTAAAGTGTCACCAATGGATCTTTTTAACTAGAATCATATGAGATTAATATCATACCATTAGACGACCTCGTGCTACAGCACTGTGAACATGCAGAAGTGAGCCATTATCCTCCTCGAACACCTCTGCAGACCACATGGTACAGTTCACATGAGCCCATTCATTTTGCCCAAGATAGAGCAACCTCCCTGCATCCTGGGAAGAGAAATGTATAATATAAAGGGTTGCAATTTCGATTTTGGTGACACTAATAATATTTTTCTCAGATCAGAGTAAGACTTGTATGCTGTAATTTTATGACATGGCATCTGAAAATTACAACTTTGTAAGCAACCGTACAAAAAGTACTGCGACAGCACCATAGTACAGTGATATTATCAGATGGTAATGCCATTATACTTACATTTATGCCGTGTATGCATACCATATTGATAGCTATAATTATAATGATGTAATTACTATGGTATATGACTATATTCATATACTATAGTCATTACATGGTACTTCATGGTACTACAAAGAACACTGTAATATGCCCATGCTTTGTGTCTTAAAAAACATGGTATTACCAAGGTACCATCTCTAAAATCCATATTAAGACCTTGTAGTAACAAGCTATTATGAGGTAGAACACTGTGGTGAGTTTACTGTGAGTGACTGTCTTAAAAGTACTTACACTGGCCTTTGCATCACCAAATTTTTGGCACAGAGCGCATTGTCTCTCATCGTCTTTTGACCAACCTGTGTCCAGCTCGGTTTTAGCTGGTCGACCCTTTTTCCCTTGGAGAAAGCATCACAATCTCAAGTTAGGATGATTTTAGCACAGCTTTCCATATGTTCAGAAACAATGGTTGCAATTGTCATTTTATACTTTTATGTTTATTTACCTTTCATATTCATCCGTAATGCCCTTATGTCCATAAAGTGACCTTTAGGGTTATGGGCCAAAGGTGTGGACAGATCCTCCTCTTCTCCCATTTTAACATCCACATGTCTTCCAGTTGCCTTTGGGGTGCCGTCCAAAGCCTTGCTATAGCCATCCCTCTCACGCCATTGAGCATAAACATGTTCATAATTGGGCGGCATCACGGCATGTGAAAGCATCCCACTGCAGCACAGGAATGCAATTGAAGGCATGTGCGCTTATCAAAAGATACAATGATGTATTTGGAAAGAATGAGACTGGAATAAATTTGATGACACTTACGCTGGCAGATGTTTAGAGCGTGGATCCCATACTTTAGGGTCCTGACTGTTGAACCAACCATAAACTTCCTCTAAGAGCTGAAAAGCATTAAAATTATATAAATGCATATTAATATAAAGACTAGTTGAAGAATCACAAAAAAATAAGCATTTTCTGAGCATTTCTAGGCTGATATTTAGAATAGCATGCTAACATACTACTTTTGTCTCATTGTTTTAAAATCATTTCATAATGACAAATATTCATGCAATGATATACATGTGTACAAATATAAAGCCAAAGTCACTTGACAAACTGCCAAAAGTTATACAAAAAATAAAATAAAATAAAAAAAGTACACAAACTTAAAATGTAATGCTTTGTAAAATGCTTTCAAGAAGATAAAACTAACAGTCATATCCTTGCAGTCAAATCTTGATTATAAATAAATGTGTATATTTAAACAGTCCATCATTACACACCCTGACAAAAGTCTTGTCGCCTATCCAAGTTGTAGGAACAACAAATAATAACTTGACTTCTAGTTGATCATTTGGAATCAGAAGTGGCTTATATGAAAGGCAAAGGCCTCTAGATTATGCTTATTTTACCAAAATAAAATCTTATCATGCCTTGATTTTTATTTATTTAATTAGGACAGAAAGGTCAGACTTTGCTTAGACAAAAGTCTTGTCACATCTTTAAAGGATTCAACCAATCACAGATTAGAGCGTCACCTGTGACAAATACTGTAATTAACACATTCCCAGGTGTGTAGAAGAAGAACCCCAGCACACCCAACCTTCATTTGAAATGCATCCTGACCTCTGACAGCATGCCAAAGATTCAACCACAGACCAAAGTGCTGATCATCAAGAGCCTGAAGACCAAGTCTCCTGCTGAGGTGGCAGACATCTTTAATGTATCTAAACGTCAAGTGGAGAGGATCAGAAAAAGATTTGAAGAAACTGGTGAAGTTCATGACAGGCCCAGGTCAGGCAGACCCCGTAAGACAACTGTTCGAGAGGACCGTTTGTTGGTTCGACAGTCCAGGGCCAGCCCTTTTTCAACTGCAGCAGAGCTACATAACTGGTCACCAGAAACCCCTGTATCTACAAGAACAGTTTGTCGAATTCTGTCACGCAGTGGTCTCAATGGCCGAATTAGTGCTCAGAAACCAGCATTAAACAGAAGACAACTAAAAAATCGTGTTGCATTTGCCAAGGCCCACAGCTTGCAGGAAGGATGGATTGTGGAAAAGTGGCAGAAGGTTGATTTTTCCGATGAATCATCTATTGAACTGCATCCCAATCGTCGCAAATACTGCAGAAGACCTATCGGAACCCGCATGGACCCAAGATTCACACAGAAAACAGTCAAGTTCGGTGGAGGAAAAATCATGGTTTGGGGTTACATTCAGTATGGGGGCGTGCGAGAGATCTGCAGAGTGGATAGCAACATCAACAGCCTGAGGTATCAAGACATTCTTGCTGCCCATTACATTCCAAACCACAGGAGAGGGCAAATTCTTCAGCAGGATGGCGCTCCTTCTCATACTTCAGCCTCCACATCAAAGTTCCTGAAAGCAAAGAAGGTCAAGGTGCTCCAGGATTGGCCAGCCCAGTCACCAGACATAAACATTATTGAGCATGTCTGGGGTAAGATGAAGGAGGAGGCATTGAAGATGAAACCAAAGAATCTTGATGAACTCTGGGAGTCCTGCAAGAATGCTTTCTTTGCCATTCCAGATGACTTTATTAATAAGTTATTTGAGTCATTGCCAAGATGTATGGATGCAGTCCTCCAAGCTCATGGGAGTCATACACAATAGTAATTCTTTTTCCACTGCACCATGACTTTATGTTCTGTACTGTACATTATTTCTGTTAAGTGACAAGACTTTTGTCTAAGCAAAGTCTGACCTTTCTGTCCTAATTAAATAATTAAAAATCAAGGCATGATAAGATTTTATTTTGGTAAAATAAGCATAATCTAGAGGCCTTTGCCTTTCATATAAGCCACTTCTGATTCCAAATGATCAACTAGAAGTCAAGTTATCATTTGTTTTTCCTACAACTTGGATAGGCGACAAGACTTTTGTCAGGGTGTGTAGTCCGGTTTTCGTTAAATGACCTTAGCTATTCTGACTGGTTGGGTGAAAATAACTTTGTCAAATTAAAAATAAATAACAAGAATCTGACCGTGAGATAGTACGAGCGGGCGAGGGCAGTGGGTCTTTGGTCCTCTGGTAAAATTTCCTCTTCCTCTAAGTTACTGTGAATTACCTTCACCACATCCTCATGGAAGGCCTTCTGCTTAAGAAAACCACAAATTAAATTAATATTTCTTTTCAATAGCCTGTTCATTCTGAAACCAAAACACAAAACGATCCTGGTAATTTGATGATTAAGTTTGAGGTCGACTAGCTAACGTGTGCCAACAGAGATACTATCAGTTAACGGGCAAGAGAAAGGAATGAATATTTATTTATTTGTTTGTTTTTTAAATGTTGTCGTCTCAAAATTACATGTACATCTACAGGGTTCCCACTCTTTTTCGGAGGTGATTTTCCAGGACTTTTCCAAGACATTTCAAATTTCATTATGACAGGAATAAAAGACTATAGGATCACAGATTCAGAGCCTAAAGTAATATATTCCAAAAGTCTTTAAAAAAGTATAGTTTGTTTTAATTTTGTTACAATTTACTATATATTATTGACGGTATTCAGTCGTTGTACTTCGTTCTTTTTTTGGAAGCACACTTTCTATATTATATCCTGAAATATGTTATAATGTATATTTATATTATATTTAATAAAATGAACGAAACAATCATAAGTAATAATTTAATGAATTATTATATAACAAACAAGATATCACAATTGCATAAATAATGCTACAAGTTTAATGTTTTAAGAATAATTACAATATTGAACAGTTAAAAAAAAAGGACAGATACTTTTAAAATTACCGACAGTAGGTGGCAGCAAATAACGATTTTAACGAGCGAGTCATTGGAGTCATTCTTTCAAACAATTCATTCAGAACACGTATTCATTTACGAACAAAGCAAATGACGGTCTGTATGGACGGGTCATTGAATCACATTCTCAAACGATTCATCCAAAAACACAGAATCAATTCAAAACAAAGAATTTTCCAGTACATTTAGGCCTGGGCGATAAAACGGTATCGATATTTATCGACGGTACGTCTTAATCGATAACAATAGAAAAAATGTTCGATATAACTCTCGATATAGTTTCACTTAAATGCATTAAAATGTAAACAGACATGAAGTTCGGATGCATGAACAACTCTCAAGCTCGCTCCGTTCCTGGATCACAAACAGACGCGCTACGAGTGACAAGTTGCTGTGGAGTTCAGATGCGCAATCGCCACGTGAGATCAGAACACACAAACACATGAAAATGAGTGCTGTACCTGCCGGTGACGAGGAGATTGTGAATAAAAAAGTACATTTCAGCTCGTCAGTGTGGCAGTTTCATGGTTTCCTTACGTCTTACAGTTGGTCTACTTCAAAGTTCGTCTTGAGAGAGCAGTCATGTCGGTATTAACAGCTGCACAAACAGTGCTTTCAACCACACATTATCTTTATTTCTGTGTTACAAATATTCAAATTATCACAGAAGTACTGAGATAAAAGTTTATAGTTCAGATAAAACACTAATGTCTATGTTATCGATCAAAATAGAGCAAATCAGCTTCTGAAAGAAACTTGAACGCGCTGAAAATGACGCATTTATCGATTACATTGTTTCACCACCAGGTGGCGACGAGTGTTAAAAAAATGTATTTGACGTTGAATCTTCATTCAACAGATTCTTTCAAATACACTGATTCATCCAGTAATGAAACAAGAGTATTTAAGAGTGAGTCATTGAATCATACATCCAAACAGATTTTTTTTTTTTTTTTTTTTAAATAATTCAAATATATTTAAAATTTTAAAACAGACTGCAGCAATTAATATTTTGTCAGAACCTCTAGTAAATTACAGGTTATTTAGTTTAGTTGACATTCAGAATTGTGATCTCGGTTTGAAACAAACAAAAAAGTTTCTCAATTTATCCAGAATTGTGCAGCTCTAAGTTTCTTTAACACTTATATTTTATATGAAGATTAAATAAGTAAGAAAGATTTGTTTACATTTTATTTTGCTTTGTTTTAAAAATTATTTGTTTGCCTTAATTAAAAATGCATTGGTTAAATTCAAACATTTTTTTTCTACTAAAATTTTTTTCAATAATTATCGATACCGATCAATATGAAACATTATATCGTGATAATTTTTTTAGCTGTATCGCCCAGCCCTAAATACAATTGATGTTTTCTCTCATTTTCCATGTGTTTTCCAGGACTGAAAAACTGATTATTACTTTTCCGGGATTTCCAGGTTTTCCAGAACGTGTGGAAATCCTGATCTAGCGGTAATTGCTCACAGTCACAAATACAGCTTGTTTATAAACAATACGGGACGCCACACACTCCAAAATCATGGTTAAGCTGCACAGCCAAACTGAACTAAGGAATGTATTTGGTGGAGCTCATTAAGCCACATAAATCAAATTTAATGCTGAGATCCTCAAATAAACTTTTATTAGTGATCCCAAGAGTACGTCTTAAATCTAAGGGAGACCGCGCTTTTGCTGTCACTGGTCCAAGACTATGGAATAAGCTTCCCTTCGAGGTTAGATTGTCCCCTACACTAGGTATCTTCAAGAGCCGTTTAAAATTACATCTGCTCTCTCTAGCGTTTTAACGTTACACGGGAGTATTTATTATTGATGATGACTATTATTGATGATGATGTGTTTTGTTGTGTTGTTTGTTCGATTTATTGTATTTTAATCATTGAATTTGCTTACAATGTACAGCACTTTGGAGCTACAGAGTAGCCTGGAAAGTGCTCTATAAATAAATAAATAAATACAATACAAATACAATGTGGACTAATTATTTGTGAAAATCACTACAGTGTAGAGCAGAGTAAGAGAGAACCTTACAATCCCCATTTGGTTTTGGGTCTCAAAAAGCAAACAGTGTTTTCCCTTTGTTGATCTCAGACCTAAAACAAGCACATTTTCAAGAAACTGACCAAGGAAGTGTACAGGCCATCATCAAATTTCTTTCCAATAGCATGAAAGTCGCAAACAGGCAAATCTTCAACTCCAGTGTTTGGGGAACCCAGTGCAGCACACTAAAAAAAAAAAAAAAAAAAGAAGACAAAGCACTAGGAATCATTAAATAAACAAGCAATGATTAACGTTCCTTTTTATGTTTCCTGTTAATTTCCTGTAAATTTTCCCACTTTGAGTAAACTCTTTGTACATCAATTTTCAAATGTTTATTCTACAAAGTACAACAATATACTGACATTTCGTCTTCATTGGGCTTTATAAGGCAGGGCTGGAATGTTAAATCCAAGGTAAAAGCATCTAAAACTCTGTTTAGTTGTGATATGCATCAGTTTCTGTAAAAACAGACGGATTTCATAACAAATCTAGTGAAACGCTGTAATTATCCGTCCACAAAAATGTTAAGCCTGTGAAAATAATGCTCAACTGGTTTCCAGTGCCTTCCCAAAACCGGAGATAGTTTTTAGTTTTAGTTCGATTTACAGATGCTTTGACAAAACCATATATGTTATAATAAATTGTGTTTTCGGTGCATTATGAGAATTCACTGAGGAATTTTTACACAGCTCAATAATGGCAATATTGTCTTTTTTAGAGCTGCTTTACAGCAGAATTGAATTCTGTTTGGATCACTGATACAGGAAACAATTATATAACTTTTCAGACTTTATTCATCCCAGTGACTTTCAGGAATGTGGGAACCCTGAGCCTGGGAAGGAACATGCGGAATTGTGGAATCATATTTTTCAAATGTTTATGTGACCCCAGCTGCTTTTTGAACAAACAACAGTATCCGGTCGCTGTAGCTTTAAAAGTACAGCATACTAGGTTTAGGAGAGATCGGATGCCCACCTCCTTGCAGGTGACCAGGTGCTTGGTGAGGGTGGAGCTCAGCAGGCAAGACAGCACCCTCTCTAACCCAGTCCTCAGCTCCTGGTTGAGCAGCTCCCTCCACCCCGCTCCATTAACATCCTCTCCGTCGGGCAGCTCTTGTAAGCATGGCTGACAGGAGTACACCACACTCTCAGGTAGACTCGACAAGATTTCATACAAGTCATCTGTGAGAAAAAAATTTGAAGAGTCAGCCACAGATGCAAGCGTTAGATTTCCAACCGCTGATTAAGCTTGTAAAATTTTCACAGGAAAAAAAAAAAAATGTCTCAACATTTCTGTATAATATTGACAGAGCCGTCTGTGACTATATTTTCTCAGCAACTCCCTAAAGAACATGCATCATTCAATAAAAACCAATGACTTGGTAATGATTGCTAAACATACGGGTTGAGTAATAATGCAAGAATGCTGCTTAGCATAGCATGACAAATGTGAAATTTCCGATGTATTTCTCTTGTAAATATTGAGAAACGAGAGGATTGCAAATGTATAGGCTTAGCCTGTGAACACAACAGTTCAATGACCGAAATGGTGGAAGGAAAAAAAGGTAATTTCTCTGCATATACAAAGGAATGTTTTCATTCCAGCCACAAACAAAAATGATCAATTATCCTATAATGCACAATAAATAAGCATAAAATATTGATTTAAAAACCAATGGTATCCAGAGCTTTCTTTTTGTGAATTTGTCTGAAAGTGTCATTGAAATATAAATAAATAAATAAATAAATAAATAAAGAGATAATGATAAATTTGGATTGCATGTTAAAATGAATTATTACATTAGGCAGATAAAATGAAACAAATTAAGATCAAATAAAATTAGATAAAATAAGATTACATGAAATAATTTTAATAAATAACTAAAAAAAAAAAAAAAAAATTATATCTATATATATAAAAAATAATCCATCTGACCATCCCACTCTGCCCAGCCTTTAGCAGAAGGTAGGTCTGAAGAGGTCACTCACCTGTCAGACCTTCACATTTAGCATGGACCCAGTGGTTACATGTGGAGCACTGCATCATCTGGCTATCGTAGTCATTATCTTCATAACACTTGAAGCACATGGTGCAGTAGTTACCTACACACACAGAAAATTAACTTTGTGCAGATGGGTTTGTCGCACGTGGTGTTTTTAACATTAAGAATAAATATTAAAAGGTCAGTGTGGCAAAAAAAATGTTAAAGTCCATTTGTAAATACGTTTCATGAGATCATGCCACCCAATTAAGATTATCTTTACAGCCAGGGCCTAAAATTAACACTCGTCAAGTGCCAAATGCGAATAAAAATCGGTGTTGACGAGTATATGTCAATCGACAGTTGGCCGGTAACATTTTTATCCTAACAATGCAATGTTGTGAGAACATGAATGTGAATAAACTTGAACGGCACCCGAGACAGTTGACAGGCCAGCGCTGCATCGTCACGAAAGTTTGAGCCTTGCCAATTTAAATATTCAAGCACAAGAAGACGCGAAAGGGAACTCAATTCGTTACTCACGCATGGTGTGGGATGTTTTCTGAAAACAAACAGTCTTGGCGCATCCTAGTAAACACAGTAGGGTATGGCTTAAAAGAATGTAAACAGTCAAGAAAGACAACGTACGAGTGTGTAAAGTATCAGTATATTGGATCCGTGCATTATTTCCATGCAGCAGCCTAATAAACCTGCTGCTATCTGTGTCATTAATGTTAATCAAACAACAAAGGACAAAGAGAAAATCACTCACTGCTCTTGACTCAATACCTTTTGTAACTTTCTTAATGATTATTAATAAAGTTATTTTGTAACTTTATTATGATGTTAATGAACTGCCTGTTTTTGCAAAAACAGTGTCATGACATGTGAAAAATATTTATGGCCGGTAAATTTCCTGATGTCACCGGCCATTGGCAGCTGTGGCAAAAAGATAGTTTTAGGCCCTGTTTATCTGTTTATACCCAAACCCACAAACTACAACCTTACACCCATATTGTGTGTGTGTGTGTGTGTATATATATATATATATATACACACACACACACACACACACACATACATATACATACATACAGTCAAACCAAAATTTATTCAAACACCTTGAACATTTCATTCATTAATACAGTTTATTCACTATAGTTTAAAAAAATGGTAATAATATATGACAAAATCTCAGAGTTAAACTGTCAGAAAAAATAATCTTAATTATGTCAGATAACACAGCAAAACATGGTCAGGTCAAAGTGTCGGAATCATTTTTGGTTCCAAATTTTTATCAATTTTACTGGTAGTCCACTGTATGAAGAATTTTTGGGTATAATATGTCACAGTTTACTTTATTTTGCTATCCTCACTTACATAAATGAACTATAGTGTCCTGCACCCACTAGTAAAAAAAAATATCAAAAATATCAAAAATGTCTGAATAATGTTTGGTTTGACAATATATATATATATATATATATATATATATATATATATATATATATATATATTATAATATATACACACACACACACAACTAACTTCACTATTTAGAGCAAACTGTTGACAAAACCTGTCACATTCTAAAATTTCAACATTTTATACCAGCATATGAAAAACAAGAAAATACGAATGACAAAAACTAAATTCATGAAACTTAACTCATGCAACAGATGGCTGTTGAAACAGCTGCAGAGCATAGGCAAATGCCAAATGATGTCAGCATGTTACGTCAACAAAAATACTCAAGAACTTGTATTTTATTAATAGTGCATTACTTTGCAGTTTGAGCTAATCTGACTGGATGGGTGATGACAAATTTAACAGAAGCCAAAAGATCCTGGAATAGCTGAAATTACATTTTTGTTCAGACCCTACAAGTCTCACCTTGATCAAACAGCCTAGTGCAGTCAGGACACAGACCCTTGTCATGATTCCACTCAGTGTCCCAGCTCTTTCCTGGTGTTACACCACAACTCTTGCACCGGATGCATGTCATACACACCTAAAAAAAAAACAATCAACATTTCCTCCATAAACTCAAACATCATTCTGAAACTGTAATGGGAAAGTTTGATCAAAAATGAAAAGATCTGTCATTATATAAATACACACACACACACACCATTATGAATATTTTATATAAATAATCTACAAGATGACAGAAATTGATGACAGAATGATAATTTGTGGGTGAACTGAAATACAATATATACAATATAAACATGAATGTGTACTTCAGAGTCTTGCATTTGTTATTTCACCTGGTCCTAACGGAAGTTCTATGTTATGCTGCACATTTTTTTGTGGGTTGCTCTGATATTCTGATGAAAAAGCAATGTCATGGAAGACTTCAAAGCATACTGAAACTTGTAGGTCTTGCACGTTGAGGAAAGTCCCTCTGTGGACAACTTACCCAAGGCTTCTTACGTTTGTTGGGTTTGGGGTAGTTGGGACCCAGACAGGCAGGGTGATAACAATTTTGACATCTTTCACACTCCAGCAGAGGCTGCAAAAAAATTGACCAGAGACATCAAATCTGTTTCCATCCAAAATGACTAATGTTTCAACAAAATGACTAATGTAACAAGACGTGTACACTACTGTTCAAAATTTTGGACTCAAAAAGATTTTTTTCCCAGAAAGAAATTATTACATTTATTCAGGAATGATGAATTATACCATTGTTTGAAGCAACTGCATGCCATATTTTTATATATAAATCAGAGTTTCTGCAGGTTTCATCAAATCTAATATAATGCTTTTTAATGCCTTTTTAGTATTATTTTTCTTAAAAACTATCTAAAAAAAATTAATGCCTGTAGGAATAAAATTTAATGACTTTTAATGCCTTTTAAGGCCTTAATTTTCGTAAAATCCATTTAATGACTTTTAATGCTTTTTAATGCCCCGCGGAAACCCTGATAAATATTATAAAAAAAAAAAAATTAAAAAAAAAAAACAAGCTGAAAACACTCTTCCTGAATTTTTATTTTTGCTTTTCTATAGCATTAAGCCTCAAATGTCTTTATTAGTTTACGATGTGTTTAACAGTCCTGTCTAATATGTTATTAAATAGAACTGTTAGAAAAAGAAAGTAGACAGTATGTGAAAAAGTATTAGCTTTTGCCGTTTGGTTGATGCCCAATGTTACTAGCTGAACAGAAATTCATTATCATGTTTCACTTGGTCGAGGTTGAGAAGTCCATCTATCACTATATTCCATGTTTGTAGAGTTAGTTCGTGGAGTAAATATATAGGATGAGTACACGGCTTTTTAAAAATGGCGGGTGCTGGTGTTTTGCGTGCGTTCGACCAATTAGCGTATACTTACATCACTGGTAGTTCCTTTTGTGCTGGGTTAGACCTTTTACACTCTGAAGTAGCTGTGATTCGCCTCTCACACGTAACATGCTCTAAACACACCTCTTAAGCACGCAGAACAACGCAAGTAGATTTTTTTTGTAATCGTGATTCGTGCCTTTGAACCTTGGCATCCGTAATCGTAATCACATATAAAGACATTTATAAGGTTATAAAAGTTCTTTTTCAAATAAATGCTGTTCTTTTTAACTTTCTATTCATCAAACAATCCTGAAAAAGTGTCACAATCTGCACAAAAATATTAAGCAGCACAACTGTTTTCAACATTGATAATAACAAGAAATGTTTCTCAAGCATTAAATCATCATATTAAGATTTCTGAAGGATCATGTGACACACTAAAGACTGGAGTATAAGCTGCAACAGTTCTTTTAAATTGTAATAATATTTCACAATATTACTGCTTTTACTGTATTTTTGATCAAATAAATGCAGCCTTGGTGAGCATAGGAGACTTTCAAAACCAAATAAAAAAAAAATGCTCAAAACCAGACTTTTGAACAGTAGTGTGTCACAAAATGTTCACAACAAATCTGCTCTACACCCCAGAAGAAATTCAGTTAAGATAATTTCAGATTCTTATTCTTGAGTTATGACCTTTAAATTTGGGTTAAGGTCTGTTCACACCTATGGTAATAACTATAACGATAAAGATATAGTTTTAAATGTATAAGAGTTTGCACCATAACGCAAAGCAAAAGGGGGGCAAAGCAAAGCAATGCGTTTGTGCAATGCATTTGTGCTTGGGGTAATTTTCATTTGAAAGTGAACTAATCCTTTAAAGCGACAGAAGACAAAGCTGCAGAGTGCGCTTAGAACAAAAACAACATTATCATCCTCTTGTGTCAGGATCATGTTTCAGAGTGTCGCAAACTACCTTGGATTCTTTATTCTTGCAGCCACAAACGCGGCAGAACTTGCAGCGACGACAGCACCAGTTCTCCTTGTTCTCCTCCAGTGGACGCTCTGAAGGGTCCAAGCAGAAGCGATGGAAAGGCTCACAGCAGACTTGACAGTACAGCATCTGCACAACATAAGGTTGTCATGATGACAAAAAAAATACGTAGGATTTTCTTTCCAGTTTTTCACAATACCAGTGAAACTCAAATAAACAAAAATGAAGTTCAAAACAAACATTGTTAAGGTTTTGCTGAAATGAAGATCAATCAGGACTTGCCTCATGTTGGCCTTTACTGGCACACAGCAGGCAGACGTACTGGGGCACGAGGGGTACAGATGTGAGGATGCTCAGACCTCCGGTCGCCCACACACTCTGCACACTACAGTCCTCCTGTGGAGAGAAACAGAGAGAAGTAAGTTACATTTTAGCACCACATAGTTCTGAGGCATGCTTTGATCATGCCCTGATTATTACATAACAGAATCAGGTGCTGCCATCATGTGGCAAAATACTGAAGTGCTGACATCAGAACATCTGTGTAGATGTGTAAATAAAACAGCACTTGATTTTTATCCTCAGGTTTTGTAAAAGGAATATCCACCTTATTCCTACCCCCATGACGCTTTGCACGAAATATGGTTGTAACTTCTGTTAAAGTCACACTATGTAGTTTTCGCCTCAAGAGGCTGCTTATTCAAGACAAAGGCGTAGCTTGATGAAGCCTTGATTTCGCGGAATCATGGGAGGTGTTGTCTTTACGCCTACAGCCGATGGAAAAGAATCCAACGAGACTTGGGCAGAAAGCATATTCATGGATGAGCTAATGTTAAGATTTATTAACATTACTGTAGTATGAAGCAGGGTGTGGCTGAAAGCACACTGATACAGTCTGTGTCCTGGTCAAAATTGCTCATTTCTCTGGATTTAAACATTCTTGGAAACATTTTTGGATAATGTAAGTACACAAGTCAACAAAATATATAACGCTGTTCTAGTGGTTTTTGGATATTTTAATCCAAAAATTGTACATATTGCCTTGAAAGGGTTAGTTCACCTAAAAATGAAAATTATGTCATTTATTACTCACCCTCATGTCGTTCCACACCCGTAAGACCTTCGTTCATGGCTCAGTGAGGCCTCTATTGCCAGCAAGATAATTAACACTTTCAGATGCCCAGAAAGCTACTAAAAACATATTTAAACAGTTCATGTGAATACAGTGGTTCAACCTTAATATTATAAAGCGACGAGAACACTTTTTGTGCGCCAAAATAACGACTTTATTCAAAAATATCTAGTGATGGGCGATTTCAAAACACTGCTTCATGAAGCTTCAAAGCTTTACGAATCTTTTGTTTCGAATCAGTGGTTCGGAGCGTGTATCAAACTGCCAAAGTCACGTGAACTATTGAAATTTCAAAACACTTATGATGTAACAAAGCCTCGTTTACGGAAATCACGTGACCTTGGCGCTCCGAACCACTGATTCAAAACAAAAGATTGGTAAAGCTTCAAAGCAGTGTTTTAAAATCGGCCATTACTAGAAATTGTTGAAAAGTCGTTATTTTGTTTTTTTGGTGCACAAAAAGTATTCTCGTCGCTTTATAATATTAAGGTTGAACCACTGTAGTCACATGAACTGTTTTAAATATGTTTTTAGTAGCTTTCTGGGCATCTGAAAGTGTTAATTATCTCACTGGCAATAGAGGCCACACTGAGCCATTGGATTTCATCAAAAATATCTTAATTTGTGTTCCGAAGATGAACAAAGGTCTTAAGGGTGTGGAACGACATGAGGGTGAGTAATAAATGACATAATTTTCATTTTTGGGTGAACTAACCCTTTAAGCTGTAAACAATTGGTGAAAGCCTCGCTCTATGAACTAACCCTTTAATAACAACTTTTTTTTTTTTTTTTTTTTAACTGGGTACAATCAGATGACATTCTACTCACCCTTCAACCATCGAACATTAAAAGTACATTTAAAAGTGTAAAAGCATCAACAAGGTACTTTCAAAAGACCATGAATAACCTCAAAAGCGCGATTCTTACCACAGCAATAACGGACGGGTTAAATATGACTGTAGTAATATATATCTGTATTAGCCTATGTAACATACATTGCCTTAATCAAAAATGTTCATTAACTTCAGCATTGCGATTCTTCGTGCATTCCAGTGAATTATTAATGGGATATATGGTAAATTAAATCAGGAGAGCAGACCACAAATGTGCAGTATACAGTATCTCACAGAAGTGAGTACACCCCTCACATTTTTGTAAATAATTTATTATATCTTTTCATGTGACAACACTGAAGAAATGACACTTTGCTACAATGTAAAGTAGTGAGTGTACAGCTTGTATAACAGTGTAAATTTGCTGTCCCCTCAAAATAACTCAACACAGCCATTAATGTCTAAACCGCTGGCCACAAAAGTGAGTACACCCCTAAGTGAAAATGTCCAAATTGGGCCCAATTAGCCATTTTCTCTCCCCGGTGTCATGTGACTCGTTAGTGTTACAAGGTCTCGGGTGTGAATGGGGAGCAGGTGTATTAAATTTGGTGTTATCGCTCTCGCTCTCTCATACTGGTCACTAGAAGTTTAACATGACACCTCATGGCAAAGAACTCTCTGAGGATCTGAAAAAAAGAATTGTTGCTCTACATGAAGATGGCGTAGGCTATAAGAAGATTGCCAAGACCCTGAAACTGAGCTGCAGCATGGTGGCCAAGACCATACAGCGGTTTAACAGGACAGGTTCCACTCAGAACAGGCCTCGCCATGGTCGACCAAAGAAGTTGAGTGCACGTGCTCAGCGTCATATCCAGAGGTTGTGTTTGGGAAATAGACGTATGAGTGCTGCCAGCATTGCTGCAGAGGTTGAAGGGGTGGGATGTCAGCCTGTCAGTGCTCAGACCATACGCCGCACACTGCATCAAATTGGTCTGCATGGCTGTCGTCCCAGAAGGAAGCCTCTTCTAAAGATGATGCACAAGAAAGCCCGCAAACAGTTTGCTGAAGACAAGCAGACTAAGGACATGGATTACTGGAACCATGTCCTGTGGTCTGATGCGACCAAGATAAACTTATTTGGTTCAGATGGTGTCAAGCGTGTGTGGCGGCAACCAGGTGAGGAGTACAAAGACAAGCGTGTCTTGCCTACAGTCAAGCATGGTGGCGGGAGTGTCATGGTCTGGGGCTGCATGAGTGCTGCCGGCACTGGGGAGCTACAGTTCACTGAGGGAACCATGAATGCCAACATGTACTGTGACATACTGAAGCAGAGCATGATCCCCTCCCTTCGGAGACTGGGTCGCAGGGCAGTACTCCAACATGATAACGACCCCAAACACACCTCCAAGACGACCACTGCCTTGCTAAAGAATGTCTCCAGACCTAAACCCTACTGAACATCTGTGGGGCATCCTCAAACGGAAGGTGGAGAAGCGCAAGGTCTCTAACATCCACCATCTTCGTGATGTCGTCATGGAGGAGTGGAAGAGGACTCCAGTGGCAACCTGTGAGGCTCTGGTGAACTCCATGCCCAAGAGGGTTAAGGCAGTGCTGGAAAATAACGGTGACCACACAAAATATTGACACTTTGGGCCCAATTTGGACATTTTCACTTAGGGGTGTACTCACTTCAGTGAGATACTGTATGTTGTCCTTTTACATTTTATTATAGCAGAATGCAAATGGAAAAATGAAAGTAATCATGAGGAAAAGAATGCAGCGACTAAAAAGAGCTCTTGCCATAGATATTCTTGTTAAAACGTCACATTAAAATACCAATCATGATGTCTGAAAATAAAACTTGAAGGAAAATTGACAGCTCATTCAGTCAAACTGACGGATAAGCTTTATTTGTAGGTCAACCTTATGATTTGAAATTATTCGTTTCAGTCTTTTTGAATTGGAAGTTCCCCAAACTGGAAGTGCCACCCACAATTCAAAACACAGTAGGCTCATCAGGAATAAGGTGGATAGATATCTACCTTAAAATCAACACGGATCTTATGTGTGGGTTCTGCAGGCTCCTGTTCCCTCTCTGCGAAACCATTGGCGAGGGCTGCAAGGACGCTGGGTGGCGTCTGTTCCTGAGGGCTCTGTAAACAAAGGAACAATGGAAGTTGCTTTCGATGACATTTTGGCTGAATGAGGACAGGACTCTTTGAGAGAGTTCACCGATATCAACAATATGAATACCTTCTCAACTTTCCGTTTGATGGGAGGAACCTTGTGGAAGCCAGGTCGGCGATGGCGCACTCCCTCGTCGAAAGCGTCGCCAATGAAGTCATCAAATGACACATAATCTGTGGTGCATTTCATACAAACAGAACTGTGACTTTCAGAGCAATAATGCAAGTAAATAATTGTGAAACAAATGAGATTCTGGTTTCAATTCCATTTTTTAAATAAACGGAACCAGTTATGAATAAAATCGTTTGTAGATTCCTGATCACTAAGATCTAACCTGAGTTGCGAGGACCAGGAGTTCTCCTGCGGGCTGGGGAGGTGGAATTTGAAGCTCCTATCCAGTCAAAATCGGAGTCATAATCCAACAGGTCGCAGTAGGAACGTGGTTTTACATGTCGCCGCGGCTGTTTCCGCACAGATGGACTGTCGCCTAGAGAGGGTGGAAACGTCCGGCTGATTCCATCGCCGCCCTCACATTCCTCATTACTTGAGTAACCCGCACTTATCGAGGAGCGCCGCTTCTTTCCATGCCCTGAAAATGATTTTTACCAGACATTTATATCAGACATACAGAGAAAATACACACAGCACTTCATTTTGTATGCTGGTTTTCACTCTAAAACATGTTCTTACCCTTTTGAAGCTTGCCACTTAGCCTCAAGGCCTTCCTTTCTTCAACCTGATCACATCTCTTGTATCTTAAAAAAAATAAAATAATAATAATAATAATAATAATAATAATAATAATAAGAAAGAGTGATTTAATTTGGACAGGACTGCGTCGATTCCAAGTTCAAAAAATATGAGGACCTTGAATCAGACAAAAGCAAGAAAATTGTTGCAGAAAATTTAATTAAAACAGGGGCATAACATTTTGTACAAGTCAAAAACTAACAAAATAAAACACATGGGTTTGATAATGCCATTTTTTAGATGGTTCCCTGTACATTAGGCGACAAAAGTGGACACTTAATGGAAATGTATTTTGTGCATTAATTAGAATGGTTTCACTTGTAAACACCTTGATTACTGCAACGATTAATAACTGCATTTTTTTGTCAATTTGGTTAATTTGGTATTTCCTTTGAGCACATTTTTACCTGTACGCATAGAGGTTGTTGACAATGTTGTAATTTTTAAACTAAAACTATTACAAAGAGTTTTTGTGAATTGAAATTAAGCTGAAATAAAATAAAATATAAATATTAGATGAAAAACTTAAACCTTGCCAAAGCAACCTAAATGAAAATTATAAATGTTGCCTTGGATAGTAACTGAACTTTATGTACTAAAACTGAAATGAAAATAAGTTACAGCTAAACAGACATTAAAAAAAAAAAGTACATTTTCAACTAAAATGAAAAAAAAAAAAAAAAAAAAAAAAAAAAAAAAAAATTAATATATTATATATATCATATATCATATATATATATATATATATATATATATATATATCTCATTTTAAATATTTATACTATAATAGTGTATAATAAATTCTAAAATAAAACTGGTTGTAGTAAAAAGTAATTATTTTTCCTTTTAAAACTGTATTTTTTTTTATAAATATTAATTGTTACAAAATTTAAAGGGTCCTACTTTTAAAGATGAAGTATGTAATATTGACAGCTAGTGTTTGAAATGGGTACTGCAGTCCAAATTCAAAATGTATTCAAAAGAGTGTTGGTTCCCCCACAGGTTGCCAGATTGAGGACACACAACCGGAACCAGTGCAACTGACAATGGAATGTGACGAGCCTTAAACTGTAAGTTGATCAGCTAATGTATATGCATTTTAATATGCCTCTAATCATATTAAATTTGGTCAGTTTTTTAGATGGGTTCAGAGGCTTTTTAGGTCAGGTAGAATCTGCAATCTCTGACCCAGTTCGTTTACTGGCTTCCATGGCAGCAATACGCTGTTTTTTTCCACCAAATAGCAACCCGGGGTGTAGAAATAACATTGGGTGAATTGGCAGTGGGCGGGATAACGCTTACCAAAACAAAAACAGCCATTCAGACACAGAACGCACATTTTAAAGTAGAATAACCGGCTGTAGCATCGTTTTTCAGAGAAACAAGTATGTGAACTTAGAATCTTTCATATCCATATCCAAATATCCATATGTAACAAGTTATGAAGTAAAATATCTAGATTCCGCCAGACCGCTTTCTGTATTCAAACTACGAAAAAAACAGAACTGGCGTCACGTCAGTTAAGCTTTTTTCGTAAGCTGAATAGGGAAGGCGTAGGAAGTAGCGTAAGCTTTTTGAACTGCAAATTTTACACTTTCTTCGTACGTTGAATATGTTTATGATGGATGGATGTGGATGGAGAAACTTTCTTCAGCTCATACTTGTTGATCCTCGCTCACTGCCATTATAAAGCTCGGATGCGTCAGGATATTAATATTTCTCAGATTGTGTTCATCAGAAACAAGAAAGTCATATACACCTAAGATGGCTTGAAGGTGAGTAAATCTTGGGGTAATTTTCATTTGAAAGCGAACTAATCCTTTAATGTAAAATGAGAAGAGAGGGGAAAAAAGCTGTTTTCTCCAATGAACTACAGTGCCTGAAAGGACTATACTATGAACTGAGTGTCAAGTAGTCTGGGTAAAATAACATGAACTAGCATACTTACACACAGCACTGGCGTTTTGTGTTGGGGCCACCAAACTTGGGTTTGTCCAAGCAGTTGATGCACCTGCCACAGTCCTCCTCATGCAGGCAACCTTTACACTCCCCACACCGTCGGGACCGGTTCCCAAAAAAATGAGATCTACCACGGCGAAACTTTGGTGTCCTGTGTTCTTGTAATACAGGGCTTTCAGGGTCAGAGTGAGACTCGACTCCTACAACAGTGACAGAAAATGTCAAAACACAGCCTTGATACATAATTAACAAAAGGTATCAGATACTGTTAACAAATTAGCGCTAGTGAACTGCCATGCTGTCTAACTTTTTAAGGCAAATACAATGCTGTCTAGTAGCTCACTAGGCTTTGGAACAGATCAGAAATGTTTCATAAATGTTTCATAAATCACATAAGATATGCTTTGAATATATAAACAGCCCATTATCAAGCATCATAAACTATCAATATTGTAGAAAATACTGGTAGAAACATCTAAAATAATGATTTTACTAGCAAAACTTTCACTAACTGAGGTATATTATGGGATCCTCTCTAGGGTTCTAGGGTTTATTCTTAATCTTTGCAGTTTGCAGCGTAAGTGATGGTACCTTTTTCTGCAGGTGAAGGGGATATGTCCGATCTCTCGTGCAGGGGTAGTGCACTAAGTCGAGGGATGTCGTCGGGGACCATGGCACGAGGCTGACCCA
Organism: Mylopharyngodon piceus; assembly: GCA_039654765.1. Classification (NCBI taxonomy): domain Eukaryota; kingdom Metazoa; phylum Chordata; class Actinopteri; order Cypriniformes; family Xenocyprididae; genus Mylopharyngodon; species Mylopharyngodon piceus. The sequence goes on from CM077447.1 coordinate 21,565,599, forward strand.
AAACCACAGCTGCAGCTCTGCATACGTGTTTAATGCGAGGCCCCCCTCTGGCAGGTTCCTTATGTAGAGATTTGTAAAGTATAAAAACAAATGCGCTGAACAAATTCTGCTCTATCGTACTGATTTGACTGGCATCATATTTGCCAAATTGATGTTGATTACAATTAGCGTGTGCACATATTTACTATGTGATAACCTAGTCACGTGATAACCTAGTCACCTACAGACCTAGTAAAATCTTAAAAGAACATGAACAGAATTGCTGACAGAATTTCTATCATATGTTTAGTACCAATACCAAAGTATAATGAGATAAAATAAGAATAAAACAGATTCTAGCGCATTTACTGAAATTCTAAAGAAAAAAAAACAACAACAACTGTTTATTCAGTAGAATTCTTTTTTGATCTTGTTTTACAAAAAAAAAAAAAAAGAAAAAAAAAAGAAAAAGAAAGGAAAAACCTGATACCTGCTCTGGAGAAGCATCAGTCTTGTTGGGACAGGCATTTTCAAGCCGTTCTTTCGGTTTTCGTCTCTGTCTCTTTGTTGCATTAATTCTACCCTCTGGCAAAAGCTACCAAAGTGTGAAAACAGATTAAAACAACATTGGTATCACTTTATTTTACAGTCCTGTTCCCCAAGTACATACAGTGTACTTATTACCTATTAATAACTAGGTACTAACCCTGTTAAATTAAATACATCAAAACAAATGTTATGATAAACAAATATAAAAAAAAAAAAAAAAAAAAAAAAAAAAAAAAGAGAGAGTAGCAAGAAATTCACATGTCTATAAACATGAAGTACAAAAGTTACAAATAATTCAAAGAATTGATTTAAGGCTTTAAAATAATTTAGTTTTTTTTTTTTTTTTTTGCTTTGTTATTTCTTATTTCTTTTAATGTATACAAGTAGTGACATTTCTATTTTAAGAGTAAAATTAGGTTTTTTCCTCCCCATTTACATTTGTGGATAAAGAATTTTCCATATATAATGAGTAAATTTAAAATATACCAAATTTTGAAGTCACCAGTATTATCATAAAAAAAAAACATCTTTTACTTTGAGTTGTAATTCAATGTTAGTAATATTTTTCTCAAACAAAGCCAGATCACACCAAAATATTTTTGTATAAATTTATACAATCGATCATACACACATTTCAGGTCAATATCTTTGCATAACTTTGCAATTACCTGTTTTACAGGATAAATGCGAAGAACAGATAAATGGACTTACCCCAGATGATTTCAGCTGTTTCTGCTGATCTATTTTGATGAGCTGAACCTTGGCTTTCTTGAGGAGGTTGAACATGCGCTTGTTGGCTCCTGTAAGGCGAGGGCGCTGGGTGGTAGTTTTCTCCTCAGGGTCAACAGTATGTTTCTGAGTGTCCTCAGAAACCAGTTCTTCTGATTCTGTGAGATGCATCTTATCAAAATCTGAGAATATATATTAAAAAAAAATATATATAAAAAAAAAAAGGCTGGACACGTTAAGACCAAAATACTGTCAAGTAGTACTTTTTGAAGTTAACATGAAATGGTATTATTTGACATAAAATACTCAATGGTTGTAAAAAACGTTATTACATTAACTGCGTTAATTTAACTGTTGACTAATACAAACATTTTAGAAAGACAAATTCTTTGGAATAATGTGTACTGATGATTCGTTTATAACGGGACCAGGAACATGTATTACAAGAGTATACTTTAAAGCAGTCAACATTTATTAATAATTAAAAGTTTAGATAAATAAAATCTTTGCCTACCTTTGCATTTATTGGGAAGAGAGATGTCTGTATGAATGGAAAACTCATCTGGCAGGTCATCCTCTTGGATGTCTTTTGCCTGGTGTTGCGCCAGCAACTTGGCACTCAGAGCTCGGACACAGATGGAGACTTTGCGAACAACCCCAGGGGTGTTGAGATCCTCAATCTTGAGTTTTGCTTTTTCCTTCTTCATGTCTCTGAGAGACTTTATTAGACTGGCTCCTTCTTCCAACTCCTTCTTCTGTGTCTTGGCAGGGGATGATTCAACTTTGCCTACTTTGTCCTTTGGGGTCTTTTTACGCCTTGAGAGGCTCTGTTTGAGTTTAAGCTTTTTGTATAACCTAAATTTTGATGTTTGCGCTTTGAATTTTGTGGATTTTTTCTTCTTTTGGACGGGATCAAGAAACGGGTCCACTGTAAAATCTTTGGCAGATAGCAAGGTCTCCAACTCCTTGTCAAGATCTTCATCAAAGGTATACACATCGTCACTGGCCGGCTCCAGCACTCCCCATTTGAAACCCGGATCTCTGAGTAGCGATCGCCTTTTCCCAGGCTGCTTCTCCTCACTGAAGATCTCAGCATCATCAGGTGATTTAGGTTTTGATTCCCAAGTGGAAGACAAATCAAGATCAGTTTCACTCACTTCATCTTCATCCTGAGACTGAAGGGATCCAGGTTCACCACTTTCATTGGGATCAGGTTTCTTTGATTTCGTTTGCAGACCAAGCTTCTTTTGGGAGTTTTTGCGAGGAAGATCTGACATACCAAGATCATCCATGAACCTCTTTGGCGTTTTGATAACCCGAGAGGATCGGGCACTAACAACTGGCATTATGAAATGTCTGATGGTTTTCACGAACTTCGTTTTGCTGCGTTGGATGTCTTGATCTTGGTCCATTTTCACATTCACAGAATCCTTTTCTGCCTGATCGGAAAGTTGATCTCCGCTGGTGTTCTCAACCTGCTTGGATAAGAGCTTAGCTTTTTTCCGTCTACCCTCTAATGACTGAAGACTCGAAATCTGTTTCCTCTTGTACTTTGTTGAGAATATACCAACTAGTTTAGACTCTCCTACTTCAGACCCCGTCATCAGTGGGCAATCGTCACTAACCTCGACCAACTTCTTCTTTTGCATTTTTGGATTTCTTATTCGCCGTCCAATCAAAGACTTTCTTCTACGTTTGACCCGTTTTATTTGCCTGTGTGAGGGACGTGGTACCTGTGGGTGATCTCTCACGGAAGGCTCTAAAACTAGAACCTCTTCAGGTTCGATTGATGCGGTCTCAAGTTTTATCTCTGGCTGGAGTTCTGTCCCAAGATGAGGACTGGTTGGAGGTGATTCAACAGTTTGTTCGATGACCTGAGATTCGGCTGCTTCAGGTAATGGTTCTGTAGCTGGTGGAATGGACCTTTTACCTTTTTTCTGCTTAACTTCACTTAAATGCTTTTTTGGTTTGGATTCTACAGGTGCTGGCACTGCTGCTGGAGATACTGGCGATTCCTCCACCAGAGATTCGATTTCGGTTGCAATTTCAGAAGCAGCGTTTTCTTGAGATGCACTCAATTTGCACTTTCGCCTGCACTTTCGTCTGTAAATTGTCCAGTGATTGCGTCTTGTACGTTTCTTCCGAGCAGTGTTTTGACATAGCTTGTTCCTTACTTTGGGGGCAGGAGTGGTAGCAGTAATTTCCAACACATTCTCACTCTTTTCTGAATGCTGATGGTCTTCGACTTTTGCAGGTTCTTTTGTTTCAGGTGAAGTTGTAACTTGCTGAATTAAAAAGGACTGCTTTAGACTGTTGTTTTTACCTGGTGAGGAGACAACTTTGATTTGAAGTGGTGGAATGGTATCGTTACTGATGAGATCTTCAGGGTCCGTTTGAGTGGCCTCATCTGGGTGTGCTTCAGTTGCAATTGACTCTGACCTTTCAAGAACCTCCTCGTTTTCCTTTTCTAAGGTCTCTTCACCCTTCTCAATGGCCACTGGCTTCTCTGGGCTTACATCTCTGGCAGTGTTCTCTACGTTTTGCGACTCCTGCGAAGAGCTAGCTTCCAAGGTATTAGAAGGAGTGGATGTGGATTCTGCTTCTGTAGAAACATCTACTTCCTCATCACATTTAGAAGGAGGCTCTGCCTCTGTGCTGGGGCTTTCGTCTGCTTTGCTTGGACTCTCTTGGACTTGAGAATCCTGGAGTTTGATTTCTTGCATTTTGTTGAGGTCATCTTGGACTTGGGAAGTTTTGCTTTCTTGGGTTTTGCTTGGATTCTCTTGGATGCGGGAATCTTTGCTTTTGCTTTTCACCAGTGTAAGAGTCCACACAAACTTGCAGCGTTTCTTGCGAGACCGGGCTTTGGGGTTTCGTATTCTGGTCAGTTTCAAACCTGGAATTCCGACAAAATCATTGTCAAAAGCAAGTTTTTGAGGATCATCAGCTGAGTGGCCAAGATCTTTTGCTGATGGTGAATGAGGCTCCTGATTCCTTTCAGATTCTTTACGATTTTTCTTCTTCTTTTTCTTTTTTTTCTTCTTTGAAGGTGACCTGGATTCATCAATTGTTGAGACCTCCAACAGCGACTCTGCTAAACTCTGGTTTCCAGATTCCTGTGGAACATTTGATGACCTTCTGCGTTGTCTCCTAATCACAAGCTTATTTACCTCAGATGCCTCTTGTGCTGACTTATCATCGGGTTTTGGCTCCTTACTTTCATTGGGAGGTGGATTTTGAGACCTTCGGGTTGATTTCCTCAGCTTCAGTTTTTGGTCATTGGTCTCATTTTTAGGATCTGTTTGTGGAGTGGATTCTAATTTCTTGTCAGCAGATCTTCCTCGCCTTCTAGTACAAACCTCCTGCTTTGCCTCACCAGCACTGCATTCACTGGCTGGTACCTTTGTCTTTAATTTCACATGAGCATTTGAGATTTGGGCACACTGACTCTCTGTAACTTCAGATTTGATTTCCTTCTGTTTTTTACCAGATTTACGTTGGACTGTAACCACTGTCTTTTTGGCCACCAACTTGATTGTGATCCTTGGAGTTGATTGGGTCTCCTGTTTTGTTGACCCCCTTTTTCTCCTGGTGGGCTTCTCTGATCCTCCGTCACCACCACCATCATCATCTACTGATGTGTCCTTTAGAGACTCTTGACTGTGTAGTTGCTGAACAGAACCTGAATCATTTTGAGGATCTTTTGAACCTGTGCTTTCCACTAAAGGAGAGACTGGAAGAGCCAGCCTTTGACGTATCCTCCTTGATGACTTTGCTGAAGCACGATCACCTGAAACAGACCATTCAAGATGGAATTAAGTTCAACTACAATTTAATTATATTCATTCCACAGTGGTAAATTACAGTCAAGTGATTCAAACATGTAAGTCACAAGCTCCAGTGACTATCAAGTGGAGACTGAAATAATAACATGTATCTTTTGAATGAGCTATGCCAACACTGTTTGTTCTGAAGTCCTTGAAGTGACGCTCTGTTGTACAAGATGAAAAATTCCTTTTTTTTTTATTTATTTATTTTTTTTTTTACTTAAAACGTATGGGATAATTTTAAGGTAAAAGCTATACAAACACAGATTTTGGAGATTTTCTGAATTATTAGCATTTGAATCCACACTTACGTTTACATGGATTTCGTCCAGCCCGAACCGGGGTGCTGACATTTTCGTTTTGAACTTCAAACCCTTTGAATTCAACTCCCTGAAAGTCAAAAAATAGAAGCAAACTTTAACACATTTGAATTTAACGTGTAACTTGTTTCAAGTGTACATTTTACTTGTTTGTTGTCTTTGCAATCCTCTGCTGGTTTACATCATCATTTACTGTAATATAGTACACATTACATAAATGAACTACAGTTCTAAAGTTCGGGGTCAGTAAGATGTTTGGGATTTTTTTAAAGAAACATTCTTTGATTCAGCAAGGGCGTATTTAATTGATCAAACATGACAGTAAAGACACGTATAAATGCTGTTCTTTCTATTCATCAAAGAATCCTGAAAAAGTGTATCAAGGTTTCCATAAAAATATTAAGTAGCATATAACCAGCTGTGTTCAACACTGATAATAATAATTAAAAAAAATGTTTCTTGAGCTGTCTTCTATTTAAAATTATTTCTGAAGGATCATGTGGACACTGCAGACTGAAATAATGGCTGATGAATATTCAGGTTTGCCATTACAAGAATAAAGTACATTTTAAAATATATTAAAATAGAAAATGGTTATTTTAAATTGTTACTGTTTTACTGTATTTTTGATAAAATATGCAGCTTTAGTGAGCATAAGAGACTTATTTCAAAAACATTAAAAAAATCTTACAGACCCCAAACGTTTTACTGATATTTTCATGTATATGAAAATATCAGTAAAAAAAGACAAAAAAAAAAAAAAAAAAAAAAGACATTCAAATGTATAAATTTGCATATTTTTCAAAATGTTGCTGAGGCTTTAAAACAGGTAGCCTAGTACATATTTTTAAGAGACCACTGCACATTTATACCTTTTTTTTAATATATTATTCATAAAGGTTTTGTGACACTTTTCTGCATAAATGAGCATCATATGATAGGTTAATGTCTTGTTTAAGATTCATCTGGTCAATAATGTACTGAATTATAAACAAAAAACTACAACAAAGTAATGCATTTTCTGTGTTTGACAAAGATTTAAGGCCTTATTAGAATTAGTCCTTACAAGTGTTAAAACACTGAACTGTAGAAGACATAACTTTCTTGTTTCACACTTCACAGAACACGGTTCATGCTCAAAAACAAAGAAAGAATTGAACTGAAACAACTCCACTATTCTGTTGTGAAACAATGCAACTGGAACAACTCCGCTGTTAACCACCCTAGTGAACTTGAAAATAACTGATTAATTATTTAGTATTAAGAAAAAGCCCTCAGGTAAAGTACTGTTCACTTATACATAATCTCTGTTATTTTAACATTGATTTGAAACATAAAAAGTATGTTTTGATAAGTTGATCAAATACACTATACTGACCAATATCACATTCTATACACAATGCTACAACAGACAGCATGTTGGCAGACATGACCCTGCAAACTTGTAAAATCTGCACACATAGCTTCAAGTTTACAGAAGCTGTTAACCGAAAACCGAAACTGTAAACTTCACAGAAGCTAATACACAGACAATGGCCCTGTATCTATTTTTATATGAGGCAAGTGTCAGAGCGTCTTCAAGCCTTCAAAGTCCACAAAACTTTGACCTTGGTCATTATTATTTTATTTTTTTTCATTTCAGTTGCATGTTTCTGCTCAGAGAACACAACACAAGTAACCATAGCACATTTCCATGCCAATGATACATGATGCATAGGTGAAACAAGTGCACCAGAAAGAAAAAGCCACATACAGGGTTCCCACACATTTTGACCAATGAATTCATACGACTTTTCTCACAGCTCAAGATTACTGGATAAGGACTTTTAAAAAAAAAAAAAAAAAAAAAAAAATACAGTGCACTCACAAAGTGCAATTTCTGGCTAATGAAATATTTTAAAGTCAAGCACAACTATTAAAACTAGTACACACATTTCCATGAGTGTGCAAATCACAGTTTTACAATTCATAATAAGTCCAGGTTTTCCATTATCGTGGAAACCCTGTACATAAAACTGACAAGCACGAGTGTCATAACAACACATGGTGTGCAATCAGTCCACATCAAATACATCAGTCGAATTAAATTAATAAACTGAAACGGTTACTACACTCTACACAATCATGACTAGATTACACAAACTTTTTTTAAAAAGTTCACGCTAAATTTTCAACATTTAACAGGCCTTTATGTTAATATAATATAGCTATATGCCTTTAAAAACATAACAGGTTTGTCAATTTTATCATTCATTTAGTAGCCTCGTGCACAAGGTCATGACGCTACAGAAAAAAAAAACAAAAAAAACACCTACATTGCTACAAATGTCCAGTTTTTAATAATCCGTTGTCTACTGTACAAAACCATAGTAACATTTAAGATCGTCACCTACTGACACACCTAACTAAATATATATATGAATGTGTGATAAAGTTCACATCGGAACAAGACGGTGACGTCACTATGAGAATTTATAGAATATTAAGGTTATGCTGGTAATAAAGGTAACACAATATACTTTAGATATACCATAACCAGGGAAGTCTTTTTAATAAAATATTATGCCTACTAAATTTAATAAAATATTATACCTAAAATCTACATATATTAAGCCTAAAATCTACAAATACACTTTATTTTATCTAGAAATATTATAACTAAAATTCTTTTGAGCTTTTTTTGGCCCAATTCTCGTGTGCGGATCTTTTATGCTTTTTGATCTTGGAGTTATTTTTGGATCTACGCACCACCAGAAGTTGTGTGTACGAGTATTCGTTTGGACTGTGATCTGGCGCTACGCTTTTCCAGTCTCCCTATACAGTCAAACCAAAATTTATTCAGACACCTTGAACATTTCATTCATTAATACAGTTTATTCACAATAGTTTAAAAAAATGGTAATAAAATATGACAAGATCTCAGAGTTAAACTGTGTCAGAAAAAATTAATCTTAATCATGTCAGATAACACTTAAGCAAAACATGGTCAGGTCAAAGTGTCTGAATAATTTTTGGTCCCAAATTTTTATCAGTTTTACTGGTAGTCCACTGTATGAAGAATTTTTGGGTATAATATGTCACAGTTTACTTTATTTTGCTATCCTCACTTACATAAATGAACTATAGTGTCCTGGACCCACTAGTACAAATATATCAAAAAATTATATCTAGTGTCTGAATAATTTTTGGTTTGACTGTATATTAGGCCTAAAATCTACATATTTTTTTAAAATCAAAATATGCATTTACACCATTTGTTGCTAATACACAGGGGAATTTGGAAACACTTACTAGGGACTAATATGCATCATAATGTAAAAAGAAGATGCAAATGAAATAAGAAATAAAATAAATTCACTGGATTTTGTCTGATGTGTTAAGACAAATCCCACAAAGCGCAAGTAACACACAGTAAAAGTTTGTGTCAGCTTTGCTTTGATAAAGTCACTGTTTCCACCTATATATTCATTCACTGTCGTGGAATGACCTTCTAAGCATCAAAGTAACATCATTGTTCTTCACTGCAGGTGATCCAGCACTGAATGAGCTCTTATCAGCAATCTGTCACAAGAATCAAGTCCAGCAAACTGGGTGTTGCAACTGGTGCATGCATAGGAAAAAAAAGACCATATGCATGTGCAAAGAGGATCAGCAAACGCATACAGTGGTGTTTATATGCAACACCTACAGCTGTATGAAATTAAATAAATAAAAAATTCAAACTGCATGATCTCTGACCCTCATTCTGCTGTGAGCTACAATGCTACAGTAATTGCCCCCCTCCCCCTCCGTGTTTTAATGTAACGCTATACGGCAGTCAATGCGCTCGCGCTACTTGTATTCTTATTCCTTCCTATGAAACACGGTCACGTAAAGGCAAGCGCACACTGGTACATTTGAATATTACAGTGAAAAACGACAGTTTGAACCATGCACTCACCTCTTCGCTTCCACTCGAGCTGTATCCAGCCTCTCCCAGGCTCTTGTAGCTCGCCTCAAGCCCGAGAAGGCGCAAGTGAGACTGGTCCTCGTTCAGCGCGAGCACCAGGCAGGTGGGCCTCGGGCCTCCGTTGGAGGAGATCTCGTCTAGATCTGTCCCAGAGCGGCCGAGCTGCCATCGCTTCTCCGAACGCAAACGGCTCCGTGACGACCAAGGCCGACCGGGGAAGCGACCCCGCGCCGCGCCCATACCGCCTGCGCCCACAACGGCAGCCGCGGTTGCTGATCCGCATCCCGCTGCCGCCATCATCGCATCAACAACAACACCGATAGACAGAAACTCAGGCTGCGAGAAGAGGGAAAGCGCTGATGGGAGGGGGGTGGACGCGCGGTGCACTATGGGACGTGTAGGCTGGGAATGAAGCGTACTTCCACAACATCTGGACAGAACTGTCAAGTATTGAATATATATTAAATAAATCGTTGTTTTATTAAAAAATATATTTGTATTATATTATTTTTTATAATGTCAAAATTTATAATACAAAAATAGATGTAAGTTTGATACATACAAACCTTTATTTATCAATTCATTTTTTTTATTAAACTGCATAATATATTTATAATTATTATTTCTTATTTAATAATTAATAATTATTTAAATCAAATAAAACTGTGGACTTATTTGGAATATTTATGTTTCTATAGGTCAGAAGACCTTGTTTTTAGTGTGGCAGATAATATAGCTATAGTTGATTCCGTTTATTTGTTATAACATTTCAGTGATTTAAACCGTTTGAATAGACAAAATGAACAAAAAAGCATTCATGCTTACATCTATTGTGTTGTATCAGGTTAAAATCATTTTCCATACATTCCATACATTCTATCTAATACATACATCTATCCATACATCTAGTAAAATAAAATAAAAAAAATTATGGATTTCACGATAAGCACACTGTTCATGTACAGTTGCATTATTGTAGTGCAAAAATAACTAATATAGCCTTATATTTAAATATTAAATACAATTTAAATATAGCATTGATTAAGATTATTATTAGTAGGTATTTATTTACATCATTATTTACATCAGTATTTGCTTTTCTGACTTTAATTTATGCGGATTGGATTGTAGTAGCCTATTTTTTATTTATTTATTTGGTCATTATTATTATTTTTTTATTTTTGTCATTTTTTTTTTTCTTTTGAATTTGGGGTGAAATGCGACCTGGACATTTTTTTTTTTTTTTTTTTTGTGACATTCTCCAATTACGCTATTAGACCAAAGGGTTAAATGCTGTGTACAACCCATGAAGAATTCCAGTCACGCTCCTCACGCATGTTATAGAAAACTCCAATACCCATCATGCAACGCCGTGGAGTGACGTCACGTCATAGTTTTCATCAGGAAGCGGAACCATAAAAGTTGTTTCCCCCGCGCCTTTGTTGTGTTAAACCCTTCGTTTTCTCATCTCAGCTCAGCTGATAAGGTATCCACCTAACTTTATTAAAACAAATGATCAGTTTAAGGATTTAGAGAAGACAGTCTGACGTATGCAATCGGTTATTGTTTGCTCGCAGTCCAGTAATGCTGTTTTGACTGAGGTGTAGGTTAGATGGATTTTCATCTTATTGCTGTGATTATTTTGACTGTTTTCCAAGCAGTGTCCTTATTGTATTCTTGATTAGATGATTTGATTATATGACGATGCTTTAATGCATGATGTTTCACAGTAATCTCAATTTCCCTGTAGCAGTAGCAATCATGTGAATCACTGTGTTAAGACAGTACTGTCTTGAGTAGGCAGATGGCAGCAATGTTTCAGGATATTGATCAGTTCACTTGGATATCTGTGGCTGGATTTATCAACGAACTCTTTTCTTCACAGAAAACCCATCACCACAACAACAAATACCGACTCCACCATGAATCTTGAACGTATTCCCAATGAGGAGAAGCTTAGTCTCTGCAGAAGATACTATCTAGGTATGTTGTGACAATGAGATATCGTGACACGTTTCGATATGTTTTGTGTACAAGTGTTGTTGTTTTCACTGAGCTAATTTTTTCCTCAGGTGGTTTTGCATTCCTCCCCTTTCTCTGGCTGGTTAATGTGATGTGGTTTTTCAAAGAGGCCTTTTTAAAACCTGCGTATACAGAACAACCACAGATCAAATCCTGTGAGTATGTGAAAGAATACATGTCATGAGTCACACTTTTTCACAAGACTTTGTGTTTTACCACAATGTTGCGGGTGAAATTCTTCCTTACAACTCTTCCCACAACCTGTTTTAAAATGTCTCTTTAAAAAAGTCTCAATTCAGTATAAGTCAGGAGGGAGTCTGATCTGCAAAAACCTTCAGAGGATATTCACATTGCAGTGACAAACAGGCCGATGGATGCTGTTCTCTCGCTGGAATTCTTGAGCTGAGTTTGTGTAAACTTAAGTGTGTTTATATGCAAAATCGTGATACTTTTATGGGCGTATTTTGGGTCCAGGAGTTACGTGTGTTCATCAATCACTTGTATTAAATGTAATGCTATATTTAAGCAATAAGGTTTAAGAAATCGTGTTGTATTTATTGTGAATATTGTTCTGCATTATGGGGAGCATTGTTGCTTTTATAGAACTACTATATAGTGAATAATAACTGATAATATGTAATGCAAGTTGCTTTGGAATTGGATAAAAGCATTTGCCAAATGCATACATGTAAATAACACAATATTTCATTAAAACATTATTTTTAAAGCCAGCCGAGTTGGCCTTAATGGACAGTTTGCAGTGTATTACACAAGTGAATAGGTGATTTGCCTAATGGCTTTTATTAAGTATTGTGCAAATATTTGTGCATATTTTTTATATGAAACCGTTTATTGAACCTTTAGACAAAATATAAAAACAAACCTAAAAAGGGTTTGCATATGTGTTTATCATATTTGATAAATTAGGCTTTTATGGCTGTGATATATAGCATGATATATAGGAGGAAAAAAATACCTCAGAGGTCCAAACTGAGCAAAAATATGCAGTTTGGCCATATAAATATTTATATGGCCAAAAAGTAAGATTCTGATGGCTTGTAATGTAAATCAATGAGATCTTTATAACAGTATAGCAGACTACTTGCATAAAATGCATATAAATATAGTTGTCACTCTATATCTCCCAATAATGTCTTAGTAAGATGATATTTAAATGCTTAGTTTTATGATTAAAGCTCTTGAGTTTTTATTGTGAAGTGCAAAACATATTACAGTGCAATACAACAACTACTGAGAAGCACTGATACTAAATTTCTCTACCGATAGCTGATTATTCAGAATGAAATTGGCCAATGCTGATACCGATAGTTTGATTTTTCTTAAGGAAAAAATAATAATGCTCTCAAAATAATGCTGCAAACTATACAGGGAACCCTCTCATTTGGTACACTATAATATTAGAGGTTACAATTAACATCAGAGATATTATATTCAGCTGCTATATATTTTCAGATATATAATAATTACACTAAAATTAAAACTGACATGTTTGTATAAAACTCAGTTGCACATAAGGTAGTTTTTATAAGCAAATCTTCATGGCAAATTTATTCAAACATATAATTAACAGTAAATAAGCTCCTCTTTAGTGTTTATAATATAAATATAAATATATATATATATATATATATTTACTGTGAACACTGGAAAACATTCCTGAGGTAAATGTGACGTTATGTGACATATTGTTCACAAACAGTTATATTGATGTCTTTCTGCGGTTGAAACAAAGATTAAGTGATTACATGAGACATGATACATTTCACTAAGTGTACTGTATCTTTCAACATACCTTTTGATGTTCATACATTTTTTTTAAAAAAAATTTTTTTTTGAGATATATACATAGTATTTAATGTAGAAGAAAAGACTCGCACTCCACCCTGCCGCTGAGGCACTACAGCGATCTGTCACGTCGCATTTAAGAGCGTTAAAATGCCATTTGTTTGAATTTCATGATAAAATGGACAGAATTTGAAAACTGAGACTTTGTTTTTTTATCAGAAGTAACAAAGCACAAAGGTCTTTGTGATCACTGGATGGGAGGAACTACAAATAATGTTTGATGTAGCAAAAAAAAAAAAAAAAATGCAGACCTGGCAACCCTGGCTTGAACTACGGGTGATTCATAGGGTCAAATAGAGCCTGTTTTAATGTCGCTATTTTTTAACTGTTAATGCGTTGTCGCGTTAACTAAACACGTTTTTCGCATCCCTTTGATTGACAGGATATAATCGGCCCTGATCATTGGCTGTTTTTAAACAATTGATAGTGATAATAATAGCCTTTATCGGCCAATACCTATTGTTGGCCGATACATCAGTGCATCTCTAAGAAATATACAAATAAACGTTCCTCAAAAACCTGTATCATACTTGATACTCATATTTGAAGATGATATATTGATACTCAAGTAAACTTAAGTTGCTTCAGTCCAGTGTTCATCTTGAAATATTACAAACAATATAAACGTTTACTTTTAATATAATCGTTAAAGATTTCACAGCAAAAAGACGTGAAAAACGACCTGAAGATTTTTAGAATTATACTAAGAGGCCTTTTATGTGCTAAAAAAAAAAGTATAAATTGTCAATCGCGGGCCAGAAGGCATGTAGAAGATTTTGTATTTTTTCAGCAGTTCATAATTTAGAGGCATATCAGATATGATATAGTAGGTTAAAAACAATTATCCATGACTAATAGAGTTCACAGCTCACTGTGCTGTCATTGATGTGACTGGTGTATAAGCGTTTCAGTGTTTGACATCTAGGATGTAATGTATACCACTTCTTCTGCCCTCGACAGATGTAAAGAAGTCAGCTCTGGGGCTCTTACTGTGGGTGGCCGTGCTGACGACATGGATCACCATATTCCAGCATTTCAGAGCCCGGTGGGGTGAGGTGGGAGATTACCTCTCCTTCACCATTCCACTCGGCACAGCCTGATCAGACGGCACTGCTTTACAATACCTCTGTTTTTTATTCTCTCTGTTTTTCTCCTCCCATCGACATGATGCTCCTTGGCTAATTTGACCACTGTCGTCGCATTGAAGATAAACTGGATCTGTCTGGGAGTTGTGGTATTTTGTGAACTGATGAAATCGTTTGTTGATTGAGTGAGATAATACCGACACAGATGCACCACGCTAAAGCGCAAGAGTTCATTTCCAGCACTACTACTACTATTATTACCTGTTCCTTCTTTTTTTTTTTTTTTGGTTTTAGCTGAGATGTTTATTTTGTTATATTTGAGAACACATTTATATTATCATCTCTGACCTCTGTCGATGCATTGAAAAGAATGTATGACAAAAATAATCTCTGGACCAGGCAGGTCCATCCAAAATAAAGTCTTTGAACTGTATTTTGGCAGTTGATTTGACATGTAATTTTATTGTTCTTAAAGAAAAAGGCCATTTGTTTGTTTTTCAGCTATATTCTAATCATTTGTATGGACTGTAAGAACCACATATTTTGTTCATAAATTAAAATTGTGTTTTGCACAATTTGAAATAAAATATGAGAATGTCCTGCAGTGTCACTGTCTTTATTGTGATTGAAATACAGAAATATATGAAAATATATAACAACTATTTAAATATAAATATTATATATGTTTTTCAAGCTTGTAAGTTCATTTTTTTTAATCTAGTGTTGTTCTAGAAAAGGGAGTTTTTTTTAAAAAAGTTAAAATGAGTTCAAATTTACCTTGTAGCCTTTTACCTTGTATATGTTCTGGTGTGTGACATGATAACTTAATCTAAAACTACTTTAAACAGTATTTTTGTAATTGTATTATTATTATTGTGTATGTGTTTTTCAGTAGGCTACCTCATGAATTGAGAAACTAAATGGAATATTTGTCATTAAAAATGTCACATGGTAAGAAATCTTCACAAGAGCTACAATATACAATTTTCTTTATACAAATGGATATATTTTAAGCTAAAAGTAAAAATCCATGTATATTTATCAACCACATTTGCCATTTTTAGAGCTTGTTGTGAGTGGAAAACGAAAGCATCAAATGGCCAAGAGGGTTCTAGCAAAATCCACATGATGAACGATTTCCCTTGTTCTCTTGCTTACTAATCAACACAGCTTGCAATCATTTTAAACCCACTGCATACCAGACCCTGTAATATTGACGCATGAAGCCTCTGTCTCATGTGTAACCCCTTACAGGCGCCTATTATGAAATTCGATCCAACTTTTGAGCGAACACTAAGCCCCTCGTGGATCTTCATGGGTGCTGTTTTTAGTCACCTATAGCCTATGCACGAACAGAAAGTTCTGCTTCTGTTACCAGCGGATGGCAACAGCAGAAGGACATGTTATCCTCAACCCCAAGTGCAATGACTTGCACTCCTGCCAGTACATTGGTCATGTTAAATCCAAAGGCCAGAAAGTACCTGTCATAAGCCACGTGTGGTCATTAGACATTTGATGAAGATCCATGTGTAGTAATGTCCTTAGAAATGAGTTGTGAATTATTCTGTTGTTGGAGGTCAACAGTAGGACAATGTGTTTAGTGTGACATAATATTAATCCATTCCTTGACAGGGCATTTAACTGATTTAAAACCTTTGAACAGACATGTCAAAATGTGTAGATTTTTCTGCTTTCTTACTGAAAGACATCTGCCATAATGCACCAGCAGGCCCAAATCTCTTTCCATCATTAGCTCAGGAATTTTTTAATAGACGTGTTTACGTTTTAGGTTTTGTATTATGTAATTACCTTAAACGTGTTACTTGATAAACAAACTGATAGTGATATGGCATCATGCATTTCTTAGGAATCCCTGCCAACCACATTTCTCATTAACACTAAGATAGAAAATGCCATGACTGGCAGCGGGTGGGTGTGCCCGTTCAGTGTTGCAGAAAACTACAATTTCAGGTTCTGGAATAGAGCCTCAAGTTAAATGACTTCAATATTGCTTGAATAAAAGTAACATTATTTACATAATAATTTCAGGTTTAATTTCTTTACAGAAGCTTGTGCAGGGGCTAAGGAGAAAATGACTAGGCCTAACTACCTACACCGAGCAGACAAACAACAAGCGATGGTGAAACCGTTTTCACAAGGCTAGTTTTGAGTCAAAAGTATAATTAGACAAATGTGTGTTATCTACAGCAGTGTTTTGTTGTTTGATTTTCGACGTTTTAAAATAATTTCTGTCACGAATTTGTCTCCGCACGACCGAATTGTACTATTACAATTCGCTCCTCGCAAACATTAATATAAAAATACAATTTTTGTGATGTACTTTAAAAATATAAATGTGCAATAAAGTGAAAAATAATGACAATACTTATCTTTTATCGATGTGCCGTCCTATATGAAAACGCGGTCGAGCAACCGCCGTTTTTTTTTTTTTTTTTTTTTTTTTTGTGGTTACTGAAATGATTGAAAACTATGCTGAAATGTAGGCTATATATATATACTAATATGGAAAAAAAGAATACATAGGCCTACTTTTAAGACCCCTCTTTTTACTTTTTGACCCTCACGTGCTGTGTCATGTGGATAAGTATGACTGCGCGGTTTGTACTCTTTTATTTATAGCCGGACACCTCACCATTACACATAACGACCATTTGACATTGAATAGTCGCACATTTAGTTTTTGAATGTCTCTCTTTGCTTAATATAAAACAGCCTATGTGTTGACAGAGACGGGAACCATTTGAATGAAGACCATCGTGTTCCCCATCGAATCATTACATAAGGTAATGCAGTGTGCTTTCATTATGGGAATAAGGGGAGGGGTTAAATCCCACTCCTGTCATTGGCATTCCATAACAAATGCAGCTTTAAAACATATTTGGCATCGTGCTCCATGATTAAGTATCTCAGATCTCTGACAGCACCATCAATTCACTTATTTATGGCATTTGTTTAGAGGAAGAGCTCATGTGAAGGGGCGGTGTTTACGGCTATATAAACCTCCTTCTAACATGAGGAGCAACAGTTTTCCTACTTTCTTTTCCCAGAGTTGCGCAACAAGATAGACTCTGATTATAATAACCAAGCAGTCATACAATCTGAAGCATTATTAGTCTATTTGGTGGTTTGTTTTTCCACACTCATCCTAAAAGAATGGACTTCGACTTGCCTCCTTCTCTCCCGGTGAGCGGTATCCCATGGGACAGGGTTCTCCCGCCGTTATTCCCCCGTTTAAAGGGGACGATTGGACCTTACTCATGGACCCCGACTGAACTTTTAATCCCGGTTTCCGAACACACGGGAGCAGCACAGGTAAAGTAATTCTGTTTCTTATAAAAATTCACCACGGTAACCGTTTCTGCAATAGTTAAATCTGAAGTTGTTATTGTCACCCACAACTGTCATAAAAAACACACAATAATTAATATTTTATTAAATAAAATAATAAAAATACATTAAAATGCGTTTTACAGTAACTGTAGATAAATTCATATAAATGTACAAAACTACAAACATTATGTTGACAGATATACTTGTGGGCAAATAGAATTTAAAGTAAATAATTAGGCTATAAATTAACTGTTTATATAATTTATTTTATATCAACTTAAGAATTTAAAGAATTAGTAACAGAAGGACAAGTGGTAATATAAAGCTTTAAAGTCTATTAAAAAAAATAAGTATGTTATAAGAAATTCCAAAATTTGGATGAAAAATAAATAAATTTTCTCTGCAGTGTTAAAAATGTACTCGCAATTAATTCATTTCACTTTCTCTTCAGGTTACCTGTGATCACAACGGATTTACTGTGCAGGTTGATGTGAAACACTTCAGTCCCGAGGAGCTGCTGGTTAAAGTGGTTGGAGATTATGTTGTGGTTGAGGGAAAACATGAACAAAAAAAGGTAAGTTACCCAGCAACTTCTTTTTTTTTCTTTGTAACACTGACGTATTAACATGCATAAGGGATTATCAGATGTTACCCCAGCAATAAAACACTTTGTACAGGACATTTGAGACATGACTTTTAAGAGCATGAAAGATGATATATGTGTTCGTTCAATCCTAGGATGGTTCAGGACTGGTGACACGTCAGTTTAACCGGCGATACCGAATCCCAAATGGAGTGGACATCATGGCACTGGAATCAGCCATGTCACCGGAAGGAATGCTAGTAATCTCAGCACCTCTGACACAAGGAGACAGTTCCAGACTGTTAAATCACACCGGACCATGACGGACCACACACACAAACACACAGTTTCCTCCACACTCATGTTTGGATTCTTTGCTCTCTTAACATGTTAATGCAAGGCACTTAAAGTGCTCATATTTTCAGTTTCTCACATAATGCAATAGTAAAGACCAAAACAGACTCCTCTCACTCCACCTTGTGGCGGTGGACTACTCAAATCAACAGCATTGAATATTTGATTCCAAGCCAAAAAGAAGACTATCACATTTTCTTCGGACTTGCTGTCGGTTTAGCACACAGCCTGCAAGTGTCCGCATGTTAACAGGATCCCCTGATCCAAATCTCATACACAGTCAAACATAGAAACCCATTACCTTGTGTTGCATCACATATCACACTCCCTCTCTCACTAAATTTCATAGACTATTCAGTTAATGTTGATAGGCTATGTTGGGATTGTACATATTTTTAAAATTGAAATAATTATGTTATAATTTCGTTCATCTAATATTTGTGTGATGTACAGTTAGAATATCAATAAATATAATGTAATACACTTGATTATTTGCAAAGTTCTTTATTTAGAAATACATTCAAACATGTTTGAATCTACAACATAAAACAGCATAAATAAATAGTAACAAAAATAAACATGATAATGTGTTTGACACATGTTGCATCTTTGACATTAAACGTGTGCCTCAGAACTGCTGGAGCCTCATGTCAACCTCACTGGAAAATAAAACAAAAATTGATCAAGTCAGAAATTCATTAATGCAGATTTGTGCAAATTATGTCTAACCAGTGTTGGGGAAAGTTACTCTTAAAAGTAATGCATTACAATATCGCACTATTCTCTAAAACAGTAGCTAGTTGCGTTTCTTAGTTATGGAAAGTAATGCGTTACATTACTTTTTCTCAGCTGGGCTGGGCTTGCTTGTTTGTTTTTTTAATAAAAAAAAAAGATCTATTTTTGGCAAATGTAATGGCCCTTTCACACCAAGGGCCCTATTTTAACGATCTAAGCACATGGTCTAAAGCGCGCGGCACAAGTGCACTTAGGGCGTGTCCGAATCCTCTTTTGCTAGTTTAACGACAGGAAAAATGGTCGGCGCGCCAGGTGCATGGTCTAAAACGGTTGTCCCTATTCTCTTAATGAGTAATGGGTGTGTTTTGTGCAATAAACCAATTAGTTTCATCTCCCATTCCCTTTAAAAGCCAGTTACGCTCACGCCATAGCGGATTTGCTATTTACATGGCGGAATTTGCAAGCGGAAAAACTGAATGGTTCTCTAGCGAGGAAACGGATCATCTACGTGACAAGCCGGATTCAGCCAAAGTATTTTTATCTTTACGCACACAATAATAATCTTCTACATTGTATTCCTTTTATTTTTAATATTTGGCATGTTTGTGTGCTGCTGCGCATCCCTGTGTGTGTAATAAGCAGAGTGTACGCACGTTGTGCACCCGCCTATAGGCGCATATTACTAACACGCTCTTTAAATAACAAAACAAATATTGCGCCATTGACTTTAGACCAGGTTTCAGTTGGTCAATGGCGCAGTCTATTTCAGTTGCCTCAAAATAGCAACGTGCCAACAATGCGCCTGAACACACCTCGTTTTCAGACCAGCATGCCCATGGGTGCACAAATGCATTTGCTAATTAAACAACGTGGTGCATGATGTGAAAATGATAACTGCGTCGGGCTGAAACTAGCAAAAAACACTTGCGTCGCACCTGGCACCGCATTGCGCCGGGTGTATGATAGGGCTAGGGTTGCCAGGTTTTCACAACAAAACCCACCCAATTGCTACTCAAAACTAGCCCAATCGCATTTCAATGGAAAAAAAAAAAAATCACATCCCATGGGGTAAAATCTGCGTTTTTTGGTGGGGTTGCCCTGGTAAAATTAGCATTCCAGGGGTAAATATCACGTTACTGTTAAAGTAGCCCAATTCTGCGGGAAAACCACGGACTTGGCAACACTAGATAGAGCACCAAAAGTGAAATGAATAAGCCTCAGGCTGAAGGAAATGCAAATTCACGCCTGTACAGTAGAGGGCACAGCTCAAACAAACCTTTCAGCTGTGCTGCCATTATGAATTGCAGAAGAATAGGAAAAGAAAGTAAAAGAAACACAAATGTGTACCTAAAGTCATTTTTGCTTATTAGTTTAGTTGAATAGTTCATTGAAGGTCAGCAACAAAGACATTGGTTAGTAAAGTGAGATTAAATACATAAAGCATATTTGTGTAATTTAACATATGGAGAGCTGTCAGTCAGTACATGGGAAAACAAAGTAACTTGCGTTACTTATTTAAAAAACTAAACTTTTGTTGTAAATGTAAAAGTAATGCGTTACTTTACTAGTTACTTGAAAAAGTAATCTGTTTACGTAACTCGCATTACTTGTAATGCGTTACCCCCAACACTGTGTCTAACAGATAAAGCGTAGATATTCTCACCTAAGTTTTTCCTTAACCCATTTCCTCTGCTGTCTGAGGACTTGCAACAAAGGATCGTCTTCAAACTCATGCCCATCTGAGTCTGTTATGTAAAATATGTGATATCAGAATAAGGGAAGAGTGAAAAAAAAACTTGTTTCTTAATTTATATACACTACCGTTCGAAAGTTTCTGGTCATAAATTGATTAAAAAAAAGACAGTAAAGACTGTTACATTGTTACAAATAAATGCTGTTCTTTTAAACTTTTTATCCATCAAAGAATACTGAAAAAACCATCACAGTTCCACACATATAAGTAAATATAATAAATAATAAATATAAAGCAGCAGAAACTGTTTTCAACAGTGATAATAGAAAGATGTTTCTTAAAATCAACACTGCAGACTGGTGTGATGATGCTAATTCAGCTTAGATATCACAGGAATTAAATAAATTATAAAATATATTAAAATATAAAAAAGATATTTTAAATTGTAATAATATTTTACAATATTACTGTTTTATTAGTTTTTTTTTTTTTAATAAATGCAGCCTTGGTGAGCATAAAAAAAACTTATTTAAATATCTATAGTAGTGTATATGAATTGGTTGTAACTTGTTTTATAGTAAAATAAGTGATTTTTTTTACATATTTAAAATAAAACAAACAATTTGAAAAAAAGACCTTGTAAATTGTGCAATATTTTGTCATTTTCTGACATATATACAATGTACTACCATTCGTATGAGTTCGATCCACATTGCATTCTCTTGTTTTAAGCACACTGTGAAGGGTCAGTCATGCTATTTATAACAGGTTCGGACTAAAACCTCGACCCTTACTTGACCTGTTAAATGCACGTTGTCATACAGTTTTACAGCTAGTGCATGAGGTCGTCCTACCTTCTGCATCCTGCAAGAGTTGATCTATGACCTCCAAAGGTTGCTGCGCACCAGAACAAGAGGCAACAGGGGATTGTGGGGGTGGAGGTGGGGTATATGTTGGGGAATCTGAAGAACTTGGAGTTTTGCACTGGGTTGGGGAATCTGTCTCGGCAAAAAGCACCTCAGAGACAACCTGTCAATGTCAAGGACAGCGTTTTACAATTTGCTAGTCTGTTTCACAAGAAAATAAGAGATAATGTACAGTTACGGTCACCATACACATCAATTCAATTCACATTTATTTGTGTAGCGCTTTTCATATTTGCAGCATCAATTTACAGCGAAAACGTAACCTCTGACGCGATGCGTGACGTAGGATGTGGAGTATCGTAAACTTAGACGTCTCTCGCGGTTCAAACAAATATGGCTGGCAACAATCTCAAGCTCTTCTTCTCTTATATCAAAATCCTCCAACATTTCTCTTTAAAGTTTTTCGTTTTAGACTTCTAATTCATGACCGGAGTTTTGTTTTGCTCTATCCTCTGCTTTCGCGTTCGTTGTTGTGTCATGCGTCGGGTCAAAGGTTACTCTTCCATGGCAAATCGATGAGTACGGCTGGCTGCCTAAAGCTAGTTATTATAGTTAATAAAGTTTTGGGTGAACTATCCCTTTAATTCAAAATGAACATTTAACCCTTTTGCATTTACTCACTCACAAACTAAAAGGTCATGTCTCAACATCTTCAAAAACTTGTATAAAAAAACAAGCACACAAACCTGTCCCAGAGCATTGTGTATAGGTGAGGGTGGTGGTGCTCGATTTCCAGACCGTCCTCCTCGAGTTGACCTTTGACCCTCTTCTTGCCAACTGTTTTTTACACTAGGCTCCTCTGGTTTGTGATTCACCCCTTCATGACCCCTAGAATTTCTGACCCTCATTGGAATGCTGCCTCGCTCGCCTTCATGTCTAGAAATGCAAGAAAATCATTTGCAATATTAAACATTAATATTACAATTACTTGGTCTGTTTCGGACAGTTATGTAAAACATCTAAAGTACCTTTCAGATTTTTTCTTTCGGCTTGAAGGTGCAATCTTCTCACGTCTCTCGTTTTCAGTCTGTCTTTTGACAGCGGCGACTTCCTTCTCCTGAAGGGCCGACCACCGGTCCTCTGTGCTGTCAGAAGTCTGTGGAGATGGAGAAGAGGATCTCTGCTTTCTGCCGTGCTTTTCTGTGGTTTCTGGGATGCTGACTTGTGTTCTGATTTGCTTGTGATGTTGTGGTTGGACAGAAGAGGTTTCCAGATTCTTTTTGACAGTCTTCCTGGAGCGTTGGGGAAGGGGTTTGGGTTGGATATCGGGGTCTGGTTGCTCCCGGGTGACATCAGGCTGGAGTCTGGAAATGCTGGGGCTTGAAATAGGGAGAGCATACTCAGGGACTGGAGGATCGAGGCTAGCGAAGGTGACCGGAGTGAATGACAGATTTGCTCTGTGATGATGCATGCTGTTTAAAGTGCTATGTTGTGCCTTCTGAAAGGAAACAGAAGAAAAATGTATTCCTTTAAAAAGTTTTCAGATCTGCATGAAGTAAATATGAAAATCTAAAACTGGTGGGTTCCATTTATTTTGTTAAATGCAATTTATACAATGCAACTAACCATTTATAATTATGCATTTATGACAGCAAAATAAGTAATCAAACTTTAAAACAATTCCCATGTTTTATTGTTGACGTCAAGGCAGTGCATCAAATGAAATGTTATTATGGCACACATTTATCTGGTGGATGTAATTTAAGAAAATGTTTAAAACAGTACAAATTAGTGAGCATAAAAAAACCTTTTTCAAAAAATAAATAAATATATAAATTGGACCCTAAAATTTTGAATATTATATTATATTATATTATATTATACCTGGCAAAGAACCGCAATAACAAAAAATTGACTTTTGGGTACATATTACATAATACACATACACAAGAAGTAACCCTGATGTGCATTGAGGCACTGGTTCACCTGGTTTGTTGCTACAGTGTGTGATAGAGGTATATGGAGAACAGAATTGTGGGAAGGGCCCTCCTGACCCCATTGTCTGGCCTGTTCCATCTTCCTCCTCAGACGCCACTGAAACAGGATGTCATCTTCACGACGGACACCTGACCCCTCAGAACCAACTGCTGGTGGTAAAAACATTCCCTCACACAAACTGGGCTCTAAAACCCCTTAAAGAGACAGAAAAAAAACAAACAAAAAGCTCTCACGCACTTTTATTACACTAATATAAATACCTAGCAGGCCAAAATGGCAATTATACCCTTTTTCTGTTTGTTTTTAGTTAACTGAGCATGTCTACAAAACCACTTCTTCTTTTTACTGCATTTGTGGTAAGAGGTGCATTTTAATCTGATAAGGATGTGTTTTTGAAATCAGCAACACACAGATGTTCTGAAAAAGACAAATAGGATGTGGCATGTTACATAATATACAGTAAATGTGTTGATGTTTTTTATGTGTTACACCTGTTACTTACTATTGGTTGAGCCCATTAAGGTGGACATGACTGGTCTTCGGACCGGCTCATCAGTGCTTACGGGGGAGGAGAAAAAATCCGAGCAGCCCAGACCCTCAGAGCTGATAGGCACAGAGCCACTGCTGAGGGAATGCTGGCTGAAAACACATGGATTAAATGTCATGTAAACTATTCAAAGCTAATGACTATGAAGTGAAATCCCAAGGTGAAATAATGCAACAACCAATATACCTCATTGCTGTGAGGTTAAAGAAAATTCATCAACACCTAGAATGTTATCAACCAATCAGAATCAGGAATTCCTTGTAGTAATAATTCTTAGTTAAGACTTTTAACTTTTTAATAAAGCAACATGAAAGACCATTTTGTTACTAAAAACACTGATATCATAGGCAGCGAGTTATGTTTATTCATTATTTAAGATGCCCACCTTCCATGTAAATTTATGTAAAATACAATTTACCATTGTGCAAAAAACAGAAAGCACAAGCTTTTGTGTCAGGTTCTTTTGTTGTAGTGCTAAATATAATGGTAGAATTGTGTGTATTTATGAGCTGCTAGGACCCAATGTGAGATCCACCAATCAGAGAGGTTCTCAAATCTCAATCGATTTTTTGATTGGATAAACTTAATGGAGGATATCTCGTGTTTTTCCGTGGGTGCTCGACCCACGGGATCGGCACCCATGACTGATATATGACTGATTCTTTGATGCATAGAAAGTTCAAAAGAACAGCATTTATTTGAAATAGAAATCA
Organism: Mylopharyngodon piceus; assembly: GCA_039654765.1. Classification (NCBI taxonomy): domain Eukaryota; kingdom Metazoa; phylum Chordata; class Actinopteri; order Cypriniformes; family Xenocyprididae; genus Mylopharyngodon; species Mylopharyngodon piceus. The sequence goes on from CM077447.1 coordinate 21,590,765, forward strand.
TTATAAATGTCTTTATTGTCACTTTTTATTTCAGAGCTGCTTTATAGATGAATTTAACTCATTTCATATTTGATGAACTTTACACAGTTACTGAACAGAACTAAAAACAACATTGAACAGATCTCAGCTGAACAATGATACTATTTTTTCTTTTCAGAGCTGCTTTACAGCAGAATTAAACTCTGTTTGCATCACTGAATCATTATTTTCCTGTTTACCACTGTAAATCTGCTTTGAAACAATCTGTATTGTATAAAGTGCTACATAAATAAAGGTGACTTGACTTTTGATCAATTTAATGAGTGCTTGCTGAATATAAGTAAAAAAAACTCACTTGATTGTGAAACTCCTGTATAGACCTTCACACTTGAACATTCAGTACTGACACTCAGCCAGGAAACTGAATATGTTGGTGGTTATTTATCACTTGTGAAATGACATTTCCCCTCTTGAGTGAGTGTGTGTTTACAATATGTGTGGTAAGGTGCTCACCTCCTCTGCAGTAAACAGTTGGCCCGTTCCTGTAGCTGCAGTATCTCAGGTTCTTCTTGGTCACAGTGCGATGATTCAGATAATGACTGGTAGAAAATTTGTGGTGGAGATCACAGGAATAAATTACATTTTAAAATATATTAAAAATTAAAATATTATTATATATCACAATATTTGTATGCTCACCAAGGCTGCATTTATTTGATCCAAAATATAGTATAACATTATTTAATATTGTGAAATATTACAATTTAAAATAACTTCCTATTTTAATATATTTTACAATGTAAATCAGATAATTCCAGAAGGATTAAGATAATGTCTTGAAAGAAATTTGTGGTGGAAATCCATGAGATTATCAACAATTCTAATACTGTCACCAGTAATAACAGTCACTGTATGTCAGTGCTTTATGACCAGGTACTGACATTTAGGGACAGCCTGGGATAGTTTCCATCAGGCATGCTGAGGACATGACCATGAGTGACGTCCTGCAACTCAAAACAGGGAATATGGGCCAAGGGTTGCATAACAACTCTCTGTTGTGGGGAATTTATAAATACATAATGTTTGATGCTTAACAGTCAATGCTTTATATTAAGTGGTTTTATTATGTCTAAGTGAGTTCTTCTTCCTTTAATGCTGAGGCATTCTAGAGCCGTTTACATTAATGCAACATGAAAGACAGGAAGTTCAACAAACCATTACAATCCTACAAAGTACCGTTTAAATGTTTGGGGTCGGTAAAATTTTTAATGTGTTTGAAAGAAATCTCTTATGCTCACCAAGGCTGTATTTATTTGATTAAAAATACAGTAAAAACAGTATGAAATATCATTACAATTTAAAATAACTGTTCAAAAGAACAGCATTTTGTAACATTTTAAATGTCTTTACTGTCACTTTTGATCAATTTAATGCATCCTTGCTGAATAAAAGTATTGATTTCTTTCAAAAAAAAAAAAAAAAACTAAATTATATACATATACTCCTCGTCTAAATAAAGAATTCTCATGGAGGGAGATTTTCCAGCTACCACCACTAGATGGCAACAATCATCCACCACACTACATAACATCTGGCAACATGAGACAAAATATCTTACATTGTTCTCATTTACTTCATAAACACAATTCAATTGCAACTGCATCATATATAAGACCTACATCAATATAATTAATATAACAAACTGAAAATTATTTGGCATTCTCTTTAACATATGGCCAAAATGACTTCAGCTCTTTTAGGCAAATCAGTTGGTCAAATTTATGCAAAACGTACCAGCATACTGAGTTCAAGCATGTGTCTAGCTGGAGACAGTGTGGTTTCATCACGCAGTGGCTTTGAGATTGGGCTCTGGGAGCTGGCAGGGTCATCGTTCAGGAGATCAAGTGGATCTAAACACAGGATATACACACACGAAAAAGTGCAAAGGAAAAGTGTGATGTGTGGGTTGATAATATAAAGTATTTCAGATCAAACTAAAAATGACAGATGTATTATTAAAAGTAGTACATTCATGAATTAATTAACTGGGTCCACACACCTCTGATATGATTCTCTGATGTTTGTGTTGGTGTTGAAGTGGATGGAGGGGATGTGGACATCCACCAAAACGGCTGATCATCTCTTCCCTCAGTTGCCTGAAGCTGTCTTTCCTCTCGACTCTGTGGCTTTCCAAAACGGAAGCGTTCAATATACCTTGAAGGATTTAATTGCAAGAAGGATGCCATATAATGAACAAGCAACAATACATTCTTTCATTGTAAACATTAAGGCAGCATTAAGGTATACATTTTTATCAATTCATGCATTCGAATTGAATTCTAGCACCATGCTCTATGTTTGAGCTACTGGAACATTCTGTGGCAGGAAAGGCTCTGCTGTAAATGCCCACTTCCCACTGTGATGCCATATACATCTGTAATCATTTCATCATGTCTGGTAATGGTCCTTATCAGTAACAGGAAATCAATCTATGGATGTAGTGCAGGGTTTGCTGTCTGGTATAAAACCAACAATCTGTCAGCAACACTGAGAAGACATACCAAGATCAAGACTCAGCTTGTCCCAGTGCATTAACAGCTCAAAAATGGGTAAGAACTGAATATGTGTATTATATGACGTTTTTTAAACGCCTCTCAGAGTGTAGTAAATGTATAAAATATATTTCAAAATATAATCTATAACTGCTAGAATGACAGCATTGTAATGTTAGACTGAATTGCATTTGGTCTTCTTTATTCAATCTGTTTGCATTCTGTATTGCATCTAAAGACCAATTCACAAAACACCAACAGACGTCAACAGACACTTTGTCGGGTTTTGTCGGATCAGTGTGTTACCCCTGTAAGAGCCGGTTGGCGTCTGTCGGAGCTTGTTTTTGCCGACTAAATCGGTATTAGAATGTTTGATAAGTGATGTGCTGTAATCTGGTGACTGTCGCCGTTGGTCTGTGTCTGTCAGTGTGGATTGGTCTTTTTCCACAATTACACTGTAAAAACATTAAAGGGATAGTCCACCCTAAAATGGAATTGAAGTCATTATTTACTCACCCTGGTGTTGTTCTAATGCTGCATGTCCTTCTTTCTTTTTCAGACCACAAAAGGAGAATTTAAAAAAAAAAATGTCCAGCTTGTGCTCATCCATATAATGACAGTGAATAGCGACCAGCATCAAGCTTTTAAAAAAAGACACAAAGTATCACAGAATGATCCTGTGCAAGCTTTTTAAAAAAAGCTTGATCCTGGTCGCTATTCACTGCCATTATATGGACGAGCACGAGAGGATTTTTTGTTTTGTTTTGTTTAATTCTCCATTTGTGATCAGAAAAAGAAGAAAAATTTTCATTTTATGGTGAACTATGCCTTTAAAAGTCTTGAGTTTAGTACTGCTAATAAGTGCATTTTTCAATATTTAGCTCAAACTCAGTCAGTTAGCCAATTTTGTGACCTCATTGCTTTGATTCACAATTCACTCATTTTTCACAATTTGTTATATCTTCTCACTAAAAATCAAGTGATGAAGTGACTGATTTCCACATTAATGACTGATTGCCACAGTAATGGCCACATAAAGCGTGAGGACAATGCCAAAAATCTTTTGCCAAGACAAAATATTTCTTTAAAGATGAAATCAAACAGCAGAAATGATGTGAAGTCCTGTAGTTTATGTCAAATATCCTTCTGTCAGTTTATGGAAAAAGAAAGCATTTTTTTGTTTTTCCTGTTGATGCGTTTCATTTGTTTCATTGATCAAGATTTGAAAACAACAACAAAAAAAGTTTTATTTTAGGTTTTTATATCCAAAATTTTAGGATAATGGGATTTTGGTGTGTGAAACTGCATGGGAAAATTATGTTGCACATGAAACACCACAATGTTAAGATGATACATCCGAAACAGACCCAAAAGCAGCCCTCACCTGTTTTCTCTCATTTTTCTTTGTATAGATGCCACAAGTTTTGGACCTGAAAACTTGACCGGAGGCGCAACAACTTATACCACTATGCAGCCTAAGGGCTTAGGATTTGGGATCTTTTTTATATGCATTTTCATTGCCACCTTCATAGTTGGTTTCATTGGAAACGGGCTTGTCATATTTCTGACCGGCTGCAGAATGAAGACGACAGTCAACTCTATTTGGTTTCTCAACTTGGCGATTGCAGACTTCTTCTTCATATTATCCATAATGATATTACCTTTTATTGGCTACTTTTCAAACTTAATGTACGTTATCTCCATGACGATATCACTAAACCAGTTTGCTAGCATTTTTTTTCTTGTGGTCATCAGTCTGGACCGATGTCTGTGCACATGGATGGTTGTTTGGGCTCAAAATAACCGAACTGTACTTAGAGCCAGGATCATCTGCGTGATTGGGTGGGTTTCATCCATTGGCTGCAGCATCCCTTTCTTCACTGTGAATGTGTTAACTGCTAAGTTTCTGGTCACATATGTATTTTTATTGGGTTTTCTCATCCCGTTCCTGATCATTGCATCTTCACACATTGCTATTGGAGTACGAATCAAACGCCTCAAAATGGGAAAGCAGCAACAGGTCGCACCGGGTCATCATTGCTATCATCCTGACTTTTTTCATATGTTGCTTTCCATACTTTGTTTGCTTCTGTGCAACAATGAATGGAAATCCAGAAATGGATAACTGGAGTGCCAATGATAAAAAAGTATTTCTGACAGCATTAATATTCAGTGCCTATCTGGTTTTTCTAAACAGCTGTCTGAACCCCATTCTCTATGTGTTCATGTGTGATGAGTATAAGAAGAAGCTGAAACAGTCTCTGCTGCTGGTGCTGGAGATCGCGTTTGCTGAAGATCATCTGATCTTTAGAGGAAGGCAGATACAAAAGGACGAGCAGAACAAGAAAAACACCTTTGAATTGTTAGATATGTAGAAAAACAGTCTCTAAATGATTGTGACCACCATAACTGTGTGATTCTCACCATCACATCAACCACTGTAGTCTTTATCAATGCTTTTAAAGTGTCCCTATTATGGATTTTTGAAAATTACCTTTCATGTAGTGTGTAACATAGCTCTAAGTGAATGAAAACATCCTGCAAAGTTTTAAATCTAAAAGTGCACCGTATATAAAGTGAGTCTCTCAAAAGTAAGAGTCGACTCTGAGTCAATTAAACGAGTTGTTTGTAAAACGAATCCCATGCCTTTTCGTTGTGACCTCACAACGAAATATTAGCATATTGCCCGCCCACTTGCACAGACGCCAGGGAAACTCCAAAACTCCAATCCTAAACACCCTGCTCCGAGTCAAACTCGAACCCCGGCACAATCGCCGCTGGCATGTGAGGCAAATGCAATGATGCTAAACAGTGCATTCTCTATCAGTCGTCAGTGTGCAGTAGTTTAACTGTAAAAGTCCCACTATCTGGCCACTGTTATACACGCAATGCGAGAGTGGATGTCTGTTTATCACAGCTGACGCACAACAAAATGCTTCAAGAAAAATAAAGCGCAGATAATGAACGAACGACAAGGAAGCACAAAAAATGAACATACAGTACACAAGAGTAAATACAAACGAGTCCATTGTTAGTCGCCAACAGCACAGCAGCTCCAGACAATCAAAACCCAGTGTACTCACATGAGTAGCGGGATCAAAGCTCCGCGTCTGTTTTCAGGCCTTCTCACTTAGCTCTCTCCAGCGCTGGAAAGCTTTTATAATATAAACGTGGGTCCTAAGGCGCTTGCCCAGTCATATACCTTCAATGATATTCTTTTGAGCTCTTTTGTATTGTGTCCCATCTCTCGTTCTGCAGTTTTTTTGTTCTTATTTTCAAATCTCCCTCTTGGTCAAGTACAGGTCTCTCTCCTCGACCGTTATTCGCACCCTAATGCTGATTGGTTACACGTTTGTTGTTGGTATCAGCCCGACTAACTTCTAAACAGTGTATTTAAAACAATACTGAGTCCACCTTTAAATTCCCCAGACCTGCTCATCTGAGAATTAAGGTGTCACTAGACTCACCTCATGTGGCAATGTTACTCTAGAACACCAGCTTTCCTTTAAGGCCCCGATATACTTCAAACGAAATCTAAGAACAAACTGATGTGACGTCATTTCGAACAAAATCAGGCCAAAACGAAGTTCGTTTTGTGGTCTTTTTGGAAGTTCGAAACGGCTTGCCAAAGCGACCTTTCAGGAAAAGTTCGCTCCAGCTGCAAAACACCTTCGTAGTACCATTGGTCCGTGAAGACAACGTAATAGGAGGTGTGCGCCAAGGCTCCGCCTTGATTCGCGTGGAACTAATCTCTGACTCATTTCATCTGTAGAGTTTGTTGAGGTAAGATCTCCGCAGATGAAAACATGAACACACTGGATAGCCGCTTTATAGTACAAAATGAAGTTGTGCTTCTGATGAAATGAGGGACTGACACTGTTTTTCATGTTTGACACTGTAAAGCTGCTTGCTTTTAAGCAATCTATTGAATAAAGTGCTATATAAATAAACGTGACGTGACTGGCGTGCTAATTTGCAGAGCTCGTGCTAACACACCAATGTTGTTATGATCAGACGCTTTTCTTATGCTTTCTATAAAAATGCTTGCAGTTTTCTCATTTTTGTTGTGTTTTGTTTTTTTATTACTGAGAAGAAAGTGTACAGCACGTATTTACATATTCATCTAACCGTCGCTCTCAGCAGTGTGGGCGGTGTCAGATGTTCGATTACAGTATATCGCTGGTCACGCATTTCAAACTTCGTTTTACTCCTAAACGAAGAACGAAAAAGAACTTCGTTTTAAGTATATTGGGGCCTTTAATGGAGGAAAGCTACTGTTGACATTTCAAATGCATGGTTTTCTGCATAGAAAATGGTGTGTGAAATTACCTTATTTTTGACAAACAAAGTCCAGTTCCAGATGTAAAAAACTTCATTTTCTTGATAGAGAAGCTGTTTTTTAATAATGTTTAAACAGACTTAACATGACCAAGATTTTTAAAATGTTTCTGAAAGAAGTCTTTTATGCTCACCAAGGCTGCATTTATTTAATCAAAAATACAGTAAAACCAGTAATAATGTTAAATATTATTACAATTTAAAATAGCTGTTTTCTATTGTAATATATTTTAATTTTAAATTGCAAATTATTCCTATGATGTCAAAGCTGAATTTCAGCATCATTACTCCAGTCTTCAGTGTCACATGATCCTTAAGAAATCATTCTAATATGCTGATTTGCTGCTCAAGAAACATTTCTTATTATTATCAATGCTGAAATCTGTTGTGCTGCTTCATATTTTTGTGGAAAGCTTGATACATTTTTTCATTATAAATGTCTTTAATGTCACTTTCAAGTTTAATGTATCCCTGCTAAAATAAATCAATTTCTGAAAAAAAAATTTTTTTACTGACCCCAAACTTTTGAACGGGTGTGTATATTGGAAATTTTGGCAATAAATATATAGTATTTCATACTCCAATCAATTTTAGTCATTAGTTGTACATTATTGTTGCTTCCTGGGATTAGTAGTTCAGATCAGCCTCATAAAAAAGTATATACAGTTTTGTTTTCCGATTTTCAAATATTATTTTGCTTCAAATCAAAGGTTTATTTATAATCAAATGTAATATTGCCAATAGAGATTTCTCTTACTTTGCAAGAACTGAGGGTTCCTTTGCCCCCGTTGTCACTGGTGAAACCATGTTTCTCATGGCTTGCATCTGAGCTTCAGAGCAAGAAGAAGCGTTAGTGTTGTCTGTGGAGCAGCTCAGGTCAGTAGAAGGCCAAGACTCTGAGAAGCTCAGCTGGCGTTCAGTAGACAAAGGAGGGCAGAGCAGGACACTACGTGATCTTTCATGAATATCCTGGTCCTCCGTCCTCAATGGTGATGTCTGAGTAGGAGGATCTGGAGGATTGGGTGGCTCAGCAAACCGGACAGGACTCAAGGCCTGCAATGTGCAATGCAAAAAAGACAACATTGCCATGTGCTTTTGTAAATTAAAGCCATGTTTTTCTAATCTCAGCACTTTCAGTCATTTCAAATTTGACAGTTCTTGGGTTTTATATATATATATATATATATATATATAACTTCCCCTTCCTCTTGCAGCAACATCTCTTCTCTTTGCTGATAATGTGTTTACTGGCGTGAGGGCGGGACAACGTCACTCACATGAGATCCACCAATCATCTAACCAATTCCCAATGGACAAAACGTTTCTTTTCCTTTCCTTTTTTCTTGTATGAGAAGCCGTCGCACTCGGATATACATCACAACAATAGACCTTATTCAGAGCAACGCCATGACAGGTATGAAAGCGAGGCTGTGAGAGACAGACTTAACGTGTTTTCAATGGTATCCGCTGTAAAAAGCTGTATAAAGCTCCTAGATTACTTATAATTTTCCATAGCTCATGTTGTCTGGAATTTTCTACTTACTGAATAGTGCACAGTATATAGTGCATACTGCCTAGTGCCTACTACTATTAAAAAAACAGTATGTGAACCACAACTCTCTATGCATGGTGAACGTTTCAAGCAGTAATTCTCTTCCATATTGTCATTTTTGTATTTTAAAATGAATTGTGTTTAAAATTCAAAATGCACATGCTGTGTACATTATACAGATGGTAGTATGCTATTCCACATGTGTTTGCCAATTGTAATTTACAAGCATTGAAACTGTATCCAATGTAATGTAAATACACTTCTCTCACCAGCCTTCTTTGTTGCTTTGGGATTTTTCTGGATCTAGATGGGCTGTAGTGGCTCCTGGACAAAGGAGGATCTGGAGGAAATGGATTCTGTCTTGTGAAAACAGCTCCACCGCTAAGAGAAATGACAAAGTGTTTTACATCAACCTGATATAATCCAGATTAATCTGATAGTCTGACAGCGTTTGACATCCAACCCACCTTGATCTCATAGTTTTCATGCAAACCTGTTCTGCTCAATAAAAACAAAGAACGCAAGTGGAGTTTCATCATACTGTAGGATCCATGAATATCTAAATAAAGACACAGTTTGGTGAAACTACATTATGATCCGGTGTTTATGTTGCACGAGCGTCAACTGTATCTTAACCGTCGCGTGAGTACGTTACTAGGGGATTAAACGGTCATTTAGCACCGTATTTAGTCAGATATACGCTATTTAAAATCTTAAAACAATACATATCAGAATATAAACACAAACTCATTGCAAATTTGTTGTATGGTTTGATATTACTCAAGAAAGTATCTCCTCTTACTTTTCGAATTGTGTGGCCGTGTTGAATCCTGGGATATGTAGTCAGAAAACTATTGTTTACATTGTTGTCGAAGACAGTTGACCAACCAACCAAGTTTAGTATTTTGTGATCGACAGCCATTTGAACCAATAAGAGCGATGCACTCTCATCTCATGCAGCCAATGACGAGCCAGGAATCTCATTGCGCGCGGAAGAGGAAAGTCGGATTGTGACAGAAGCGTTCATGTCTCTCAGCTAAGGATTGAAAGGTGAATAACGTGTTGTTTTGTATTTATAAAGTATTTCCACGTTCCCAAATTATATTATTTACAGTATTATGTTTTTGTTAATGCCTTTTTGAAGTCGGTGAATTGATTAAATGCCGTTAATCAGGGATTTAAGTGGTTTTCCAGCTAGCTAACGACAGCTGTTTATATCATTGTAGCTGATTAGCAAAATAATACTATCGTTGTTTTTACGTGTTATTCATGACCACTGTGATTTCCCTTTTTCAAACATTTATTTTGATTTACTGAAAATTTGTAACACACACACATTAGAATTAGGATATATATATATATGCCCTCAAAATATATCAAATTGCAGCACATCCACTTAATTTTATATTAATTTCATTGCAATTTAATTTAACCCATTTCATTTATATTAGTCATAAGTAGCAAATCACTAATCCTCATCCTCTGAATGATTTTACAGGTAAAAAAAAAAAAATCCCTGTTGTGTGAGGATCACTGTCTGAGGGCACAATGCTTCACTGTAAAATCAAGACTGAAAAAACAGGTGAGGATGCAAACAAGAGCTTCTTGTTACATTTCTGTTTTAGTGTGTGAAGAGTCCTTGAAAAAGTGATTTTATTTGGTAAAAATGGTTCTTTTCAGATGCTGGGGCTCGAAACCGCCTTGATGCGGTATTGCAAGGTCTGGTTGAGAGGAGCGACAGTGAGAGGTTAGTGCATTAATGTGCCTTGAGCATTGAAAGCTAGACTGTAACAACAAAGCTGCAAATGGACCTCAGGCAATTAAAGCGCATTAGTGATGAGTCCACTTTTATAGATTGTCAATTATCCAGAATGTCTAGAAACATATACTTAATTTATTACACAATGTACTCCCACAAACATTATCTGTTGTGTCCTTTTGTTGTTTTTTAACATTAGTGATTGCATTGTATTTGAGCAATGGAACAGCTGCAAAGTTTGTTCTGACTGTGCTGAAACTGCACTTCCTTTACAGTAACTGTGTCTTAACCACTAACCAGGTGCGACATCATAATATCGTACTGTAAAGTAATTTGTCTGATAAGAGCATGATTGATGTATGATATAGCCTACATCAGTTAGTGTTAGTGAGTATTGTAAGTGCAAGGCTCGAAATTGCGACCATTTTAGTCGCATATGCTCCCTAAATTTAATGCGTGCTACCTCAAAGTATATCTGGGAGCATGTGTGCGAGTGCAAATAATCATTGAGGTGCGACCTGTTTTCATTTCTCTACAAAACGTTCGCTAATTACTATGTGCCTGCTGTCAGCTGATACAGTTACCGGTCCACCATTCTATCACACAACCAATTAAACTTCATCTTAATGTTCTTAAGTTTAAAGCAGACTTATGGCTGGTTAATATAGCCGCCAATACTGGCGGTTTAGTTTCATGTTTGAAAGTATCATTCTTTCCAACATTTCTTATTTTTCTTATTCATTTTTTTAAACAAACTCATTACATCATTTAATGCAGTTTTAATGTTTCAGTGTAAATGATTTAATTTAATTGGTAACAGCCCCATAGTGTCTTATTATTCTAGAATTTATTGATCAAATTTAGGAATTTAAAATGAAAGATGAAGCATATATTTAATTAGATATAAAAAAAGCCCTTTAAATATCACAAATATGCAGATTTAAATATGTCAAAGCTGATAGAAAACTGATGAGAATATTGCTTCAGAATAAATTATATTTTTTATATTCCAGGCAAGTACATGACAAGACTTAATGTCAAGCCTTATATATATATATATATATAATATATTAGTTGTGGTGCTCCTAAATTTTTGCTGGTGCTCCTAACTTTTTGAACTTGGGAGCGCCAGTGTTACCAAGTAAAACAGTTAATTTCGAGCCCTGAAGTGACTAGACTTTTATATTCAAAATGGCTGCCCTAAGCACTCGGTGAAGAGCGTCAAAGATGTCTATCTATCAGAGGTGTTAAAAGCGATCAAAATGCTAGGGGGAAATGCTGGTATCGTCACATTTTAAAAATTTCAGTACTGACTTGGTACCCAAGTCAGATGCCAACGCACATGCCTTGTCGTTTTAGAGAAACTCTGACCCAGTCACTTGCCATAACAATTTGGCCCATGTCAAAGTCTCTCAGATATTTATTCCTGCTCATTTCTCCTGAATCCAACAAGCTGATTACAAAAACTGGTTGTTTTTTACCGTCTAATCTATCCAGACCTTAATATATGGCCTTGTTAGGAGATGATGCTTCACCTGTGACTGGTCATAATGATTTGGTTCATTAGTGTAAATTTCAGCTGCTTGACTGTTTATATGATCACAAAATGTAAACACCCAGCTCTAATCTGCTAAATGCGACTGGAAGTGATTAGGTAGTTTGGATTCTCTGAACATATGACCATTTATGGTGTCTCAAAGGTTTTGTTTCCACTTAACTCGGAAAAAAACTTAGAATTCTATTGATTAATTTATTTGTTACAATCCATTTATATTTCAGCTGTCTGAATAATTACTAACCCTGATGGTCTGAGATCATTTACTGCTATAATTATATTTCTGGAAATACTCTCAACATGTTTAGTGATCACCAGCAGTAATGCTTTAATGTGTTCTCTGAGAACCTTGCAAAGTTTTCCGATAAACAATCAGGAATAGGAAATTGTGTCTGAGTAATTATTGCCAATAAGTGCCTTTCAGATTAAGAAGCAGTTTTTTTGGGAGGGGAATTGGCATCTGTACAATCCTCCTTTTCCTTCCTTTCCTGCACAGGGAGCAGAATGAAGAGGATTCTGGTAAAATGGTGGCAGACTCTTTGAGCAAGTATGCACATGGATTTTTACTTAACCTGCAGAAAACACTGTCTTTTCCCGACAATCGTAATGAACATGAAATTCCCCCACACACACACACACACACTTTTTTTTCTCCTTTCTCTTTCACAGGGATTTGTCACCTTCTTCTGCAGGGAAAAGGCAAGGAAAATCTTCTGACCTTTATGTTATGGTTAAAAAAATGTGTTTGTTTTTTTTTTCTTTTTAATCAGAGGAATGGTATTTTTGACCAAACAGTCACTGTTGCCCCTTTAAGATCAAAGATTGATTAAAGCTCTTCAGCCTTTAAGGGTGCTTTGTAAATATTTACAAAACAGCAAATGTTTATTCCTTAATGGTTTGGTAGTGGTTACTGTAAGAGCCTCTTTTTACCTTTCACAGGCCATCATCACGATTCCCACAACACAGAAGGAAGAAGCGTAAAGAAATGGATGATGGTCTGGCAGAAACCAACCAGCACAAACAAAGTAAGAGCTAGATCACAAGCATCTACGCTTTATCTACTGCTCTCAATTTTGGGAAATTAACACCCAGCAACAGCCGAACTAGGGTATTTTATTTTCACATTGGCAAATAATTTTGCCTTATCTACTAGCTGTTGTGGTAGGCAGCTACTCACTTATCTTTATTTTAAAATTGTGTGTATATCGGTGGTGTGCGGTCCATATAAGCTGCGAATGCTCTGCATACCCAAGCAATTTGTGGACTCACTGATTAACATTAACATTATAAATCAATATAAAATCTCTTTTTGAGACCTACATGATAAAATGTTGGTAATGCGTATGTAACTGTCCGTAATTTATTTATTTGCCAAACAATGATAATTTTCTTTAAACCTGCCAGTTACAAAGGCTTCCGGGTAAGCGGATCTACAGCAGCTTTTGCGCCTTTACTCTGTTGTAATGTATTGTCATCATTGTCCCGCGTTTTCATTGGTTTGCTGGCATATGGGGGATTTCATGCACAGGGAAAGCTGTGAGTGGAACGCTCGCCCAAGAGGAAAAATGTGCTGCTGCTGACAGATCTCGATCACCGAAAATCACATTATATTTGAGACAAAACTAACTAGACTAAATCAACTGAAAAAAGTCATAACTGAAACTATTTTCATAGTATTTCATTTTCTCCACAGGGAAATGTGTTTTTAGTGAAAACTTATAAACTGTTAAAGACAGACCTACATTAAGTAGACCTACTGTAACTATCTGAGGCTGTTAATTGATAGTCTATGGCTATGCGTTTGTTGAAGTCATCAATTTGCATTATTTCAACTTATTTTTTAAAGAATACTTATATTTTTTTATTATACTTACATTTATTCTAATTATATTTGATATATGATCGCGAGTGAATGCAATCATCTTTCTCTTTAATATTAGTTACAGAATAAACATGAAATGAACATCTGTTGAAAGATACAGTACAACTTACTGAAACATATAATATCTTGTGTAATCGCTCAGTAAGTGTTTCAGCTTTGCAAAGACATCAATAAAATAGCTTGTAAACACTGTGTCACGTAGCATTTACCACAGCTTGTTAGTTCTCCAGAGAAATGAACTCTTTCGGTAAATATATGTATTATATTAGCCTATATACTCACTATATTTTACTTAACTTGTTAGTGATGTCTTAATTATTTAATGTATGTTTAAATAAATCTGTCATGACAGCCACTGTGTAAATGATTGCATTTCAACAACGAAAAAACATACTTTTTTTAATTAGATTTAGAAGTTAATGCAAAAACTGCCTCATGTGCAGTTTACAAGTTTGCTTACAATTTGTTATTTGAATATATTATATTATTATAACTGAATTTAGGCTAATAGTTTGGGCTCTGAACCTTTAATATTATAGTAATGCACATATGTATATATATGTGTGTGTATATATATGTATATAGAGAGAGAGAGAGAGAGAGAGAGAGACAAAATAACCAAGTAAGGGAAAGCGCAAATGGTGATGTATAAGATGAATTCAGGTCAACTTTAAGTGTACGACATAAATGTTTACTGGCAATTTTGTATCTTACAAGTAACATGTTTTAGCATTTCTGAAAAACGCTGTTGGGTTTTCATATCAGGGAACATTCTGTGGTGGCTTGAGTGAGTTTTTATCTTTAAAGAATTAAATGGAATTTGAGTTTTTTTTTTTTTGTCTTCATCTCATAAGAGCCATTTCCTGTTTTCTTACGTGCTTCACATCTCATCTTCTCCATCAGATGCGTATATTATCAAGTTATTTGACCGCAGTGTGGACTTGGCTCAGTTCAGCACCACCACGCCACTCTATCCCATTTGTCGGGCGTGGATGAGAAACAACCCCTCCATGCGAGAGAGAACTGCGCCCAGCCCCCCTCACAGCTCCGGGGAGGACGAGGTCACACACAGCATTCACTTTGCAATGATTTTAAATACTCATCCTGTTCAGATCATTAACTTCTCTGAATAACACATTTCAGTCTATAACTGCATTTGGAAATTTAGTGTTGGTTTTCAAAGATAGGTGTGTTTCAGGTTAAATACAAGCTAAACTCTCTCTCACGTTTGCCACTGAAAATATCAAACAAACAACAGTAATGTACAGTGGAAGTCATTAAATCAATGCTTATATTTTTGTTAGAGCACTTACATAAATTATGCACTAAAAATGTTTAATGTTGTCCAAGTCATCTTTTTGACTTGGGACTATTTTTCTTGGTGAATAAACTGTTTGTATAATTCTGGCAATGGAGTTCTTTGCAACAGAATTCTATAACAGTCCAGTAATCTTTTAATCATAAAAATTGTTGTTAATAATAATGCTGCAACATCCGGCTTAACTTTCCCATCTGAATTTAATTACCCAGTGGAGAGATAAATTAATCTTTTTCCTTTGAATTTCACTGGAATGCTTCTTTCACCAGTAAGGATTGTCCTTGGCTTCACTTGTTTAAAACATTTGAGTAATTTATGCCACAACAAGCTTTACAATTGAGGGAAACTGCCCTTTGATTCTTATTCTTTCAGATGACTGACATGCTAAATGGCAAAGGACAGAATGTGTACAGGCTTCCTCCGCCTGTTTCCTGTCCAGTAGGTTCAGCTGGTGAACCTGTTAATCTCAGACTTCCACCTGTAGAGAAGCCTGCAGAGAGCCAGGTGGGCTATGGAAACTGTTGTGCCGTACATGGTGTACAAGAAACGCTTATCTTTCTTTGAAGATCCTTTTTCGACAGGAACCGCTAAATGACAGAAGATAAAGTTGCTGTCAAACGCTTCTGCTTAACCCTTAACGAATCTTTGTCAGGAATATAAGTAAACCTGTTTGCATACAGAATTGACTGGTATTGTCATCATTTAAAGAGGACCTATTATGCTTTTTTTACATTTTCAACTTTTAGTGTGTAATGTTGCTGTTTGAGCATGAAAAAGGTTTGCAGTTATAAAGCACTAAGTCACTCCTAACCCTAACGTTTTTGAAACCCACTTGAAGCGGTTGACCAATCACAGCACACTGATCCAGCCGACCAATCAGAGCACACTGTGCTTTTCAGAAGGAGGGGCTTCATAGAGACAGGAACTAAACAGAGCATTACTGACAGACTGGGAAGAGAGGTGCTGCAACAATGTAATTTTTGTGAAAAATGTTTTTTGAACATTCAAGCATGAAAACCTTTTCTAGTAGACCCCAAAAACAAAATCAAGACTTTGTAAAAGGGGATAACAGGTTCTCTTTAAAGTTTGCAATAATTATGTGCTTCATATGGCCATATCCATTTGTGTTTTTGGTATTTGCAAGATCTTTTTGTTTTTCAGTCCGTAGACACTGCAGCAGGCACCTCACCTCTTATCTTCAGTCATATTAAACGCTGGAAGAAAATTAGACAGAAGTAAAACTTATTCATTCACTTCCTCTTCTTTTATGGGGAATGGGAGGGTATTTACAAATGAAATCATGCATATGTTCTTTATCATTTGTTTTGCATCTGTTTTAGGTGGAAGGAGGCCTCAAGCAAGAACCAGCTGAGATACAGCGAAAGCATAAAAATCCTTAAGGAAATGTATGAACGTTAGTTCGCACGTATCCCTAGAGCATCTGCAGAAAATCCGTTTAAGGAATTAAACAAAAATGTCCAGGCATGAAGCCTTCAAGAAGAGTGAAATAGTTGTAACCAAAATGTTGAATTGAGAGCTCAACTAAAATGTGTAAATGATTTTGTAATTTTCTTTAAATACAAAAATAAAAATACATTTCTGAAATTTAATTTGATGCATTTATTGAATAAATTGAATTAATTCATTTACATGCTTTTATTCAGAATAAAGTGAACAAAATGGCTAAAGGTACAGAGAAGTGGCGTATAATGAGCATGTTGCAGAGAAAATTGTGAGTGTGATTTTCTCAGTCTTGTGTCCTCCTGGCATCTGTTAGGTGTGGATGTGGTGGTTCATTTTGTCTGCTTTTTGACCCTGACGTTCAGATGCTCTTCAGTAAATGCCGTCTCCAGCTCCAGCAGCAGAGACTGTTTAAGCTTTTGCTTGTATTCCTCACACATGAACATATATATGGGTTTTAGACAGCTGTTCAA
Organism: Mylopharyngodon piceus; assembly: GCA_039654765.1. Taxonomy (NCBI): domain Eukaryota; kingdom Metazoa; phylum Chordata; class Actinopteri; order Cypriniformes; family Xenocyprididae; genus Mylopharyngodon; species Mylopharyngodon piceus. The sequence continues at coordinate 21,607,634 of CM077447.1, forward strand.
CATAAGGTGTTCAACTTTTGCAGTTACTATAAATACCCCTGAAACACTTTCAAGCCACTTATTTTCAGCTGCACATGCTATATAAAAGTAGGAAAAAAATAAAATAATTTTAAAAAAAATACGACGGAAGCCAACAAACCACAGGACCACAGCTATGACCCGAAAAGGCCTGAGATGTTTTTTTTCTTTTTAAGTCGTTTGACCCGTACTGCAATAGCTATATATACACACACACAGATACAATAATTAGGAAGGGGATGAGAAAGTAGAGGTTATGCATATTTGGCGTGCTGTTCAAGGGGAGTGCTCCGAGCTCGGAATTTGGTCCGAACCCAGAGTACTCCCCATCCTGCCTTTGTGGGAAATAGTGCACTGAAGTATACTTTTTAAAAGTGTACTTATTGTTCAAATAATATACTTTTGATAACATATTTAATTCTCACTTAAGTATGTTTTTCACTGCTTAAGTGCGTTTTATTTGTATTTAATTTCAGTTATATCACAAGTTAACTTCATATTAAATGCAATTATTTGAACTTGAGTGATTTTTTTTAAAACTTCTTAATTGTTTAAACGTTATTACAACTCTAATATGTACTTTCATAATTGCTTCTATTGTCTTTAAATTACAGTTAAAGTGCACTTCTCAGTGTACTAACAAGCGATTAATGTGAAATAAAACGGGTTAATTTTCACCACTTAAGTGCATTTTATTTGTACTTGAATTTAAATACATTACCAATTTAATTCTTATTAAATGCAATTATTTGAACTTGAGTGATTTTTTAAAAAACAACTTAATTGAAACTTTATTACAACTTTAATATGTACTTTAATAATTGCTTCTATTGTCTTTAAATTAGTTAACATGCACTTCTCAGTGTACTTACAAGCAGTTATTGTAAACTAAAATGTACTTTAATGCCAGTTAACAATACACTTAATTGTGAATTAAATGTAATGTTTTCACCACATAAGTGCATTTTACTTATAAAAGTAATATATCATCAATTTAATTCATATTAAATGCAATTAGTCCTTTTGTGCGACTTTATTACATCTTTTTATGTACTTTCATAATTGCTTCTATTGTCTTAGTGTACTTACAAGTAATTAATGTGCACTAAAATATGTGGTAATGTAGACAATACACAAGTGTTAATTACATGTAATGTTTTCACCACTTAAGTGCATTTGATTTGTAATAAAAGTTAAATGACCAATTTAATTCATATTAAAAGTGCAATTAGTTGAACTTTTTAGTGATATTTTAAACTACTTAAAAGGGACTTTAATACGTCTTAATATGTACTTTCATAATTGCTTCTATTTTTAAATTATAGTTAAAGTGCACTTATTAGTGTACTTACAAACAATTAATGTGAACTAAAATATACTTTAATGTCAATTAACACTACACTTAAGTGTGAATTATAAACTAGTTACATATTCTTTGTAATGATTTCAAATATATCAGTTTAAATTGATATTAAATGCACTTTTTACACTTAATTGGGACTTTAATACATCTAATACATTAGTACTTTCTTAAATTCTATGCATGTAAAAAATGGTTAAGATGCATTTATAAAAAATAAAAATTATAGTAAATTAAAATACGCATTCATTTCCATTTATGCATTGCAAACAAAAACCAGTGCTTACACTGACAATAAGTGTAGTAAAAAGTATGAATCCAACAGTTTTATTGCAAAAGAAATTTATGACTTAACTTTTGTGAAAAATTAAAAACAAATAAATTAAAAAAAGAAATAGATAAAAGCTTAAGTTTAAATATAGTAAAATTACAACACAATTAAATACATCAAAAACTAAAAAGTAATCTCAAAAAAGTAAACTCACAGTATTAATTGTACAATTTAACATCAGACAGAACAACTAGCATTACAAACAAATAAAGAACTGCATGACCTTTAAATGAACTACCTCTTTGGTAGGTCTCTTCAGTCTGCAGGCTGGGATAGATTTAGTTAGAAGTTAGGAAATGGGGTTATAGAGGAATGCTGGAAAACTGCCATGGAACAGAGGTAAGTGCTGTATATATACCTCCTGATGCTAATTGCATTGATTAACTGAATATGCTCCACCTGTGTTAATTAGGTTATTTATCTGAACGTGCTAATTATGTAATTATGCCAATGTGTGTAATTATCTGAACTTTGTTAATAAAACAATTTATTTGCAGAAAATGACAACTGGTCAAAATAATGAAAGAGATTCCATGTTTTCAGACCTCGAATAATACAAAGAAAACGTCTCAGGTTACGTATGTAACCATGGTTCCCTGAGAACAGGGAACGAGACTCTGCGTTTACCGCTATGGGGAACGTCACACGTGACCCGGTGTCTGAAAGCCAACTATCCAACAACTCCAATCTCTATTGGCCGACGACAGCCTATGACGTAATATGGCGCGACCCGGAAGTATATAAGGAGCGCCTAGAGAAACAGTCAGTATCTTATCGTCTTGAGGGACTGTTCAGCAGGCAGCCCGAGGCATGGCATGGCAACGCAGAGTCTCGTTCCCTGTTCTCAGGGAACCATGGTTACATACGTAACCTGAGACGTTCCCTTTCGAAAGGGAACTCAACTCTGCGTTTACCGCTATGGGGAACGATATACCCACGCCGCCATGCTCGAGGAGAGTGCATGCCAAATGACTAGACAAACGTCCAGCAGTTTCCAGAGAAACGCCGGGAGCAACTCCCCCTCGGGTCACGCAAGGCTGTCAGTGACAGCATTCCCTACGGCCAACAGCCCACGCTGAGCTTAAAGGAGGCCTTCCGCAGAAAGCCTTCCAAGGCTGCTCAGGGCATCTGGGACCAGCATTCCGTGGAAAGTGGTCCCTTAAAGGGAATGTGGCCAGGAAACCAAAAGGGAACCCCGGCCAGTCACTAGAGGGGAACAAAGTCACCCTCAGCGCCACCAGGGAAGCCGTACTAAACTTGGCGAAGGCCAAATTTAGTTTGGGCCAGCCCTGTCTGTTACACAGAATCTCCATAACACATCCTTCAGAGAAGTCAGCTAGCGGCCACTAAAGTTCTAGGAGCAAAAATAGAACCGAGTAAAAAACAAGGTAACTACTTAGCTCAACTAGAGTAAAGGAAGTAAATGCATAAAACCGAACGAACAGCTGGTTTTAACACAAGAACTTACCCTGAGAGGCAAGCCACTCAGAAAATGTACTCGGTAAAAGCACCTTTTACTCTCTAAGTGAGGGGAGTACAAAGCCAAGCTCCAGCATGATACAAAGGAGGCCTAAAAAGGCCTACGACTCGTAAACACGTGGCGTCAGCTAGTGGCAATCACGACCCATCCATGATGATGAGTCACATAGAAACCAACGCAAAACTGTGCCAACATGCAAACTGAAAGGAGGCCCTAGTGGGGCCTTCAACCTTTATGAACATATGGCAGCAGCCAATGGTAACTTCATGACTAAACCAGCCAGTAGGCCAAGTACTCAATAAGACAACTAACACTTGGATAAGAGGAGTACACATTCCGCCACAGCACTTATGAGAGGCCTGACCTAGGGCCTATTCTTACAGAGGTGGGCGTGGCCGATGGTGGTGTAAGTCAGTAAACTCAAGACTCAACCATGGAATGAGTGCAAAATATAACCAACCCAACTGTGCCAACATGAAAACTAAAAAGGAGGCCTGGCAGGGCCTACTGCTTTTAGCACCATGTGGCGCCAGCCAGTGGTCATAAATAGGGACCAAGCTCAAAGGGGACCAGTTCTAGACCCAACAAGCTGGTTGTGGGTAACTAGCTACACAACCTGAGCTAAGCCTACACATTCCAACAGGCAAATGTACATGGTACAAAAAACATATGCTACCATGGTCTAAGGGAGGTCCGCAAGGCCTACCACCTTAAACAAACATGCGCATAAGCCTGAGGCAGTGCTAAGATACGTGAGCAAACTCGTGATCGTAAACCAACAGCGTCCAAGACAACAGCTGTACTTGGAAGAGAGGCTTCTAACAAAAAGAGCCAACAATCTCATCAGTAAATGAAAAACAGTTGCTGTGGTCAAGATCAACTGGGAGCTAGCAGAGACCATATCTATCCTAAGCAGAATAAGACTCTCTACACTCAACCTGAGTGTGCAATCCAACAGGTGATGCACTCAGTGAAACACAAACCCTAACCGGGGAGTACAATAAAACACCACACACTTAGATAGAGGCTAACCACAGCCTGCTATCCCAGAGACAGGTGATAACCTGTGGCAGCATTAGAGTAAGCTCACATATTTTCAGATATGTAGGGCTAAGGCATAGAACCCAAAGCAAAATAAAATGCTTTGTAATACATGCCATCCAACAGGATAAATGTTTCACAGCTTTTTTTAAAAAACAGAACTGAGATCTGTGACGAACCCTTGAGAACGAAAGCTAAAGCATTTAGCATCGTATACTCAACTTGAATACATTTTCAAGGGGCTCATGCGGAAACATTATAAGCATGACAAGTTCTATAACGTGGGGCCTAGCAACACTGCATAACATATCTTCTCAAAGATAAGGGCCTACCACCTGGGAAAAACAGCACCAGGAAGGCTCACAACAGCCTATAACCTTGGCTGTTAACCCTAGCCATAGCACCTACATTACATCGAAGGGGAAATGGGCATACGGCCAGCACCTCCCTCGGGAGGCGGCCAGAACTAGGAACTATACAACCTGAAAAGGGATAGCAAAAATAAGGGTGATGTAACAAACAAACACCTAAACCTAGCTCTAGCCTAGCCGCTAGCTAAGGCCTACTAGACCAAGCAAGCTTGGGCTTCACTTTAAATCCTCTCAGATATGAGGAGAAAAAGAAGCACTACAAGCCAATAGTGCCAGGTGGCCGATTAAAGCCGACCTGCACACAAATAACTGAAGTGACGAGTGCTAACTCAAACCAAACTAACAGTATTAGCTGAGAAGCTACTCTAACATAGGAGGCTACAAAATAGCAGCCATAATGCGGCCTGCATGTGAAAACTAGCCAACCTAAAGATCCAGTTATTTTGCCCAAAAGAACCCCTTCTAACTTTACTGACTACATGCTCAGGAAAACTATACAGGAAAAACAAGGTCTACACTTTTTATAAACATAAAAATATAGACCTAGCTTACCTCCCTGCGGCTCGTAGAATGAAGATTTCTCCTCATTTTCTTGCATGAAGAAGGATGAAATCAAAAAGTTCTTTTAAGCCTAAAAGCACTTTTCACTATCCAGCCAGAAGGCGGCCTTAGAAAAATTATTATTAAAGGCCCAGCCGTCAGCTTGACTGTTAAAGAAGCACCTGAGCATGTAACCAAAAACTCAGGAGGCGGAGGAAGAAGGGGCGAGGGCAAATGCAAAGTCGCCCCCGCAACAAGAGGGAATGATTACAGACGCTATTGGTGTATGTGATCGATCACCTCCTCCAAAGCCTGCTTCTTCCTCCTCGAGTCCAGCCGTCTCTGTGCCTGCTCTGAGAGGCGCTCGAGCGGCCATACTGGATCTCTGGCCCTATCTCAGAGCCTCAGCTCGAGATGGACCAGCCCCCTGATAATTACTACATGCTCAGAAAAAACTATACAGGAAAACAAGGTCTCATTTTAAAACATAAAATATAGACCCAACTCATTTTCCTGCGGCTCAAAGACCGAAGACTCCTAAAAGTCCTTTTCTCTACATGAAAAAGGATAGAATCTAAGGTTCTTTTAAGCCTAAAAGATCCTCTCACTATCAAACCGAAAAAGCGGGCCGACAGAAAATAATCACTATGGGCCCAGCCATCAGTCTGACCATAAGAAGTATCTGAGCATGATATAAATTATATACACATGCATATAAATACGTATATAATACATATACATATATTATACATACATATATACATTATATATATATATATATATATATATAGGAGGAGAAAGAAGAAGAGGAGAGGGTAGATATAAATCGCCCTTATATAGCTGGGGGATCGATTACAGACGCAACGGTGTTTACAATCGATCACCCATCTCACTCTCGCTTCTTCCTCCTCCTGTCTGTCTGGGCTCAGATACAAATCTGAACGGCTAAGGGGGTTTTCCATGCCCTCCCGATCTCAAACGCAGAGATCAGGAAGGAATGGAAAGTTTATGGGAGCTGCAAATTCTTTGACAGAAAGGAACCGCTCGTCGAGCCGTCCGCGCGCGGCCCCTTTCTTAACGCGCTCTCACGGCAGCTGCTGCCTGCCGAAAAGCGCGTCCCAAAAACACCAGCAGCTCCGCATACAACAGCCAGAGGAGCGCTCACTGCCGGACGTGATGATGTAAAACACGGACGTCATCGTCATCCAACAACTCATCCTCGTCAGCCCCGGGGAAGCCGAGAGAGAATACAACTCTCTCAAACTTCCCAACGAGCTCACCTGCGAGCCCTATGATTGCAGCCGCTGTTTTGCCTCAGCACAAACGAGGCCAGAATCACCAGGCACAGATGCGGACACCTCTTCCCTCAAGAAGAGTGCCGAACGAGAACTGAGCGTCCCGATAGGGAGACGCTCACAGTAAACAACAGACAGCGCCCTCAAGCACTGTCTATGCGTGCTCCTCTCCAGACAGAAAACGCCCAGAAATGTGTATATCAAGTGTCAAAAACCTGGGACACAGATGAACACACTCTCTTGAACGTTTGTCAGGTATATTAAAGAATCCCTTACCGGAGTCGACATAGTCGCATACAGACAGAACAGACCCGAAAGACGAAAAGATACTGACTGTTTCTCTAGGTGCTCCTTATATACTTCCGGGTCGCGCCATATTACGTCATAGGCTGTCGCCGGCCAATAGAGATTGGAGTTGTTGGATAGTTGGCTTTCAGACACCGGGTCACGTGTGACGTTCCCCATAGCGGTAAACGCAGAGTTGAGGGAACAAATTGATATTCTTTTTTAAACAACTCCATACTAATGTTTTAACTTGGGAACAGTTCAGAAATCAATATTTGGTGGAATAACCCTGATTTTCAATCGGCTTTCATGCTTTCTGCCAGTCGGTCACATTGCTGTTGGGTGACTTTATGCCACTCCTGGAACAAAAATTCAAGCAGTTTGGCTTTTGTTAGATGGCTGGTGACCCTCTTGATCACAGTGGGGTTCAGGTCTGGAGATTGTGCTGGCCATGACAGTGTCTTGTTCTGATGGTCCTCCGTCCACACCTTTATTGGCCTGGCTGTGTGAATTGGAGCATTGTCCCGTGAGAAAAAACAATCCTTTGAGTTGGGGAACATTGTCAGTCAGAGCAGAAGGAAGCATGTTTTCTTTCAGGATGACCTTGTACGTGGTTTGAGTATCTGCCTGATTCTGATCTTTTCTGATGGGTCCAGTTTTCAGCTTTATCCAACATCTGGTTCTCTAATGGTTAGACAGAGACCTGGAGAGGCCTACAACCCACAGTCTCTCGCACCCACTGTGAAATTTGGTGGAGCATCTGTGATGATCTAGCAGTTCTTCAGTAAGACTAGAAACAGGCAGATACGTCTTTGTGAAGGATTCATAACTATATCCATTAAGTAGTGTTAAATTGCTGAAATTGTTAAAAATTATCTTTCTAATTTGCGTAATTTGAATATGTACCAGAAATTGTTTATATTTTCATTTTTGTTATTCGTTTTTTTTTTTTTTTTTTTTTTGGTTAATGAATCCTTAAGCATTTGCTAAGATACTGTGAGAGCATAAAAATCCTTAAACAAATTACAGTCAAATGCATGTATTTTTGATACACTGTTTGTTTTATTCAAAATAAAGTTCAAACATAAATCAGCATAACAAAATGAGCTGTTGCATTGTATATATAAAAACTTTCACAAACATATATAATGTTCCCTTAATCAGACTTTCCCCATTTGGTTCTACATCACAAATTATACACAGTCATACCACAAACATGAATTTTGAAATTGCTGTTTTTAAAAAGCACAAGTTGTTTCAAAGTTGCTAAGCAAGAACTACAGTGATTGTTGTAATGGTGAAATTCATATAGTTATGGTGGTCACAGTCATAACGTTTTCTAACAATAGGGTGGCTTTGTTGTTCTGCTCGTCCTCAGTCTTACTCTAAAGTCCAGATGATCTTCAGCAAATTTCGTCTCCAGCACCAGCAACAGAGACTGTTTAAGCTTTATCTTAAACTCCTCACACATGAACACATGGGGTTCAGAGAGCTGTTCAGAAAAACCAGATAGGCACTGAATTTTATTGCTGTCATTGGCACTCCAGTTTTCCATTTTTATTGCACAAAAACAGCAAACATAGTATGGAAACCAACATATGTAAAAAGTCAGGATGATAGCGATAATGACCCGGTATGACCTGAGCTGCTTCTCTATTTTGAGGCGTTTGATTCGTACTCCAATAGCAATGTGTGAAGATGCAATGATCAGGAAGAGGATGAGAAAGCCCACTAAAAATTCATATGTGCCCAGAAACTTAGCAGGAAACACATTCACAGTGAAGAAAGGGATGCTGCAGCTGATGGATGAAACCCACACAATCACGCAGATGATCCTAGCTTTCAGTACAGTTCGGTTATTTTGAGCCCAAACAACCATCCATGTGCACAGACATCGGTCCAGACTGATGACCACAAGAAAAAAAAAATGCTAGCAAACATGTTTAGTGTTATCATCATGTAGAGAACGTTATACATTAAGGACATGCACAATGAAAAGTAGCAAATGAAAATTTGTATGATTAAGGACAATATGAAGATGAAGTCTGCAATTGCCAAGTTGAGAAACCAAATAGAGTTGACTGTCGTCTTCATTCTGCAGCCGGTCAGAAATATGACAAGCCCGTTTCCAATGAACCCAACTACAAATGTGGCAGTGAAAATGCATATATAAAAGATCCCAAAGCGTAAGAACTTAAGCTGCATAGTGGTATAATTTGTTGTGCCTCCGGTCAAGTTTTCAGGTCCAAAACTTGTGGCATCTACGTAACGAAAAAAAGAAAGAGAAAACACAGGTGAGGGCTGCTTTTGGGTCTGTTTCGGATGCATCATCTTAACATTGTGGTGTTTCATGTGCAACATAATTTTTTGCATGCAGTTTCACAAACCAAAATGCCATTTTCTTGAGATTTTGGGGATACAAACCTAAAATAAATCTATGTTGTTGTTGTTGTTCTCAAATCTTGATTAATGCAAATATTCTGAAGCAACAAAATGAAACGCATCGACAGGAGCAGAAAAACAAAACAAAAAAAAATTATTTTTCGATGAACTGACAAGTAAGAAGGATATTTAACATAAACTACAGTACCTCACATCGTTTCTGCTGTCTGAGTTCATCTTTAACGAAATGTTTTGTCTTGTCTTGAGGAGTCTCCATACTATTGAATAAGAAACCATTGGCATTGTCTTCAAGCTTTATGTGGCCATTACTGTGGCAATCAGTCATTAATGTGGAAATCAATCACTTGATTTTTAGTGAGGCAATATTCCGAATTGTGAAAGAAACAATTGTAATTGAATTATGAATCAAAGCAACGAGTCCACAAAAATGGCTGACTGAGTTTTGAAAACATACTGAATATAAAAAATGCACTTATTAGCGGTATTTTTTTTTTTTTTTTTTTTTTTTGCAGTGTAAGGTTAGATGCAATAAAGAAAACCAGTCACAATTCACAATGCCAATAGATTTAAGAAAGAAGACCAAATGCAATTCAGTCTAACATTACAATTCTGTCATTCCAGCAGTTATAGGTTATATTTTGAAGGCATTGTTTGGACAAATGGCATTGGCACCAGAAATTTGGCACCAGAAATACCTTCCTAATCTGTAATCTAACTTTTGTACTTGCTTATTTATTTATGTATTGTCCAGTTTTATTCTTTTGAAGAATAACATGCCCCTTTTATAAATTATTAAAATGTAACAAATTATTTTTATATATTCAACAACACTCTAAAGGTGATGATACATGGGGACACTTTTTTGAGCAATGTTGGCAGGCAATGTGGCTTGGGCACTTTCCTATTGAGAATGGGCAACAAATTTCTATCTGATACTTTAGATCGGTCGTGGGCCCTGTGTCTCACCTGGTTGCCCGTTGACGGAAACATTGCCCAGCAACATTGCTCAAAAAGTTGCCCCGTGTATCACCTTAAGTGTAGCTCATTTTTAAACTGTGAGGCAAACGTATTCATGGGATACATTTCTATACAGACTATTATATTATATTATTTTGTGATGATCTGGTTTTAGCAGGCACTGTATCTGTATCTTAAACAGTTTTACATTTACTACGTTCTGAGATTTGTTTAAAAAAAAAAAAACATGAATAATACACATATTCAGTTCTTACCCATTTTTGAGCTGTTAATGCGCTGGGAAAAGCTGAGTCTTGATCTTGGTATGTCTTCTCAGTCTTGCTGACAGATTGTTGGTTTTATACCAGACAGACTGATTTGTCGTACAGACTGATTTGTCGTTACTGATAAGGACCATCAACAGACTTGATGAAATGATTACAGATGTATGGCATCACAGTGGGAAGTGGGCATGTACAGCAGAGCCTTTCCTGCCACAGAATGTTCCAGTAGCTCATGGTGCTAGGATTCAATTTGAATGCATTCGAATGCAACTGTTAAAAATGTATATCCCTTAAATGTTTTGGATAACAGTGCCAATGCGAATTGAATCATACAATTATGTTTCAGTGATTAAACTGAAGTGACAAAAATAGTAGGCTATGTTTGGAAGTAAAAATGAAACATTAATGACTAGAAACACACCAAGACAAGTGTTCATGTTAATTGTTTATCAAGATATTTCATTAGCAATGGGTAGAACTGTTGAAATTTGCTCATTCTAAGAACCACATAGGTGGTTATACCATGCAAAAACTGCAACAATTCCACTAATTCAGATAATAATTTGATCAGATTGGTATTAAACCATTTCCTTAGTGAAGGGTGTCTATTGCCTAATCATTGGGAAACAGACTGGATAGAGACCGTCTAGTCTGCTTCCATCTTGTTCTTGTGATACATGAAAGTTAAAGTAAAAATAAAAATATAGCGCACTTGTTTCAACGTGTGATTTCAAGTTGAAACAACAATTATTACTTTCGTTTAGGACAAAGAAACTTAGTTTTTCCTGTTGCCTGGACAATATAAACGTGTTTATGTCCACACACAAAAAAGAAGTATAAGTTGAAATAACTAAATCACAAAATAATTTTTTAGCATCACAACTGACTGCTCTTTGATTCTTATTCTTTCAGATGACTGACATGGTGAAAATGGCAAAGGGCAGAACGTGTACAGGCTTCCTTTTCTGTCCAGTAGGTTCAGCTGGTGAACCTGTTAATCTCAGAATTCCACCATGACGTTTCCAAAAAGCTCAAAGTGGTTGACCAATCACAACACACCGATCCAGCCGACCAATCAGAGCACACTGTGCTTTTCAGAAGGAGGGGCTTCATAGAGACAGGAACTAAACCGAGCATTACTGACAGACTGAGAAGAGAGGTGCTGCAACAACATAAAATTTGTGGAAAAATATGTTTTTTGAACATTCAAGCATGAAAACCTTTTCTAGTAGACCCAAAAAAACAAAATCAAGACTTTGTAAAAGGGCATAACAGGTTCTCTTTAAAGTTTGCAATAATTATGTGTTTCATGTGGCTGGAAGAAAATTAGAAGTACACATCCCTAGTGTATCTGAAGAAAATCAAAATGTCAAAATGGGAATGAAACAAAATTGTCCAGGCATGAATCCTTCAAGGAGATTGAAATAGTTGTAATCAAAATGTTGAATTGAGAGTAAATTATTTTGTAATCTTTTTTTCTTTAATTACAAAATAAATAAATAAATCAAATAGATTTTTAATAAATCTACAGTACTGAAAGTGGAAGTGAAAGGCACGGTCCCCTCTGAGCTTACGTTTTGTTTTGGGCACATTCAGGAGCAGTTGATCAGCTGACCTGAGATGGTGTATAAGGTGTATAAGGGTGTAACAGCTCAGAAATGTAGAGTGGGGCAAGACCATTTAAAGATTTAAAAACAAATAAGAGAATTTTAAAATGGATCCTGAAATGTATGGGCAGCCAGTGAAGTGAGGCTAAAATAGGGGAAATGTGCTCGTATTTGCGTGTTCCAGTTAACAGACGTGCTGCAGCGTTTTGAACCATCTGCAGATGAGCAACAGAAGACCCACTATCCCCCACATACAGTGCGTTACAGTAATCCAGCCGAGTGGTGACAAAGGCGTGGATTACGGTCTCAAAGTGTTGCCTTGAAAGAAATGGCTTTATTTTGGCCATCTGCCTCAATTGAAAAAAGCTAGATTTAACAACTGCCCTGATCTGACTGTCAAGCTTAAGGTCAGCATCGATTTTAACCCCTAGGTTAGTAATGGTTGGTTTGTTGTACTGGGCCAAGGCCCCCAAATCAACAGAAGGGGTCCCAATGGTGCCACCAAAAACCATCACCTCTGTCTTTTTTACATTAAAACTTAAAAAGTTAAGAGACATCCAGGCCTGTATATCGTCAAGACACTCGAGTAACGGTCTGACAGTATCGTTCTTTTTAAGAGGCACATAAATCTAGCTATGGTCTGTGTAAAAATGGAAAGACATGCCATGCTTCCTGATTATTGAACCTAGCGGGAGCAAATACAGAGAGAAGAGAAGAGGGCCTAAAACTGAGCCCTGTGGGACCCCACAAAAGAGAGGAGCAGAGGAGGACTCAGAGTCACCACAGCTGACACAGAAAGTCCGACCTTCCAAGTAGGACCTAAACCATTCGAGCACTATGTCCTTGATGCCCACCCACTGCTCCACCGTGAGATCAGGATTTCATGGTCCACAGTGTCAAAGGCAGCAGTTAAATCAAGAAGCACAAGAATAACACAATCACCAGAGTCTGTAGCTAAAAAGATATCATTAAACACTTTTAAAAGAGCAGATTCTGTGCTGTGCAAATTTTTAAAACCGGACTGGAAAATTTCAAGAATATTGTGGCCTTTCAAAAAGGCCATTAATTGACATGATTCAATCATAAAGTATGATAATGTTGAGATGTGTATGCTGTAGATTAAATTGTGTTAGCCTTCATTCCCAAACGAACACTATAAAACAATATAAAAATCAGTAAACATATATTGTGTATGCCTTATGTCTGGAGCTAAATTTGTTATAATTTTAAAGAAACTATTCAATGCACTGGCGCTTGTCACTGAAAACAGCACGTTGTGGGCTATTGCCTTTATTACACGAGTAAACCTACATCGACACACACAGAGGGCACAATCCATATACAATAAAATGTACTAATCAATGTCATTATGTCAATGTTATTACCAGTTAAACTTTTATTAACTTGTAATCTTTTTAAAATCAGCCTTCACCTTTTTCGACTGGGTCTGCTTTTATTCTGAACCATTATACTTGTCACACGTTTATTTGTACTATATTTCACGTTTTTGGCATATAATTCCATTGTTCTTCACTCAATAAGATCAGACGAGCAGTTTGCGGTTCTCTGTCTTCATTGAACATTACAGTTTGTCCTTTTTCCAACATGATTCAATTAAAATCACAGCGCTACACACATACATGCTGGAGACCTTTTAACATATGCATCTTGTTTAATAATCCCTGAAGTAATTTATCCAGTAGCTTTTCTCTCTCGTGACAACAAAAGAAGACTACTGTTGTTAGAAGTTAGCACTAAGCATTCATTATCTGAAACTGTTTGTCTGAAATTGTTCAGTTTGATTCGTTCAGACAGTTCACTCAATCACTGAATCATTTGCAGAGGTTTCTTACACTGAAATAGTAATGGCATATTTTGTATGGCAGAAAACAAAAATTAAGCTGGATGAGGTCAAATATTTGCGTGTTTGTCAGTGATGAAGCAGCTGTGTGCAACTTGCTTAAACCTTGATGACATCATATAATGCAAGCCTAATAACCATATTTTCAAACCTTGCTGCACAATATACTTATATTTTTATATATGCACTCTACAATGCTCTACAATGATTTGGTTTATCAATGCTTTTATTGTTTGAGACGTGTTACAGAGAAGGTTTTGAGAAGAGATTAAAGATTTAAATGAAGTTATTATCAGTATAACTTTTTTGTAAAGATAAGATTAGACAGTGTACAATCAACGCAACTGTGGAGCAGCATGACTGCATATGATCTCACGGGTCTGTAACACAAATATAGGCAATTTGGCTTGAACAGGGCGCATCGTTCCAGAAACGGGTAGCTGTAGGGTGGAACAAAGAAAGTGATTCTGATCATTATATTGGTGTTACAATCAAAATAAAACAGAATGTTCAACTTAAGGCACTTTGTGAAATCCAAATGAGCCATTAAATGTACTGTATGATATGAAAGTATAGTATTGTAAAGTATAATTGAAAGTATTTAAAAATCAGACTGGATTCTCACAGGCGTAGCTTATCTCCATACAGTTCTCGACCGCACCACCAAGGCCATTGTTAGGTTCTCCAGAGCCCCAGTTGGTATAGTCATACACAGTTCCATCACTCCACAACCACTGTCCTTCCTAAAGAGCAAAGACAGTGATTATAAGAGTGCACTACTGTACTCAGACTTCAGTAAGAAGCTAATAAAGTTTTAAACCATCTTCATTAGAAACTTTGCAAAGCAGAAATTTCAGTCTAGACAAACAAATAGGTCTCTTTAGGACATGCAATTTAACTTACTTGCTCACCATCATGACCACCAAGCCAAGAACGTGTGGAAGGAGAAGGCAACAGACTCAGCAGAAAATCATTTTCCAGTTTGTTATGCACAGATGCGAGATTTGCATCAAGACTTTGGCAGTTTCTCTAAAGAGAGAGATGTTTTTTTTTTATAGTCAATACAAAATCTATTCTGACTTTTTAAACAACATTTTAGTCATTTGCAAACAAAGTCTGCTCTGATTGTTTCTGTATTATTTATTTGCAGAAAAGAAAGGTTTACTTTAAAATAATAAAAATCACCATTCCCACTTTATATTAAGTGACTTTAACTACTATGTACTAACATTTAAAGGGTTAGTTCACCCAAAAATGAAAATTCTGTCATTAATTACTCACCCTCATGTTGTTCCAAACCCGTAAGACCTTCGTTCATCTTCAGAACACAAATTAAGATATTTTTGATGAAATCCGATGGCTCAGTGAGGCCTGCATTGACAGCAAGACAATTAACACTTTCAGATGCCCAGAAAGCTACTAAAGATGTATTTAAAACAGTTCATGTGACTACAGTGGTTTAACCTTAATGTTATGAAGTGACTTCTTGTGCGCCAAAAAAAACCCAAAAAAAAACGACTTTATTCAACAAAATCTAGTGATGGGCGGTTTCAAAACACTGCTTCATGAAGCTTCGAAGTTTTACGAATCTTTTGTTTCAAATCAGTGGTTCGGAGCATGTATCAAGCTGCCAAAGTCACGTGATTTCAGTAAATGAGGCTTCAATGGTTCACCACTGGGGGGCGTGACTTTGGCAGTTTGATACGCGCTCCAAACCACTGATTCGAAACAAAAGGTTTGTAAAGTTTCGAAGCTTCATGAAGCAGTGTTTTGAAATCACCCATCACTAGATATTGTTGAATAAAGTCGTTATTTATTTATTTATTTATTTATTTATTTTTTAGGAGCACAAGAAGTATTCACGTCGCTTCATAACATTAAGGTTGAACCACTGTATTCACATGAACTGTTTTAAATACGTCTTTAGTAGCTTTCTGGGCATCTGAAAGTGTTAATTATCTTGCTGGCGATGCAGGCCTCAGCCATCGGATTTGATCAAAAATATCTTAATTTGTATTCCAAAGATGAACAAAGGTTTTACGGGTGTGGAACGACATGAGGATGAGTAATTAATGACAGAATTTTCATTTTTGGGTGAACTAACCCTATAAATTAATCATTTGATTCAGTGCACTTATTGTATACATATATGTTTTTATATTGTACTTATTAAAAAAAAAAAAAAAAAAAAAAAAAATTACCTGCATGTAATTACAGCTGTAATTAATTTCTGTAATTTGATCGATGATTATACTGTTGACCCTTCCCCTACCTCTTAACTCACCCTTAAACCTAAACACACCACTAAAACTGCATGTATCCCACCTCAATATCAGCAAAAGTGTATTTGCAATACAACATCAACACAAGTACATTGTACCTTATTGATTTATTTAGAAAGACACCTAATGTAAAGTGTGACCAAATCACATCGTTGTAACTAACACATTACCTCTGCTGTGATCCAGGTAACCGACTGAGAGTAGTACTTGAAGCACCTGAGTCCAAAATTTGTCCATCCATAGGGGCATTTTTCAACTAAATTAACTGCATACAGTACATACATGTTCGGGCAATATTCACAGCAAAGCATGTTTTTATTTTTCATTATTATTTTATATAGCTTATTTTATGTTTGTGTGATTATGTGTCTAAATTATGTGTACTTTGACACTGTAAATCCCTCTTTAATCATGCAAATATTAGTGAATGGAATATTGCACATTTCCAAAATGGAATAGCAAGGGTTTTACAATTACATGTTTTGGTTACCTTCTGCATTCCCCATGGAGAAGATAATAAAAAGAAGCATTAGACTTCTCAGCATTGCCATGATGAACCTGAAATGAACCTAAAAATTAATAAGCAGGAAAAGTTAAATGTCTTCACTCATGTACTGCACACTGTGGATTCTCAATGTATTTTATAGACAAATAACAAAGATACTTTAGAAATGTTATTCAGTAGGTTTTTGTTCCAAAAACTCACCTTGGTTTGGTTGTTGCCTTTAGAATCTCAGAGGAAGATTTTGTGAAGTTCCAGAAAGAGCCCTGCTTTTATACTTTAATGTCCAGTGTGTATGGGCTTATAGTCACAAGGATGTCATGTGATTGTTTGATATGTAGACTTTTGTACACATGAAATAAAATCCAAATATTGGAGAACATGGTAAGATGAGCCCATAGACGTCACAGTTATGTTTAGTTTGTCTTAGTTATCATGGACTTTTAGTTTGTTTTCATACATTCTCATGTGTTCCTTTGTTTGATTTTCCCACCACTCCTTTGTTTACCATGCATGTCTCTGTCATTATGAGTTAGCTTGCAGTCACATGCCCTCTCGACGACGAGACCCTGGAGAACCTGTTCTGGATCGGGGCTAATTTTCATCAACATGCTGACCTCCCAGACACCTATGGACTTAACTGGAGGGAAACCATCATTAGGTGTCTGGAGAGTGTCCGGCCCCAGTCCAGACCACAGCCAGATTCAGTGCCTGAATTACCACCTTCAACCTCAGAGTATTCATGTGAGCCCCCCGCAGACGGAGAGCTACCGCCCACCACAACGTGTCAGCAGGGAGAGTGGACAGAGCTGACCCTCGCCCCGGATGTGGAGCTCCCTTGTGAGTCTGACCAGGGGTGTGAGCCCGCGACATCAGCGGACGAGGTTTACATAGCATTGCATCGGTGCTCCCTGGTTTTCATGGTGCATTGTGGGACTTTTTAGGGAGCCAGTAGCTGCGTCTTATTTTGAAGGCAGCGTCCTCTGGAGGTCGCGTTTGAAGGCTGCATACGTCATCGAGGCGGTCTCTTTTAAGAAAAGTAACTGTTAGATTGCAAAGTATGAAAGAAATTACAGTATTTTAAACCTCGCGAGGAATAACATTCAATTTTATTATGGTTACTTTTCTTAAAAAAGACATCCTTGATGACGTATACAGCCTTCAAATGCAACCTCCGGAGGACGCAGCCTGAGACTGGAGCTTAATTAGTAAAAAGCCACGGATGTTCTCATTAAAATTTGGTCAGCCAATCAAATCACAGAAGAATTTTCTACAAACCATTATTAAATTATGTGTCAGCAAAACGTTTCAGGTTACGTATGTAACCATGGTTCCCTGAGAACGAGAAAAACGCTATGGGGAACGCCTCCGCGTGAACCGGTGTCTGAAAACAATATCAACTCACGACAATCCTATTGGCCGGCGACAGCCTATGACATCATCATAGCGCGACCCGGAAGTATATAAGGAGCGCCTAGAGAACCAGTCAGTATCTTTTCGTCTGAAGGGACTGTTCAGCAGGCAGCCCCGATGCATGGCTAGGAAACACAGAGTCTCGTTCCCTGTTCTCAGGGAACCATGGTTACATATGTAACCTGAGACGTTCCCTTTGGAAAGGGAACTCAACTCTGCGTTCGAAAAACGCTATGGGGAATGATATACCCACGCCGCCATGCTTGAGGGGAGTGCATGCCACAAATGGCTAGACAAACGTCAGAACTAGCAGCTTCAACTGACGTGCCAGAACCACTCCCCCTACGGGTCATACATAAGCTGTCAGTGACAGCATTCCCTATGGCCAACAGCCCAAGCTATAAGCCTCAAAGAGGCCTTCCACAGAAGGCCTACCAAGGCCGCTCAAAGGCTTCTGGAACCAAACTTCTTTCCGAAGAAAAGAGGGTACCTTTAAGGGAATGTGGCCAGGGGGCCCGAGGGAACCCTAGCCAGTCACTTGTCAGGGGAACGTACTCGGGGATAGCTTAAAGGGCGGCCTGTGAAGGCCACACACCTAAAGCAGCTTAATTACTGGTAAAGCAAGAACCCACAAACCTGGGAACTCTTTCTGATTGAAACAAGTTAAACTAGCAGAAAAAGACTGTAGAGTGCCCACATAACAGTCTACCTCAACACAATCTGACAAGCAGTGTACTCAGTAAAACACCTTTTACTTTTTAAACAAGAGGAGTACAGACTACGCCAATCTGCTTTGAAAGAGGCCTGAACAGGGCCTACTATTACAGAAAGACACAGGCGTCAGCCGGTGGCAGTGTCTAAGCTCAAGGAAGCCAAATCTGAGAACCAAACTAACCAGTGAGGTTAACTCGGCCTGAGCTAATTTTCTGCCAGGCAATGTACTCAGTAAAAACACTTTTTACTCTCTTAAGCAAGAGGAGTACAGACCTACGCCATCATGTTCTTGAAGGAGGCCCAGCGACTTCAGAAAGATATGTTGGCGTGAGCTCGTGGCAGTATCTAAGTTCTAAGGGAGCAAAAATGAGAACCAAACTATCCAGAGAGGTTAACTATTTAACCTGAGCTTAAATCTGTCCCACACATTCCAACAGGCAATGTACTCAGTAAAACACCAACTCTTTAAACAAGAGGAGTACAAACTACATCAACATGCTCTGAAGGAGGCCCAAACATGGCCTACTACTCCAGAAAACACAGGTGTCAGCCAGTGGCAGTGTGTAAGCTACAAGGGAGCGTAATCTGAAACCAAACAATCAAGTGAGGTTACCTAACTTAACTCAACCTGATCTTAAATCTACACATTCCAACAGGCAATGTACTCAGTAAAAACACTTTTTACCCTTACATAAAGGGGAGTACAAGGGAATACGCCGCCATGCTCTAAAGGAGGCCAGTACCGGCCTACTACTTCAAAGACCACGGGCATAAACCTGTGGCAGTGCTAGTTTTAAGTGAGCAAACTCTAATTAAACATCTACCAACAAAACTTGTGATATAACAAGGTATTGAACTCTGAAGGAGACCCAAGACAAAGCCTTCTACTCCAACAACACAATCAAATCTTGTGGCAGTGTTAAACTCTAAAAGGGAGCTACATAGGAACCAAACTGTACAGAGAGGTTCCCTAAATAAACTCAACCTGAGCTATGCATTCCAACAGGTCATATACTCAGTAAAAACAATTTTTACCCTTACAGCAAGGGGAGTACAAACTTAGTCACCATGCTCTGAAGGAGGCCAGAACAAAGCCTACTACTACAGAAATAGGTGCTAACCTGTGGCAGCAATAGAGTTATTGGGCTCACATCGTATAGGGCAAAATATAGAACTTTATCCACACATTCCACCAGGCAATGTACTCAGTAAAAACACTTTTTACTCTATAAGCAAGAGGAGTACAAACTTACGCCATCATGCTCTGAGGGAGGTCCAAACAAGACCTGCGACTTCAGAATGACACGGGCGTAAACCTGTGGCAGTACTAGTTTCCAAGTGAGCAAACTCTAACTAAAACATCTACCAACAAGCCTTGTAATACAACAAGCTATTGTGCTCTGAGGGAGGCCCAAAAGGAGCCTTCTACTTCACACAACACGAGTGTCAGCTTGTGGCAGTGTTCAAGCTCTAAGGGAGCCATATATGAAAACCAAACTATGTAGTGAGGTTAACTTTATTAAACTCAACCTGAGCTTATACATCCCAACAGGCAATATACTCAGTAAAAAACACTTTTTACCCTTTCAGCAAGGGGAGTACAAACTACGTCACCATACTCTAAAGGAGGCCAAAGTCAGGCCTACTACTCCAGAGCACACAGGTGCTAGCCTGTGGCAGTATTAGAGTTACTGAGCTCACAAAGTGTAGGGCAGGAATCAGAACTAACATAATAAAGTACAATAACCTTGAACAACAAGGGAGTACTATTAATCCAACCCTGAAAAATACAGGGTTGATACAATCTGTACTGAACCCTAGGGAACAGGAGCTTTCATAAAAAGCTACAACCATATCACTCAAGCTTGAACATAGTTCAAGGGGTTCAGGGGAAACACTGAAGTCAAAGTACCACTAGATAGTTCTGGGGGAGCGGGGCCACAGCAACAAAGTTTCTATTCACATAGTGAAAAGGGCCTACACCGCCTGAGACAACGGCACCAGGGAGACTTAGCAATAGTCTGCTACCTTAGCTGCTATCTATTTTGCACCTACACCGAAGGGACAATGGGCCTTGGCCTGACAACTCTGATAAGAGGAGGCCAGAACTAGGAAAACTACACTCACATAATAAGGGGTAGTATAAAAAGGGCGTAAAATGCTACTAGCAGCGCCTAAACCCTAGTTCTAGCCTAGGCCAGCTATAGCTGTGGGCCTATTAGGCCAACACATAAGCATGGATCTGCCTGGGGCTAAGAAACAACAGCCTCTACCAACGACTCTCAACTGAGAGGAGGCAAACTTTGAGAATACTAAATTTCTAAGTAAAGCTCAGAGGAGCAAAGCTCAACCCAAGCACAAAATGTCAGGCGGCCTGTAAGGCCGATGCTAAATATAGATCTATCCGAAGTTAGTGAAAGCTAATCTCAAATCTCTAGCATTTACCAGAGGAGAAAGCTAATTAACCAAAAGGTGGCTAACAGTGCGGCTTAGATAAAGCCGACATCTGAATACATATGAACGGTGGCTTCATTATCTGAAGCCAACACATCCAAAAAAGGGAACAAACACAGTACTACCCTAATAATATATCGTTACAACCAACCTAATGGAACTTCAGGACCCTTAGTCCGCATCCAGGAAACTGATTATAAATAAAAACATAAAGAAACCTACCAAGCCAATTTCAGCATGTCTAACTGATATGCTTACAAACAGACACTGTGTGTAAGCAACACATACTGCTGCCGCGTATAGAGCGTTGGAGCCTACCTATATCACGAGATAGTTGCACTCATCTCGTCAGTAGGTGGCATTGACGTGTACCCATACTTACTCCATCAACATCAGCGAATTAACCTGCTGATGTTGATAAATGCGAGCTGAATACAGGTCCTTCCATGCCTTCTCGATCTCAGCATGAAGATCAAGAAGGAATGGAAAGCTTACGGCGGCTGGAGGATTATGGCAAAAAAGGAACCGTTCGACGAACAATCCGCGAGCGGTTTCTTTCTTAACCTGCTCCAATGGCAGCTGCAGTCTGCCAGAGGCGTGTTCCATAATCTCACACAGCTGTACATACGCGGGGGCAGGGTGGCTTTGAGGATTCAGGAGGCTCACCATCCTCATCCTCATCAGCCATCTCCTGCTCTCTTGTTTGGCTTTAGAACAAGAAGAGCAACTGCTGCTGAATCTAATGATATCATAGACAACACATCATCATAATCACACAGCTCTCTCCCGTCAGCCGTCAAAGGTCACGGGGAATTTCACCCCTTCAACTCTTCAACAAGCTCCAGCTGAAAACCCCTTGATCTAGTCTCTACTCTGCCTCAGCAAGAGTAAGACCCGAACCATTAGGTGCAGCTGCCGGTCCTTCTCCTCTCGAGGAAAAGACCAGAAGAGAGTGGAGCATTTTACAAGTAAAACGCACTCACAATAACAAACAGACAGATCCCACAAGAACTGCCTGTACATGCTCTTTGTTCTCATAAAAGACAACGTTATAAGTTATGTATGTGATCAGATGTCAACTCCATGGGACATGGATGCAAATACTTACTGAATCGTTTGTCAGACATAAATTGTCTTACCTTAACATCGGTTTGATATCGTTTCAAACAAAACAGTCCCTGAAGACGAAAAAGATACTGACTGGTTCTCTAGGCGCTCCTTATATACTATGATGACGTCATAGGCTGTCGCTGGCCAATAGGATTGTCGTGAGTTGATATTGTTTTCAGACACCAGTTCACGCGGAGGCGTTCCCCATAGCGTTTTTCAAACGCAGAGTTGAGTTCCCTTTTGAAAGGGAAACATACATAGCTAGACAGGTAATTAACATAATATAGTAATCTAGTGTAATCTATAAATAATTTACATCTGAAATGTTGCAGGGATATGTAATAATCAAAGTATTAATCATAATAATGTCAGATAGGCTATACGAAATAAAAGAATGGTCAATAGGTACTCTTTTTACAATAAAATACGTTTTGTGCTAATAAGTTTTGCAAATAACAATAACATCAAATCAATCGCTGCTAACTTTTTGTTTTTGTCTAATGGTACTTTTAATGCTGAAAACTGCATGTCTGCTTTCTGCATGAAGCAAATTTAACTAGATAATCTTAAACTAATGTAGCCTTGTTAAAAATTAAAATACGCATCAAGCTAAATTTAAGAAGCTAAAGTTCAGCTACATTTTACAATGTCTCCTCCACATACAGTAGGCTATTTCACATTACAGTATTTCACTGATGCTGAAGCAAGGTGAGATAAATAGTCATGATAAATATTAATGTAAATATGAAAAGATTTGATATAACCTGAAAACAGCTTGGAGCTTTGGTCTGTTTGTACAATACAAGGAAACTGAGAAAAGGATAACCAGGAAGACCAACAAATCCATATTTACGCTAGTTGTGATCCATGACAATCACTGATAATGGAGATAATATTGTAAATATTTAAAGAAAGATTAAAGATTTTTAAATATTTGCAAAATGTGTCAGCACGCAAGTTATTTTCCATCATCATCTGAAGATTTAGTGATTTAATAAGTTATATAATTGTGAGATATAAAAAGGAAATATATTTCAAAAATAATTTTTTTTATAAATGTATTAAGTATTAAAATGCAATGTATATAACTCTGACAATAATGTAGCATCGCTGTCATCTTGACCTCAGACACACTACCAGCCAGTTCATTGATTGCATGTAATATGTAGGAAGAATTTTGCAGTGAAGTCAAAATCTATGTATTTTCACACAATTACGATGAAATAAGGAAGCACCCAGCAACATCTTTATATTTTGGGCTTGTTGCGAGAGCGGTGGCCGAAATCACTGCTGCGGCAGTGAGGAATAAAGTTTAGTCTGAAAGCTGTTTAAAGAAGGCAGAGGCTCACAAAATGGGGGTTGGACCTGCATCACCACCACTGCAGATGAAGAGGAGATGGCCACAATACCAAGTATTGGAAGAATGTTAAAGTCCAAGAGGAAAAAGAATAACTGTTGGTTTCGTATTTGTAGGAAAGATGACCAAGTAAATTGTGAATAATTTGTGTTTATTTAATAGCTGTGGTAGTGGTTACAGCATATATCTCAGACTACCCTTCCACCTGGCATCCTTCCATTCCATACAGTAATCTGTTTCATTTTTGGAAGGTGCGATGATGGGAATATGCGTGTCATCAATGCATCCAACCACATTGGAAATCCTCAAGGAAACTCTAATGATTAGGTTATTTCCAGTGGCCGCAGCAAAATGTTAACTGAGCATCATTTATTTATTTTAGATTAGCCTCATTTAAACCGATTTCTACACCACTGACCTGCAGTCCTGAGAAACTCATCTGATGGGTTTGTTCCCAGGATACAACACAAAAATTCTCAGAAAGAATGTGAGAACGAGGCATACTTTCCTTACCTGCATACAACATCCTTACTAATGTGATGTTAGGCCTAAAAATAAATATTATGTTAGGCCTCAAATAAATATGCATGTAGATATGGCAAAAAAAATAAAATAAATAAAAAATTCTTCTCCCAACATTGGCTAAATGTAACTCCCTATGAATTTTGCAGCAGTCTCTTTTTTTTTTTTTTTAAATTACATATTACATATGCACAAATTACACACATTAATGGACATTTTTGTAAAATCTAAAATATCTAAATAGCATTGACCCTTTTCACATTACCGGGTTTCTCAGAAGTGGAAGTCGTCATAGTTGGGTAAACTTCTATAGCGATGAATGAGAGACTTCATTAAATATATTTGTGTTCCCATTTGCTCAAATAGCAAAAGAAAAATGCCACAAGTGTTTTCACAACTTTCAAAAAGAGGAAGAAAAGGATCTAAATGCAGCAGTCTATATTTTATTAACAAAAGAAACACAGAATAACAAACTTGAACAAAGTGAAGCAGAACTGACAATGAACTGAAAGAAACACAGGGCTTAAATAGACAGAACAAACCAATCAAAGAAATATGAAACACCATATGACCACTTAATCAAACTGTTTGTAACCTATAAAGACTAACAGAAACAGAGAAACAAGAGACAACTGAGGCACAGAACTAAAAACTTAATACAATCCCATCCAAATTGCTGTTTTTTAAAAGCATTGATAAGGACTACAGTGGTTGCTGTAATGGTGAGATTCCTATAGTTATGGTGGTCACAATCATTTAGAGAATCATTCATGTTTTTCTACATATCTAACAATTCAAAGGTGTTTGTCTTGTTCTGCTCGTCCTTTTGTATCTGCCTTCCTCTAAAGATCAGATGATCTTCAGCGAACGCCGTCTCCAGCACCAGCAGCAGAGACTGTTTCAGCTTCTTCTTATACTCATCACACATGAACACATAGAGAATGGGGTTCAGACAGCTGTTTAGAAAAACCAGATAGCTACTGAATTTCTTTGCTATCAGTAATACTTTTTTATCACTGGCACTCCAGTTATCCATTCTAATTACTAAAAAACTGCAAACATGGTATGGAAAGCAACATATGAAAAAAGTCAGGATGATAGCGATAATGACCCGGTATGACCTGAGCTGCTTCCCTATTTTGAGGAGTTTGATTCGTACTCCAATAGCTATGTGTGAAGATGCAATGATCATGAAGGGGATGAGAAAGCTCACTAAAAATATATATGTGGCCAGAAACTTAGCAGGAAACACATTCACAGTGAAGAAAGGGATGCTGCAGTTGATGGATAAAACCCACACAATCACGCAGATGATCCTGGCTTTCAGTACAGTTCGGTTATTTTGAGCCCAAACAACCATCCTTATGCACAGACATCGGTCCAGACTGATAACTACAAGAAAAAAAGTGCTAGCAAATATATTTAGTGCCATCATCATGGAGATAACGTACATTAAGGACGAATAGTAGCTAATAAAATGGAATATCATTAAGGATAATATGAAGATGAAGTCTGCAGTCGCCAAGTTGAGAAACCAAATAGAGTTGACTGTCGTCTTCATTCTGCAGCCGGTCAGAAATATGACAAGCCCGTTTCCAATGAAACCAACTACATATGTGGCAGCGAAAATGCATATAAAAAAGATCCGAAAGCTTGAGCCATTAGGCTCCATAGTGGTATTGTTTGTTGTGCCTCCAGTCAAGTTTTCATGTCCAAAACTTGTGGCTTCTACACAATGAAAAAAAGAAAGAGAAAACACAGGTGAGGGCTGCTTTTGGGTCTGTTTCAGATGCATCATCTTAACATTGTGCTGTTTCATGTGCAACATAATTTTTGCATGCAGTTTTACACACCAAAATGCCTAAAATAAACTTTTTTGTTGTTGTTCTTAAATCTTGATCAAAGCAAATATTCTGAAGCATCAACAAAATGAGGAAAAGGAGAGGAAAAACAAAAAATGTACAGTACTACAATACTTCACATAATTTCTGCTGTCTGATTTCATCTTTAAAGATATGTTTTGTCTTGTCATGTATGAGTCTGTTTATAATTTTGAATGGCATTATCATCACGCTTTATGTGGCCATTACTGTGGCAATCAGTCATTAATGTGGAAATCAGTCACTTCATCACTTAATTTTTAGTGAGAAGATATAACAAATTGTGAAAAATGAGTGAATTGTGAATCAAAGCAATGAGGTCACAAAAATGGCTAACTGACTGAGTTTTGAAAACATGCTAAATATTGAAAAATGCACTTATTAGCAGTACTAAACTCAAGACTTTTAAAGGAATAGTTCACCATAAAATGAAAATTTAGTCATTATTCACTCACCCTGGTGTTGTTCTAATGCCGTATGCCCTTTTTCTTTTTCTGATCACAAATGGAAAATTAAAAAAAAAAAAAAACTAAAAAACTATTCACTGTCACTATATGGCTGAGCGTGAGCTGGACATGTTTTGAAAATTCTCCTTTTGTAGTCCAAAAAAGAAAGAAGGACATACAGCATTAGAACAACACCAAGGTGAGTAAATAATGACTTAATTTCTATTTTAGGGTGGACTATCCCCTTAATGTTTTTACAGTGTAATGGTGGAAAAAGACCAATCCACACTGACAGACACAGACCAACGGCGACAGTCACCAGATTACAGCACGTCACTTATCAAACATTCTAAATCTGATTCAGCATGTTCAATCGGTGAAAACAAGCACCGACAGATGGCAACAGACTCTGACAGGGGTAACACACAGATCCGACAAAACCCGACGAAGTGTCTGTTGACCTTTGGTTGATGAAGACCAAATGAAATTCAGTATAACATTACAATGCTGTCATTCCAGCAGTTATAGATTATATTTTTAAATGCCACTGCATGCACAAAAGGTTTATTTAATACTTTCCTATTCTATAATCTAACATTTGTGCTTATTTATGTATTGTCCAGTTTTATTCATTTGAACAATAATATCCCCCTTTTATAAATTATTTAAAAAAAGTAACAGAGAGAGAGAGAGAGCACATTTTTAAACTGTATGGCAAATGTATTTATGAGATACATTTACATACAGACTAAAGAATATTATATTATATTATATTATATTACATTATATTATATTATATTATATTATTATTTATGATTTGATTGGTTTTAGCAAACACTGTGTATTTTCTGTATCTTAAATATTTTACTACGTTCTGAGAGGCATTTAAAAAAACATGAATAATACACATATTCAGTTCTTACCCATTTTTGAGCTGTTAATGCACTGGGACAAGCTGAGTCTTGATCTTGGTATGTCTTCTCAGTGTTGCTGACAGATTGTTGGTTTTATACCAGACAGCAAACCCTGATACTACATCCCTACAGACTGATTTGTCGTTACTGATAAGGACCATTACCAGACATGATGAAATGATTACAGATGTATGGCATCACAGTGGGAAGTGGGCATTTACAGCAGAGCCTTTCCTGCCACAGAATGTTCCAGTAGCTCAAACATAGAGCATAATGCTAGAATTCAATTCGAATGCATGAATTGATAAAAATGTATATACCTTAAAGGCAATGTAAGTTGTTTTGGCGTGACAAAAAACTGAACCCACGGAAAAACAACACAGAGTCCACAGATAGAGCATAACTGTTACAAATAGGCCTACACAATACAATTACCAATTTCTGGTTGTTAATAAGGCATGCATGTCAACTATTTGTACATTAATGGCACAGTAAATCTATAATTTTTTGTTGTCACATCATCCATCCTCACAAAAAACAATACTGTATTTTGTCTACACAGCTTCTTTATACATTAAATTACATTACATTTTCCTTTTTTTGTAAATGTAATTTAATAAATGTAAATATTGGACTCTGTGAATGTTTCATTTAACCCTCAAGTGTCAAAGATTGGGTCATTTCTATTCCTGTTCCACTCTGTGAATGAGATTTGCGTTTGGATTGGGATTGTTGTGAGAGGAGAGCCAGGTGTTCCTCTGCGAATGCACTCTCGAACACCATCACTAAAGACTGCTTGAGCTTTTTCTGAAAATCTTCACACATGAATACATACAAGAAGGGATTCTGGCAGCTGTTCAAGTAGGCAAGACTGATTATGAAGAGCCCTATCTGGTCGAAAACATTCTTGAAGCTGGTCAGCTCGTCCGATGGGTTTGTCGCATTCATTTCACGCAACCACACTTTAAGGAATTTGTGAACATAAAAGGGAAGCCAGCAGAAGAAGAAGGACAGGATTACAGCCAGGATAATACGGAAGGGTTTTAGTTTATTATTTTTCTGGAGGCGCTTAAAGGGATAGTTCACCCAAAAATGAAAATTATCCCATGATTTACTCACCCTCAAGCCATCCTAGGTGTATATGACATTCTTCTTTCAGTCGAGCATAATCAGAGTTATATTAAATAATGTCCAGGCTAATCCATGCTTTATAATGGGAGTGGATGGTGCCCCAAATTCTAAAGACAGAAAAAATGCACTCATCCATTATAAAAGTACTCCACATGGCTCCAGGGGGTTAATAAAGGCCTTCTGAAGCGAAACGATGCGTTTGTGTAAGAAAAATATCCATATTTAAAACTTTATAACCTGTAATCTCTAGCTTCCGCTAACTATTGTACGCGCGTTCATGAGAGAGTGGCGTCCCAGATGTATGACGTATGACGCAGGCGCAGTGTGAGTTCCGGTGACGGAAACGGAAGCGCAGAGGAGAGAGCAAAACAAAACACCGATCACGAATTAAAAGTCCAAAACTAGGATTTGTGAAGAAAAATCTTAGAGGATTTCGATATAATCCAAGAGGAGACTGCGTTTTTTGACCAGCCATATTTGTTTGAACCGGAGTATACCGACCAGGAACTCCGGGAGATCGAGGAGGCTGCAGCGGCACAAACAACAGAACCGAGTAGACAAAGAGCTCGGGAGATGTGGTGGTGCTCATGCCGTACATGCGAAGCTATGACAACAGAGATTGAGAGTGTTTGCTGCCACGAATGGGCGATTGGAATGCCACCTTTGGAAGTTTTTGATGCTGCCGGTGAGAGGACTGAGCGCTGCTGTGTAACACAATATGAAGGCTTTCTGCCTTTGTTGAGCCAAAGTGTTCTCGAAGTAGTATTCTCCTTACCTCGTATAAACTGGAGGCGTCAACCAAGGCCTGAAGGACCTGGTGGTACACTGTCTGTGGAGTAAGTATTTTTCTTGTTTAAATATTATGGTGTTATAGGTGTGGGCTAGCTTTAATAGTCACTCTATGCATTTGTTTTACAGTCAGCTCAGGTTGGTGGCATACCGAGTTTTGCTTGAATGGATGCTGAAAGGGGAAAAACTTGGAAGAGGTAACAGGAAGGTTCTTCCCTCCTGTGTCGTTCACGCTGTAAGGGCAAGATACCCGTCCCAGTCTGGATCCTATGTGGGCTTCAGAGAGGCAGATGATGCATTTGCCATGATGTAGACTTTACAAATATAATAAGTGTTACAATGTAAGTATGTTTAGTAATTAAGTATTTTGTATACCTAAAATTGTTCTCATATTATATTTAAAATTTAAACAACTTTTCTATTGGATTGTAATTTTAATTTAAAAAATGTTTTAAACATATTTTAGCCTTTATACTGTGTTGTAATGTTTATTTTTTATACTGAGGTGCATTTCTTTGTAAATGGCACTTCTAATGTGGAAAAAAATAAAGTAGTAACATAACATAAAATTATAAAATTAAATCAAATAAAAATAAATTAAATCAGACAAATTTGGTAAAAAGTGAAATAACATAAACAGTAACAGAGAACACTGGATAATACTTTGTAAAAAATCCTAATAAGACATTGTACCAAAAAGCCCTGAAATGTACAGAAGTTTTACTTCGTGCTTCGTAATCCTGGACTTTACTTCGTAAACCTGGACTGGTGCTTTGAAATGGCCTCTTCTTTGTCAGGTTTCAGTTTCTGTGCAATATTTGCAGACAGTCTGGGAACTGTCACATGGGATGACTGGTCCTTAAAAAATTATTTCTGGGTCCTTCCTGCATTCCAGAACTTTCCGAACCAGATCTTCTCTAAATGTTTGTGTTGTGGGTTCAAACAGTTTCCTGGCAACCCACTCTTTCGAGTGTTTGGGAAATACAATGTTGTACCGAGGTACGCCTAACAAAATAAGACACACAAATTACTGCACAATATATTAATAATCTACTACTTCGAGATAGTTCAGAGAAAATTGAAAAGTCTGTCATCGTTTATTCACCATCAGGTTCTTCCAATCCTGTATACATTTATTCATTCTGACAAATACAAAAGAATATATTCTGAAGACAGTTTTGGGGGAATCACTGTCTCCTGTAGTAGGACAAATATGAAATACAAAAGTCAATGGAGACCCAAAATTAATTAGTTTGCCTCATTCTTTAAAATTTTTTGCTTTGTTCAGCAGAAGAAAGAAATTTATACAGGTTTGCAACAAACTGAGGGTGAGTAAATTATTAAAGAATGTTCATTTTTGGGTGAACTACCCCTTTAACTGCTGACACCAGCACTAACACATACAAACACACTTATATTCACATTATTATGATTTATGTAGTGTGTGTGTGTGTGTGTGTGTGTGTACCATTTGTTGTGGTATTGCTGTTCACTTACCGGCAGTGGTTGTGGCCTGTTTACGCTTTACATTTTCGTTGTGGTCCAATATGGCTAGCTGCGTACGAGCAAACATAGATGAGTAATGGAAGTGCAGCTGCTTCTGACAGCACTTGAGTAGCACTAAGTGAAACACTTCAAGTGTGCCTGTAAAAAAAATAAATATATTCAGTCTGTTATTACACAACACAAACTTTCCAGATTTACACATATTGCTGTTGTTATAACATACCTGCATACTTAAACAGGGACATTTGGCACAGGTCCTTCAGGAAACTTTTGTCCAAGACAATTGTCTCCAGGGTATGGTACGCACGAGACTCCTTTTTAAGCCACCTCTTCCGTCTCTGTTGGTCAGGACTGAGGTTGCTATGAAGACATCTGTGCTGTATACCATCCTCAGTCCAACTATGTTCTCCACAAATGTGATGCAGTAGCGACTTCCATTTCCAGATCAACTCCTAAAAAAAAAAAAAAAAAAAAAAATTAAGAACTTATTATAATTTAATTTGGATAAGTCATTTTTTTAGATAACCTTCTACTTTCATCATTTATCAGGGTCACCTCCACAACTTGAACATGAAAACCACAAATGGTTGCAGATGCACTTGATCCAGGGCTGGAGATCTTGTCAAGATACAAGGACAACAACTTCTTCAATAGGCCTGACAACACAGTAATGAAACTTTATTTAGACAAGAACATGTAAAAATTAATATTATGTTTATTGAAGGAAAAAGTATATATATTTTTTAAATTCTTTGTTATAAATGGAACTTTATTGTGAACAAAACAGCAATTACAAACTAAAACGTAAACCAAAATAAGTATACTGTATCTACATTACTTTGAGAAAGATTCTGACACATGATGAAAAATATTTATTTTAATTTTTAAAAAATTAATTACTCATGAGACATTTACCTACCCTTTACCACATGCCAAAAATCAAACTCGTGTTGAATGAACGGATAATCCACCTGCATTATCTTTCAGATAGATGGTGATCTATCTGTGGTCAGCACATCTATTTTGATTCCTTGCTCCAGAATTTTGTTTAGGCCTCTTTTTAAACCTATGGGCTCCATAGCCACTGAGCTAGATGCTTCTGTTACCTAAAGATATACAAGACACACAAAAAATAATGTTTTCCGCCTAAAATAATGCTCAAACATGTTTCACCTTTCTTTGTAGTGTTTTCTGAGAGGTTACAATAAGTAGAATGAGCTGCATATTGAATATCTAAAATATTTACATTACTAGTTAAAATATTGAAAGATATTGTGTTATTAACAAAAAATGAATATGAAATTGTTACATTATCAGCATGTACACTCACCTGCACCAACTCAAAGTGGACAATTTTATCCGATTCGTCATCCATTAGACTGTACGTGTTGTACTTGGCAGAAAATCCAGGGCTGTAGAAGACAGCACAGAAGAAAAACAATAATCTTTGTTATTGTTTTAATTTCTGTTATTTATATTTTATAATAAATTAAATTAACTTACCTGTCTGATCTTCCATCCCCTGATAAATGAACTCCCTTCTGGAGTACATTTTGAATTTGTAGTTCATCAATAACGGCTGCCTGTTTTTCTCTGTATGCAGCATCAACAACAGGAATGAGGTATGATGACTGCACAGCATAGAAACTTGTTTTCTTTGGCACCTGTAAGTTCAGTAATGCAGCCCATTCAGCAATGTCCAAATATGTGGCTCCAGTGAAAAGAGCACTTGCTGATACAAGAAGATTGTTTAAAGCCATGCCCCGAACATCTGCACAAGAATTCCACTGGCCCTGATGTCCTTTTTCACATTGCCACTTCACTTGGATGAGGCTCCCTGAGGATATTTTTTTTGGTTTTGGTGATTAGTGCCCCACATTCCTGACATCTCTTAAACAACTCCATCAGATTGGACTCATTCACAACCCATTTTCTTTCTTTCCACATGTCGTCATCTCTCTCTTCCTCGGTACTTGGAGTTGAGGTAGATGTTGAGCTTGTTGGAACAAAACTTGTGTCCTTCTTGTCTGAAGGACAATCTAATGAAAGCATGCTGATGTCCACAAGATTTTCTTCAGACTGTAGTTGAGTCTCTGTTGGCTCATCCTACATGACATAGACAGGAGATCACAATGACACATTTTATTTTGAAAAAGGGGTGTGTAAAGCAATGGTTTATTATATTGTAGAAATGTATTCTTTTTTAAACATTTTTTAATAAAAATCGACAAACACCACAAAAACCAGTCAAACTATAATACAATACACATATATGAGTACTTACTGATTGGGAGGAATGTATGGGGGGGAAGGCAATGTATGTCCCAGATGTAGATGGACAGATGTAGATGTCTTACTAGCAGGTGCTTCTGGACTTGTTAACTTCAAAATGAGACTTGTCTCAATTCCCTCACTTTGTTCAATGTTGCTTTGTTTGATTAGAGTTGATTGTGGAACACCCTCAAAAAATGCTAATGCACCCTGGACATCAGTCTCTTCATCATCGCCTGTTGCTGGGCAATACAGACTTGGCTGAGTTGAAACAGATCCCTTGTTGTGTCCTACAACAATCCACCATATAGTTTTAAATGTTAAATTGCATGTAGAGATTGAAAAAAAACAACAACAACAACAACAACAACAACAAAAAAAAACTTTACAACAGTTACATGAGCGATTACTTAAAAACTTCATATAGCAAGCATATTACAGTATTTGTTGAATATATACCTCATTTGTGTAGCGAAATTGTACAGGTATTTAATTAATTTATGGGTGAAGTATATGAATATAATAAATCATAAAGCTTTATGATTAATTATAATACATATACCGACCCAAGAGGGAATCATACATATATTGTGAATTAATTACAACGAATTATAATCACTTACATATATGATTAGTTCTGGTTTAATAATTATTTAGAGAAACTATTAGTTTGTCCAGTAAACCGTTAGCTCCTCATAGACTATTATAAAAAGGAAGGTTTTTCTCTGGCCACGAGAAAAACTTCCTATTCTAGCATCAATGCGTAAAGCAAGGATACTGGATCGAAACGTTAAAGTGACCTGGGTTTTGTTGAATGAGCAAAAAAACAATCGAGCATGAATATAATGTATTTAATATATGAAACTACGGATATAGAGGCTATACGGCTACATATACACAAATAATACACATATATATATAGAAAACAAAAGTAAAGTCAGGAAAACAGAGGTGATCAAAGAAATGGCAAATTACGAACAGTTAAAACCTTTGAGAGCCAGCAAGGAAACTCAGCTTACACATCAAGCTTAAAACGCTTCGAAAAGAATAGTTCTATACTTGCATAGGTTCAGGTGCTGTGGTTGCTCGTGTTTCTGTAGGAGTTTCGGTTCGTGCGGCTGGATGCGATTGGTCCTTTTCCGAGGAAGTGTTCTTCGGCGGGATTTTCGAACAAGGTTTTAACTTAAGAGTAAAATAACCGGAAAATAAAGAAGAAAGGGTCCGTCTCCTAGGCGATGAAGAGTGAAGACTTCGGGAGACGGATGAAGAAGGCTTGACAAAAGAGAACTTGCCAAAAGATGGTCATCCCGAAGAGAGGAGCGCGTGATGGAAGCGCGGTCGCCGAGACGTCCGGGAGAGACGTGCGTGAAATGGCGAGGGACAATTGAGAGACAATCGAGAGACAAAGCAAACTGTTTGTGCTTGTCTTTTATGGACAAACAAGCCAACATGCCTCCTTGGTTGAAACAACCAATGGTCAGGGTGCACTGTTTGGCGGGCAAAACTTTCTTTGTCTTGTCTTGCGGCTCGATTTGCATAATTTATGAGGTATCAGATAGGAGTGTATTTTCTTCACAGTATCATTAAAAATAGAACAGTGCATTTTGCAGTTATGTGACATACCTCAGTGAATGAGATGTGGAAAGAGCTTTAAAACGAGACCAAACTTGCCATAAGAAAAGCATATAAAAGAAGTTACAGTTTACAGTCAAATGTAATCGTTAGAAATGACACTAGTACCACTACAATCCTAGCTAAGCTTATACAGTGGGAATAACTATATGCAATTTGACAATACAATGGCGGTTACATTTATATATAATTATATCTTACACATACAGTCTTCAATGCATGTTTGTGTGTCTGTGTGTGTGTGTCTGTGTGTGTGTGGTGTGTGTTGGAATGTGATCTGGCACTTAGTCCAC
Organism: Mylopharyngodon piceus; assembly: GCA_039654765.1. Lineage (NCBI taxonomy): Eukaryota > Metazoa > Chordata > Actinopteri > Cypriniformes > Xenocyprididae > Mylopharyngodon > Mylopharyngodon piceus. The sequence goes on from CM077447.1 coordinate 21,642,683, forward strand.
ATGAGGGGCCCTTTGATGTCCCAAGAGCTAGGACATGGGGTTCTCTGTTTAACCTCAGAGGGTCCATGAAAGTGCCAAAGTGCTCGTCTTTCTCAGACCAGCCGGGGCCGATGTGAGATTTACAAACACAGTTCAGCAGGCTAAAAGCATTCTGAAAATTCCAAAGTTGGTTGGCTAAGACTGATTCTTGTACAGACGCTACATTTGGCTGAAACAACAACGCAGGCATTGGCACAGCGGATGATTTGAGAAGTCGTCTTGTACTTCCACTCTTCTCTGCCTTGTAATCCTCGGATCTGAAATGTTCACTGCACAGTGCGCGTCTATATAATTTTTCCGCGGGTGTATTTACATCCCAGCAAATAGCGAGCAGCCATAACTTCAATCGCTCCGGATCCTTTACAGGGAATTTATGAAACATTAATGCCGCATCTCCCTTTGATGTCGGCGCACGTAACCTCAAGACTTTAGCTTTGTTTGCGCAACCCGGATATTCACAAGAAATCACCATTTTATCAGTAAAACATTTACAGTATAACTTCCTCACAACTTGGTTCTCACGCGACTAGCTTATCATCACCGGAACTCACACTGCGCCTGCATCATACGTCATACATCTGGGACGCCACTCTCTCATGAACGCGCGTACGACAGTAAGCGGAAGCTAGAGATTACAGTTTATAAAGTTTTAAATATGGACATTTTTCTTACACAAATGCATCGTTTCGCTTCAGAAGGCCTTTATTAACCCGCCGGAGCCATGTGGAGTACTTTTATAATGGATGAGTGCATTTTTTTTGTCTTTAGAATTTGGGGCACCATCCACTCCCATTATAAAGCATGGATTAGCCTGGATATTATTTAATATAACTCTGATTATGTTCGTCTGAAAGAAGAATGTCATATACACCTAGGATGGCTTGAGGGTGAGTAAATCATGGGACAATTTTCATTTTTGGGTGAACTATCCCTTTAACTCATACTCCGATCGCCACATACGAAGCGGAGATTATGACGAACGGGAGATTACCACAAAACGGTACACTACCTGCCTCTTGTATGTTTCTATTTCCTGAATGTCATTAATGCACCGTGTTTGTTGTGCAGAAAGGGAAAGCGTTTTCCGAGAGATGACTAAAGGCAAGCTGCAAGCGACTGACGCTAACCAAATAAGCAGGCAAATTATCCTTGCTTTCAGGACTGTTCGTTTGGTCCTGACCCACACCACCACCCAGGTGGACAGGCACCACCCAGGTGGACAGGTGGACAAACTGATCACTGTCAGCAGGAAGGTGCTGGCAAACATATTCAACACATTCACCAGGCTGCTCAAGAAGCACATAAAGTCACCAAAAGGCCAGTCGAACTCACAGTATTCATAAATTATATTAAAGATCAGGAAGAATGAAAATAGGAGGTCTGCTACTGCCAGGTTCAGAAACCAGATGGTATTGACAGTGCTTTTCATTTTGAGGCCTGTGATGTAGATGACCAGTCCATTGCCAACAACACCAAACACACATATTATACAGTGGAGGAAAATATTGAATATTTTAAATATTTTCCTTAAGGAATTCACTGTGACATCTGCATGCTGGTTGATGCTGTCTTATTGGATGGGGCTACAGTTTGGTCTGAAGTAAAAAAAAAAAAAAAAACAATGGCTAGAAACACAAAACAAGCATGTTCTTTATCTAGATTATTTCATTAGAAATGCTGAGAACTGCAACAGGATGTTAGGGTTAGGGTTAGGGTTAGTAAGTAAGAACTGAAACTGTGGTAAGAACAACAGCTGTAGGCCTACTTACTCACTTTGACTATTTTTGTTGAAGAGGCTGAAAAAAATATACACAAAAAATATTAACCAAGATATTTTTAGCTAAACTCTATATGTAAAAGAGCATTTTTTTTTTACATTTAAAGCTGAACTGAAATAATTTTCAACATACATAGGGTGCTTCAGGTGATGTTTAAGGACTGTTAAAGGAACAAATTATAGTCCACTTAATTCATCTGGAAAGCATCAAGGAAGTAAATGTGAGAAAACTAAAGGTACTTTTTAAGAAATACAAAAAATACTTAATGTAAATGAATAAAAAACATAATGCAGAAACCGTAAAAATGCCTAACATTAAAAAAAAAAAAAAAAAAAAGAGCCTTAAGTGAAAAGGTTAATCTTACCAGTTGTCTCTGTAAATAATAAGTAAATAATAAGTCAGTACATGTTTCTTCACCTATCATTCTCTAACACTCAATTAAATATCCTTTTAAGGCTAAGAGAAGAGGGGACGCTCTTTTTGCTTATATTCACTGGAAACTCAGAAACTCCAGTTGCATATTCAGCTGCATAAGCTGAAGTCTGTCCAAGGTCACTCTGTAATGAAACAGTTTAGTCCTGTCACAACTCATTAGTGGGACATTCAGACGTTCGGCTCATTCTTAGGAAATAAACCATTTTTATGGCATGATTTACTAGAGATATAATTAGTTATTATCTCACATTTCAATATAAGTTTGATGTTTACTGACCTGTATTTTTTTTTAACTATTTAAGTAAATAAAATGCCTCCTTGAGCAATCAGTTGTAAGATAGCATTTATTATGTTGTCTCAAGTTCAAGTTCAAGTTTATTTTTATTTATAAAGCACATTTAAAAATAACGTGTGTTGTACCAAAGTGCTATACAATTTTAAACAGTTTTGACAAGATAAAAGAAAACAAAAACTAATTCATAAGATAAAAATAAAACACGCAAACATAAAATCCCCCATATAACTAAGACAACATCATAAGCTAAAGAGAATAAACGAGTCTTCAAGCTAGATTTAAAAGTGTCCAATGTGGGGGAGGATCTCACAACAACTGGAAGCGCATTCCACAGCCTAGGAGCTGCGACTGCAAAGCTCGGTCACCCTTCGTCTTTAAGCGGGACCGAGGAATAGAAAGAAGCAATTGGTTACGTGAATGGAGAGATCTTGGAACAGAAAAAGGTAGAAGGAGTTCGGCAATGTACTGTGGTGCTAGCCCATGCAAAGCTTTATAAACATACAGCAGAACCTTGAAATCACTCAGAACAGGAGTGATGTGTTCTTTCTTCCTAGTTCTTGTCAGAAGTCTAGCTGCCGCATTTTGGACCAATTGCAAACGATGTATGGAGGAATGAGGTAGACCTGTATATAATGAATTACAGTAATCAAGCTGGGATGTAATAAGTGCATGGATCACTACTTCTAAGTCTTTCTTTGAAAGGAACTATTTTAATTTGACGATGGACCGGAGATGAAAGAAGCTTCCTTTGACAACAGAATTTATCTGCTTATCGAATAATAAGTCAGAATCAAAGATAACACTTAGGTTCTTATCTCTGTTGTGCAGTGTTAAAGACAGAGAACCTAATTGGTTTTCAATATTAACGACACGCAATGAAAACCCAAAAGGAAATTTTCAGACAACCACATTTTAACTTCCTCCAGGAAATAAATAAAATTTAAAATGGAATTTCCATTGCTGGACTTGACAGGAAGATAAAATTGTGTATTAATAAAACAAGTGGAAGGGCGAGATGATCCGGAAATCCAGATGTTCTTCAGCAAACGCCGTCTCCAGTACCAGCAGCAGAGACTGTTTAAGCTTCTTTAAACTCCTCACACATGAACACATAGAGAATGGGGTTCAGACAGCTGTTGAGATGAACCAGGCAGTTTACAAAAGATCCTATGTCATTTATTACTTTTATAAAATTACTCCACTTATTCTCAAGTGCAATTATACACAGTACACAGCTGTTGAACATGAAAAAGCGTATGAAAAAGGCCATGATCACACATATAATGACCTGGAAAATCTTAAGCTTCTTTCTTCTTTTGAGACATTTGGCCCGCACTCCGATAGCAATGTATGAAGATGCAATGATCAGGAAGGGGATGAAAAAACCAACCATTAACCTGTATATGACCAGAGACTTGAAGATACTCAAGGTATTATATGTGCATCGGTTATCTTTTTCCAAGTGGTTGATGACAAAGGGAATGCTGCAGAGGATGGATAAAACCCACACAAGTGCACAGATGATCCTGGCTTTTGAGCCCAAACAATCACCCAAGTGGACAAGCATTGGTCCAGAGTGACAGCGGTGATCAAAAAAAAAAAAAAATGTTGGCAAATATGTTTAGCACCGCCACAAAGCTGACAAACTTGCACAATAAGTCACCGAAGTGCCAAGCCATCTTGTTAAAGGCAGTAAACTCCAAGTTGTGAAACCAAATGGAGTTGACGTTCGTCTTCATTTTGTAGCCAGTCACAAATATGACAAGCCCATTTCCAACGATACCCAGAGCGAAGGTGACAAAATATATGAATATATTGAAGATTTCAATGCTTGATAAGGGTTCTGGCAGGGTGGCAGTCGCTGAACAAAGAAAAGAGAAAACTGTTAAAGGTTTATTTCATGATGCAGCAAACATTGACTATCATAATTAGACTGAAGGATGTTGTATTTGTGGTTTTTACTTATTAATATCTCATGACTGCCACTTTTCTTTTGTTGCTTACCAGAAGTTTCTGTCTTGATGCCTATCCACAGCTTGTTTATCAAGATGAAATTTAACCTTTTTTTTTTTTAAATCAATATAATTATTATTTTCACATGAACAGTTTACAGAATCAGTTCAGTATACAAGTAAACTATTTTTTCTAAACACCCTTTCACCCCTGTCCCACCCCTCAATAGACAGAACACTTACATGGACATTATTACAAGGCCTTGAGCTGATGTGTAATGTAAAAATTATAATAATAAAATAAATATATAAATACATAAAAAAGGTTAAAGTAAAGAAGGGTTACATTATCACATCAGCATTTTCAATCAATGTAACATCCAAATTATTCAAATATTCAATAAATTTGCCCCAAATCTTTTCGAACATCGATGATTTTTTTTGATTTTTTATTTTTCAGATTATACACAGATTATTTCCACAGGCACACAGGATGAAAATTCTCTAAGCCATACAGCATGACTGGGCAGTTCTTCTTATTTCCAATGTATAGCTATACACAGTGCTGGGTAGTAACGGATTACATGTAATCTGTATTACGTAATCAGATTCCAAAAATCAAGTACTTGTAATTAGAGTAAACTACTTTTTAAAATACTCGTAATCAGACTACAGTTAATTTTTTTTTATGGATTACATGATTACATATTATTTACACAATGGCAGTAAGTTGTTCACAATTCATTGATTCTCCTAATTTTTAATTTTTTTAACGTTTATATTTTTTTCATAATAAACCTGTCGCTTATATACGTTTGTGATTCTTCGAGTTTTTCCGGCGGTAAGGGGGAAATATAGATGAATATATATGAAATATAGATGAAATATATATGAAATATATATATATGAAATAATAATAATATAATAATAATAATTGTGCTGTTCTACAAGAACATTCAATATTTAGTCTAAGTTAAAGGTTATAGTTAGGCGCCCTCTTGTGTTCAAAGTTGGGTACTTCATGCGATGTTGTAGAGTCCTTTTATGATGACGTCATAATCACAAGTCAGATCTCCAGCAGCAGCAGAGAAGACCATGCGGTTATGGCTGCTATCATTCCCCGATTTAAGTTGATCAGAAGGCACATTCGGTATGAAAGTATTTCTATATTGTGATTCTATGCACTGTATGTTTAGTTAATTCTTTATATTTATTTGCTGGGTGTTAACTTTAATGCCTTTATCCTGCAAATTGAGCAACCTTTTCCTGATGGTGCAATGCTAGCCATTTTCTGTATAAAAAGCTTATATTTCTGAAATTTTGTATGTTTACAGTTTTACGTTATTCCAAGACCGACAGTAAAGTTGGAAAAGAAAAGATTTCTTGTGTCTGCTGTAATTGGAAGGCGTTATCTGTCTGCCAAATCAAGCAGGGCGTTTGAGAAGAGGGCAGAACAGTAAAACGAATGTCTTCGGTGACCAACTTCTAATTTCTAACTCCACGGCGGGGAGCTAGCCAGCTCATATGGTGATCTTCTACAATGTCTAAATCAAGTTCCAAGTCTGGATCACAGAGGCAAGCATCTAATGCATCATGTTCGTCACGGCACTCACGAGGCTCATCGACCGTAATCACAGCCGCCGCAATGGCTAGAGCAGAGGCTGAAGCGGCTAAAGCGGAAATAGCATTTGCTAAGAAAGAAAGTGAACTGAAAATACAACAAGCACAGCTTGAAGCATCATTAGAGACTTTAAGGCTGGAAAAGAGAGTTGCGGCCATGCAGGCGAAGGCGGAGGCCTTAGAAACAGCCGCAGAGCAAGAAAGTAGAGGAAATTTGAGTGTAATAGAGCTATCTATAGAGGACACAACAGAACGCACACAGGCTTACTTAGCGGAACAGGCGGATAGTGTCATGGATACACAAATGCCAGTGCTGGATGGGCCATTTTATGATAACGGAGGCATAAACATTTCAGAATTGCAACAAACACAGACTACTGAATTGCAGCAGGAGAGTCAGCGTAGTTTTTATGCCACACCACCCAAGTCTCAGCCTGTCAATGCAGAGAGCGTGCAGTACCCTACCATTTTGCATTCCACAGATGTACACCTTACATGCTTGGGCCAGCATGAGGCATACTCCAGGTCACCTCAAGATGTGTATCACCCACGATCTACAACATTTCAAGGCAGCGAGGAAAGGAGCGGAGACAGGCGAGTGATGTTCGATTATTCTCCAACCAAGGCAGCTACACCTCTACAAGCTGGACCGTATCAAGGTAATCCACTTGCAAATAACCAAATGTCTGATGTCGTCAAGTTTATTGCAAGACGTGAATTAGTGTCTACCGGCCTTACGCAGTTTAATGATCGTCCAGAGACTTTCAGAGCATGGAGGGCATCCATTCATAAATCCCACTAAAGACCTTAACCTCTCACCAAGCGAGGAGATGGACTTGCTAGTAAAATGGCTGGGATGTGAATCATCTGAGCATGCAAAACGGATCAGAGCTGTGCACATTATCCATCCACTACAAGGGCTCAGTCTGATTTGGGACAGACTTTATGAAACTTATGGCTCACCGGAAATGGTAGAGCGCGCTCTATTCGGGAAACTGGAGAGTTTCCCAAAAATATCAAATAGAGACAATCACAGATTGCGCGAGTTGGGAGATTTGCTCATGGAGATCCAAGCAGCTAAGCAGGATGGCGATTTGATGGGTCTTTCCTATCTAAACACGCCACAGGGAGTAAATCCGATAATACAAAAATTGCCGTTCAGTTTACAAGAAAAGTGGCTCACAGTGGGATCTAAGTACAAAGAGGACTATAGAGCTTCCTTTCCACCCTTCAAGTTCCTAGTAGTCTTTGTATGTCAGCAAGCTAAAATGAGCAATGATCCAAGTTTCTTTCTCTCAGCTGTACAGGAAGAATCTCGCAAACCAAACAGACAGTCAAACAAACCTGTTTTCCCCAGAGCCGTCGCCACACACAAGACTCGGGTCTCTTCTGAAAATTCGTTAGCTGCCTGCGAACTCAAAAATAAGGTAAACCCAGCAAAACAGTGCTTTCTACACAATAAGCCTCACCCTCTGTCCAGATGTAGAGGATTCAGGATGAAACCTATGGAAGAGAGAAAGTCATTGCTCAAACAACAAGGGATATTCTTCAAATGTTGCAGCTCCATAACACACATGGCGAAGAACTGTGATCAGGTTGTGAAATGTTCAGAATGTGGTAGCGTTACTCACATGGCAGTACTCCATCCAGGCCCAGCACGATGGACCAGAGAACTAAGATCTCCTACATCAGAAGATCACAAAGTGAGTGAGGACGTGCCTGTGGAATCTGAGGTTTCCTCAGCTTGTACAGAGGTATGTGGAGACAATCAACTTCCACGCTCATGCTCGAAGGTATGTCTTGTGTCTTCCTAAAAGCCACCCAGAGAAAGCAGTCAAAATGTATGCGATATTAGACGATCAAAGTAACAGATCGCTCGCAAGATCAGAATTCTTCGATCTGTTTGGCATTACAGAGTGTAACATAGCCTACACTCTCAAAACATGCGCAGGCACAATCGAAACAGAAGGCAGACAAGCATGAGGCTTTCAAGTGGAATCATTTGATGGAAGCTTAGTCTTACCTTTGCCAGTGCTTCTTGAGTGTAACGAAATTCCAGACAATCGCTCCGAAATCCCCACTCCAGAAGTGGTTAGTAACCACAGGCACCTAAAACATCTTGCAAGGTACATTCCAGAGCCAGATCATCATGTTCCCATTCTTCTCCTGTTAGGCAAAGATATGATCAGAGTCCACAAAGCCCCATAAGCAAGTGAACGGGCCACCAAATGCTCCCTTTGCGCAAAAGTTGGACTTAGGATGGGTTATCATTGGAGACATGTGCCTTGGGAAAGTTCATAAGCCTACCTTCGTCCAAACTTACCACACCAACATTATGGAGAACGGTCAGTCTACATACTTTTGTCCATGTCCTAACCATTACACTGTAAAGGATAGATTCCAAAGTGTGTCACTTGCCAAGTCCCTTATCAAGGAGGGAAGACTAACAGAATGGGATGTATTTCAGAGAATGAAAGACAATGAGACAACAGCTCTGTCAATCAAAGACAGAAACTTTCTGAAGATCATGGACAGAGAAGTCTATAAAGACGAAGAAAATTCATGGGTTGCCCAACTACCATTCAAGCAGCCAAGGCAATATCTCCCAAACAATTGTCCACAAGCTGTGGAACGTTTCAATTCACTTCTACGATCTTTCAGGAGGAAGCCTGAGATGAAAAAAGATTTTGTAGCCTTTATGGAAAGACTCTTCCAAAATGATCATGCAGAAATAGCTCCTTCGGTTGATCCCAATGAACAGTGTTGGTATTTACCTTCTTTCGGTGTATACCATCCAAAAAAGCCATCCCAGATCCGAGTGGTCTTTGACTCTAGCGCTCAGTGCAAATGTGCATCGCTGAACAAGGTTCTCTTGACAGGTCCTGACCTCAACAACAGTCTCCTCGGAGTCCTCATGTTTTCGCAAAGAGCCTGTTGCCTTCACAGTAGACATACAACAAATGTTCCACTGCTTTAAAGTTCGACCTGCAGACAGGAACCACCTCAGGTTCCTCTGGTTTCAAGAAAATAATCCAGAGAATAAGGTCATGGAATACCGTATGAAGGTACACGTATTTGGGAACAGTCCCTCTCCGGCAGTGACCATTTACTGTCTTCATCGTGCAGCTCAAGGAGGAGAAGAGGAATTCGGTCAAGACGCCCAACAGTTCATGGAGCAAGCTATTATATGGATGACGGATTGAAATCCTTACCCTCCTCAGAGATGGCAGTCGACCTTCTAAAAAGGACACAGGACATGCTGGCTGGATCTAATTTGAAGTTGCATAAATTGGCTTCAAACAGCAAGGAAGTTATGAGAGCTTTCCCATCTGAGGATTACGCCAACTCACTGAAAGAACTGGATTTAGGTGTCAGCTCACTTCCTATGCAACGAAGTCTCGGCTTGCTTTGGAATCTAGACACAGACTGCTTCAACTTCCACGTCGAAAAGGATAGGAGGCCTTACACTAGGTGTGGACTGCTGTCGGTAATAAATAGTTTGTACGACCCACTAGGATTTGTGGCCCCTATCACATTTCAAGGCAAAGTACTACTGAGAGAGCTAACTGAGAATGCTGCTGAGTGGGATGCGCCCTTACCTGTGAACAAACAAAAGGTGTGGGAGGAATGGAAAGATTCTTTGCAAGAACTGCAACATGTACAAGTCCCAAGAAGCTATGGGCCCACATCGTTGTCAGGCGCCAAGTTCAAATAGCTCTGTGTTTTTTCTGATGCTTCTGAGCGAGTAATTGCAGCAGTTGTTTACCTCAAAACAGTTGACTTGGATGGTTACTGTCACATGGGGTTCATCACAGGCAAAGCAAGGCTAGCGCCACAACCAGAGTACACTATACCTCGTCTGGAACTCTGTGCAGCTGTCTTAGCTGTGAACATGATGGAAACCATCACTGCAGAGATTGCTGTCAAATTCGATGAGATAACCTGCTTCACAGATAGTCGAGTGGTCCTTGGTTATATCTATAATGAGAAACGTAGATTTCATGTCTACGTAAGCAACCGTGTACAGAGAATCCGGAACAGCACCAATCCAGAACAATGGCATTATGTGAGCTCAGAGCATAATCCAGCTGATGTTGCAACACGACCAATAGCTCCAACCAAATTGCAGGACACTATCTGGTTCAGCGGACCGGCATTCTTGCATCACCCAAAAACAGAGACTTTCCCTAAAGAAGCCTTCGCACTTGTTGATCCTGATCAATATTCAGAAGTTTGTCCACAAGTAACAGTGTTGTATACCACTGTCTCAAATCGCTTTGAACACTTTTCGGACTGGAACCGACTGGTCAGAGCTGTTGGAAAGCTGATTCATACTGCACGCTCTTATAAGCAGGGCCAAAACAACACCCCTCAGGCATGCAAAGGATGGCACTGTTGCAAACTTCCTCTTAGTGCTTACACAATACTCCAGAGCACAGAAGTTGTCATACGAGCAGTACAACAGGAAACTTATGCTAACGAGTTGCGATGCCTCAAACGGAATGAACCACTTCCCAAAACCAGCACACTTCGAAAACTAGATCCCTTCATTGATCTAAGAGGACTGCTGAGGGTCGGAGGTCGTCTGGACAAAGCAGATCTAGGTTCTGAAGAAAAGAGACCCCTCATCATACCTGGCAGGAACCATGTGGCATTACTTTTAACACGACACTTTCATGAGCAAACCCATCATCAGGGTCGCCACTTCACAGAGGGAGCGATAAGATCTGCTGGCTATTGGATAATAGGAGGCAGAAGACGTGTGAACAGTCTCATCCATTCCTGTGTTACATGCCGCAGACTCAGGAGGGGCTGCGAGACTCAAAAGATGGCAGATCTGCCCGCTGACAGGCTCAGTGCAGAGCCTCCCTTCACACATGTGGGATTGGATGTGTTTGGCCCCTGGTCAGTATCTGCCCATAGAACAAGAGGCAGCTATCCAGAAAGCAAAAGATGGGCACTGCTATTCACATGTCTAAGCATCAGAGTTATTCATATAGAAGTGATTGAGTCCCTGGATACCTCCAGTTTCATTAATGCTTTAAGGAGGTTTCTGGCAATCCGGGGTCCAGTAAAACAGATTCGCTCCGATAGAGGGACCAATTTCATTGGAGCTTGTAAAGACTTGCAAATTCCTTCCAATGTTGATGAAAAGGCGGTGAAACAATTCCTGTCAGATCACGGCTGCATATGGACATTCAACCCTCCGCATTCATCGCACATGGGCGGTGCATGGGAGAGGATGATTGGCATTGCTCGCAGGATCTTGGATTCTATGCTTCTGCAGATGACATCCTCTAAACTCACGCACGAGGTACTCTCCACCTTCATGGCTGAAGTCACTGCCATTATAAACAATAGACCGCTGATACCTGTGTCAACTGATCCAACAGATCCTTTCATCCTAACACCTGCCACATTACTTACCCAAAAGACTGATGCTAGCTCAGTTCCCCCTGGGGACTTCGGAAAGCCTGATCTGTACAAGCAACAGTGGCGCACAGTGCAAAGCCTCGCAAATACTTTCTGGGACAGATGGCGTAAACAGTACCTTTCTACCCTACAGCATCGACGAAAATGGCAACACCAACAACCCAACATTTCCAAAGGATGCGTAGTTCTGCTCAAGGACTCTCAGTCTAAACGGAACAATTGGCCCCTGGGCATCATAACGGAAACTTACCCCAGCCAAGATGGGCGAGTACGAAAAGTGCAAGTAAAAATCATTGGAAAAGATGGACCCAAACTGTTCCTGAGACCCATTAACGAAATAGTACTCCTCCTTCATGAAGATTCTGAATAAACTATTCAGGTTTAAACTCAAGTAAGAAAGTTTGGTATTCCCTGAATGCCAGACGGGGAGTGTGCTGTTCTACAAGAACATTCAATATTTAGTCTAAGTTAAAGGTTATAGTTAGGCGCCCTCTTGTGTTCAAAGTTGGGTACTTCATGCGATGTTGTAGAGTCCTTTTATGATGACGTCATAATCACAAGTCAGATCTCCAGCAGCAGCAGAGAAGACCATGCGGTTATGGCTGCTATCATTCCCCGATTTAAGTTGATCAGAAGGCACATTCGGTATGAAAGTATTTCTATATTGTGATTCTATGCACTGTATGTTTAGTTAATTCTTTATATTTATTTGCTGGGTGTTAACTTTAATGCCTTTATCCTGCAAATTGAGCAACCTTTTCCTGATGGTGCAATGCTAGCCATTTTCTGTATAAAAAGCTTATATTTCCGAAATTTTTTGTATGTTTACAGTTTTACGTTATTCCAAGACCGACAGTAAAGCAAAAGAAAAGATTTCTTGTGTCTGCTGTAATTGGAAGGCGTTATCTGTCTGCCAAATCAAGCAGGGCGTTTGAGAAGAGGGCAGAACAATAATATATATGAAATATAGATGAAACATTTGATGTAGCAGTGATATTGCTGAGAATTTCATGTTTTTCAATATGTTTTTGTAATGTTGCTGTTTTCTAAATTTACTTAATTTTAAGTAAATATGTTTTAAAAACATAAGATGTGATTTTGTTTTATTCAGTGTTACTATCAGCAAACACTAACAGGTAAATTAGTGTTAGTATTTTGAAGTATTAACTGTCCATACATTGCACTTTAAAAAGAATCTGTTGAGGCTCTTGTTGGTGAATAGAATATTTTTTTGGAATATATTTTTTCTTTGTATCTGTCAAAATAATACAAGATTATCCTATAATATATGTGAGACAAATTTTGAAACGGAGAACGTAACAATTGGGGCCTCGTCCGGTGCTTAAATCATTTGTCTGGTTGAATGACAAAGGACAGAATGTGTACAGGCTTCCTCCGCCTGTTTCCTGTCCAGTAGGTTCAGCTGGTGAACCTGTTAATCTCAGACTTCCACCTGTAGAGAAGCCTGCAGAGAGCCAGATAGGCTGTGGAAACTGTTGTGCCGTACATGGTGTACAAGAAACGCTTATCTTTCTTTGAAGATCTGCATTTAAGCAATCCTTTTGACAGGAACTGCTAAATGACAGAAGATAAAGTTGCTGTCAAACACTTCTGCTTAACCCATAACCAATCTTTTTAGGAATATGATGAGTAAACCTGTTTGCATACTGAATTGATTGGTCAATTCCCTGAAACACCTCAATTGTAGTCTTGAGTTTTCTACACAACACAGTATTCATCATTTAAATAATTCCTGCACAAGGCATACGCAAAATGAAGTGGGTGAGACCTAGTTGAGTTATGTTAGTTGTGTGTTGTCACCATGTCCAAGAGACACTGTTTTTTCCACCCCGGATCTAACTCGGTTATGGTAAGGGGTGTGATGTTTCCAAAACATGCTCAAAGTATCTGACCAATCACAACACACTGATCCAGCCGACCAATCAGAGCACATTGCACTTTTCTGAAGGCGGGGCTTCATAGAGACAGGAACTAAACAGCATCACAGACAGAATGGGAAGAGAGGTGCTGCAACAATGTAAAATATGTGAAAAATAAGCTGTGCTTTGAACATTCAAGCATGAAAACCTATTCTAGTAGACCCCAAAAACATTTTGGTATTTGCAAGATTCTCTTTTTCTTTTTCAGTCTGTAGACACTGCAGCAGGCACCTCACCTCTTATCTTCAGTCACATCAAACTCTGGAAGAAAATTAGACAGAAGTAAAACTTCTCATTGTTAATTTATTTCCACTTCTTTTATGGGGGATAGGAGGGTATTTACAAATAAAATCATGCATATGTTCTTTATCATTTGTTTCATATGTGTTTTAGGTGGAAGGAGGCCTCCAGTAAGAACCAGCTGAGATACAGCGAGAGCATAAAAATCCTTAAAGGATTAGTTCACTTTAAAATGAAAATTACCCCATGATTTACTCACCCTCAAGCCATCCTAGGTGTATATGACTTTCTTCTTTCTGATGAACACAATCAGAGTTATATTAATAAATATCCTGACACATCCGAGCTTTATAATGGCAGTGAATGGGGGCTATGAGTTTGAAAGTCAAGAAACTGCATCCATCCATTATAAACGTACTCCATAATAAAGGGTTAATAAAGGCTTTATGAATCGAAGCGATGCGTTTGTGTAAGAAAAATTTCCATATTTAACACGTTATAAAGTAAAATATCTAGCTTCTGCCAGACCGCCTTCCGTATTCAACTTACGAAGAAAGTGTAACGCCTCTCGCAGTTCAAAATGGTTACAAAATGCGTATTCAACTTACAAAACAAGTGTAACTGACAGTCTGGGAAAGCTAGATATTTTACTTTATAACGTGTTAAATATAGATATTTTTCTTACACAAATGTATTTCTTCGCTTCAGAATTACTATATATTTATATGTAAAATATGTATTATATAAATAAGTAAATACATTTTTAAAAATCACATGGATTTCAAATACATCTACAGTACTGAAGGTGAATTTGATGTGTTTATTGAATAAATCGAATGAATGCTTTATGACAGTTCTTGACCCTTTCCTATTTCATTAGTCAATGTTTGTCTATCATCTGTCTCTTTGCATGTGTAACATCCTGAGATACACTTGTGAAACTGCATATTTAATGCATATTTTATACAAATGCTATAATAAAAGTAAAAAAACATATGACAGAAGCCAACATACCACAGGACCACAGCTATGACCCAAAAAGGCCTGAACTGTTTTTTTTCCTTTTAAGTCGTTTGACTCATACTGCAATAGCTATATGCAGATACAATAATTCAACGTGATCTCATGAGAATACGTGTGTATTTTACGTAAAGTGTGGTTCTACCACACGTACATTTACTTACGAGTTCATACACACAAAAATGTACAATATTGACGTATTTATAGCACTAAAACATAAAAATACTTACGTATTAACAGCAATAAAACGAAGTGTGAATGTGTATGAATTCCTATGTATTAATATTAAAATCGTGGCATTAATGTTTTAAATCAGTTGTATTCGATTGTCATATCAATACATGTTTTTAGTCGAATTTATTGAATGCAGTTTACTCATGTACTTAATATGAAATAACATTTCTGTTCGTGACTTGTGCTGCAAACTTGTTTCGGAGGATTACATAATGTTAAACAAGACTACAATTTGAAACCTTAAAATGAATAAAATTTCTGTAATTGTTTAACCATTTTGTAATATTTAGTTTGTTTGCTGTGAGACAAGGCGTTTTCTCCTATGCAGCGACTGACAATACAACCATAAGATACACCAAAGCTCAACATAAGTTCACAAATCACATCAATTTTATTTGTTTGCGGTACTCCATATCTTTAGAATCCATATATGTTTGTAAGGAACAGATCCAAATTTAGCCCTTTATCTTCATTCTCAGCAGCGACCGTCACAGTCAAAGCCTGCACTCGTTATGATTCAAATTTGAAAGTTGTGCCCTCGAGAAGCGTTACGGCACTGAAACCGAACGCTCATTGGTTCTCACCTGCTTCGTCACAGATTGTGACATGCCGTGTTTCAGTGGATTGACATTTGAAATGAGTGCGCACCTTTACGAGAGAAGCCGGATTCATATTTTCATGGATAAATAACTTAAATTCTGCTCTGTACCCTATAAAAACTATTACTGTAAGAGAGGACTATGATTGCAACTCATCATCATTTGAACTACTTTTGGTACCACTTTTGACATTTTCGCAATAAATAAATTATTGTGAATACGCTTGTTTGTCTGTTATTCTTTTATTTATAACAGCACGTAGTTTTAAGAATTGGTTATGGGTAGTGTTACGTCCTGTGACGTAGTATGTACTGATTTGGGGGCAGTTATGTGTTTTTTGTTTTTCTCTATAGCCGTGTTTCCACTGCAGGAACTTTACCCAGGAACTAGGAACTTTGGGGTGGTACTCCGTGTGTTTCGACCACAGGAACCAGGGTCTAAATGAAGTTCCGGGTAAAAAATTCCCCCCCTGAAAGTACCTGCTCGCTAGGTAGTACTTTTTCAAAGTTCCGGAACCCAGACCCAGTCATGGCCAGCACAATCTCCAGACCTGAACCCCAGTGAAAACTTCTGTAATGTGATCAAGAGAAAGATGGAAGGTCACAAGCCATCAAGTAAAGCTGAGCTGCTTGAATTTTTGTTCCAGGGGTTGCATAAAGTCGCTTAACAGTAATGTGACCAACTGATAGGGAACATGCAAGACACATGAAAGCTGTGTTAGGAAATCAAGGTTATTCCAACAAATATTGATTTCTGAGCTCTTCTGAAGTTAAAACATTAGTATTGTGTTGTTATTCGAGGTCTGAAAATATGGCATCTTCTTCATTGTTTTGACCAGTTGTAATTTTCTGCAAATAAATGCTCTAAAAGACTTTTTTTTTTTTTACTTGAAATTTGGAGGAAATATTGTCAGTAGTTTATCAAATAAAACAAAAATGTTAATTTTACCCAAATAGCAAATCCAAGGAAACGTCTCAGGTTACTCATGTAACCATGGTTCCCTGAGAACAGGGAACGAGACACTGCGTCGAAACGCTATTGGGGAACGCCACTGTGTGAACCAGTGTCTGAAATGCTTATCAAATCACGGCAATCATATTGACCAGTGACAGCCTATGACATCGCTACTAGCGCAACCCGGTAGAATATAAGGGGCGCCTAGAGAATGTCATTCACTTATTGTCTGAAGGGACTGTTCAGCAGGCGGCCCCGAGGCATGGCAAGAAGACGTCTTGTTCCCTGTTCTCAGGGAACCATGGTTAAATGGTAACCTGAGATGTTCCCTTTTTAAAGGAAACTCGCACTGCGTCGAAACGCTATTGGGGAACAATATACCCATTCCCTTTAAGGGAATGTGGCCAGGGGGCCAGAAGAAGCCCCGACCAGTCACTTCTCAGGGGAACACAGTCAACCCCAAATGCCACCAGGGAGGCCGACCTGGTCTTAGTAATAACTAAATAATAACTAAAACTTTGCCTCAAAGAGGCGCCCAGTAAGAGGGACTGCAAAATGATAGTAAACCAACTAGCCGGATCATAGAGACGGGCATCCTGGAGAGCAGGACTTAGCATAGTGCTTTACAACCCTTGCAACCGAGGGGAGTTATTTTGCTCTATCCTTGGATCTACAGAGCGCTTGTTTTTCAAAGCACTGAGGAGGCCGTGCACTCTAATAGGGACCCTTGTGAGGGGAGTACTCCCAGCCTAAGGGCTGATCTGACAGGGAGGACTCACGAGAGGCCTTCAGCCATCTGACCAGACTTAGGGAGCTAAGCACTCTAAAAAAAACGACCCTCTAGATGAGGGGAGTACTAGGCTCAACCTAACAGGTAGACCGGACCGTAGGCTTGAATCAGAGAGGCTCCCAGGGGAGCCTGCAACCTGAAAGTGATCTGCTTTTAGCCATACTAGAAACACACAGTGATGTGGACTTGCTCTCAAGGAGGCCTGTTAAGGCCAGCTACCTGATAGCAAGTCTTTGCTGGCTGACAATACCCATACTGTTGGGAATTAGCCTTTAGGGAGGCCCGCTAAGGCCAGTCACCTGATAGCAAGTCTTTGCTAGCTGCCAGGTACCCAAATGTCGGGGACTCACTCTCAGGGAGGCCTGCTAAGGCCAGCTGCCTGATAGTAAGTCTTGCTGGCCGCTAAGTACCTAAGGCAGGGCTATTCAACTGGCGGCCCGCGGGCCAAGTCCGGCCCGCCAAGCATCTTCATCCGGCCCGTGGGCACCCACACCACTAATCCTACCCAAGACTACCAAACGTATTATATGCACGCCAAAACTCATTTTGGCGTATATTTTCTACGAGACTACACGCATGTACCATTGATACGCATTCTCAAGTGATGGGGTTGGGTGGCTGCAGTGGCGCCTGCAGCTGCACTGTTCGTACCATGCACGCTCCTCCGACTGACCTGAGAAACGTTTTCCGTGCAAATATTTCAGCAGTTATTATGTGTGTCCCGTATTTCTGTCGACGGAACCAACGACACCAGTCATTCGTGAATTAATCATTCTTTTGTCTCAATTCTTTCTTTTCCGTGAATTGGCCAAACGCGCTTGCATAACTATCTGAAACTATTTGGATTCGTTCGGACCACTCTGTCACTGAATCATATGAAGTTGTTTCTCGGTCAGTAACAACAAATACAGAACAAACAGCTCTGTTTTCAGGTGTTTCACTAGTTTATTTTGAACTACGCAGCACGGCCCAGTGGATAACGGAACGAAAGCTTAAAGGAGTTGCTTTTATTCCCGGTCACCATTATTAAACAGCGTTGCGACATCCAGTAAGAAACGTTTCGATTCGACACACACCTCTCGGTTACAAACCACAAAACACTTGATGATTAAACTAGTTTTAAATCGGATGAAACAGCCTCAACATTCCCAACAATGAGGAAAACAGGAGAAACATGCCATGAATGAAGATAGAAGACTTTTAAATCCCAAAATCACCACACTTACAAACATTTACCATGAATGAACTGTGGCAATTTACCATGGATTGTGGAAATGTGGAATATTTATATTGAATACCATGTTGTAGCCATATATATTGCAATATATTTATTAGGTGGGTATATAATTCATTTCTTTGTGAAGGTGTGTATAGTTTTTACCTGCATTTAGGCATTTTTTATAGGCCTATATAACATATAATATAATATCATTTGACAGTGGTAGTAGTGAGTAGCCATGTATGGTTTTACCTGTGGTTATGTCTCACTGTCAGAATATTTTCATTTAAGCCTATATTAATCACAGATAAAATAATTCTTACCAATAAGAAACCCTCCCCGGCCCTCCTCAACTTTTTAATTTGATAATCCGGCCCTCGAATGAAACTACTTGAATAGCCCTGACCTAAGGTATTGGGGACTCGCTCTCAGGGACCCCTGCTAAGGCCAACCACCTGATAGCAAGTCTTTACTAGCAGAAAAGTCTGTTTACACAGTGCCTACACGCCTGGAATACCCAGCACTTTGCCGACAAGCAGTGTACTCAGTAAAAACACCTTTTACCCTTTAAGCAAGGGGAGTACAATCTTACGCCACCATGCTCTGGAGGAGGCCGAACCAGGGGCCTACTACTCCAGGAAATCATGGGTGTCAGCTCGTGGCAGTGCTATGGCTCTAAGGGAGCGTATCCAAGAACTTGACCGAGGTGGAAGGTTAACTGTTCCGTTCAATCTGAGCCACAATGGTGCAGGGCAGATAAATTCAGAGCTATAAAGCGAAGTAGTCTAGCAACAAACCTTGATATTACAAGTTTGGAGTACTATCAGCATGACCATGAGAATGCTGCAGGGTTGAAGCCTACCGAATGGAGCTCTCACTATGACAGATTTTGTTATCTGTTACCCTAGGGGAAAGGAGACCTTTTTCTTAAAAAGTAAACCATATTCAACCCAAAAACTTGAATGTAGTTCAAGGGTCTTAGAGGAGAGCCTAAACTAGAGGCCTAGCTGATGTATATATATATATATATATTGTATTGTTCATTAGTTTTGCCCTATTTAACTTATTGTATAGAAGTTTGGGGCAATAACTATAAAAGTTCACTATACCCCCTTTTCATACTCCAAAAACGTGCAGTCAGAATTATACATAAGGTGGGATATTTTGATCACACAAATATATTATTTCTGCAATCCAGACTATTAAAATTTTTTGATTTAGTTGATTTTTATACTGCACAACTCTTGTATAAAGCCAACAAAAATGGACTACCGGGCAATATTCAAAAGTTCTTTACAGGAAGAGAGGGGGGCTATAACCTGAGGGGATGTGGTAACTTTAAAGTCCAGGCGGTGAGAACCACCAGGAAAAGTTTGTGTGTGTCTGTGTGTGGTGTCAAACTTTGAGCTGTTTGGGGATACAGCTCAAGCAATGCCCAAATATCCAAGGCAAAATACAAGGCTGAGGGAGGGATCTTGGTGTTCTCGGGATTGTGATTATGGGGTGATTGTTATTGTATAAAAACGGTAGTAGTTATGATCATAATTGTTCTTATTATTAATATTGATATTATAAATGGTGTTATAATTATAACAGAACAGTATATAGTTATGAGTAAATAATAATAATGATAATGACATGAGCAGATAAATACATGACCACTATATTGTAATTTATAAAAAAAAGCACTATTAATTTAGTCATAGCACTGGTAATGATGTATTGTTATTGTGATAGTAGTAGAGATTATTATTACTATCATTGTCATTTTTATTATTGTTATTATTATTGTTATTATAAAACTGTGATTTAACAATATAATAGGATATGGTTATATTTTATATACTACATGATTATTATAAATACCGGGACATATTAGAATGTTTATGATAATGAGGATTATTATATTGTAATATTGTGATTATTGAGACGGTCCTATTGGGTATTTTGTATATAAATATTATAATATCACATAAATTATTAGTAATTTAACAGATAATGGCAGCAACTCTATGTTGTAATATAAGGGAATGAATTGGGGGTGGGAGTAAATAAGTTCTACTTCTTTCCACTCCCTTTCGAGCAAGTATTATATGTGTAAATAATGTGTGTGGATATGTGTTTAAACCATTTAAGTTTTAAAAACAATAAGCATGAGTACTGTAAACTCATATACATTGAGTTAAATTCACTTATATTTTAGTGTTGGTTTAGTCAATCATTAGAGTAAACTCAACTTAAAGATATACCCCCAGTTTCACAGACAAGGCTTAAGCTAGTCCTAGACTAAAATGCATGTTTGAGCTGTTTTAACTGAACGCAACTTGTACTGACGTATCTTAAAATATGTCAGTGCCATTGTTTTGTCTCAAGATGCAAACCAGTAATGTTTTTTTGTAGTGTATGTTTACAAAAGCTACTTAAATATCCTAATTGAACTAAGGCCTAATCCTGGCTTATAGGCTAAGCCCTGTCTGTGAAACCAGGCCTTTAAGTTTATTTTATTCATTCAGTTTGAATTCAGATAACAAATCTAACTAAGATTTAACAACTATATCGTTACTTAAATGGTTTGAGGAAACCAATTGCCGTAAATGGTTTAAGTTCATCAAACTCAAAGTAATAAAGTTACATAAGACTAAGCAAACCTAACATTGGCACAAAATGTTGACAGAACAGGAGCACTGTAAAACTCAATAAGTTCAGAATACGAACTCATTTTGTTAAGTTAGTAAAACTTAAAATTTTTGTGACAAGTGGGGCAGGGCCGAGAGCCGTGGAAGAAGAGCAAGGCCAGTGTGGTGCACAGGTGTCTCTCATTACAATCACATCACCTGCATCGTTCTCAGCCTTGCCCCACTCCTCATAATGTTAATTACATACAGTTCATTTACATAAACATTACATTCAGATCTTCATGGTTAAATGATAGATAGCAAATAAAACATGCTATTATAACTATCAAAGAGACCATCATTATATACTTGCATGTATATAATCAAACAACATACAGTATATGTGGTTTTAAAAGTTTTGCAGCCCATCCTCAACCTAACCACAGGCTCTACTGTTCACCACAATGGTAACCCTACAAAAATAACAGAACTCCCTGAAAAATCCCAACATAACACAACATTAAACAATAACTTATGTCTCCCTATGCTAATCTTGTGCAAAAACACAAAATAACACTTAATTGCAACATTTATGTTCCTTAAACAGTCTGATGCAAAGCATGCTGGGAATTAGAAATCTGCTGCAACTCAATCATATTAAGTTCAGCTTAATACAATCAAATTTTGAGTTCACACAACTTTTTTCTATTAAGTACAATGAACTTTCATTATCATTTGAGTGAAACAAACTCATTTCATTTAATTAATTTCACTGTTCAGTTTTACAGTATTAAAAGTAAAAAGTACTGATCAAGAAGTGATCAGAACTCCAATCCCCCCTCCCCCCAGGCCCCCTCATGACTACATTACTGGAATGTAGTGAAATAAAAGTAAAATTTTTACAAAATAAAAAATACTCTGAAAAAGTACAGATAGCCTACTAAAAGTAGGCTACAGTAAGGAAGTTAAACTACTTTGTTAACATCCACCACTGAAAAAACACAAGTATTTTTATGCTGAAAATCCTTATTTCTTATACCTATGCATGCAATGAAATGCAGATAAGTGAGATTCATGTCGCATTAAAATAGCCAACAAGATTTAGCCAGATTAGTCCATTTAATAAACACTTTTTTCCCCCAATACATTGCTATAGAGCAAATTAAGTCGGTGATTCAACATTTTCATGTGTATAATGCAGTGTATGGCTGTTTATACTGTTGAACCTCATGTGGGCATGTCATAAAAGGGTGGCCATCCATCCTGGGAGCTGGCAGGAATAGAGATGGTTGTATCTTTTGTTTGCTTTCAGACTCTGAAGTCCAGATGATCTTCAGCAAACGCCGTCTCCAGCACCAACAGCAGAGACAGTTTCAGCTTCTTCTTAAACTCCTCACACATGAACACATAGAGAATGGGGTTCAGACAGCTGTTTAGAAAACCCAGGCAGGTAACTACAGCTTCAGAAATCTCTTTAGCAGACTCACTCCCCTGATTCTCTTTTGCACTTATGTAATAAAATTTGTGGACATGAAAAGGAAGCCAGCATATGAAAAAGGCCAGGACCACAGCTATAATGACCCAGTAAGACCTGAACTGCTTCTCATTTTTGAGGCGTTTGACTCGCACACTGATAGATATATATGAAGATGCAATGATCAGGAAGGGGATGACAAAGCCCACTATGAACCTGTATGTGACCAGAATCACGTAGTATTGTTTAGGATGGTTATAGGTTCCTTCACTCTCTGCTGTTGAGTGATTGCGGATGGCAGGGATGCAGCCGCTGATGGATAAAACCCACACAATCATGCAGATGATTCTGGCTTTGAATACAGTTCGATTATTACGAGACCACACGATCATCCATGTGCACAGGCATCGGTCCAGACTAATAGTCGTCAGCAGCAAAATGCTAGTAAATGAGTTTATGTAAATCACATAACAGAGAAACGTGCACTTCAAGTTACCAAAGTGCCAGATTTTGCTTATGTCTAAAATGGCGCTTATGATTACAGTTAAGGAGGAGATGAAGTCTGCAATCGCCAAGTTGAGGAACCAAATGGAGTTGACTGTCGTCTTCATTTTGTAACCAGTCACAAATATGACAAGCCCATTTCCAATGAGACTTACAACAGGTATGGCAATGTAAATGCATATTATGAAGATCTTAAAGCCTGAGAAGATCTCTGTCTGCACTGTAGAACTGGTCACATTTTGAAATCCAAAAGTAGTGCTTGCTACACAAAAACAAGAGAAAAAATACAGTGAGTTTTGGTTTCTGGAATCTGAATAGTAAAAGCTTAAAATAGAAAATTAAATAAACTGATGAGAGTGTTTAACTATGCTTTGTATGGCATCCTGGGGTAGAAAATGTGTTGCATGTGAAATGTGGCATGATAACAGGATTGCATTACATTTTTTTTTTAATTGCTTTGGCACAATTTTCACAAGCAATTAATACATTTTCAAAACTCTCAGTACTAATATCACAACAGATCATCAAAAGTGTACTTTTTTCAAACATTTCAGCATAGTTTCAATTATGTTAGTACAATACACAAAATAAGTATTTCATCAACGTTTCATTCACAGTAACTACCTTTCACAATGCTATCACTATCAAACTTTTCATTTGCATCTCTTCTC
Source organism: Mylopharyngodon piceus (assembly GCA_039654765.1). Taxonomy (NCBI): domain Eukaryota; kingdom Metazoa; phylum Chordata; class Actinopteri; order Cypriniformes; family Xenocyprididae; genus Mylopharyngodon; species Mylopharyngodon piceus. The sequence goes on from CM077447.1 coordinate 21,666,495, forward strand.
GTTCAGTTTAATGCATTTGTCTATTATTTAATCCAACTGAACTTAATAGTTAATCAATTAATCATTTGGTACACCTATTAGATTTCTATAGATATTGATTCTATAGACATAGTTTCTATAGAAATTGTCTGAAATTTCCAATATGGATAACCAAATGTAATGAATTCTTTTTACCTAAGTGATTTATCTTAGATGATAACCACTATGTTCAAAGTTGTGTGCACGCAACTTGTAGCCTGTTTACAGGGTTTTTTTTTGTTTGTTTGTTTTTTTCATTTTGGTATACTATTTTCACAAGGTGTACAAAACCATACACAACCACGTTTCTACAATACATATATACGCAAACACATAGAATAAAAATAAAATTTTCACACTTTTCACATAAGATGACACAAATACAGTTTATAAGAAGCTTAAAAATGGTTCTGTTCACAAGTGATTTACCTATTTTTTTCCCTAAATTACCTAAATTATTCATTATCATCACCATATTTAAAAATAAATAAATGAATAAATAAATAAATAATGTCATTATTATTATTATGGGTTTTCATATTTTGAGGTGGAAAGTCTGGGTCTAAGACATATATGTCTATATAGGCCTAAAAAGGCAACTGAAAGAAAGAAAGAAAGAAAGAAAGAAAGAAAGAAAGAATCCATCTGTTGTGACCATCAATTAAAGAAAAATAAAAAGTTTAAACCAATTCCTGGGACATGTAGTTAAGGACACATGTGAAAAATTCTAATCTATCTAATCTCTCTACAATTTTCACCCAACTACAGAGAATGATAATATTATGTCCTCATATGCTCTCAACAGGCAATGTACATATTAGATTCTTACCCATTTTCTGTATGGCTTCAGTCCCATAAAAACCTCTTTGCAAGTTCTGTTTATTGTTGAAAATCAACAACTGATGATAAGTTCCCCTTTACTTCTCTTAAAGAGTGATGGTGGGATGGTGTAAGAAGAGAAATATGCTTCTACAGAAATCTATTTTTATGGACTCTACACTTTTAAGTTCTGTTTCTGCAGTCTATATGAATTAATATAGACTATATTTGGTAACACTTTATTTTTAGGTATTTTAACTAGTTGCTTATTAGCATGCATATTACTAGAATATTGGCTATTTATTATTACTTATTAAGCACATATTAATGCCTTATTCTGCATGACCTTATTCTACATTCTTAATCCTACCCAATACCTAAATTTAACAACTACCTTACTAACTATTAATAAGCAGTAAATTAGTAGTTTATTGAGGGAAAAGTCGTAATTAATAGTTTATATGTGTTCCCTATACTAAAGTGTTACCCTATATTTTAGTTATTAGTTATAGTTATTATATTAATTATTAGTTATAGTTATTATATGAGTAACTAATACATGGGAGGAACACGTTAACATGATCTATCCAATCAGCACGAGAGGAGGCTTATATATATATATATATATATATATATATATATATATATATATATATATATATATACGGGGGCAGTACTCTGGGATCAGGCCAAAATGATTATTTGTAACTCGTCAACCAAGAAAAAGCCTCTTTGAGCAAGACTTGACTTTTATTGTAACAAAAGGGTGAAAACTTAAAAACAAAACTGTGATTCCAGAGTAAGCAGTATAGTGTAGTGTATGTCAAAAAACTGTCTTCCTTTCCACTGACATTGCCACATCACTTCCTGTTTAAAATGGGTGCAATTCATTCCCTTTAAAGTGGAAGTACAAAAATATATAAACATATAATAAAGACAATGAATAACATCATTATTAACCCTATGGCTTCTACACAGCTAGCTGAACACCGGCTAACAGGGGTGGGGTAGGTTGTAAAACACCTACAACTAAGAACAGTTTCTTTTTAATAATCTTACAGATTGCCTAGACAGTGGACAAGAATGACAGCTACAGTAGATGTGTGCTGACCAGTGTTTAAAAAAAAAAAAGGAAATGATGAAGATTCAAAGAAGGACACGTCAGTCAGATTAGTTGCAACAACAATGTTGAAAAGCCAGTGGTGAGGATTCTGGATGAAACTATTTATGGATGAAAACCATTTATGGATGAAAACATTTACGTTGTCTGTATGGAGCTATCTGGCAACACAAAGCCAAAGAAAGTGTGCCCTATGCAGTCTCTGGGCCCACCAAGCCTGCACTTGTCTAAGACAGAATATATATGTGAATATAGGTCTATAAAAGGCAACTAAGAAAGAAAGAAAGAAAGAAAGATTCCATCTGTTGTGACCATCAATAATAAAAAGTTTAAACCAATCTCTGGGTTGTAACAGGTTGTAACACTGGTTGTATATGTATATGTGTACAGGTGCTGGTCATATAATTAGAATATCATCAAAAAATTGATTTATTTCACTAATTCCATTCAAAAAGTGAAACTTGTATATTATATTCATTCATTACACACAGACTGATATATTTCAAATGTTTATTTCTTTTAATTTTGATGATTATAACTGACAACTAAGGAAAATCCCAAATTCAGTATCTCAGAAAATTAGAATATTACTTAAGACCAATACAAAGAAAGGATTTTTAGAAATCTTGGCCAACTGAAAAGTATGAACATGAAAAGTATGAGCATGTACAGCACTCAATACTTAGTTGGGGCTCCTTTTGCCTGAATTACTGCAGCAATTCGGCGTGGCATGGAGTCGATCAGTCTGTGGCACTGCTCAGGTGTTATAAGAGCCCAGGTTGCTCTGATAGTGGCCTTCAGCTCTTCTGCATTGTTGGGTCTGGCATATCGCATCTTCCTCTTCACAATACCCCATAGATTTTCTATGGGGTTAAGGTCAGGTGAGTTTGCTGGCCAATTAAGAACAGGGATACCATGGTCCTTAAACCAGGTACTGGTAGCTTTGGCACTGTGTGCAGGTGCCAAGTCCTGTTGGAAAATGAAATCTGCATCTCCATAAAGCTGGTCAGCAGCAGGAAGCATGAAGTGCTCTAAAACTTCCTGGTATACAGCTGCGTTGACCTTGGACCTCAGAAAACACAGTGGACCAACACCAGCAGATGACATGGCACCCCAAACCATCACTGACTGTGGAAACTTTACACTGGACCTCAAGCAACGTGGATTGTGTGCCTCTCCTCTCTTCCTCCAGACTCTGGGACCCTGATTTCCAAAGGAAATGCAAAATTTACTTTCATCAGAGAACATAACTTTGGACCACTCAGCAGCAGTCCAGTCCTTTTTGTCTTTAGCCCAGGCGAGACGCTTCTGACGCTGTCTGTTGTTCAAGAGTGGCTTGACACAAGGAATGCGACAGCTGAAACCCATGTCTTGCATACGTCTGTGCGTAGTGGTTCTTGAAGCACTGACTCCAGCTGCAGTCCACTCTTTGTGAATCTCCCCCACATTTTTGAATGGGTTTTGTTTCACAATCCTCTCCAGGGTGCGGTTATCCCTATTGCTTGTACACTTTTTTCTACCACATCTTTTCCTTCCCTTCGCCTCTCTATCAATGTGCTTGGACATAGAGCTCTGTGAACAGCCAGCCTCTTTTGCAATGACCTTTTGTGTCTTGCTCTCCTTGTGCATGGTGTCAATGGTCGTCTTTTGGACAACTGTCAAGTCAGCAGTCTTCCCCATGATTGTGTAGCCTACAGAACTAGACTGAGAGACCATTTAAAGGCCTTTGCAGGTGTTTTGAGTTAATTAGCTGATTAGAGTGTGGCACCAGGTGTCTTCAATATTGAACCTTTTCACAATACTCTAATTTTCTGAGATACTGAATTTGGGATTTTCCTTAGTTGTCAGTTATAATCATCAAAATTAAAAGAAATAAACATTTGAAATATATCAGTCTGTGTGTAATGAATGAATATAATATACAAGTTTCACTTTTTGAATGGAATTAGTGAAATAAATCAACTTTTTGATGATATTCTAATTATATGACCAGCACCTGTATATATATATATATATATATATATATATATATATGTGTGTGTGTGTGTGTGTGTGTACACTACCGGTCAAAAGTTTGGAATCAGTAAGATTTTTTATGTTTTTAAAAGAAGTTTCATCTGCTCACCAAGGCTGCATTTATTTAATTAAAAATACAGTAAAAACAGTAATATTGTGAAATATTATTACAATTTAAAATAACTGTTTTCTGTTTGAATATATTTTATAAAGTAATTTATTCCTGTGATGGCAAAGCTGAATTTTCAGCATCATTACTCCAGTCTTCAGTGTCACATGATCCTTCAGAAATCATTCTAATATGCTGATTTTTATTCAGCAAGGATGCATTAAATCGATCAAAAGTGACAGTAAAGACATTTATAATGTTACAAAAGATTATATTTCAAATAAATGCTGTTCTTTTGAACTTTCTATTCATATATAAATAAACTTAGTCAATCAATCAGTCAATCAAATAACTAGCTTCTGAAGAGCAGGGCCACACCAAAAATGTTTTCTCTTCACAAAGGGAAGAGGGGCCTAACACTGCCCAGGAGACAACTGCACCAGGGAGGCTTTACTTTAAAAAGCCTGCGACCCTAGCTGCTATCTACTCTGCACCTACACCAAAATGCATTTAACCCAATGCAAAAAGGGGGGCATTGTCAAGTAGCAGGCCATCTCAAATGAGAAGAGGCCAGAACTAGGGATAATGGATAACAACCTATACTCAAACAATGAGAGTTTTTTGGGGCGAGAATGCTATCAGACCGCCACCAACTATCCCTAGTACTCGCCTAGGCCAGCTATTGAGGCGGCCCTTGTGAGGGCCAGTACACAAGCATAGATCTACCTGGGGCTAGAAACACAGCAGCATCTACAGAACGACTCTCCATATTGAGAGGAGGCAAAACTCTGAGAATAATGCAATGTATCTCAAATACAGAGCTCAGAGGAGCGATGCTCAACCCAGGCAAACAATGTCAGGTGGCCCTGCAGGCCAACCCAAGACATTTGATCTATCTGAAGTTCAAAGCACTAGTCTCTAAAATTAACTCTCCAATTTTCTTTTAAGACAGGAGACAAGCTACTCTACCATGAGGTGGCTATCAAGGTGGCCTGCTGAGGGCCAGCACATGATTCTGAAGCTAGACAGAGCGGTGGCCTCAACAATACTCCCATTCTAGGATTAAGCCAACTCACTCAGTTTACTCAGTAACATCTAGCACTCAAATGAGCAGTGGCATCATCAGTAAATTCACAATAAGTGAAGCCAACACACTCAATAAAGGGGACCTAAAATGATACTTCCCTTAATAAATATCGTTCTAGCCAACCTACAATGGGAACTTCAGGGCCCTTATTATTTAATTACAAAACTAATAAAATAACTCCCCACTACTTCTATACAGGGAACTGAGGTCTACTACCATTACTATAATGGTACTTCTACTGATACTTATATCTAATACTATTTGGTACTTATATAAACATAAGACCTACCAAGTTCATACCTGCGGCTCAAAGAATGAAGACCATCATTGAAAACATGGGGTCTATCACCCTTTCAAGCCTGAAAGGGTACACTTACTATGAAGCCTGAAGGCAGACCGTCAGAAAGCTCACTGCTCATCATAGGCCCAGCCTCAGGCCTGATGTAAGAAGCACCTGGGGTAAAATCGCAGGAGGAGGAAGAAGAACGGCGAGGGTAGCTATAGTCACCCTCGGAGGGAGGGGATCCATCACTAACACTGAGCACGTCTGTGTTGAAATCCAAATCCTTCTTCTTCCTGGAGTCCCGCCTTCTCTCTGACCTTCTCCTAGGTGGAGGTGCACGAAAGGCAACGCTAGACCTCTGGCCCTGTCTCTGATCCTCGAATCGGGATGGACCTGTCTGTCTGGGCCCGAATTCAGACCTCAGCATTATGTACATTTTAAACGCTGCCGAGCGTGCATTCACCTCTCTGAACTTTCCCACCACCACCTCAACAGAGGTGCCAAAAAGTTCAGAGATCGAAACCAGTGCATCGAGGAGAAAGCCCTTCTCTTTCTCCCCGATGTCAGCCAGGTTCAGCCACAGATGCCTCTCCATGGCCACTATTGCCGGCATCGACCTACTGATCGCGGCAGCAGTTTGTTTGGTGGCCCGTAGAGCAAGATCCGTGGTGTGGCGCAGCTCTTCTACCACTTCAGGGGAAAGACCCTGCCCCTGGTCTAAATCCTTCAGCAGGTCCGCCTGGTATGCCTACAACACAGCCATTGTGTGCAAAGCAGCACCAGCCTGACCCGCTGCCGCGTATGCCCTGCCATTCAAGCGAGATGTCATCTTAAGGGCCTTGGAAGGCAGGGCCGGAGCTTTTAGCGTCGGCGCCTGCCCAGTCACAAGATAGTTCGCGAACGTCTTGTCAATAGGAGGCATCGACGCATACCCATGCTCACTCACTCCCTCAACATCAGTGAAATTAGCTCGCTGATGCCGATGAATGCGAGCTGAATATGGGTTCTTTCTTCTCGATCTCAGTATGAAGATCAGGAGGAAATGGAAGGCTTACGGAAGCTGGAGGATTATGACCGGAAAGGAACCGCTCGTCCAACCGTCTGCGAGTGGTCTCTTTCCTAACGCGCTCCTATGGCAGCTGCAGCCTGCCAGAAGCACGTTTTATAACTTCTAACAGGGAACGAGACACTGCATCAAAGCGCTAGGGGAACCGCCTCTACGTGAACCGGTGTCTGAAACACTTTTCAAATCTTGGCAATATCATATTGACCGGCGACAGCCCATGACATCATAACAATGCGACCTAAAAGTATATAAGGGGTGCCCAGATAACATGTCATCCGCTTATCGTCTGAAGGGACTGTAAGCAGGCGGGCCCCGAGGCATGGCTAAGAGACGCAGCGTCTCGTTCCCTGTTCTCAGGGAACCATGGCTACATGCATAACCTGAGACGTTCCCTTTCAAAAGGGAACTCACGCTGCGTCAAGGTGCTAGGGGAACGATATACCCACGCCGCCATGCTGAGGGGAGTGCATTCCAACGTATGGCAGTGACAGCTGTCAGAATCAAGCAATTTCAACTGAAACACCAGACCCACTCTCCCTACGGGTCACAAATGAGCTGTCAGTGACATCACTCCCTGCGGTCAAAGCCCAAGCTATAAGCCTCAAAGAAGGCTCCCATATGTTGCACATAGGGGCCTGCCAAGGCCGCTCCAAGGCCTGGGACCAACAGCTTCAACAGAAGGGGTCCCTTTTAGGGAGTGTGGCTAGGGGTCCCGAAGGAACCCCAGCCAGTCACTTTTTAGGGGAGCACAGTCACCCCAAATGCCACCAGGGAGGCTGACCTGGTTCCTAGCATTACTAGTAACCCAGTCAGCCAACAACCTGTCTGTTTAAACAGAAACAGAGTCTCCGGATACATAAGTCAATAGAAAGCCAAGCCAGTTACACGAGGTAACGTGCGGTCTCAGGTGAGCCTGAAAGGGGAACCACCTGACAACAAGACCTTGCTGACCGATACCCAGCTGCTGGGGACTTGCATCAGGGAGGCCTACAGTGGCCAACTACCTGGTATCGAGTCTAAACCGGCAGAGAAATACCCGCACTGTGGGGAATTTCACCTTCAGAGAGGCCTGCTAAGGCCAACTACCTGAGCGAATCTTCTGGCTACCAAGTACCACCAAGATGGGGCTAAAAAGTACCCACACTATTGGGGACTCGCTCACAAAGAGGCCTGCTAGGGCCTACTTATTCAAGAGCAAGTTATTGCTAGCTGCTAAGAGCCCCCAAAACATTGGGGGTTCGCCCACAGGGAGGCCCACCAAGGCCTGCTACCTGACAGCAAACCTCTACTAGCTGTCACATACCCGAAGTGCTGGGGACTTGCTCACAGGGAGGCCTGCTAAGGCCAGCTACCCAGAGTGTGTCTTGTTGCTACAACATCCACACTGATGGGGGCTCACCACAGAGAGGCCTGCTAAGGCCTACTATCTGATAATAATTATAATAGCTACCAGAAGCCCATATACTGGGGGCTGCTCACAGGGAGGACTGCTAAGGCCAGCTACCTTATAGCAAGTCTAGTAGCAGAGATAAACTTTTTTAAACAGCGCCTAAGCCTGGGACCTATCACATCGCTGACAAGCAGTGTACTGCATATTTTACCCTTTAAGCACATTTTACCCTTTAAGCAAGGGGAGTAAAAACATACGTTAACATGCCCTGGAGGAGGCCCACCTGGGCCTACTACTCCAGATGAACACAGGCACGAGATCTACCTGGTGCTCCTCTGAGCAGCGGCCTTTACAGAAGTGCATTATGCCTACAGAAGGAGGCATAATGCACTCAAACTGACACCGCTAAGGTGGCTTAAAAATATCATGAAAGCCTTAGCTATCTTAAATCAATTTAGGAGGATTCACGTTAACCAGGTAACATTGTCAGGTGGCCCCGTAGGCCGATGCTAGACATTTAATCTATCTGAAGTCAAAGCGCTCATCTCTTTGATACATAAAACTCTCCAAACCTTGAGGAGACGAGACAAACTACTCTACCCTAAGGTGGCTCTCAAGGCGGCCTGACGAGGGCCAGCACACTCAATAATAATAAGAGAGCTATAAAGAGCAGTGGTTTCGCCAGAGAACATACAATAAGCAAAACCCAGCATACTCATCAAAGAAGACCCATTAATGGTACTTCTCTCTAAAATCATTCTAGCCAACCTACAGGGAACTTCAGGGCCCTAATTGTAACATCACTACAGATAAAAATCTTTCCCTAGATTTAGATGAATGCCAAAACGCTTCCAACACAGGGAACAGCGGTCTAAAAAAAATACAGAAGTATGTAAATAATTTTAAAGACGTAGAACAGTTCACTCTGCCGCCACAGGGTGGCGACCTATCACCATGGAGAACGTGAGGTCTACCACCCTATAAAGCCTGAAAAGAGCGCATCTTACACAGGGAACAGTGGTCTATAAAGAAATACATTAGTATTTAAAAGTTATAAAGACCTGGTAACAGTTCAACCTGCGGCCACAGGGTGGCAACCTACCACCATAAACAACGTGGGGTCTACCTCCCTTACAAGCCTGAAAGGGCCTATCAAGGGCCACTATCAAGCCAACGGCAGACCATCAGATTCATAATTTTCTCATTATTGGCCCAGCCACAGGCCTGATGTATGAAGCGCCTGGGGCTAAAGCTTTTTTTTTTTCTTTTCTTTTTTTCCTTGGTCTAAGTCCCTCAGCAGGTCAGCCTGGTACGCCTGCAACACAGCCATCATGAGCAGAGCAGCACCAGCGTGACCCACTGCCGTGTATGCCTTGCCATTTAAGCGAAATGTCGCTTTAAGGGGCTTAAATGGCAGAGTCTGAGCTTTCAGTATCGATGTCCGCCCAAAAAATGAGATGGTTAGCAAACCCCCTCATCAGCCAGTGGCATACCCATACCCACATACCCATATTCCTTCCACAAAACTCTACACAGGGAACAGTGGTCTACAAATAAATACTATAGTATTTCAATAATAACCAAGACCTAAGACAGTTCAACCTGTGGCCACAGGGTGGGAACCTACCACCATGTCAGTGTCATTGTGGGTTTTGTTTCTTTTGCTGCTGTAGGACCTATTGAAATAACTGAATTCATTTGGCAAAGTGATATGGAACTGCAATGCGGTCAAGACCTGCCTAGAACTACTTTCACGAGTTTACACATACATGAAATCAAAGTAAAGTAATTCGTATAGTAATTTATGCGTATTTGGCGTGCTGTCCGGGGGAGGGCTCCGAGCTCGGAATTTGGCCCGAACTCAGAGTACTCCCCCTCCTTAACTGGGATAGAAACCAGCCAAGAGTGAGGTGATGGGGTGGTGGAGGGATGCTGTGAAACTTGTCGCGGGATAGAGGTGAGAGACGGCTTTATATACCGGCTTCCTCTTGCACTGATTGGTTGATTACCTGAACGTGCGCCTCCCGAATTTTGTTAAATAAAACTTCATTTAGCTGTGCGTTTCTCTGAAAAAAATTGCACACCTTAAAACGTTGGTCAACCAATCAGATTCGAGCATTCAACAGCCCCGTAGTATCAAGCTACTTTAACACCTTAAATGATTGGTACATTTAAATAATAACAAAAAGTCTATGTACTATATGAATTAATGTACATCCAAGTTGAAAATAATCTCTTTGATCCCTTTCAATCTGGTTTTCGCCCCCTCCATAGTACTGAATTAAGGACACTATGAAGATGAAGTCATCTCGGCTCGCTCTAGTTTTGTCTCTGCCACAATTAATAAATCAAGTAACAGGCCAAAAGCATTATTCAATACAATAAATAAGCTTACTAAACCTCCACCCCAAGACGCCATAGCTTCTAATGAGCTTTGCTGTTCTTTTCTGGATTATTTGCTTGAAAAGACTGATGCCGTCCACCAATGCTTCTCTTACTGATACAAAGCTCAACTATCCACCAGATCCATCCAGTCAAACTCTGTCTTGTTTTTCTTTGACGACCCCATCTTCTGTCTCTAAGTTAATCTTGAAATCCAACTCTTCTTCCTGTCAACTTGATCCTGCTCCTACTTCTCTCCTGAAACTTTGCCATTCTTCCATCTCTGCACCTATCTCTCACTTCATCAATACATCTCTTACCTCTGCTTCATTTCCTCTACCTCTCAAAACTGCTGCAGTTACCCCTGTTCTCAAGAAACCCAACCTCGACCCCTCAGTTCTATCTAATTATCGTCCTATTTCAAATTTACCCTTCATAGCTAAATTACTGGAAAGCACTGTTGCCTCCCAACTCCAGTCTTTTCTAGTTGAAAATAATCTCTTTGATCCCTTTCAATCTGGTTTTCGCCCCCTCCATAGTACTGAAACTGCACTTGTAAAGGTAGTGAATGATCTACTGCTTTCTGGTGACTCTGGTTCTCTGTCTATACTTCTGCTACTTGACCTCAGCTCTGCCTTCGATACCGTCTCCCATGAATTACTTGTTTCTCGTCTCTCTGATTTGGGTATTTCTGGTACTGCTCTTTCTTGGTTCTCTTCCTATCTCTCTGACAGACAGTTCTACATCTCAGTTAAGGATTTTCGATCACCTACTGTCCCCCTGAAGCGAGGTGTTCCCCAGGGATCCGTTCTCGGGCCTTTATTATTCATAATTTACATCATACCACTAGGTCAGATTTTACAACATCATGGTCTTAACTATCACTTTTACACTGATGACATTCAATTATACTCACTCTGCACACCTACTCTACCTCCCCAAACTGACAAAATCTCCGCTTGTGTGAGAGACATAAAAGATTGGCTTAATTCAAATTTTCTGAAACTCAACATGGACAAAACTGAGATTATTTTCATTGGAACTCCCTCACTTACCAGCAATATTTCTACAAATTTCACCTGTGAAATTGCTGGTTCTCACATCAAAACATCCAATACTGTTAAAAATTTAGGTGTAATCATTGACTCCACCCTTTCCTTTCAGTCTCATATTACCTCTATTACCAAATCTGCATTCTTTCATCTACGTCGCATTGCCCAACTCCGTCCCTTCATCAGTAACAAAGACGCTGAAACTGTCATCCATGCATTTGTCTCATCACGCCTTGATTACTGTAATGCCCTTTTCATTGGTCTACCTGCCAGCTCCATTTCCAAATTACAATACATTCAAAACTCTGCTGCTAGAATACTCACCCATACCAAGCGTTCTGCTCACATCACCCCAATTTTATATGATCTCCACTGGCTTCCAGTTGCCTACAGTATTAAATTCAAAATTCTCCTGCTCACTTTTAAATCTTTGCATGGCTTGGCTCCCTCTTATCTTTGTAATATGCTCATCCCCTACACCCCGACTCGCTCACTACGTTGCTCTGACTCTGGCCTTCTCGTTGTCCCTCGGCATCGCCTCTCTTCAATGGGGGGCAGATCATTCAGTACTATCGCACCCAAACTCTGGAATTCTCTCCCCCGCTCACTCTGTTGTGTTAATAATATCTCTGAATTTAAATCATTACTCAAAACTCACCTGTTTTCTGAATGTTATACCTCGGATTTGATGAATTGATTGCTCTGCATTATTACTAATATTTCTCTGAATGTTATGTTATGTCTCAAGTCCTGTTTTTTTTTTTTTTTCTTCTTTTTTTGGACTATATTCTTCTGTATGCTTCCCTGTCCATTATTGTTTTCATCATTGTCTACTTGTATTATCTCTTTCTTGATAATTGTAAAGCGTCCTTGAGCCCTGGAAAGGCGCTATATAAATAAAACTTATTATTATTATTATTATTATTATTATTATTATAATGTTTAATATGTATTTTAAATATTAAAATGTTCAATTCCTTAAAACATGTTTTGACTAGCAACCCAACCCAGACATAAATATACATTTAAATTCAAAGGCATTCAAATTTTAAATAGCACACAAAAAATATTAGATATGTAAAAAAAGATAATTTTAAGAAATTCTCACAAAGTGATGCTCATATTTCTGCTGTAACTCTTTGCTAAATGTTGAGGGGTGTTTATGGAATAATACAGATCATATTCTTACTTTTGTCTTCAGGTTTGTGTTGTTAAACCCACAATAACTTCTTTGCACACACATGTCTTCCAGTGCTCATGCAGAACAGCGTCTGAACAGGACGAGTGTTTCTGTGAAGCCACCTTAGTCTTTGTCCAGCTTTAGCTTTATACAAGCAGCAAATCCTTACATTTAGGTTTATTTTCTTCTTGTTACTGATAAGGGCCTTTTGTGTGGTGTCATCAGGAAACTTGATCATGTGATATAGCTATCAGGCATCACAGTGGGCATTTGCCTACAGAAGAGGCCTAAGAAAAGTTCAGTCAAAAAAAAAAAAAAAAAAGGTACAAATGCTGTCACTGCAGCAGTACCCTTTCAGAAGGTACTGCGATTTAGGTATAATATGTACACTTTAGGTACTAATACATACATTTAATGTATATTAATATGCACCCAGTTATACTATTAAGAATTAATATTATAAACATGTAAATTATTATTTGGAAAATATTTAGTTTCTATTACATTACATTATTTCATTTTCTTTCTGCTCACAACAGTACTGTGCAGGACAGTATTTTTTTTGTTTGTTTGTTTAATTATTTGAATCTTTTTCTTTCTTTATTTAGTTATTTACTTATCCTGAGTTAAATTGATTACATTGTTAACCATTATCTTTCTAATTTATCATAATTGCATAATTTGAATATGTACCAGAAATCCTACTATAGGCTATATATTTATCATTTGATTCTTATCATTTGGTATTCGAAATTTTTTTTTTTTTTTTTTTTTTTGGTGAATGAAGCCCTTCAATAAGAATTTGCTAAGATACTGTGAGAGCATAAAATATCCATAAGGAAAATACAATCAAATACAATACATATTTTGATACACTGATATACTGTTCATTTAATTCAGAATAAAGTTCAAACATAAATCAGCATAACACAATTAGCTGTTGGATATTTGTATTTATAAAAAGTTTCACAAACATATATAATGTTCCCGTAATCATTAGAAGAGTTCCACAACACAAATTACACACAGTCATTACACAAACGTGAAATATGAAATTGCTGTTTTTTAAAATCATAAGTTGTTGACAAGTTTCAAGATAAGGACTAGAATGGTTGTTGTAATGGTGAGATCCATATGGTTGTCACAATCATTTAGAGACTAACATTTTCTAACAATTCAGTTGTGGTTTTGTTGTTCTGCTCGTCCTTTTGCATCTGCCTTACTCTAAAATGATCTTCAGAAAACGCTGTCTCCAGCACCAGCAGCAGAGACTGTTTCAGCTTCTTCTTAAACTCATCACACATGAACACATAGAGAATGGGGTTCAGACAGCTGTTTAGAAAAACCAGATAGATACTGAACACAAATGCTGTCAGAAATACTTCTTCATCACTGGCACTCCAGTTATCCATTTTTATTGCACAAAAACAGCAAACATGGTATGGAAAGCAACATATGAAAAAAGTCAGGATGATAGCAATGATGACCCGGTATGACCTGAGCTGCTTCCCCATTTTGAGGCGTTTGATTCGTACTCCAACAGCAATGTGTGAAGATGCAATGATCAGGAAGGGGACGAGAAAGCTCACTAAAAATTCATATGTGACCAGAAACATAGCAGGAAACACATTCACAACGAAAGGGATGCTGCAGCCAATGGATAAAACCCACACAATCACACAGATGATCCTAGCTTTCATTACAGTTCGGTTATTTTGAGACCAAACAACCATTCTTGTGCACAGACATCGGTCCAGACTGATGACCACAAGAAAAAAAATGCTAGCAAACAGGTTTAGTGTTGTTGTCATTCCGAGAACGTGAGACATTAAGTACAAGGACAATGAAAAGTAGAAAATGAAAATTTGTATGATTAAGGACACTATGAAGATGAAGTCTGCAATTGCCAAGTTGAGAAACCAAATAGAGTTGACTGTCGTCTTCATTCTGCAGCCGGTCAGAAATATGACAAGTCCATTTCCAATGAAACCAACAACAAATGTAGCAGTGAAAATGCATATATAAAAGATCCCAAAGCTTGAGCCCATAGGCTGTATAGTAATATTGTTTGTTGTGCCCCCGGTCAAGTTTTCAGGTCCAAAACTTGTGTTTTCTAAACAATGAAAAAAGAAAGAGAAAACAGGTGAGGGATGCTTTTGGGTCTGTATCGGTTGCATCATCTTAACATTGTGGTGTTTCATGTGCAACATCATTTTTGCATGCAGTACCACACACCAAAATGCCTAAAATAAAACTTTTTTGTTGTTGTTTTCAAAACTCATATGCAAATATTTTGAAGCATCAACAAAATGAAACGCATCGACAGGAGTGGAAAAAAATACTTTCTTTTTTGATAAGAAGGATATTTAACATAAAAACAGTACTTCACATCATTTCTGCTGTCCGATTTCATCTTTAAAGAAATATTTTGTCTTGTCATGTATGAGTCTGTTTATACTATTGAACATGAAACTTTTGGCATCATTATCACGCTTTATGTGGCCATTACTGTGGCAATCAGTCACTTCATCATCATTGATTTTTTAGTGAGAAGATATTACAAATTGTGAAAAACGTGATCACGATTGTGAATCAAAGAAATGAAGTCACAAAATTGGCTGACTGAGTTTTGAAAACATACTAAATATTAAAAATTCACTTATCAGCAGTACCAAACTCAAGACTTTTTAAAGGAATAGTTCACCATACTTATGTCAAGATCTTGTCTAAAAAATGATGCACCTCTCGATGGAAATAAATGTTGTGATGTTATTTCCATCAAGAGGTGCATCAATTTTTGGTCAAGATCTTATATTGACAATGCAAGAGGTGAACACTCTGTAAAGTCTACTCCAGCACATCCCAAAGACTTTCAGTGAAATTAAGTTCTGGACTCAGAGGTGCCAATTCATGTGTGAAAATGATTCTTCATGCTCTCTGAACCATTCTTTCACAATTTTAACCCTGGTGAATCTTGACATTGTCATCCTGGAATATTGCCATGATGTGTCTTTCTACATGGTTGTTTAAGAAATGAAAAGCTACACACTCCATCTTTAAGGGTTAAAAGAACCATTGCCAAACATATGCTAGCAACATAATAATCACTGCAATAATGATCCATTCATAGACTTAAGTATTTGCCTATTAAAATCCAAACAGCACCTTTTTTGGCCGGGCAGTGTATTATTTTATATAGAGCCTCATTTGCAAAGAGGGAAATGGAAATTAAAATAGAGAAAGCTCGCCTTGAAGCAACATTAGACGTAATGGAAAAAGAGAGAGAGGCAGAAGCTGCAATGGCAGAAGCGGCAGTCATGGAAGCTGCAGTCGCAGATCTAGAGGTAAAAAGATCAAAACATAGTTCAACTATCCACCTTCCACAGCAAAGTCCTAGGCAACGTACTGAAGAGTATGTAAAACAACATAGTGAACCTAGCGACACTGTACCAGAGAATTCAAAGCCTGAATTACCCCAAAATTTAGAGGATGATAGAGAGAAAAAGCCTTCTTCACCGGTGTATCATGTTCTGTCCTCTTGGAATGCCAGTCAATACAGTTGCAGTGAGAAAAGGCAGCAGAGTAAACCTCCATTCCCCCACTCTCCACATAGCTTCACACACCCTTCTAAGAGTCCAGCTGCTCCCATGCACCATCCTAGACGAGACACGAATGATCCTACTCATCACTCTAGACATGATGTCGCCACGTATGACTTAGCTAAGTTTTTAGCACGAAATCAGCTAGTGACATCTGGGCTTAACAAATTTGATGACCGTCCTGAAAACTATCTGGCCTGGAAATCATCATTTCTCAATGCCACCAAGAACCTTGATCTTACAGCAGGTGAGGAATTTGATTTATTGATTAGATGGCTAGGGAGAGATTCAGCAGATCATGCTCGTCGCATTAAGTCTGTGAATGTGAGGAATTTACCAGCTGGTCTGGAACTCATCTGGGAGAGGCTAGATATGACCTACGGATCTCCAGAAGCTATCGAAAAAGCTCTCTTCACAAAAATAGAGACTTTTCCAAAAATATCAGCTAAAGACCATGATAGGCTTCGAGAATTAGGAGACTTGCTTTCAGAGATTGAAGCAGCTAAGAATGGCGGTGATCTACCTGGGCTCACTTATCTAGATACAGCAAGAGGAGTTAATCCTATTGTGCAAAAGTTGCCCTTTAGACTACAAGAAAAGTGGATGATGCAGGGTTCACACTACAAGTACACTTATGGAGTTTCTTTCCCACCATTCTCCTTCTTTGTGGAATTTGTGTGTGCAGAAGCAAGAGCACGCAATGATCCAAGCTTCAATTTTTCTTCGCTTTCCATAAACCCTGGTGGAAAGATCAGGTATAATGAAAGCCATGTTCAGAAACCTGTTTTAGTCCATAAAACGGATGTGATGTCCTCCTCTAATCTTTCTCATGCCAAGAGTCTTCAGAGAGGAAACAACGAGGTTGAGAAGCAATGTCCAATACATCGTAAACCTCATCCTCTCAAGAAATGCAGAGGTTTCAGAGAAAAGCCATTAGAGGAACGAAAAAGGATCTTAAGGGAGCTATCCATTTGTTTCAGATGCTGCTCATCTAACAAACATGTGGCTAAGAATTGTGATGTGTCAATTAAATGTTCTGAATGTGAGAGTGACAAACATCTGGCTGCTCTTCATCCAGGCCCAGCGCCATGGCGTTCTGATTCTACACCTTCACTGCATGGCGGGGAGGAAGAGGAGTGCTGCGGTGGAGATGTGTCATCAAAGTGCACCAAGATTTGTGGCAAAGGCTTTAGTGAGAAGTCATGCTCTAAAATATGCCTTGTGAATGTTTATCCTGCTGGCAGCCCTGAACAAGGCAGGCGGATTTACACCATTATAGATGAGCAAAGCAATAGATCCTTGGCCAGATCAGAATTTTTTGACATGTTCAACATGCAAGGAACTTCTGCACAGTACACATTAAAGATGTGTGCAGGAGTAGTCCAAGCAACTGGAAGAAGAGCTCAAGGGTTCATCATTGAGTCTGCAGATGGTGAGATCAATTTTCCACTTCCTATTCTCATTGAATGCAATAGTATGCCAGATAACCGAGATGAAATACCAACCACAGTTGCTGCCCTGCATCACAGCCACCTAAAAGAGATAGCAGACAAGATATCGCCTATTGATCCAAATGCTGAAATACTACTTCTGCTGGGAAGAGACATAATAAGAGCACATAAAGTCCGCAAACAACTCAACGGTCCTCATGATGCTCCATATGCCCAAAAATTGGACCTTGGTTGGGTCATTGTGGGAAAGTGTGTCTAGGAAAGTGTCACAAGCCCTCTCCGGTGAACTGCATAAGAACACACATCTTAGAGAATGGCAGACCAAGCTACTTCAGTCCATGCGATAATCACATTGTACTGAAGGAGACGTTTAATGAGAAAGGCTAGGTTTCTGGAACTGGGTTATCAAGCTGCAGACTTGGTCAGTCAGTGTTTCAGCAGACCAAAGATGACAATAAATTTGCACCTTCAGTGGAGGATCAGTTATTCCTGGACATTATGGATAAGGAATTCTTTAAGGACTCAAGTAACAACTGGGTAGCACCATTGCCATTTCGTGAGCCAAGGAGACGCTTGCCCAACAACAGAGAGTATGCAGCAAGACGTTTCATGTCTCTTCGTCGCAACCTTGACAAACGACCAAAGATGAGAGATGACTTCAGGGAATTCATGCAGAGAATACTCGACAATAACCATGCAGAGCTAGCTCCTCCTTTACAAGATGGACAAGAGAGCTGGTATCTTCCATCATTTGGTGTGTACCATCCAAAAAAACCAGACCAAATACGAGTTGTATTTGACTCTAGTGCACAGTTTGATGGAGTATCTCTCAATGATGTATTGCTGTCTGGCCCTGACCTTAACAATAGCCTGTTAAGAGTCCTCATAAGATTTCGAAAGGATCCTGTTGCCATCACAGCCGACATACAGCAGATGTTTCACTGCTTCTTGGTCCGGGAGGATTGTCGTGATGTTTTACGCTTTCTATGGCATCGTGACAATGATCTGACTAAAGAGGTTGTGGACTACAGGATGTGAGTTCACGTATTTGGAAATAGCCCTTCACCGGCAGTAGCCATTTATGGAATTCGCCGAGCTGCCAGAGAAGAAGAAAAAGAATATGGCACTGATGTGAGGAAATTCACTGAACAAGATTTTTATGTAGATGATGCCTTAAAGTCATTTCCTACGGAGGAAGAGGCAATCGATATGCTTAAAAGAGCACAAGAGGCACTAGCTGCCTCAAACCTCAGGCTTCATAAAATTGCTGCAAACAGAACCAAAGTAATGGATGCCTTTCCAAATGAGGATTTGGCTATGGACATCAAATGCCTTGACCTCTCTACGGATGACTTACCTGATCAGCGAAGCTTGGGGGTACAGTGGAACCTAATGTTGGATACGTGGACCTTCCAAGTGCCCGACACTGAAAAGCCATACACACGTAGAGGAGTGCTGTCAACAGTGAATAGCCTCTTCGATCCCCTTGGATTCCTAGCTCCTATCACAATCCAGGGCCGTCTACTCTTAAGAGAACTCTCATCGCAGACACATGAGTGGGACACACCATTGCCTGAAAACAGACATGAAGAGTGGACACAGTGGTGTCATTCGCTGCAAGACCTAAGAAGTCTGAACATTCCACGCATGTATGTATCCATTCCTCTTTCTGAAGCCAAACACACTGAAATATGTGTCTTCTCGGATGCCTCCATGAAGGCCATCTCAGCTGTTGCATACTTGAGAGCCTCGGATCAGAATGATAAAACAGAGGTTGGCTTTGTTCTTGGCAAGGCAAGGTTGGCTCCAAAGCCTGATCTTTCTGTTCCTAGGCTGGAACTATGTGCTGCAGTCCTGGCTGTCGAACTGACTGAACTCATTACAGAAGAGATTAATCTATAGCCAGATAAAATAAGGTTCTACACAGATAGTAGAGTAGTGTTAGGCTACATCTATAATGAGTCAAGACGGTTCCATATATATGTGAACAACAGAGTGCAGCGCATCAGACAGTCTTCTCAGCCTGAACAATGGAGGTACGTTTCCTCCGAACAAAATCCTGCCGATCATGGCTCTCGTTCTGTTTCATCTTCCAAGCTTGAGGCCACAACCTGGCTCACAGGACCTTCATTTTTGCACTATCCATCAGAGCAGCTCTTTGATCATCCAGACTCATACAATCTTATTGACCCAGAGGAAGATGCTGAAGTTCGCCCAGAGGTTAAAGTCTTGTCTACCAAGATTGAAGTGAATCAGCTAGGTACCAAAAGATTTGAGCAATTCTCAGACTGGAGAACAGTCGTCAGAGCTGTGGCACGGCTGCATCACATTACTCATTGTTTCACAGGACCAAGTAACGATAGTCAGTGCACTGGTTGGCATTGGTGCTCAAAGGGCTTATCTGTAAGCGATCTCCTGAAAGCAGAGGAAATCATCATCAAGAGTGTACAACATGAAATGTATACAGATGAGCTGAAATGCATCACTTCTACAAGTGAAATTCCATCACATAGTCCACTTTTGAAGTTGAATCCAATCATCGACAACAATGGTTTGCTGAGAGTTGGTGGACGCATCAGACAAGCAGAGCTAGGAGATAAAGAAACATTTCCCCTTATCATCCCGGCTCACAATCACATCACAGTCCTACTGGTCAGACATTTTCATGAACGTGTGCAGCATCAGGGCAGACATCTTACGGAGGGCACCATAAGATCCAATGGTTTTTGGATAACTGGGGCTAAACGATGCATTAGCAGTATTATCCAGAGGTGTGTTACTTGCCGTAAACTAAGAGGCAAGATGGAGGAACAACAAATGGCCGACCTGCCAGCGGAAAGGCTGCAAATGGATCCACCCTTTTCCTTTGTCGGCTTAAATGTTTTTGTGCCATGGGAGGTGATCTCACGCCGCACAAGGGGTGGCCAAGCAAACAGCAAGAGGTGGGCAGTGTTGTTCACTTGCATGTGTACCAGAGGAGTGCACATAGAGGTGATTGAGTCGATGACTTCCTCAAGTCTTATTAACGCTCTCAGAAGATTCTTTTCTATTAGAGGTCCTGCCAAGCAGCTGCGCTCCGACTGTGGGACGAATTTCGTTGGTGCCTCTAGAGAGCTTAAAATGAGTGAGAACGAACAAACAGAGGTGAGAGAATACCTACTTGAGCAAAGATGTTCCTGGGTTTTTAACCCACCACACTCTTCGCATATGGGTGGTGCCTGGGAACGTATGATTGGTATGACAAGGCGAATCCTAGATTCAATGCTCTTGAACAACAAGTACTCACAGCTTACTCATGAAGTCTTAGTGACATTCATGTCTGAGGTCACAGCCATCATTAATGCACGGCCTCTAGTCCCAGTCTCCACAGATCCTGAATTCCCCTTCATCCTAACACCATCTATGCTTCTGACACAAAAGGTCGGTAATCCTCCAACTCCACAAGAAGATTTCAGTAAGAAAGACATGCTCCTATGTCAATGGAAACAGGTTCAAACATTAGCAGAAACATTCTGGAATAGGTGGAGGAAGGAGTATCTTGGAACACTTCAGAACCGTCGTAAGTGGTTTCACAAACATCCAAACATCAAAGAAGGCGACATTGTACTGCTCAAAGACAAACAAGTCAAAAGAAATGAGTGGCCGATGGGGATAATTGTGAAGGCTGTTCCCAGTACAGACGGTATTGTGAGAAAAGTGGAGGTGAAAACTGTTCAGCATGGGACAACAAAAATCTATCACAGACCTATTTCTGAGTTAGTAGACCTCGTGTCTTCAGATCAGGCTGTTTAATCCAGTAATTGCTAGTGTATATGGTATCTTTGAGATACCAGACGGGGAGTGTTCTGGCTTTGCCTGTTTTGGTGTTTTTGCTCCCCCTACTGGTAGTTTTATATTCTGCAGATTGAATATGTTTTATTCAGTTTCCGGGGTTCTAAAAGAACAACGTGCAAAGCCCATGGTAGCGCACTTTAATTTGCCGTGTCAGTCCATCGGATTAACAACGCTTAACGAGGCACTGCCTGTAAGTAGAGTTTGATTATTTTTGATTATGTTAATATATTATGTTTACAAGGAAGTTCATGTAGATGTTTTCATGTTATAGCATTGAGAAATTTATATTGTGTAATCATTTTATATGACTGTCTTCTGGTAAACATTGTTGGACTGGACGTTTACCATGTGACATTTTATTTATGTATTCCTTCTGTTTTATGTTGTTTTACAGTTTTACACATTTATTCAGTAAATCAAAATGACGACTCCGGTGTCAAGACTGTTTATTGAGTGGATGTGTTTAGCTTGCTGGGTGCAAAGCCAGTACACAAGTTGTATTATTTCAAAACGTAAGTGTGTTACAAGCCTCAGTGCAAGTAGTCCATTCTTTGCCATAAACCTGATTACATCACATGTGAAATTAGGTGCAATACTTATGTTAACAAAACCATATTTCACAGAAGGTCATTTTCCCCCCTTCCTGGTTCTTGAGCCATGTTTAGAGTATATGTCAAAGAGCCGAAAAGCTAAAAGAGAGAGAGAGAGATAAAGAGAGAGAAGTGAATAGTGTGCATTCATTCACCATAGCATTTTTGTGAACAAAAGGACTCACAGCTAAGCATATGATCTCAGTAATGTGTCCTGTTACACTTCAGAAAAGATGCATCTTAAAATAATGCTTAAAATAATTGACAAAATAAAATCGTTTTTTCAGTGAATTCTTTGTCATAAACCTGATACACGTGAAAATAAGCACAACACTTATGTAAACAATGGAGCTACATCAGATGATTCAGCCTGAAACGAGAAAAAAAAATGCAAAAACAAAAAAACAGTAAAAAATCAGGTTGTAAGAATAACATATACTAAGGTTTGTCTATAACATGAAACATCAGTGTTACTGCGCGAAGCGCAGAGAACAGAGTAACGTTAACCGTTTGCTCATGAGAAACAAAAGTTTAACATTTCAAGATCAAACCATTCATGACAAAGTAGAAACGCAAACGAAAAGCTCCAGAAAAGACTGACTTACCGTATTCTCAGCCGAACAATCGTTTCTCCGTCTTCTCGACAGGCACAAACGTTTTGATTATTCAGGCGGAAAATAACATCTCCGTCTTCTCAGCAGCGCCGTCCAGTCATCCCGCGTCTCAGGCAAACTTCAAAAGCTTAAAACTGCATACTATATTCACTCAAATATCGTTTAATGATAACATTAAACCCTGAAGAGTCGACGTGAAACACTAAAAGCGTTGGGAGAGAAGCTAAAATGTATGCCTGGCCTAGAAATTTGAAATGAGCGCGGAAAAAAAAAAATCCCATAATGCAATGCCTCTACAGTATTGATACTGTATTACGAGTGAAACGGGCTGAAAACAGAAAACTACTGTATATTTACAGACATTCTGTAAAATATACAGCATGTTACTGTTTTATGAAAATACAGTAGGCTATAATACTGTTAGAAATTACCTGTAAATTTACAGTAAAGTTTTACAGTGTATGAATAATACACATATTCAGTTCTTACCCATTTTTGAGCTGTTAATGGACTGGGACAAGCTGAGTCTTGATCTTGGTATGTCTTCTCAGTGTTGCTGACAGATTGTTGGTTTTATACCAGACAGCAAACCCTGCACTACATCCATAGATTGATTTGCCGTTACTGATAAGGACCATTAACAGACTTGATGAAATGATTACAGAAGTGTGGCATCACAGTGGGAAGTGGGCATGTACAGCAAAACCTTTCCTGCCACAGAATGTTCCTGTAGCTCAAACATAGAGCATGGTGCTAGAATTCAGTTCAATTGTATGAACTGATAAAAAAATATATATCACTTAAATATTTTGGAGAACAGTGCCAATGTGAATTGAATTATAAAATTATGTTTCAGTGATTAAACTGAAGTCACAAAAATAGGCTATGTAGGCTAGTAGGCTATGTTTGAACTGAAGTAAAAAGGAAACATTAATGACTAGAAACACACAAAGACAAGTGTGCATGTTCATTGTTTATCAAGATATTTCATTAGCAAGAATTGCTGAAATTTGCCATCATTCTAAGAACCACAGGTGGCTATCACTCTAAAAAACGATGGTTCTTTAAAGGTTCTTTACACATAGTAAGAACCGTATGGTCCTGAAGAACCCTTTATATGCTTAAATGGTTTTTCGTGTTGAGTTTAGGGTTACTTTATTCCCTCCTTTTTGTTTTTAAAATCTAACTGTCAAAGCCACATCATTACTGGTTTTCTGGAGCTCAGCCACAGACTGTACAATCTTAACAGGTAAATGATTTCTTTCTTAAAATCTCTGTAAATTTTAACTTTCAAATTATAACTGGTTTCCTACCAATCATGTCTTTTTCTTTTTTTATTTTAACAGATTCTGAGATTTGCGTTTGGATTAGGAATGTTGTGAGAGGAGAGCCAGGTGTTCCTCTGCGAATGCACTCTCGAACACCATCACTAAAGACTGCTTGAGCTTTTTCTGAAAATCTTCACACATGAATACGTACAAGAAGGGATTCAGGCAGCTGTTCAAGTAGGCAAGACTGATTATGAAGAGCCCTATCTGGTCGAAAACCTTCTTGAAGCTGGTCAGCTCGTCCGATGGGTTTGTCACATTCATTTCACGCAACCACACTTCAAGGAATTTGTGAACATAAAAGGGAAGCCAGCAGAAGAAGAAGGACAGGATTACAGCCAGGTTAATACGGAAGGGTTTTAGTTTATTGTTTTTCCGGAGGCGCTTAACTCGTATTCCGATCGCCACATATGAAGCGGAGATTATGACGAACGGGAGGAGAAAACCCACCACAAAATGGTACACTACCAGCCTCTTGTATGTTTCTAGTTTCTGAATGCCATGTATACACTGTGTTTGTTGTGCAGAAATGGAAAGCGCTTGGTATTGAGAGATGGTATTGACAGTGCTTTTCATTTTGAGGCCTGTGATGTACAGTACATGACGAGTCCATTGCCAACAACACCAAACACACACATTATACAGTGGAGGAAAATATTGATTTTCCTTAAGGAATTCACTGTGACATCCGCATTGCTGGTTGATGCCGTCATATTGGATGGGGCTACAGTTTGGTCTGAAGTAAAAAGAAAAAGAACAATGGCTAGAAACAAAAACATGCAGTTGGTGCAGGTTCACATGCAGGTTCATTGTTTATCTAGCCTATTTCATTAGCAATGCGGAGAATTGCAACAGGATATTTCAAAATGTTGTTTATTGAAACTGCTATATCATTCTGCTAAGAACAACAGCTGTAGGCCAACTTACTTATTTTGACTATTTTTGCTGAAGAGGCTGAAAAAAAATACACACAAAAAAAATATTAACCAAAATACTTTTAGCTAAACTCTATATGTAAAAGAGCATTTTTTAACATTTGAAACTGAATTTAAATAATTTTCAACATACATAGGGTGCTTCAGGTGATGTTTAAGGACTATTAAAGGAACAAATTATAGTCCACTTAATTCATCTGTAAAGCATCAAGGAAGAAAATGTGAGAAATACTAAGTGTAAATGAATAAAAACAATGCAGAAACTGTTAAACATGCCCTGCAATTATCAGCTAAGCAGTGGCTTTTCTGAATCCAGGACCTAACATAAAGTCTTGGAGAAAACTTCTCCAGTGGAGGGCCAACACACTTGATAAAGAGAAGAGCTGAAAGGCTTTGAAACTCTAGGCTTGATCTCGCTGTGTTATTTAAAATGTTTATCTGGCTAAAGCCATGCTCACACTCCGCTGTGGAAATAACCAGTGTGTGTATCGTCTGCAAGAGGGGTTTCAGTTCTTTGGGTGGTATGCATTTGCCAGTGATCTTAACATTTTCAATGTATTCCCTCATGCCTCTCTGAATTTCCTTGCTATTGTGAAGTTGGAAAAGGGAGCATGATTCTTGTACTTCATTCTCAGCATAACGGACATCACACTCTTCTGGCCAGCTAGAGGGATCCAGTGCTTTGATGTTGTTTAGAAAACTCTCATATTGTTCTTTGCTCTGATAACCAGACAGAAAACCCATTCTCCTCTCTAGACTTTTAGCTAACGCATCAAATAACAGCTGCTGATTGATGTCTCTGTCAGTCCTCATATGATTTGTCAATGACACTCCTTTAAAGAGCTTCAGCTCTACCGCTCTCTGTGCCTCCTGTACCCGTAGACCAGGTATCTCAGCCATAGACTTTAACACACGGACCTGCCGAGTGAGACATGAATCTGCCCTGGGAAGAGTCATGTTTCTGTCCTGAAGTGACAATGATAACTCTGATAGCTCCTCTAGGGCATCATACATGACTGCAAAATTGTGCACAAACGTGACACTACTGAGACGATTTGCTAAACCAGCAAACATGCACCTCTCTGTGGAGTTTCGTTTTGGATCAGTCGAGGCATCTGAAAAGTGTTTGTGAAGTGCTGGGTACTGTTGCCATACAGCTTTGATGGTTCTATAACTAGAGGCTATCCAACTAGTGCCAAGAATCCTCCATATATTCAGACACTGTAATGCAAGTTCTTGACAGCATGAACTTAGTTCACGGCAGTTTTTAGATGAAGCATGGTAAAGACTGTAGACCTTGTCAAAAAATGACTTAAACTGATTGAAGCCAGCAACCTCTTCTACAGCATCTCCAACACTTAATTCGAGGCGGTGGTTCATACAGTGCCAAATAAGCACATTGGGAAACAGATGAACAATTTTTGCTGCAACACCTGATTTACTTCCAAGCATGACAGAGGCACCATCTGAAGCAAAACAAACAAAACGTTCTTTCAGAACAGCTTCTGTGAAACCATGGTCCATGAGGTTTTTCATAAGTGCTTGATAAATTTCCTCTGCAGTTCCACTAAATCTAAAAAGAATGTCAGTGGCTCTTCATTTCCATCTAAACTTGCTCTAATATAGATGATCAGCACAGATTTCTTGCTGATTGTTGTGGATTCATCTGAATGGAAAACTTTGTTTCACTCTCAAGGACTCTTGCCATCACTGTTTTTCTTATTTCACAAGCTATGTGCCGAGTAATTTTTGCACAAGACCTGTCAGAGTGTAAAGTTCTTCCTATGTCTATTCCATTTAGGACTTGCAGGTCAATGTCAGTTGGCAGATCAGTGAAAGGTCTTCCTGATTTGACAATTTTGCAAACCGTGCGGAAAACTCTGTCAGTTGTCAGAAAATGTTCCCTCATCATCTCAGTGGTCAAAGTTTCTATGGTTTTATCTTGCGCTTTCTGTAAAATTTTCTCTGCCGAACTGTGATAATCTGATGTTCTGTGTCTGTGTATTTTTTTACGCAGTGACTGCTGTTGTGCATTTTTAGTTGACCCTGAAGGCACCACTTTTACTTTGGCCCATTCCTCAGAGACATGCATGTGTCCAGAACCTGTCTCTGGCCCAGATGTCTTTACCTTCTGACAAATGGAGCAGCCAAGATTTTTGTTTTGGCAAATAAGCCATGGATACAATTTTTTTTTTTTGTCTTTCAAAATTCGTACTGTTTAACATTCTGTGAAATCCTCTTCAGTATCAATGTCCCTCTCTCCCTGTTCACTCTGCAATTCCTGTTCACAGCCTGAGCGACTGGCATCTTCAAAGCTATCTAAACCTGCTGCTACATCTTTTTCCAGACAGAATTGCAAATACATTTTAATTTGTTTAGTGTAGAGTAGCATAGACAACAGTAATTATAACCTGGCTGTATCATTTTTTTAGATTGCACTTTTGGGGTAAAAAAAATAGTTTTGGACGACTTTCATAAATTTTAAGTACTATAACTGTATTAACCATCTTATTAAACAAGACTTTAAGAGTAATAAATTTACAAGTGCTTAATTTTAATAATATGATTTTGTAATCAAGATTACAAGTAATGCATTATCACCTAACACTGTCAAATTAAGGACTCTGAAGTTCTGAACATCAGATTTAAGAATGATCACACCTTTTTCCCCTGCTCTCGCTGCATCAGCTGCAACCTCTCCCATTTGATCCTGGCCATGGCTTTCATCTGGGGAGGATTATAGAGTAGATTATAAAGCTATAACTATTATTCATGAAATCATTTTTATGACTGTAGAATTGTATGTCAATGCACCAGACTCTCTCTCCCTCGTTCTCTCCCTCCCTCTCTCTCTCACACAGGCACACACACACACACACACACTTGTTTTTAAATCATTAGGATGACTTTCCATAGGTGTAATGGTTTATATACTGAGCTAATCATATATTCTATCCCCTCTCAGGCTCTCCCTAAACATAACCCTCAAAGAAAACTTGTGCATTTTTACATTGTTGTATACTGTAAGATATTGGCCTGTAAATAATTCCTGATTCCCAATAAGAGGTTTACCAGTGTTTTGAATTGATCTCACTAGTGTTCACAATCGAGAAAAACTGTAATATATAGGATCGGAAAAGGCCCCCGAGTCGGACTCGAGTCTCCCGAAGATGAACCACGATGTACGTCGGGGCGCTGCCAAGGAGGCGATCGGCTCCGGGCCTAGTAATTTTTTAATCAATATCCATTTTTGTTGCCGTGTTTATTTTATTTAAACAAAATAAATATTAAAATAAATATTTTTATGGTATAACCGTTCTATTGGGGGTTTTCAAGCCTAACTAGGCTACCTGCTCTAAATAGGCCTGCACTGTAAACCACGGCATCTCGAGGCTTATTGCTTTAACATGAGATTAAAATGACAATTTTTTTAACTTCACGCTTTTCAGCGCTCCAAAGCTCTAACAATGGACGGTAAAGATGAATATGGATCATGGGTGATCACTGCTGTATGAACGCATCCCTCACTTTCTCTCTCTCACACACGACACACACACACAGTTATGTCTGGGGAATGGCTTTAAACACTAATCAAAGAAATATCATACTTTTTTTATCACACATTTTTAAAGAATGTCAAAAGTTGCAATTGAACTGTTCTCTTGGCCATTTTGAACAGTGTGAAAAATGATCTTGCAAGAAGTGAGCTTGTGCGCAGCTAATTACAATGTTGAGTTCTGATTGGCTAATCGCCGTATTTTATATTTTGTAAACTATCATACCTAGAGAATTTTAATATTTCACTGGCATGATAAGTTTTACACAATAAACAACATTATTAATCTAAAGGAGATGGTAAGGGGGATAACTTAATGGTTTTACAGAGGGGATGCTTTTTGTCATTTTTTTTTTAACAAGGGGGATGCCATCCCCCCGCATCTCCCCTCAAATCAAGCCCTGCCTAACACTCAGTTAAATATCCTTTTAAGGGTAAGAGAGGAGGGGATGCTCTTTTTGTTTATCATATTCACTAGAAACTAGAAATTGCAACTGCATATTCGATTGCATAATCTGAAGTCTGTCCAAGGTCACTGTAACGGTATGTGACTACTGGCAGAAGAAAGCAGGAGAAGCAGGTTTCCAAATTACTCAAAAGGTTTAATAATAACTCAAAAGGTAGGCGATACACATCCAAGACATAATTGTGACAGGACAAAGAGTGAACAAACCAAGGAGTACTTATACAGGAGCTAATGAGGGAACTAATGAGATAATAAACAAGATCCACCTAAAACGAGGACACTAATCAAATGAGTAACCAAGGCAACTAACTAAAGGCGGGAAACAAAGGGAGACATGTGGCAAAAGAACATAGTGAAAAACAGACAGACATGTGACATTACTCCCCCCTCCCGGAAGGCACGACCTCACGTCAGAAAGAGTCCAACCAAAGAGGGGGGGCGGGCACCCTGGAGGTCGTGGGCAGGTGCATACAGGTAGGATGCCTCCAGGGTGGTACCGACCGTTCAGGTGGCCATGGCGGACCGGGGCAGTTCGGGGCGCCATGGCGGACCGGGGCAGTTCGGGGCGCCATGGCGGACCGGGGCAGTTCGGGGCGCCATGGCGGACCGGGGCAGTTCGGGGCGCCATGGCGGACCGGGGCAGTTCGGGGCGCCATGGCGGACCGGGGCAGTTCGGGGCGCCATGGCGGACCGGGGCAGTTCGGGGCGCCATGGCGGACCGGGGCAGTTCGGGGCGCCATGGCGGACCGGGGCAGTTCGGGGCGCCATGGCGGACCCCCGGCTTGGCCACTCTGGCTACGGGTATAGCCCGTAGGAGGAGCCACGGGTTTCTGGGCTGGAGCCAACTCTTGAGCGGGCTCAGGGACTGGACCGGAGTCTGGAGCTGACTCGGGGACTGGAGCGGAGTCTGGAGCAGGCTCGGGGACAGGAGTGGAGTCTGGAGCAGGCTTGGGGACTGGAGCGCAGTCTGGAGCTGACTCTGGGACTGGAGCGGTCACTAGACTCTGGTCAGGGGCTGAAGCCATCACTGGACTCTGGCCACAGGCTGAAGTAGACACTGGAGCAGATTCAGGGGCTGGAGAAGACACTGGTCCAGACTCAGGGGCTGGAGAAGACACTGAAGTGAACTCAGGGGCAGGAGAAGACACTGGTCCAGACTCAGGGGCTGGAGAAGACACTGAAGTGAACTCAGGGGCAGGAGAAGGCACTGGAGCGGATTCAGGGGCTGGAGAAGACACTGGAGCGGACTCAGGGGCTGGAACCATCTCTGGGCTCCAGGACATCCCCTCATACTCCACTAAAAGGCCTAAAGGCACAAGTGAGGTGGCCAACTTGACCGAGGGTTCAGGCGTGGCGGCGGCCATCTTGACCAAGGGTTTGGGCGTGGCGGCGGCCATCTTGACCAAGGCTTCAGGCGTGGCGGCGGCCATCTTGCGACGAGGCTCAGGGGTGGCGACCATCTTGCGACGAGGCTCTGGGGTGGCGGCCATCTTGCGACGAGGCTCTGGGGTGGACTCTGGGGCTGGAGTGAACTCTGGAGTGGTCCCGATGTTAAGGGATGTGGAGGATTTGGTTGCAGGATTGGGGTGAGCAGGAAAGGCCAAACTCTTTCGGGATAGGACTGGATAAGTGCTATTGTCCTCTTTAACTTCAACCATAAAATCAGAATTGTATAGCCAGAGGACGAAATTAATTAAATCGATTAGAGGCAAATTATAATGACCAGGAGACAGGAGTTGATATAACTCACTATCCAGTCCTATCCGAAAGTAGGCCTTGAGCGAGGACTCGTTTCAACTCACCAGATGGGAATAATCCAAAAATTCCTCCACGTCCCACTCCAGAGGACGTCCATTCTGTCGCAGGGAGGACAGGTAATCCTCAGCCCATTCCAGTGTTTTTGGTCCTGTCATCTGTAACGGTATGTGACTACTGGCAGAAGGAAGCAGGAGAAGCAGGTTTCCAAAATACTCAAAAGGTTTAATAATAACTCAAAAGGTAGGCGATACACATCCAAGACATAACAGTGACAGGACAAAGAGTGAACAAACCAAGGAGTACTTATACAGGAGCTAATGAGGGAACTAATGAGATAATAAACAAGACACACCTGAAACGAGGACACTAATCAAATGAGTAACCAAGGCAACTAACTAAAGGCGGGAAACTGAACAAAGGGAGACATGTGACAAAAGAACATAGTGAAAAGGTGTGTTCGACATTGGCTGCGGCCGGATGCAACCGATCGGCGAGAGTAGCTGCGTGCAGGCGGGGAGGAACTGAAAACGGAGACATGAAGTCGGACACTTTCTGCTACTCATAGTGACGCTCACGCTGCGTTTGCATACTTTATCACAGCTGAAGTGAAATAAATGCAATATTTGACTAATACACTGATGTTTCAGAGACATTTTCAATTCAATACTTTATATACTGCTTACAGCGTCTGTTTTTACAAGAATAAAGTTAAACATAAGCATATATTATTTAAATACCAATGTAGTAGGGTCTACGTTTTTTATCAGTTTTATTTTGATAAACACGACACAATATAACATCGCAACTACATGAAAAGAGCTTTAACTGTTATAAAAATACAGATTTATGAGCATTAGTGAAACTGAAGGCGTGACAATAAACACGAAACACACGTGATCGTTTTCATGCGGTGAATCCGGCCAATCGTGAAACAGCTGTGTCGTCATCAGAGCTCGTGCAGCTCCTCTTGAGAAACTGCTCTGGCTGACTCAGGCGGCTGATCTCGAATCGCTCTCGCGGTACTTTGAAGCCATACGTCACTGTCACATGGCGTCGGCGCTGTCTCAAGTGGGAAACAATTTCTTACCGGCATGCACTGCTTCAAGTCAGCCGCCGATCGGTCCGTGCGGCGCTGCATCAAGTCGAACAAGCCTAAAAACAGACAGACATGTGACAGTCACTTTGTACTGAAACAATCTATTCATGTCACAGCTCATTAGTGGGACATTCAGACGTTCGGCTCATTCTGAGGAAATAAACCATTTTTATTCCATAATTTACTAGAGATATAATTCTAGTTATTATCTCACATTTCAATATAAATTTGATGTTTATTGACCTGTATTTTTTTTTAACTGTTTAAGACATAAAATGTCTATTTGAGCAATCAGTTGTAAGATAGCATTTATTATGTTGTCTCAAGTTCAAGTTTGTTTATTTATAAAGCACATTTAAAAACGTGTGTTGTACGAAAGTGCTGTACAATTTTAAACAGTTTTGACAAGATAAAAGAAAACAAAAACTAATTCATAAGATAAAAATAAAACATGCAGATAAGCCATAAACAACTAAAATGCCCTATATAACTAAGGCAACACCATAAACTAAAGAGAATAAATGAGTCTTCAAGCTAGATTTAAATGTGTCCAATGTGGGGGAGGATCTCACAACAACTGGAAGCACATTCCACAGCCTAGGAGTCCCAACTGCAAAAGCTTGGTCACCCTTCGTCTTTAAGCGGGACCGAGGAATAGACAGAAACAATTGGTTGCGTGACCGGAGAGATCTTGGAACAGAATAAGGTAGAAGGAGTTCGGCAATGTACTGTGGTGCTAGCCCATGCAAAGTGGGCTTCTGTCTGGGTAGCAGTCGCTGAACAAAGAAAAGAGAAAGAAAACTGTTAAAGAAAGACATTTTATGTATAAAATGCATGATGTATATGTTTTACTGAGTATTATAACACAAAATGATGCTTTTAGTTAAACTGTAATAAACAAGAGTACTTTACTTTTAAACTTTTTTTTTTTTTTTTTGCTGTCTACAGCTTAAATTACGGCTGGTAGTTTTAAAGGCTTTGTCAGCAAAATTTGTTGCACAATTCACATGCAACGTTAAGACCACAAAACAGAACACTGAGCAGTAATGTTGCGACTCAAAATATTATTTTTCTGCCAGTTTTGCATTTAAGCAAATTATGCAGAATGATCACAAACCACTGTTGACTTGTGACCGATATATCGTCAACGACCCAACAGACTAAAAACACAGAAGATTACTCATTCCAGACAAGCACTTTTTAATGCAAATTTTCAGTAATGACAAATATCTAAAGGCTTATACTGGACATTAGTCTACACTACAGGTGTCAAACATATGGCCCAAATACGGCCCATAAAGGTGTCCAGTCCGGCCTGGGGGATGATTTGAACAATAATAAAAAACAGTTATGCATAGTCCACCGGCCATAAATTTGAACGGTTATTAGTTTTATTTTTGCCAATATCTATTCTGGACTTGCAAACAAACTGCTTTGCAATCATTTCCCAAACTGTCATTTGTGTGGAAATATTACGAAGTCTGACGTTAACACAGCCACATGCTGAATACGGACACAAAGAGAAGAACACAGAAGCGCCAGCAGAGCAAATACTGTACCAGGCTAAGCTCACTGTTTGTGAAATATAGGAAGAAAAATATAAATATTGAATTGGGTTTTATATGAACGTAACTTTAGAAGGGAACTAAAAAGTTTCGATCTCCATATAAGTAGCCTATTTTATAAGCGCAGCACTGCTTTGTGTACAGCGGTAACCGAGGAAACGCTATATGGCTGCTGTTCCACAAGCGCCACCTACTGTTAGAGAGTGAATTTGCATTTTCATTCAGTCTGTCTGCTATTTTTGTTTTGTGCAGGTGTCTTATGTAGCATAATTTCACAAAGCTATAAAGTCAGACCATGCTGGGTTTTTTTTCTGTAAATCTTGAAATTATACAATCTAATATCAAAAACAACTGCTCATGCTCAAAATGCAGTGGTGCCTGTATACCAAATGCCTACGCATATTTTTTTGTTTAAGGCCAGTTTGGCCTGTTATAGAACAAATAAACAACAAATAAATAAAATAAATAAATAAATAAATAAAAGAAAAACATTGGCAACCGGTATCAAATTTGCTCCAAAAAAATTGGAATTGGCCATAAAAAAAAATAAAAAAAATAAAAAATATTAAATAAAACATTATTTTAAAAATCTAATAAAGTCTTTTCGCAGTAAAAACAAATGCAGTTTTCAAAGATTTTTGCAGTTTTTTTTTTTTTTTTCTTGCAAATTAATGTGTAGTTTGTATGGTTAATATTAATGTAACTGTCAGCTCACTAAGGTTTAAAAAAAAAAAAAAAAAAAAAAAAAAAAAAAATTCGGCCCACACATGGTTACATTTTTTCCCATCCGGCCCTCAACCTAAAATGAGTTTGACACCCCTGGTCTACACTAAAGTCCACAAAGGAACTTCACACAAAAGCTGCTAACAAACTAAAGTTAGGATCATGGACCAAATAAACACAGAAGTGCCTCAAAAATGTTTAATTCGCCTAACTTATGTATTCCCCTTTCAGTTCCTTAAAAAAAGTAAAGTGAGCATGGATGCTGAGCCAAAACATAATAATACAAAACACACGAGAGAGACACACATATACCTGCCTATCATTTTTCTAACCCCTATCTATCTTCTGAGGTGTACCAGGTACAAGGCGAATTTAAAAGCAAAAACTGTAGGTCATATAATCAACGGTCACACAGTTGTGAACTGCTTACCCCTTGACAGAGAACAAGTCTCCACCCAGAATAACCTTGAAAATTAAAAAGGAAAAATAACAAAAGAGTGAACCAATAGAAAGATTGAATCTTCAACACAGCTGGAACTCTCACCCTACCTTACCGGGCAAACTCATGCATATATACAAAAATACTCAAACAACCATACTCACTAAAAGATCTCAATCAAAGGGAGTCCCCCCAAAAAGTCCCAAAGTATCAAAGGAAAAAAAAAAGTTTTTTTTTACCAACAAAATTGGATGAGCCCCTATTATGTTACAACCCTGGCTCTAGGGAAGCAACATATGTGATTTTGAATTTGAAACACCATTCATTGTCAATACTGTGGATAATCCTTTTTTTATACCCTAAACAGGCAAAGTAACCTTTGTGCTCAAAAACAAAACAAAAATAACGACTTTATTCAACAATATCCTCTCTTCTGTGTCATTCTCTTATGCTGTTTACATTCAGCAGTTCCAAGTTCTACATCAGAACGCTGACTCATTATTGGCCAGCTCCTGCATCATCACACACATGCGTCGTGCTGCTAACATGAACACTGTCGGCCAATACTGAGGTGGCATAAACATAAA
This sequence comes from Mylopharyngodon piceus, assembly GCA_039654765.1. Taxonomy (NCBI): domain Eukaryota; kingdom Metazoa; phylum Chordata; class Actinopteri; order Cypriniformes; family Xenocyprididae; genus Mylopharyngodon; species Mylopharyngodon piceus. Next base: position 21,701,558 of record CM077447.1, read on the forward strand.
CAGCGTATAAGAAGAGTCTGAGTCAGGGGTGTGAGCCTGTGACATCAGCGAACGAGGGATCAGGAACCAAAGACTGGCTGCTGGACATCAGTGAGGAAGAATCACCTTCCACTAACCCACCCTGTATTTGAACCTCGCTGTTTAAAGACAGCACTGTAATTGTTATTGAACCTTTACTGTTGTTTAAAGACAGCAAAATGTGCTAAATAGACTGTGATGTGCTCATTTCTTTGATGTGTGTGGAAGTTACCCTACTCCCATCGTCATGTCGAGTCTTCTGTCACCTCCATCATCCCAGAGGTCAGCCAGTCCTCCAGCCCCGCCGCTGCTTGAAGTTTGCAGCTCTGCGACATCCCTGGAGATGCCCTGCCAGGACGTCGAGCCAATATTGACCTCATTCCATCTCGGCGTGTCGACCTGTCGGCTCCGCCCTGGCTCACCCCACCTTCGGCTCCTCCATGAACCTTCGTCCAAGTGACTCCACTGGGATCCCTCGTCCCACTGGCTCCCCCTTGGTCTATCGTCGCTTTGCCCACGCCACAGACATCCAGGCCGTCCACTACGCTTTGTCCCTTCTCTTTCCTCCCTTCAGGGTCGCCTCTGTTCTCTGCCTCACCAGCATCGCCGCTTTCCTCAGATTTTCTGGCTCCATCTGCGATGATCGACGCTACGCCTCATCCTGTCACCATCCTTCCTCTTCTGCCTCTCACCATCCCTTCACCATCATCTCGTCCACCTCCAAAGCCCCCTCCGGCCCTCCCTCTGTTGTTCAATTACGGTGCAAGGTTGCGCCTTGCTGGAGGGGGGCGTGATATCACAGTTATCTTCTGTTAGTTTCTGTTTTTATGGACTTTCAGATTGTTTTCATTTGTCACATGTCTTCTTTGTTCATTTGCTGCCACTCATCAGTCACCATGGACACTAACTATTCATCACAGCTGTTCGTCTTTTGAGTTTATCATCACCGTGTATTTAAGTTCCTCCTCAGTTCTGTTTATTGTAGGCTGTTGTTGTGTTTGTGTCATGAGCACTCTGACTCGCATGCTGGCTTGTTATCTCATTTGGAATAAATATTCAGTTATTGAATCTTCATCTTCAATGGAACCTTAGCGTTACAGTACCAAGTACAGTTGTACAGGACAGTTATTTTTTATTTGTTTAGTTATTTGAATCAACATTTTTAATTTATTCATATATATCCCTTAGTTATCCTGTATATGCTGAGTTAAATTGCTTACATTGTTAACCATTATCTTTCTAATTTATCATAATTTATTTTTTGTTTATTTGTTATCATAATTTGTTTATTTATTTTATTTTATAATTTATCATATTTGTATATGTACCAGAAATCCTACTAGGCTATATTTATCATTTGATTATTATTATTATTATTATTATTTTTATTTATTTTTTTTTAGGTGAATGAAGCCCTTCAATAAGAATTTGCTAAGATACTGTGAGAGCATAAAATATCCATAAGGAAATTACAATCAAATACATATTTTGATACACTGATATATTGTTTGTTTTATTCAGAATAAAGTTCAAACATAAATCAGCATAACACAATTAGCTGTTGGATTTTTGACTTTTTGACTTTGATTTTTTTATAAAAAAGTTTCACAAACATATATAATGTTCCCGTAATCATTAGAAGAGTTCCACAACACAAATTACACACAGTCATTACACAAACATGAAATATGAAATTGCTGTTTTTTAAAATCATAAGTTGTTGACAAGTTTCAAGATAGAGACTACAATGGTTGTTGTAATGGTGAGATTCATATGGTTGTTACAATCATTTAGAGACTAACATTTTCTAACAATTCAATTGTGGTTTTGTTGTTCTGCTCGTCCTTTTGCATCTGCCTTACTCTAAAATGATCCTCAGCAAACGCCGTCTCCAGCACCAGCAGCAGAGACTGTTTAAGCTTCTTCTTATACTCATCACACATGAACACATAGAGAATGGCGTTCAGACAGCCGTTTAGAAGAATCAGATAGTTACTGAACACAAATGCTGTCCAAAATACTTCATCACTGGCACTCCTGTTCATTCTTAGTGCACAAAAACGGCAAACACAGTATGGAAACCAACATATGAAAAAAGTCAGGATGACAGCAATAATGACCCGGTACGACCTGAGCTGCTTCCCCATTTTGAGGCGTTGATTCGTACTCCAATAGCAATGTGTGAAGATGCAATGATCATGAAGGGGATGAGAAAGCCCACTAAAAATATATATGTGGCCAGAAATGTACGAGGAAACACATTCACGAAGAAAGGGATGCTGCAGCTGATGGATAAAACCCACAGAATCACGCAGATGATCCTGGCTCTAAATACAGTTCGGTTATTTTGAGCCCAAACAACCATCCATGTGCACAGACATCGGTCCAGACTGATGAGCACAAGAAAAAAAATGCTAGCAAACATATTCAGCATTAATGTGATCCCAAAAACATAAGATGTTACGTAACTGACTGGCTAAAGAGAAAAGGAATGATGAATGATAATATGAAGATGAAGTCTGCAATTGCCAAGTTGAGAAACCAAATAGAGTTGACTGTCGTCTTCATTCTGCAGCCAGTCAGAAATATGACAAGCCCGTTTCCAATGAAACCAACTACAAAGGTGGCAGCGAAAATGCATATAATAAAAAGATCTGAAAGCTTGAACCCATAGGCTGCATAGTAGTATGTTTTGGTGTGCCTCGGGTCATGTTTTCAGGTCCAAAACTTGTGGCTTCTACACAATGAAAAAAGAAAAAAAGAGAAAACACATGGTGAGAGCTGCTTTTGGGTCTGTTTCATCCTAACATTGCTTTGTTTCATATGCTACATAATTTTTGCATGCCACACACCAAAATGCCTAAAATAAAACTTTTTGTTGTTGTTCTCAAATATCATATGCAAATATTCTGAAGCGTCAACAAAATGAAATACATCGATGGGAATGGAAAAAAAATGCTTTATTTTTTGATAAACTAACAAGTAATAAGGGTATTTAACATAAAAACAGTATTTCACGTAATTTCTGCTGTCTGATTTCTTTAAAGATATGTTTTGTTTTGCCTTGTCATGTATGAGGAGTCTGTTTATACTATTGAACAAGAAACCTTTGGCATTATCCTAAAGCTTTATGTGACCATTACTGTGGCTATCAGTCATTAATGTGGAAATCAGTATTACAAATTGTGACAGACATGATCATGATTGAACTGTGAATCAAAGCAATGAAGTCACAAAACTGACTGAGTTTTGAAAACGTCTCGGGTTACTTGTGTAACCCTGGTTCCCTGAACGAGACGCTGCGTCGAACGCAATGGGAACGCCTCTGCGTGATTGCATCATGAAGCACTCGTGAAATCTAACCAATAACGTGATGAGACGTCAGAAGCAGGTGACATCACGGACCAGGAAACTATAAAGCATACCCAGAACAAAGAACGCTAGCTTCTGATTATGGCTGAAGCAAGACGCTCACAGGTACGCCGGGGGTACGGCTACGCGACGCAGCATCTCGTTCGCTATTCAGGGAACCAGGGTTACACAAGTAACCCGAGACGTTCCCTTTCATGGGAACTGTCGACGTTGCGTCGAACGCAATGGGAACGCTGTCCCAACTACACCGTAGTGCCAAGTACCTGTCTGTTATCATTAAGACAGCACAGCTGACCCCGGAGTGGAGCCGACATCAAGGTTATAAAAACTAACAAATGTATGCTGGGAGGACCACCCAGCCGCATCACATATGTCGTGGATGGAAACTCCCGACATCAGAGCCTTTGAGGCCGCCATACCCCTGGTAGAATGGGCACGGACAGCTAAAGGAGATGGCTGTCCGGCCGCTTCATAAGCAAGTGAGATGGCTTCAACCACCCACTTGCTCATTCTCTGCTTAGATGCTGGGCCTCCCTTCTTGGGAGACCCACAACATACAAACAACTGGTCGGTTTTACGCCACAGGGCAGCTCTGTGGACATAGGTGTCTAAAGCCCTCACTGGGCACAGCAGATTAAGTTTATCGTGATCCGAATTTAAGAAAGGAGGAGGACAGAAAGCCTGTAGTACAATAGGCCCTGGGACATTGGTGGGGACCTTTGGCACGTAGCCAGGTCTAGTGTGAAGAAAAGCCTTTACCATACCAGGCACAAATTCTAAACACGAAGGAGCAACCGAAAGTGCTTGAAGATCTCCTATTCTCTTGAGAGATGAGATAGCCAGTAGAAATACTGTTTTTAAAGTGAGGAACTTCTCAGAAACCTCTTCTAGTGGTTCAAAGGGAGCCTCAGCTAACCCCTCAAATAACACGGCCAAGTCCCAGGCCGGAGTTCTTGTACGGATAGCAGGCCTCAGCCTCAGAGTACCACGAAGAAAGCATATAACTAGGGGATCCCGGCCTACCAAGGAGTCCCCCAGAGGAGCATGATAGGCAGATATAGCTGCCACATAAACCTTCAAAGTCGAAGGGGATAAACCATCCGAGAACTTGTCTTGGAGAAATTGTAGCACTAAGCTAACAGAAGAATGGACAGGGTCCACTTGACGTTGTCTACACCAAGTAGAGAACAGTTTCCATTTATAGGCAAATAGCTTCCTCGTGGAGGGAGCTCTGGAGTGGAGTATGGTCTCCACAACCTCAGTTGGGAGACCTGATTCTATGAGCCTAGCCCCCTCAGAGGCCAGGCCCACAGTCTCCATAATCCTGGGCGAGGATGAAGTATCATGCTGCCTGCTTGAGACAGAAGGTCCTGCCTGAGAGGAATCTCCATCGGAGAGCCGTCCAAGAGAGACACTAGGTCTGAAAACCAAATTCGGGTTGGCCAGAACGGGGCTACCAGTATTATGCGGACCCCGTCCCGGCGCACCCTCTCCAGAACTCCCGGGAGCAGAGCGATCGGGGGAAATGCGTACAGACGCAGCCTCGGCCACGTCTGTACCATGGCATCCAGACCCAGGGGTGCTGGATGTGACAGCGAGAACCACAGTGGACACTTGGTCGTTTCTCCCAAAGCAAACAGGTCGACATCCGCTCGACCGAAGTTTTTCCAGATGAGCTCCACCACCTCGGGGTGGAGTTTCCATTCCCCGGGCCTCGGCCCCTGCCTCGACAGGATGTCTGCTCCCACATTTTGATGCCCTGGGATGTAGGCTGCTCTCAGCGAGAGGAGCTTCCCTCGGGCCCACAGGAGGATCCGACAGGCTAACTTGCACAACTGGCGAGACCTCAGAAACCCTGATGGTCGATATAGGCGACCACCGACATGTTGTCTGTGCGGACCAACACGTGATGGCCTCTCAGGTCTGGGAGAAAGTATTTGAGTGCTCGAAATACCGCCATCATTTCCAGCTGATTTATGTGCCAGGAAAGTAGATGGTCCTCCCAGAGACCCTGAGCTGAGCGACCACTCATGATCGCCCCCCAACCAGTGAGAGAGGCATCCGTCGTTAGCATTACGCGACGACAAGGAGCCCCCAACACAGGTCCTTGGGACAGGAACCAAGGCTTCTTCCACATGACCAAAGCACGAAGGCATCGCCACGTGACCTTGGTCATGCGAAAAGGATGTCCCCTCGGGGAGAACCCCTTGGTCCTGAGCCACCACTGTAAGGGTCTCATGTGCAGCAGGCCAAAAGGTATCACGTTGGACGCAGCTGCCATCAGACCCAACAGTCTCTGAAACTGTTTTACAGTGAGTGACTGGCCTAGCTTCACCACCATTCACGGCATCGAGAATGGAACTCACACGAGCAGGAGACAGACGTGCCTGCATCGTGGTGGAATCCCAAACTACCCCTAAATAGTTGGTAATCTGAGCCGGAACAAGCACACTTTTCTAGCCTCTTCATATGAGACAGACTGTGGGACAATCTGTTTGAGTGTGAGCATCTTGAACTTGAGCTTTTGCACAGATCGATTTAGCTTGCGTAAATATATAATGGGACGCAATCCTCCATCCTTCTTTGGAACAATGAAGTATCGGCTGTAGAACCCTGACAGCTTGCTGAGAGGAGAAACCCTTTCTATAGCTCCTTTTCGCAAGAGCGTCAGAACCTCCTGTTCCATTACCAGAGACTGCTCGGGGGCCACCACTGCGGGAAGGACCCTGTTGAACTGGGACGGGTGAGAGCCGAACTGAATTTTGTAACCCTTTTCTATTGTGAGCAGCACCCATTGAGAAATATTCGGGAGAAGTTTCCATTCTGCCAGAAAACTTACTAAGGGAACCAGTCTCTCGAGACTGGCCTCTGGTGTTTTTTGAACACTTGACTCGGCGCCCTGAAGTGGCGAACCGGCAGGGAACAGCCGAATCAAGTGATGACCGGCCCTCCTCGGAGGGTCGGTGGAGACCGCTGCGCCCTGAAGCACACGAGGTGGCAGGGTTAGCAGAACGGCCCCCTGAGGGCACTGAGGAGGGGTGGATACCAAGTATTTTGATACCAGACCCTCTCCAGAGGGGGCTGCCCTCGAAGGTCCTGGGCCATTGGCGTCAGGACCTCTTCGAAGCCTTCTTGGCAATAATGACGGTCCGCAGATCCGTCTTACCCCTCGAAGGCTTCGGTTGTGTTGCCAGCCCCGGTCCCCAAGCCCTCTGCGGGGGAGCACGGGTGGCAACACTAACTCTTTGTTGCGCTCTATGCGCTGAGGAGCTTGTTGACAGCCGAGACTGCTCCCGCTCAGCAGTCTCGGGGGGATGAGAGCGGCGGGGGAGGAACCTCTGGAACGCCGCTGACTGCTTTCTTGTCTCCTGGAACCTCTCGACGACCACTGTAACTGAGTCGCCGAAGAGGCCCGCAGGAGACAGCGGTGCATCCATGAGGATGTTTTTATCTTTCTCTTTGATGTCTGAAAGATTGAGCCATAAGTGCCTCTCCGTGGCCACCAAGGCTGCCATAGAACGGCCTATTGACTTGGCCGTCTCCTTGGTAGCCGGAAGAGATAAATCAGTTGCTTTTCTTAGCTCTTGAATGGTCTCAAAACTTGCTTCCCCGCTGTCATCAATTTCCCCCAGCAGGTCGGCTTGATAGGCTTGCAATATTGACATGGTATGAAGGCAAGCCGCTGCCTGACCCACTGCCGTATAAGCTTTGCCCACCAGCACTGATGTTGTTTTTAGCGGTCTGGTGGGCAGCGTCGGGGATTTTAGGGACGATGCAGACTCGGGAGAGAGATAGCTCGCAAGTGTCTCTTCTACCCGGGGCATCGTCCCATACCCATGGTGTTTCAGCCCCACGATGTTACTATATGTCGATGTTTGGGGGCTGAACACACGGTACTGTACAGGTCTCTGCCACGACCTCGACATCTCGGTGTGGAGGTCGGGAAAGAACGGCAGTCCCCGACGCTGGGGTAGTGACCGAGCGGGGAGGAAGCGTTCATCTAATTTGCTTTTCTGTCTCGCTTCACTCCTCTCCGCGGGCCATTCAATTTTTAATTTCTCTACAGCCCTGGTCACTACCTCTATAAGCTCCTCATATGCTGGAGACGAGGATGGCGAGTCCTCTTCTCCAGCCTCGACGCTCACCACATCCACCTCCTCAGAGCTGGATAGATGAAGCGCCAATGTCTCTCTCCGGGGGGAAGAAACCACAGCGCGTGCTTCCGCCACCAGAGGAGAGACACTGGGTCTGGCAGGTGAAGGCAGAGATAAGGCTGAGCCCGTCTCTAATCCCTCTGTCAGATCCATTTGTGATCCCCACGAATGAAGCCGCCCGATCCGCTGGGAACACTGGCCGCGGCACCCTCTTTCTCTTTATCAAAGAGTGCCTGGCGCGATCTCAGTGTCCTGAGAGTGAGCCTCTCACAGTGCACACAGACAGCCCCCTCGAGACCTGCCTGGGCACGCTCAACTCCCAGACAAACAACACACATCTTGTGTGTATCCCCACCCGTGAGAAAACGAGGGCAGGGATGAACACACTTGATGAACTGCTGTTTATCCACCATAATACGTGTCTTGTTTTCACTATATAGATATATATGTGATGTGGTGTGAGATACTCTTGTCCTCAGATGAAGAGATCGTGACTTGTGTATATATCAAGACAAACAACACCAAATAAGACACACGATACAGAGAGCGCTTGCTGAAGACACAGAAGCTAGCGTTCTTTGTTCTGGGTATGCTTTATAGTTTCCTGGTCCGTGACGTCACCCGCTTCTGACGTCTCGTCACATTATTGGTTAGATTTCACGAGTGCTTCATGACGCAATCACGCAGAGGCGTTCCCATTGCATTCGACGCAGCGTCGACAGTTCCCATGAAAGGGAACATGCTAAATATTGAAAAATGCACTTATTAGCAGTGTAAGACTTGATTTTCCTGCTAAGACAAAAGCTGAGATCAAGCACCCTGCAATAAAGCAAACTCATCTGGAGAGAAGATCTCATAGAAATAGGACACTGCCTTGCCCAAGCTCTCCTCACTCAGCCCCCACCCCCCTTCTTTCCTTTCCCTTTAATTCAAGTCACTAAAAGTTCTCCAAGAATGCATATTCTATGTATGATGTATCTTGTGTATCTCACGTTCATATTTGGTATCATTTTAAATGTCTCAGTGCGATTGGTAAAATGGTCTCAATTTCACAGCCGTCACTTATGTTATGAAAAAGATTGAAAACTAAGGAGAATTCTGTCCTCCTTTTGGGTGGTGTCTCTTCAAGATATCTGATAACCCACTCCTCTCCCCCCAAAACAGGTGTTGGTGTAGTAAATATTTACAATCCTTTGGATTGTTCTGGTCTGGGTATTTAAGGGAAAGTGCAAAGCAGCCAGGGGGGATCTTCTGTAGGCAGAAACCCCCATGCAGGGATGAGTGAATGGGTGAAAGACACTCACACACCACTGTGTGATGCATTTCTTACCCTTAGAGTCATCTTTGAGCAATTGAGGTTATGTATTTATTATTTCTGAATTGGCTTCTAATTGTCTAACTATGTAATTGGCATGATACATTTCTACCTGACAAATAAATGTTATTCTTGATTTATTCTGCATATATTCTTAAATCATGATTTCTAGTAGATTATGGCGAGTTTGGGATTACTGCAAATCAGTGTCCAGAATAGATCATACGGGAAGGCTCAATGAAAAGAGCATGGGGCACATCATTTGAGATCTTTTCGATTTCTGACTATTGGCGTCTTAGTAAGTTGCAGTTTCTGTAAATATACAAAACAATGCATTTTGTTACGAGTGAGCAGAGCGCAACTGACTTAAAGGTAGATATTTACCCTGCATCCTCTGTTTAAGAAGCAACTAGTGTGTTTGTGATCGTGTGAAGTACATAGTCGGTTGATATAACTTCCTGTGCGATACCGAGTCCATAATGAACGAATAATTGAAAATATAAGGTAATCAGAATAATCAAAGATCTAGATTAATACATAACCAATGATTAATTTCTAATTGAAAACACTATATAATAATCATTTGAAATTGGAGTCAGATTAAACAAGAAGATAAAGTAAAATTGAAACTAAATTCTAAAAATTAAGTGAACTTCTTTGGGGCACTGAAAAGACATACACGCATTTTACCTTTGCCCGGATCGTCAGAATCCGTCGTTGGGCTGACGGGTGGTCCTTACAGCAATACTAAACTCAAGAATTTTTAAAAGCATAGTTCACCATAAAATGAAAATTTTATCATTATTTACGTTCATCTATGTAATGACAGTAAATAGCGACCAGCATCAAGCTTTTTAAAAAAGACACAAAAGTATCACAGAATGATCCCACGCGACACGTGCAGTACATTCTAAGTTTTCAGGGGTATACGATAAAAAAAACAACTCAATTTTTTTTTTTTTTTGGTAAAAAATTGAAATTTAATACATTATTTTAATGAAAATCCTGACCTTGGCTGTTGGTCTTCCGTGCTCGACTGTGTGTTCGTGAGACTCTGTTAGCGCCACAGTTCTCCAACTCGCCCAGATAAAACACATAAGTTGTGAGAAATCAAGATTAACTAAAACGTGACATGAAATACAATCCATGTACTTTTTTTCTCTGAGGTAAATATATCTGTTGTGTTCGTTGCAACAAATGACATCGTATACCCCTGAACACTTTGCACAGGATAATTCTGATACTTTTGTGTCTTTTTTAAAAAGCTTGATGCTGGTCGCTATTCACTGCCATTATATGGACGAGCGCGAGCTGGACATTTTTTGAAAATTCTCCTTTTGTGGTCTGAAAAAGAAAGAAGGACATACAGCATTAGAACAACACCAGGGTCAGTAAATAATGACTTAATTTCCATTTAAGGGGGAACTTTCTCTTTAATGTTTTTACAGTGTAATGGTGGAAAAGGCCAATTCACACTGCACTAACAGACGCAGATCAACGCGACAGTCACCAGATTACAGCACGTCACTTATCAAACATTTTAATTCCGATTCAGCATGTTCAGTTGGTGAAAACAACAGACTCTGACAGGGGTAACACACTGATCCGACAAAATCAGACGAAGTGTCTGTTGCCGTCTGTAGGTGCTGTGTGAATTGGTCTTTAGATGTAATACAGAATGCAAACATATTAAGAAAAGAACTAACGTTTATTTAATACCTTCCTAATTTGTGTGTGTGGTGTGTGTGCAATATATATATCAGGGGCATTTCCTCCGAGGAGCCATTTCTCATCCTCAAAAAATAGGATGAGAACTTCCATATTACATATTACATAATCCATATTACATATAAAACAACACAAATATTACAAATTATGACATTAAAGAGAGCGCAAGTTACTCGTATTTCTAAAGGACCACTGCCCAACAGCAATACCCGGAGGTAAAGTTACAGCAGGAGGCATGCCTCCCTTTGGTCTCATAGAAAACAATAGAAAACCATTAGACCCCTGGCGTGCGGTGGGTTTTGTGGGGGGTAATTGAGAATGAATGGGGGGGAAGTCACGTGAGAGGAGGCAACGTCTCCATCGCGCTATGATTGGATGTAATTGGTTATGATTGGATATGATTGGTTTGTGCGATAAATCCCGCCTCTTGTTGACGTGCACGTTCCGCGCGTCAGTTTGAATGAACAAATGATGGCGTCAATGGGAAGACTAATTGAAAAGTAAGTAAACAGATCACCTAGTTAGATATCACTGCTTTATATCACGTCAAAATCAAACTTGAAATGTACTGAAAGCATGATGACTGCGTTTTTTTTTTTTTTTTTTTAGTGCAATCAGCTTGGTGAAATTAAAAATACATCTTCGTGTCTGTGACAGACGGTGTTTACGGAGCATGACTGATGATCAAAAATAGCCTAAGTTGACTATTAAAAAGAAAAACATCAATACACAAATAAAATATTTTGTTTAAATTGTTACAGCCTTTAGTTATTATTTTGGAATAAATGTAGAAATGCTTAAAACACTGACTTGATGAGATTGACTTGGTTTTGAAAAATAGAACATTACATTGTTAATGTAAAATTACAAAATAGAATTGTATTTGGTTTCTTTTTTTATGTAATGTAATGTTCATTTAACAAGGAAGATCTGTCAACGTTAAGAATAATGCACATGAGTTTTTTTTAAATATATATTATTATTTTTAAATTGTGTGGTAAATGTATTCATGAGATAACATTTAAGCTATTCTATGGAAATGTATTATATTATATTATATTATATTATTTATGATTTCATTGGTTTAAGCAGGCACTGTGCATTGACTGTATCTTAAACAGTTTTACATACATACAAAATATGTCATATGAATAATACACATATTCAGTTCTTACCAGTTTTAATGCACTGGGAAAAGCCGAGTCTTGATCTTGGTATGTCTTTTCAGTCTTGCTGACAGATTGTTGGTTTTATACCAGCAAACCCTGGTACTACATCCATAGACTGATTTGCTGTACTGATAGTGGCCTTCAGCAGACTCGATGAAATGATTACAGATGTATATGGCATCACAGTGGGTAGTGGGCATGTACATATAGCATGCCTTTCCTGCCACATAATGTTCCTGTAGCTCATGGTGCTAGAATTCAATTTAAATGCATGAACTGATAAAAATGTGTATCTGCTTCGGATAACAGTGCCAATGTGAATTGAATCATACAATTATGTTTCAGTGATTAAACTGAAGTGACAAAAATAGTAGGCTATGTTTGGTCTAAAGTAAAAATGAAACATTAATGACTAGAAACACACAAAGACAAGTGTTCATGTTCATTGTTTAACTAGATATTTCATTAGCAATGAAAGATTTCATTAGCAAGAATTGCTGAAATTTGCCGTCATTCTAAGAACCACAGGTGGACATACTATACAAAACTGCAACAATTCATCTAATTCAGATAATAATTTGATCTGATTAGTTTTAGACCATTATTAATTAAAATGAACTTTCCCGAGGAGGTGAAGGTATCTGTTGCCTAATCATCACCACGAGGGCAGGAAACAGACTGGACGGAGACCGGATAGTTTGCTTCAATCTTCAAGCCCGCCGTTTTTAAGTTGAAACAACAATTATACTTGTTCATTCAACTTTTAGCCTAGTTGAGGACAAAAAATCTTAATTTTTCTTGTTGTCTGGACAACCTGTGGTTATGTCCACAAAAAAGAAAAAAAAAAAAAAGTTTGAAATAACTAAATCATTAAATAATTTTTACTGTGTAGTCATTAATATTTAATAAATGTTGCCTTTAATTTTTTATGTTAAAAAAAAAAAGTTTATTGATTTTTTTCCCCATGGGATTTATTCAAACAGTGTTGTAAAGCAAAGGCAAACATATCAATACATTTCAGTTCATTATAGGTAAAAGAAACATTAGATCAGAATGATGGGCCTATTGATTGTTTGTGGTCTTGAGAAACCCATGAAAATGAAATACAAATACCATCATGGTACAGGCAAGGGAAGAGAAGCTGAGGATCTCAATTGCAGCAGATTTAGTTTAAAAAAAAAAAAAAATGCTGACTTTAAACATGGTTAAATGAGGAACAAACAAGACTCAGGTGAACACAGTCAATTAACCAATAAGTAACCATATGCCAACTAACAACAAGAACAAAGGGAACAGAAACTAAACACAGGAAGGAAACGGAACCCAAGGAAAAACAACACAGAGTCCACACATAGAACATAACGGTTACAAACAGGCCTACACAATACAATTACCAATTTCTAGTTGTTAATAAGGCATGCATGTCAGCTATTTATACATTTATAGCACAGTAAATCTATAATTTTTTTTTGTTGTTGTTGGCACATCAGCTTCCATCATCCATCCTCACACACACAAAAAAACAAAACAAAAAAAAAACAAAACAAAAAAAAACACAATACCTTATTTTGTCTAAACAGCTTCTTTATACGTTAAATTACATTACATTTTCCTTTTTTTGTAAATGTAATTTATTAAATGTAAATATTGGACTCTGTGAATGTTTCATTTAACCCTCAAGTGTCAACGATTGGGTCATTTCTATTCCTGTTCCACTCTGTGAATGAGATTAGCGTTTGGATTGGGATTGTTGTGAGAGGAGAGCCAGGTGTTCCTCTGCGAATGCACTCTCGAACACCATCACTAAAGACTGCTTGAGCTTTTTCTGAAAATCTTCACACATGAATACATACAAGAAGGGATTCTGGCAGCTGTTCAAGTAGGCAAGACCGATTATGAAGAGCCCTATCTGGTCGAAAACATTCTTGAAGCTGGTCAGCTCGTCCGATGGGTTTGTCGCATCCATTTCATGCAACCACACTTCAATGAATTTGTGAACATAAAAGGGAAGCCAGCAGAAGAAGAAGGACAGGATTACAGCCAGGTTAATACGGAAGGGTTTTAGTTTATTGTTTTTCCGGAGGCGCTTAACTCGTAGGCTACTCCGATCGCCACATATGAAGCGGAGATTATGACGAACGGGAGGAGAAACCCACCACAAAACGGTACACTACCAGCCTCTTGTTTGTTTCTGGTTTCTGAATGTCATTTATGCACTTTGTTTGTTGTGCAGAAATGGAAAGCGTTTTCCGAGAGATGACTAAAGGCAGGCTGCAAGCGACTGACGCTAACCAAATAAGGAGGCAAATTATCCTTGCTTTCAGGACTGTTCGTTTGGTCCTGGCCCACACCACCACCCAGGTGGACAGGCAGCGGTCCAAACTGATCGCTGTCAGCAGGAGGGTGTTGGCAAACATATTCAACACGGTCACCGGGCTGCTCAAGAAGCACGTTAATTCACCAAAAGGCCAGTCGAACTCACAGTATTCATAAATTATATTAAAGATCAGGAAGACTGAAAATAGGAAGTCTGCTACCGCCAGGTTCAGAAACCAGATGGTATTGACAGTGCTTTTCATTTTGAGGCCTGTGATGTATATGACCAGTCCATTGCCAACAACACCAAACACATATTATACAGTGGAGGAAAATATTGATTTTCCTTAAGGAATTCACTGGCTACGTTTACATGCACCAATTTTCGTCAATCCGAATGAATTGAATCCGATTGCAGATCTGCTTACATGTACTCTAAACATTGTAATCTGATTCAAATACACGTTTATATGTGTTTTATATACATTCAGATCAAAACTTTTGCGCATGCGCTCTGCGTGTGTGACGTCATATCAATCACACTTGCGGTAACCCGGGTTGCGTCAACAGACGATGATCATGTATCGACGATAGCCAGAGATATTGTCAAAAGCATCAAATCTTGGCAATATTAAGAGGATTTGGTATTTCCAATTAATGTAGGCCTGTTACATTCTTCTTGTCTATTATTATAACTATTAGGTTCGGCTTCTTTTATTATTAAATTAATATTATACTGTGCTGTGAGGATAATAAAAGATTAGGCCATTAGCTATCTTTGAAAATGTTTTAAACATTTTTTTTAGGTCTATTATACAATGAATTATAGGCCTATAATTAAAATTATTAAGAGTGTAGGATATAATATTTCCTACCACCGCAGTCATCAACGAAAATTAAGCGCAGCTTTACTTCAAGCACAGACTTTAAGAAAACAACCTGTTTAACACGAAATACTATTATCCTCATTTGTTTCACTAGCCTATACGGCCACAAGAGAAATAATGGAATAAATTAAGACAGTTATATACCGTTATCAGCATATTAAAAGAGCATTTTTTAATATTTAAAGCTGAACTGAAATAATTTTCAACATACATAGGGTGCTTCAGGTGATGTTTAAGGACTGTTAAAGGAACAAATTATAGTCCACTTAATTCATCTGGAAAGCATCAAGGAAGTAAACGTGAGAAAACTAAAGATACTTTTTAAGAAATACAAAAAAATACTTAGTGTAAATGAATAAAAAACATAATGCATAAACCGTAAAAATGCTAAACATTTAAACTAAAAAAAGAGCCTTAAGTGAAAAGGTTATTCATCTTACCAGTTTTCTCGGTAAATAATAAGTCAGTACATGTTTCTTCACCTATCATTCTCTAACACTCAATTAAATATCGTTTTAAGGCTAAGAGAAGAGGGGACGCTCTTTTTGCTTATATTCACTGGAAACTCCAGTTGCATATTCAGCTGCATAATCTGAAGTTTGTCCAAGGTCACTCTGTAATGAAACAATCTAGTACTGTCACAACTCATTAGTGGGACATTCAGACGTTCGGTTCATTCTTAGGAAATAAACCATTTTTATGGCATGATTTATTAGAGATATAATTCTAGTTATTATCTCACATTTCGATATAAGTTTATGTTTACCTGTATTTATTTATTTTTTTTTTTACTATTTAAAGGTGCCCTAGAACGCTATTTCACAAGATGTAATATAAGTCTAAGGTGTCCCCAGAATGTGTCTGTGAAGTTTCAGCTCAAAATACCCCATAGATTTTTTATTATACCATGTTTTAACTGCTTATTTTGGGATGGGATTAAAAATGCGCCAATTCTGTGCGTGTACACCTTTAAATGCTTGTGCTCCCCGCCCCCAAGCTCGCCACTCCCAATAAACATTGCATAAACAATAGAATAAGTTTACACAGCTAATATAACTCTCAAAATGGATCTTTACAAAGTGTTCGTGATGCAGCATATCAGATCACGTAAGTATGCCACGTCTTTTGTGGATGTTTACATTTGATTCTGAATGAGTTTGATAATGCTGCGCTAACGTGGCTAAAGCTACACTGTTGGAGAGATTTATAAAGAATGAAGATGCGTTTATGAATTATACAGACTGCAGGTGTTTAAAAATGAAAATAACGACATGGCTCTGGTCTCTGTGAATACAGTAAGAAACAATGGTAACTTTAACCACATTTAACAGTACATTAGCAACATGCTAACGAAACATTTAGAAAGAATTTACAAATACAACTAAATATATCATCATATCATGCATCATGAACAGTTATTATCGATCCATCTGCCATTTTCGCTATTGTCCTTGCTTGCTTCACAATAGCCTACCTGCATAACTTCTGATGATTCGGCTGTGCAGCTCCAGACATTAATAGAGTGGTGCAGGTATGACATCACTTTGTAGGCCAAAACGTGGAAGTGAGTTAGCATTTTAGCACTTCCGGTTCCATCGCCCTAAAGTCTATGGGTTTTTTGCGTTTTGCTAAATCGCCTGAAATAAGGTCTGTGGGTAACAAAGCCTTTGATCTATGCCATAAAACACACCAGTTATAACCTGCTTGTGATTTTTTTAAACCTTTATTGTGTCTTAAACACGGCGGTTGCTAAAAGGGACTACTTCCTTTGGCGGGGACTTTAGACGTCATCATGACAAACAGCAAATCACACTCACTAGCCCGCGTTTCAGTCTCACGTTCTTAGAAGTTTTACCTGTCAGTTAATATATACAGTATATACATTATATAGTCAGTACATTATACATTATATGTACATTATACAGTCAGTATACAATCAAACATAATACAGTGAAAGATAATCTTTAAAGTTTATTTGGGGCACAGTGATCAAGTATAAGAATTTTTAAACTCAAAGAAAATAATATTAAGGTTTATATAAACTAACAAAATAATAAACAAATAAATAAAACATTATTAACAAAAGATAAAAATATATCAGAGAGGCACGCATAAAATTATTTTCTAACATTTTTGGACAAAACGAATGGACAGAATTTCTCATGAAAAAGTGGATAAGTCTTCATACACAGCGCAGATCATAATCAGTGAGCATGTTTTTTAAATAAAGTTTGAGGAAGCTTGGTGGTGGTGACATTGATCCACGACCATGGTGTGCTGTAGTCCGTTTATAGCCTATTGTTAGCTTTTTATATCTGTCGACTTTACTTAGGCTTCAAAATGTATAAATGCTGTGTTAACTTGTAAAGATTATCTTGATAGACAAAACGTGTAAGTGTCATAACCCTTTGTTAAACACAGAGCTTATTTTTTGCGATTTTCCAAAAGTCTATGGGAAAAATGCATAGGCTTTCGATCGAGGGAACCCGTGCGCCGCTAACTTCCGGGTTGGCCTACAAAGTGACGTCATACCTGCACCACTCTATACTGGCTTGTCTAATGCTTAGAACATGGGCTGGCATATGCAAAAGTTGGGGGCGTACATATTAATGGTCCCGGCTGTTGCGTCACAGTCGGTGTTATGTTGAGATTCGCCTGTTTTTCTGTGGTGTTTTTCACGCACAAGATTTATATATGAAGGAGGAAACAATGGTGTTTGAGACTCACTGTATGTCATTTCCATGTACAGAACTCTAATTATTAAACTATACCAAGGTAAATTCAATTTTACAATCTAGGGCACCTTTAAGAAATAAAATGACTCCTTGAGCAATCAATTGCAAGATAGCATTTATTATGCTGTCTCAAGTTCAAGTTCATGTTTATTTATAAAGCACATTTAAAAACAATGTGTTGTACCAAAGTGCTATACAATTTTAAACAGTTTTGACAAGATAAAAGAAAACAAAAACTAATTCATAAGATAAAAATAAAACCTGCAGATAAGCCATAAACAAATAAAATCCCCTATATAACTAAGGCAACATCATAAGCTAAATAAGTATTATAACATAAATAAATGAGTCTTCAAGCTAGATTTAAAAGTTTCCAATGTGGGGGAGGATCTCACAACAACTGGAATCGCATTCCACAGCCTAGCAGTCACAACTGCAAAAGCTCGGTCACCCTTTGCCTTTAAGCGGGACCGAGGAATAGAAAGAAGCAATTGGTTACGTCGATGGAGAGATCTTGGAACAGAAAAGGGTAGAAGGAGTTCGGCAATGTACTGTGGTGCTAGCTCATGCAAAGCTTTATAAACATACAGCAGAACCTTGAAATCAACTCTGTATCTGACTGGTAGCCAATGTAAGGAAGTGAGAACAGGAGTGATGTGTTCTTTCTTCCTAGTTCTTGTCAGAAGTCTAGCTGCCGCATTTTGGACCAATTGCAAACGATGTATGGAGGAATGAGGTAGACCTGGATATAATGAATTGCAGTAATCAAGCCGGGATGTAATAAGTGCATGGATCACTACTTCTAGGTCTTTCTTTGAAAGGAACTGTTTTAATTTGATGATGGACCGGAGATGAAAGAAGCTTCCTTTGACAACAGAATTTATCTGCTTATCGAATAATAAGTCAGGGTAACACTGTTGTGCAGTGTCAAAGACAGGGAACCTAATTGGTTTTCAATATTAATGACATGCTATGAAGATCCAAAAGCAATGGCTTCAGTTTTGTCCCCATTTAGCTTTAGGGAATTTTCTGACAACCACATTTTAACTTCTTCTAGGAAAGAAATAAAATTTAAAATGGAATTTCCATTGCTGGACTTGACAGTAAGATAAAATTGTGTATTGTCAGCAGTGATAGGAGACATCATATGTCTGAAAGATAGAGCCAAGAGGAAACATGTACACTGTAAAAAATGATTTGTTGACACAACTTGACTTAGTCAAGTCATCTTGTTGCATTGACTTAGTTAAGTTTAGCCAACATTAGGTGTTAAGTTCACTCAACTTATATGTAGTTGTTGCAATAACTTGTAGTAAATTGAGCCAACGTACTGTATCAATTAATGAGCATTTAGAAATTTTAGTTAAGTCAACTGAAAAACATATTAGTTGAACTTGGTTCATGGTTGTGAAAACATGAAAAACTAAGTCTAATTGACATAAAATAGTAATTTTTCCTCAACATCATAACTTAACTATTTAAGTTTACTGGACTTCATTGCTTTGAAAAGAAGTTCTGGATATCTATCTGGAACCAGATTTTTTATGAAATCAACACAACTGCAAATTCGAATCTCAGCATTTATTTTTAAACAGAGACATTGCATCAAAAAACAGACAAAGAATTATCTTGCAAAGATATAAAACACAAGAAAAACCCTCACACAGCTCACACAAACATGTGCAAACTTCTATGCACAGACCCATCTTAGAGCCAAATTGTACAAGTAACTCTCCTTGTCATTATGAGATATTTTTCATTGCAGGAACAAGTGTACATGAACAATTCACAAAATTCACAAAAACTTCACATTAAACTGTTCAAAAACTGTCTTCAGTTCCCAATTGTAGAAACATGACAAGGAAAGAGTAAGCAGGACAAGGTAACAACAGTCAGTTTGAAAAATTTCAAGAATACCAATGTTATACTTAAAACAATAAGATCTAAAACAACAATGCTCTAAAAACTTTAAAACAGTACAATGATTAAACGGTAGCAAGAAGGAAAAAAGATTTTGTTTGTTTTCTGTCTTATCGCAGCAACTTGCTCTTCAAAGAGTGAACTCTTGCGGTGCAAGAATCTGACCCAACTCCAATAAACAGACGCTGTATCGCTTCAAAAGTGAATTTTAATTCCTTTGGGTAGTCAAGGTTCAATGCGTACACCAGGCCCATCAGGTTCAGAAAAGCATTAGGTATGTCACTCAGGTGACGCTTTACCACTTCTTCCTCAATCACCAGGGCAACGTCATTGAGAGGTTCCATCACATTTTCCACAACCACTAGGATTCCAATCACCACACCCTTGATCACATCCTCTTCACGGTCACTGGGCTTTATAGAATGTAAACAAAACAAGGTACTATTACTTAAAAGCAATTACACAAATATAGTCCCCAGACCCTTGCAAATTAAAGGGTTAGTTCACTCAAAAATTCTGTCATTAATTACTCACCCTCATGCTGTTCCACACCTGTAACACCTTCGTTCATCTTCGGAACACAAATTAAGATATTTTTGATAAAATCCGATGGCTCAGTGAGGCCTCCATAAACCGCAAGACAATTAACACTTTCAAAAGACATATTTAAAACAGTTCATGTGACTACAGTGGTTCAACCTTAATGTTATGAAGCGACGAGAATACTTTTTGTGCGCCAAAAAAACCAAAATAATGACTTTATTCAACAATATCTAGTGATGGGTGATTTCAAAACACTGCTTCATGAAAGCTTCGAAGCTTTACGAATCTTTTGTTTTGAATCACTGGTTCGGACCGTGTATCAAACTGCCAAAGTCACGTGAACCATTGAAATTTCAAAACGTTTCAAAACACTTACGACGTAACGACGCCTCGTTTACTGAAATCACGTGACTTTGGCAGTTTGATATGTGCTCCGAACCACTGATTCGAAACAAAAGATTTCTAAAGCTTCGAAGCTTCATGAAGCAGTGTTTTGAAATCACCCATCACTAGATATTGTTGAATAAAGTCATTATTTTGTTCTTTTTGGCGCACAAAAAGTATTCTCGTCACTTCATAACATTAAGGTTGAACCACTGTAGTCACATGAACTGTTTTAAATATGTCTTTAGTAGATTTCTGGGCATCTGCACTGCAGAAAAAGCTTTTCTTACTTGGTTTCTTTGTCTTGTTTCCAGTCCAAATATCTAAAAATTCTTAAATCAAGAAGCATTTTCTAGACAAGTAAAAATTATTGTCTTGTTTTCAGGAAAAAATAAGTCAAAATTAAGTGAGGTTTTTCCTTAAAACAAGCAAAATAATCTGCCAGTGGGGTAAGCAAAATAATCTTGTTTTTCGGTTTGAAATAAGATTATGTTGCTAACCACATTGGCAGATTATTTTGCTTGTTTTAAGGAAAAACCTCACTTAATTTTGACTTATTTTTTTCTGAAAACAAGAATAATTTTTACTTGTCTAGAAAATGCTTCTTGATTTAAGAATTTTTAGATATTTGGATTGGAAACAAGAAAAAAATCTAAGTAAGAAAAGCATTTTTTTTTTTTTTTTTTTTTGCAGTGTGAAAGTTTTAATTGTGTTGCTGGCAATTGAGGCCTCACTGAGCCATCGGATTTTATCAAAAATATCTTAATTTGTGTTCTGAAGATGAACGAAGGTCTTACAGGTGTGGAACGACATGAGGGTGAGTAATAAATGACAGAATTTTCATTTTTGAGTGAACTAACCCTTTAAGAGATCTAATGTTCAATTTTCCCTTGTTTTGCCTTGCATGTTTCAGCTTACCTCGCATATCTTCATGAATTTTGAAGGAGTCTCTTGCATGTACCACGGCAGGCCCAGCAATGCTGCTGTCCTCATCCTTTGGTTTGTTGTCTGTAAAATATAGAATGGTTAAAGTACCAACTTTATTCGTTCAATCCTTTGGTTTTCTTTATTCGTTTATCCTTTCTCCCCCTCCCTCTGTATTTGATGCTTTTTAGAAAAAATAAAAACACAAAAACATTCATTTCAAATTTGCACATTTACACTTGTATACCTTTGTTGTAAATAAATCACCAGTGATGTGGTGCAACAACAGTTGTTCGTTACCTTTCTGCTCAGCACCAAAATAATAACACGCTCATACCACTTAAATCAAGGGTGTCTAATCCTGCTCCTGGAGGGCCAATAATATATTGCAGAGTTTAACTCCAACCTGGTTCAACACACCTGCCTGGAAGTTTGTCATGATCCTGACCACCTTGATTAGCTGGTTTAGGTGTGTTTAATTGGGGTTGAAGCTAAACTCTGCAAGATCTTGGCTCCCCAGAAGCATTATTGGGCACCCATACCTTAAATTCATTGAGGTTGTAACAACACTTTAAAGGATTTAAAAGGATAAGTTTCCAAAGATGATAACTGTCATTTACTCACGAACATGCCACTCCAACACATGCAAAAATATTCATATCTTCATTCCATACAATGAAAATGAACAGTGGCTAGGCTGTTAAGCTCTATAAAGGATAAGTCAACACTATAAAAAATGCAGTAAAAGTAGTGGATGAGTCATGTTGCCTATTTTAAAAGTTTTTTTTTTAAGATAACTTTGTGCAATGAACTGATTATATCAGTTTTGATGTTACTATGACATAATACAACAAAAACATCAAACCTCATTAGTTCTTATATCATGACATTTGATCAAAAGTGTAACGACTGAGATAAATCAGACACAATTATTTGTTATAGTTAACCAATAATTGTTTAAAGCACTCTGGGGCCTGTCCCCCATCCCCCGAGAAGTTCTTAGTTACAAGTTTTATTGCGCTAAAGAATGTGGTTGCCACATTGAGAGCAGAGAAGGGACACAGGAAACGTGCATCTTTCCTGCATTATCCCCACATAACACAGACTCTCCTGCATTAATGTATAGACAGACTGTTCTATAAATGAACATGTACATCCCCAGGAAATGGTATCCATTATTACTGTTGTTGTATTGCACTCATTGTATTCACATGTTTTATGATACATTTAAGGTAATTTCAATTATGCCATGTTTAGTGTCTATGGGTTCGTATCGAGAAGATTTAAATGCTTGTGTATGCGGTATGTCCATACCTGTGCAACACATCAGTATTACAAGAATCTTTAATAGTTCTTCTTCAAAAACTCAGCCAGTTAATCTTGCTCGGTCGTAAAAGCCCTGACAGGAGGCGTGGTGTCGCCCGGAAATACAACATCTTCATTGGTCCGGTCAACAACTAAGAGGTGTGACTTTGACCAGAGGTTAAAAGCCAGTGAACAATGCCACTCCCTCTCTCTTTCCTTGCTTCTTGGACTACTGGTTCAATATTAATATTATAAAGCGACGAGAATATTTTTGGTGCGCCGAAAAAAACAAAATAACGACTTATATAGTGACGGTCGATTTCAAAACACTGCTTCATTTGTTTTTTTGGCGCACCAAAAATATTCTTGTCGCTTTATAATAATTATATTGAACCACTGTACTCACATGAACTGATTT
Source organism: Mylopharyngodon piceus (assembly GCA_039654765.1). Taxonomy (NCBI): domain Eukaryota; kingdom Metazoa; phylum Chordata; class Actinopteri; order Cypriniformes; family Xenocyprididae; genus Mylopharyngodon; species Mylopharyngodon piceus. Next base: position 21,724,746 of record CM077447.1, read on the forward strand.
AAATATGGTTTTAGTACATTAATGGATCTTGAGAGAGGAAATGTCATTGCTGGCTATGCAGGCCTCACTGAGCCAGCGGATTTCAATAAAAATATCTTAATTTGCGTTCTGAAGATGAACGAAGGTCTTACGGGCGTGGAACGGCATGAGGGTGAGTAATAAATGACATTATTTTCATTTTTGGGTGAACTAACCCTTTAAGTTTGCCCATATCTTCTAAAAGAACAGCACAACTTTCATAGCCCAAGATTTTCTGATAAATTTCAAAGCACACAGAAACAAATCAATACAGTTTACCTGTCTCTCTGTGAAAAGAGCAGGCCATCGGACTTTCATTTGTGACACTGGTGGCTCCTCCTCAACGACTTCTTGTCTTCTCAAAGAATATGTGCTGCTCATAGCAGCATCAACAAAGGTGATGTCTGGAGTCCTCTTCTTCATCTCAACAGCTATTTGCTCTCTTTCCTTATCTAAATTTTCCATGTCTTTGCCCTGAGGTAGATCTGGAAGAAAATTTGTTTCACACCGTCTAGGTTTCTTCACTTTGTTTCGCTTTCCTCTTGTCTCCCCAATACCTCTCTTTTCAGAATTCACTTTCAGTTCCTGACAACCTGCATCTCTCAGCTTTTGTCTGTAGTTCCCCATCTTAAACTTTAAACTAATTTTCCACCCATACCATCCAGATGTGGAGCCTGGCTCTTTGAGAGAGGGGTGTTTTTCAATTAAGGCAGCCGCTACACTGTCAATCTCTTCATTACCAGGATAGGCTTTGTATGAGTATATAGTTTCTGCAAGTTTCTCAAGAATCTCAATCTTTATGTCTCTGGGAATTGACAGAAGTGTTCCATCCTTTCGAAATGCCTCATTACCACGTCTTAGCCTCAGCTCCACATCATATGTAAAAACCGGGATGGGAAAGGCAGTTGGCCATGGCTGCGAACGGGCGGCAGATGGCTCTGAATGGATGCTGGGTGAAGAAGTTGATGGAGATGACGATTCACTTAAAATTACAGTGTCTAAACTGGAGTCTGACAATGTATCTGGAAAGGTGGTGAAAAGGACCTTCAGTGTCACCTTGTCTTTGGGCAGATCAGCTACACATGTAAGGTTACAGAAATCATATTGAAGGTCAAAAGGGTCTTTCAGCTGGAGCATGCTTTTAAGTTCAAGCTTGAGGCCATCAACAGAATCTGGAACAGGATCAAGTCTAACTTTTTGAATGTTCTGTGGGGAGATGATCACGCGAAACAGCATTTTGTTATAGGAATAGGAAATTCCAGGGTTTCTCTTCAACTGGGGAAAGAGTAAAAAGATGTGATTACATTCTTTAAAGGTTTAGTTCATCCAAAAATGAAATTTTTGTCATTAATTATTCACTCTCTTGTCGTTACATGCCCGTAAGACCTTCGTTCATCTTCGGAACACAAATTAAGACATTTTTGATGAAATCCGAGGGTATCTGATCCACACATAAGCAGCAACGTCATTGCACCTTTTGACGTCCAGAAAGGTAGTTAAAAACATGGTTAAAATAGTCAATGTGACTACAGTGGTTCAACCTTAATGTTATGAAGCAACGAGAATACTTTTTGTGTGCAAAAACAAAACAAAAATAATGACTTTATTCAACTATTTGAACCGTTGTCATACGTAGCGAACTCAATGCAGGCTTCCTTGTTTACGTCCGAACACCAACTCAGTAGCAGATGCTGAACATGTGAGCAGCACAACGCATGCATGTGATGCTGACATAGGACCCAGCCAATAATGAGCCGGCATTCGCTCGTAAGCAAGGAAGCCTGCACTGAGTTCACTACGTATGACAGCAGTTCAAATTGTTGAATAAAGTTATTTTTGTTTTGTTTTTGCACACAAAAAGTATTCTCGTTGCTTCATAACATTAAGGTTGAACCACTGTAGTCACATTGACTATTTTAACCATGTTTTTAACTACCTTTCTGGACGTCAAAAGGTGCAATGACGTTGCTGCTTATGTGTGGATCAGATACCCTCGGATTTCATCAAAAATGTCTTAATTTGTGTTCAGAAGATGAACGAAGGTCTTACAGGTGGGGAACAACATGAGGGTGAGTACTTGATGACAGAAATTTCATTTTTGGGTGAACTAACCCTTAAATGTGAACACCTAGAAAATCATGTGCATTTCAACAAATGTACCTTATTGAAGCAAGAAGGTTTTTGGTGTGATGTTTAGCTTGCCAGCTCTTATATATGGATAAAGTGGATGGTATCCATTAAGCTCCTGGGGTTCCACAACCTGCAGTTCAGAAGTGCAATTACTCGTCAGCTCATAACTTCGCAAATGCTCTATGTGCCAGGCTTTGAAGGGTTTGAGGATGAATGACACTTTGTTGTTAACAATTATCATTTTAACAATCTTGCCAAAGTCAGGCAGTCCACTGGTGTGCCCTACAGACAAAAACATTCCCTCCGAGTACTTGGTACCATTAATGCATGCATGGGTTGAAAGAAATACAGTGTTTATGTTTCCATATTTATGCTCAATGGCCTGCCTCACTGAACGTTCAAGTGTGTCAGGTGAAACGACAGCAACACGACCTACTTCTAGATCAGGTTTGAAACTTGGCAAATCAAGGTAGTAAGCCAAAGCAAGCTGGTGCTTTTTGGCCTGAGTGAGCAAGACATTCTTGAAGTTTTTACCGTCATGTACAACTCTCTTAAAGAAGTTGTGTTTCGCCTCAAAGCGAATAGTCCAAAAATCAGTCAGAGGCACAAATCGACGAATCATTTCAGGATAATGTTCTAAAAAGTGATGCTTGGGGAGAATGTGGAAATCTGGGAAACACTCTTTCAGCAAGCACCTGTGCTCTGAGATTTTGGACTCCAAGTAGCACAGTGTCTCATCAGAAAATTGTCCAGTAGCTAGGAGCTCAACAATATCTTTCAGATCTAGTATGATTTGCCAAGTTGTGTCTCCTTCTGGTACTCTGTGACCCATCATCAATGGCAGTAGCCTTAACAGAGTCCAGTTTTCATGGCAGTTTCCACCAATTGAATGTTTTGACACAAATGTCTTTGAAATTTGTTGTGGTTTGTTAGTTTTATCAGTAAACTTGAAAGGAAAAGACTTGATGACGTCATTGAGGTCATCTAATGTGAAGTACCTTTTGGAAATAAGGGACTTTATGCAAAGACTTAACTCTGTTGGTACTATACCTTCAAACAGGTCATGCATAAAATCTGGAGGAAACCCTTGAACTGTCTGGAAATAATTAAGTTTATCAAGAACACAGTCTCTCTTTACTCCATCCAGGGAAACCAGTGAATTCATCTTCAATTCCTCAAGGGTCTGTTTGTGAGTTTTAATCGTCCTGAGTGGAAACACCCCCTCTCTGACTTCATGCAAGTCAATATCCTTGCGACTAGCTAGGCTAAGTGGTTCTTTTGTATTCGGTTGCAAAAGGGCCACTCTTTGAAAGGGAAGTTAGGGGATTTGTTTTTTCGACTATCTCAGCTAAGGCAGCAGTCACTTCATTGGTTAATACACAATTGTGCTTAAAAAAATACACTTTCAATTATTCTTGGAGTGAACTCTTGCACAATTGAATAAACACTGCAAAGCTCATTTACAATTTCCTGTGTGGTGGCTTTTGAGACATGTAGAGTTGTTTGCATGCGAAGTAACAGTGATGCTACTTTGTGTTTAATCAAATCCTGTAGGTCTTGGACATCTATGTCACTATCTACTGTTGAGCAATCCAGGGTGAATGAATGGATTTCAGAGTCTGCACTTTCAGGGTTTGAATCACCAGGAATGCAAGTTTGACACAAGTCTGTTCGAAAATCTTTGAAAGTGCTGTGGTGATGTTTCCTACTTTTATGAGCACGGAAAGTGCTGTACACACTGGTCGGGAAAATACAGTCTTGAAAGGGGCACCTCACTGACTCTTTATTTTTAATGTGTGTTTTAAGATGTGCAAAATACTGTGAAACACTGCAAGCCTCTGAAAAATTACACAGGTCACAGCTCACATTTGATGTTACTTTAAGAAATTTTGAGGAGGCTTGAACACACTGACTATGGTCGCAAGTTAAATGCTTCTTCAGAGACAGTTCACTCCTAAATGTGCATACACAATCTTTATAGATGCATGGGAGTGGACAGTGACTTGCCTGATGGCAGTGTTTCAGCTTGTAGTGTGTGATTAGGGTACGCTGGTTGGGCGAGGAAAATCTACAAATCTTGCAACACCACCTCATCGATATCGAGTTGTGCTTCCACTCTGCTTGCACTGTACTGATCCTGCAAATAAAAAAACAAAAAAGTCAAACTCCAGCCAAGTACACATACACATTTTACATACAGAAATATTCACTGAACATCTTACATCCCAAATACGAGGAAAAAAAAATCAACACTTTTTATTTTTATGGCTGGATGATACATTTAATATTATAGTGATGATGTTGCTGGCAATATAAAATTGAGCAACGCTGTAAATTTAGCTTTTATTAGGTGAAATTTTTTTCTACAAATAATGTAATTATGAATTTCATGATTCTTTGGGGCTTCACAGTTAACACAAAATACATAAAAGTTTAATCATGTGATTATTAAACTGCAAAAAGTTGTGACATTACATTAATACAAGATCAGCACGCAAGTTAGCTATAGAAGACACCGTTTGCACATGCTCAAAAACATTCAGATGGTAACGCTATGTAATTTTAAAGAATAACAACTGAGCGTTTAAGAAACAGAAGTCAATCAAGCATTTTTATAATATAACAACAAATTAGAAGTAAATGTTGTTGCAACCATGTATAATAAAAATGCATATTTCTCATATTAAACACAAATATGGACTGGCGGCGCTGCTTAAGATATTACTGGTCATTCGGTGTTTCTATATCCGTGTCCCAATTCAGGGACTGCGTTTGCAGAGGTCGCATTTGAAGGCTGCATACGTCGTCCAGTCGGTCTCATTTAACGTTAGATTGCAAAGTAATAAAAAAATAAAGTATTTTACACTTCACGAGGAATAACAGTCAATTTTATTACGGTTATTTTTCTTAAATGAGACTGACTCGATGACGAATGCAGCCTTCAAATGCGACCTCCGGAGGACGCAGTCCCTGAATTGGGACACAGCTTATGATAAAAGCTAACGATAATGATATCCGATTAAGAACACGCTAAAATGTCACTTATATGTATACTGTTTTATCTATTTATCAGTATTAACTTACAATAGTCATAGACGACTTCTCGTTCTGCTCACGTCTCGACAGCAGCTCGGTATATCAAATTGTCTTAGTTCGCAAAATGTGATTGCCTGAAATCAAAACACGGACGGTGAGCGCTAAAGAAACAAGCCTAAATTAACATTAAATAAAGCACAAATCAGGGTATACTTACTCATTTCATTATTTGCAGTCCATAAAGTCCATCTGTGTTCGTTCAAACGCGGGCTCCTTCATCATCTTTTCTTGCACGTTCAGCAACTTCTCGAGCAGAAAATGGCGGATGGTGCGTCTGTCTCAAATTCGGTAAAATAGTACGTCATCATGACGTAGAGTTTCTGGCACATGCGCATTTGAAAGAAAATTGACAACTAATGTTTTGTTGTTATATGAACACGTTATTTAAAGTTTTCCATTTCCCTTCAAGTTGAGTTTGGTATAACTCATCCTATTGTGTAGTGAGACACTGCAAGTTGACAGAACATGATTTTATTTGTCCACCTGACTAAAACCCAGAATCATTTTTTACAGTGTATAGAGAGAAAAACAGAAGACTCAGAATGGAGCCTTGTGGAACACCACATGTGATCAATGTTGAAGATGAGTTATGTTTGCCAATATTAACTGAAAAAGTGCGACCTTTGAGATATGAGGCGAGATATGTCTGGTTTTTACTTTCTTTCAACACCTGTATTCGCCTTAAGAGGAACTGTATTTCAGTAATGGCAATTCTCAATGCGTTTTTGATTTTACTACAGAAACACACATCAGACTTGATGATTTATAGTGCTTATGGTTCAGGGTTGGTAAACACTGCTCTTGCACAAGGAACCCAGGATTCTCCTTTCACAGTGTAAGTCATGGAAAATAATTGGCTCTGATCATGTGGTCATGGATGGATAGATGGATTTATGCTCCTGTATTTTATTTATTCTTCATTACAATAATAGAACGGCCATATAATATAGCCAGTGTTGGAGCTGCCCTTTAAAACATGATTAGTTGTAAAAAAAAAAAAAAAAAATCATGGTAGGTTTAAAGCCCGGAACACACCAAGCCAAAGGTCGGCCGTCGGGCAGTTTTTGTTCGTCAGCTGACTACGTTTTCTAAGTGTGTTCCGCACCGTTGGCTGAAGTTGGTCCTCGTCTGCTTTTTTTCAGCCGATTCGACATGTTGACATATTTGACACTTAAACAAGCAAAATCAAGTACACAATAAAATATTTGTATGTTTCCCACAAAAAGCATAAACAATACAAAACATTTTAGCATCCCAACCACTATAGATGCAACAACACAGTGACTCAACCAATGGTGTGAGTTTGGGGCGGGATTATCTGTTTGTCCAACCAATGCAAAACAGGGGGTGTGTTCTCCTGTCTGAAAAGTCATTTTAATGGCACATGAATTACATCTTTAGATTAAATATGGCTTTGAACCTCTGCTGATCTCACATTGGAGCAAAGTGGAGAGCTTGTTAATACGCTTTATCGGACCACTTCAGTCTAATACAAGGAATGAATATCTTCAGGACTGATTTTCTAAAAGCTCGTTTTGTTGTCCTCGTTTGTTGACGAGATGGTTGTGTCGTTCGTCTTGAGACCCTGTGATTCTGAGAGGCCTGAACAAGTGGAAGGGCGAGATGATCAGAAAGCCAGATGTTCTTTAGCAAAGGCTGTCTCCAGCACCAGCACACTGTAAAACCCGATAAGTTAAGAGTACTCAAAATTATTGTAGACACCGATTACCTCAAAAAATGTAAGTAAAGCAACTCAAATCTTTTAAGAATAATTATAAATAACAATTAAGTCAAACTGCATTTTTTAAATTTTACTTTCCTTTAATGTTTGTCCACTGTACTTAAAACTATTGTTTACCATACGTAATGTTTCTTACTTTTCAATTATTTTGATGCAGTGGTTGTAAAACCCAATAAGTTTAGAATACTCAAAACATTCAAATAAACAACTCAAAGATAATTTTATACTACACAAATTAAATAATTACAGTTTAATTGAAATATTGAATATACTAACACCTAATCTTTACAGATAAATGTTAGTTAGCAACATCACACTAGTATACGCTAATGTAACCATCAAAGAGACTATCACTATTTACTTGCATGAACTGTTAAATAACATGCAGTATTTATAGTCTTGAAATTTCACAGCCCATTCTCGACCTAACTACAAGCACTACTCTTCACCATGATGGTAACCCTACAAAACTTCAACATCACAGAAACACCTTTACATACCAAAATAACAGAACATTAAACAATAAGACATCTTCCCCTGTATTAATCTTGTGCAAAAACACACAAAATAACACTCAGTTCCAATATTTATTCCCCCTTACAGAGTGTGACGCAAAGCATGCTGGAAACTTGAAATCTGCTGCAACTCAGTTTAATGTTGAATGGCCTCTTCTGATAACGTCGGTTATGTCGGTAACATCAGCAACGACGTGTCATGCATGACGTCACTTTATATCGCTTAGTAAACTTAAAAAATAATAAATAAGGACAAGGGTTTACTCAAAAATGTTGAGGTAGACAAAAATAAAACTAAACTCCTCATTCAGAAAATGTTATTGTTTTAAGTTGCATCAATGATTTAACAGACTTTAACTGCAGCATACTCAATCTTTATAAGTTAGTAGTACTATCTGGGTTTACAGTGCAGCAGACACTGTTTAAGCTTCTTCCTAAACTCCTCACACATGAACACATACACTGTAAAAAGTAATACGCTATATCTACTCTACAAAATTTTGTCAACAGATTACAAGCAAAATTATTAATTAAATTCAACAAATAGAATTGAGTTAGAATTAATCAAATTAATTCCTTAAATGTCAACCATTTAAAATGGGTAAAATTTAAGTAAAATTTAAACAAAATATCTGAATAACAGACAGACATCAAAGATAAATTAAGAACTCTTTATTTTTTTATTGCCAACATTGAAGACACCTGATGATAACAAGCAGAATCACTGAAGGAAAAAGAAACACAAGAATTAACAGAGGTTTAGATGTTGATGTTGATTTTATTGAAAATGTTTGGTCACCATTATGGTGATCAGTATTTCATTTAGTTGGGCAGTTTGACTCTTTGCTTTTTATGTCAGTTTGTGGTTTTTGTAATGGTGTTTGCTAATTTTACACATTTTAAATGGTTGACTTTTAAGGAATTAATTTGATTCATTCTAACTCAAATCTTATATATTGAATTTAATTAATAATATTGCTTGTAATCTGTTGCCACAATTTTATTGAGTAGCTAGAGCGTATTACTTTTTACAGTGTAGAGAATGGGGTTCAGACAGCTGCTGAGATGAACCAGGCAGTTTACGAAAGGTCCTATGTCATCTATTACATTTATAAAGTCACTCTACTTATTCTCATGGGCAATTACAGTACACAGCTGTTGAACATGAAAAGGAAACCAGCATATGAAAAAGGCCATGATCACAGATATAATGACCCAGAAAGACTTAAGCTTCTTTCCTCTTTTGAGACGTTTGGCCCGCACTCCGATAGCAATGTATGAAGATGCAATGATCAGGAAGGGGATGAGAAAACCCACCATAAACCTGTATATGACCAGAGGCTTGAAGGGTTCTGAATTATAAATGCATTGGTTATTCATACAAAGTGGTTGATGACAAAGGGAATGCTGCAGAGGATGGATAAAACCCACACAAGTGCACAGATGATCCTGGCTTTGACCAGAGTTTGCTTGTTTTGAGCCCATACAATCACCTAAGTGAACAGGCATCCGTCGAGATGGAGTTGACGGTCGTCTTCATTTTGTAGCCAGTCACAAATATGACGAGCCCGTTTCCAACGATACCCAGAGCGAAGGTGACAAAATATATGAATATATTGAAGATTTCAATGCTTGATAAGGGTTCTGTCTGGGTTGTTGCATTGGTCGCATTCGCTGCACAAAGAAAAGAGAAAGATAAACTGAATCTATTAGAATTATTCTTTCAGAAATCCAACTCATTCAGTTCATAAATTCAACTCAGTGACTCAGCAATCCAGTTGTTAACAGCTCACTGGAGTTGGAAATTGGAATGGAATGATTTTCTTGAATTATATGATGAATTATATGATGAATTATATCGGAGAGAGCAGTACCACGCTTGATCTGCAGTCGCGGGTCTTTCATGTGGAGAACTCATATTAATGCATAATGATGCATTTAAAAGTTAATGGCCAATCGGATCTTTATAAAAGTCCACATTGGTATTGCAGATGAAATATAACACGGATAACATTAAATAAATATTTTCATAATAATCAGGTTAAACTGATTATTAGTCACTCAAACCTCTCACCATCGGTCGCGCATATCCGCCATGTTTTGTAGTTTTTTTTTTTTAACACTTTTTACACATGTTTGTAGTTCTGAGCTAAATCCTCATCCAAAGCGCAATGGGTTGTGGGCAATATTAGCCTTTATAGTGTGCACGGATCCACACTTCGAAAATCTACCGGAAATAGTAGACCATCCGGGGACTTTTGGCATACTCTTTTCAACATACTATGCTTTGGGACACACTTATTTTAATCTCACATACTATTTAGGATGGATAGTATAGACATTGGGACGCAGGGTTAGTTACCAGTCCATTGTTAATCATGTTCAAGATTAATGCATAATCTAAATGCATAATATAAATATTGATTTTATACAACAGTTCAAAAAACAAAAAGTTCATATTGAGTGACTTATATTTTAGACGGAATATTGCCTGTTTTCGCTCCATTTCACCAATGTAAATTGTTCGAAACAAGCCACGGGACTGCTTTGCGTCTCTGAGCAACACAAGAGAGATGGGTCTGGCTGAAGACAGTAGGCTACAGATGCACATGCAGTGCGTTCACACCAGACGCGAATGAAGCTTTAAGCGCGAGTGATTTACATGTTAAGTCAATGCAAAGACGCGAATAGACATACTGCGGCGCGAATGACACGGCGCGAATTGAGCGTTTCAGGCGAGTTGAAAAATCTGAACTTTGGCGAATATTCGCGCCGCGTTAACCAATCAGGAGCTTGCTCTAGTAGTGACGTGATTATGACGTAGCGAGCGGAGGCAGAAATCCGAAACAACAACGGAGGACAAAATCGTCGCTGTATGTGGATACCCGGAGCTGTACGATACATCTTCATACTTTTATAGAAACAGGAATAAAAAGGATCTTGCTTGGAAGAAAGAGAGGGAATTCGGACAATCTGGTAAGTTGTAAAAAACGCTCTTTACTCAATTTGAGCTACATATTGAGACTACAAGCTAGCTAAAGCCGGCAAATTGAGCTTATTTGCCGTGTTTTACAACTACTTTCCCGCTGACGAGTTGATGTATTTATTCAGAGGAAGTGTGCAGGAGTCTGAGGGACATATTTAAAGGAGAGGAGAAAGGAGACGGAGAAGAAGAGTGGGTCAGCAGCAGGGTCAGGGAAAAAGTGGAAATACTCTGTGGTCCTGTCTTTCCTCGACCCCTTCATCTCCCCACGGGAGACAAGCGGGAATATGGAGAGGGGGGGTGAGGAGAATCAGGCCGCAGGGTACGACCACACCGAGGATCACAGAACCTACTGCTGCTTCTGCTTCCCCTGTTGGCCCTTCAACATCTGCTGCTGTACCCACAGGTGTACAGGCAAAAATGACCATGTTTACATGCATATTAAATTTACAGTAAGCACTCATAGCCTCACACAACACTGACGGTTTGTGAATGAGTTTAATCCTTTTCTGCCTTCTCATTGTACAAAATGTGTTATCATTTGATACAGCGCCACCAAGAAGAAGAGCTCAGAGAAGGCCTAGGGAGCAGCCATCGGAGGTAGAGCGGTAGCTCCTAGAAGCACTCCGGACCCGTCCTGTAGCTCCAGCTCCGCCTCCACACTCAGAGGATGAGCTCTTCCTCTTGAGTCTGGTCCCTTCCCGGCAGGGAACTTTACAAACAAAGAGACTGGAGACGCGAATTCGCGTCTGTTGTGAAGTGAATTTCACGCGCGAATGAAGCGAGTAAACTCAAAATGTTCCAGCGTCTAACTACGCGTGAATAGCGCGATTTATTCGCGCAAGTCGCGTCTGGTGTGAACGCACAGGCTTTGCGCTCTTTGCTGTGACGTCACCCGCACTCACACATAACTCGTTGGGTCACAGAATTCGGCACAACACCGGAAATAAGCTGACAGAAATCAAAAATAGATGAAGTTACTTTTACAAACAAAGGCTAGCGCATTCCATATGAGCGCTGCCTGGTAACACTTTACAATAAGTAGCCTACTTGAATAAACATATACTAATAGGCCTACCTGAATTAATACTTCATTCAGCATGAACTAATGATTTTTGAAAGCATGAACTAATCATGTTAACCTACTGTGCTGGGTTGCGTCAACAGACGAGACGATGATCATGTATCGACGATAGTCAGAGATTGTCAAAAGCATCAAATATTGTCAATATTAAGAGGATTTGTCATTTCCAATTAATGTAGACCTGCTACATTCTTCTAGTCTATTGTTATAACTATTAGGTATTATTAAATTAATATTATAATAAATTTGCCCCGCAATAATCACCGCATAAACTGACGTGCTGTGAAGATAATAATTTTCATATAATAAATTATTTGTGCCTCAGAGCGCGCAGATGAAACACAATACTAAATGCTGTCATGTTATCTTGCATTTGTGAATGCAATCGTGTGAGGCGCTTCAGGGAGGGAATTATACCAAACCACTTTAACGACAGACTTTGCTCAGGCATCACAGAATGACCAAAACAGCATTTTAAAATGCTGTGCAACGAGATTATTACGCCACGATAACAAAGTATGTAGCATTTCTTTGTCGTTTTTATGGACATATATATCTTAATTTACACATTAAATAAGATACCATTGTTCAGAGAGTATGAAATGAACACACGCGGTTGCGCAGTGGCGACGCCGGCGACATGTTCGTCTTGAAAATTAACGCCTTTGCGTAGTTAACCAGTTAACACGCGCCTGCAGAAATATACATTTGATTAGGCTACATTTTGGAGAACAGATGGAAGAAGATCCTTAAATGTGTATTTGATCATTGTGTGTTCAGATGTTCAGCGGTTAGCTGTATATGTTGTTATTATTATACAAAGCAAAGGACATGCAATGATATACAGATGCCAGAAATAATGCTTGTCTCTTCTGTGTTTGTTGCAAAGATATGTAATTATTATAATAATTTAAATATCTATCTAAAAAATAACATGCTATTGTATTGTTGTAGCTATACATACACATTATAGGTCTATATATATAGTTACAAAGTAACTAGTAACTATAGCTACTTGAGTAGCCTAGTTTTTTCACTGGATACTTTTTTACTCTTACTCAAGTAACTATTACGATTATTACTTTCACTTTTACTTTGAGTAAATATTTCTATAAGTACTTGTACTTTTACTTGAGTAGCCTACAGTTTTTGGATACTCTACCCACCTCTGATTCTGAAGCGTCAACAAAATGAAACGCATCGACAGGAGTGGAAAAATACCCTTATTGCTTGTCAGTTTAACATAAAAACAGTATTTCACGTCATTTCTGCTGTCTGATTTCATCTTTAAAGATATATTTTGTCTTGTCACGTATGAGGAGTCTGTTTATACTATTGAACAAAAAACTTTTGGTATTATCCTAAAGCTTTATGTGACCATTACTGTGGCAATCAGTCATTAATGTGGAAATCAGTATTACGAATTGTGACAGACTTGATCATGATTGAAAATGTGAATCAAAGCAATGAAGTCACAAAATTGGCTAAATATTGAAAAATGTACTTATTAGCAGTTCTAAACACAATAATTTTTAAAGGGATAGTTCATAATTAAATGAAAATTTAGTCATTATTTACTCACCCTGGTGTTGTTCTGATGCTGTATGCCCTTCTTTCTTTTTTGGATCACAAAAGGATAATTAAAAACGTTCATCCATAATGACAGTAAATAGCGACCAGCATCAAGCTTTTTAAAAAAGACTAAAGTATCACAGAATGATCCCAAGCGACACATGCAGTACATTCCAAGTTTTCGGGGGTATTTGATAAAAAAAAAAGTTTGTGAGCCTCTATTAGCGCCACAATTCACTCCAGCTTGCCCAGATAAAGCACATAAGTTGTGAGAAATCAAGATTAACTAAAACGTGACATGAAATACAATCCATGTACTTTTTTTCTCTGAGGTAAATATATCTGTTGTGTTCGTTGCAACAAAAATTATCGCGTTCACATCTGTCAAATGTCATTCTGACTGTCATTTCACCAAATGACATTGTATACCCCCGAACACTTTGCACAGGATAATTCTGATACTTTTGTGTGTTTTTTAAAAGCTTGATGTTGGTCGCTATTCACTGCCATTATATGGACGAGCTCGAGCTGGACATTTTTTGAAAATTCTCCTTTTGTGGTCTGAAAAAGAAAGAAGGGCATACAGTATTAGAACAACACCAGGGTGAGTAAATAATGACTTCATTTTCATTTTAGCGTGAACTTTCTCTTCAAAGCTTTTGCAGTGTAATGGTGGAAAAGGCCAATCCACACCGCACTGACAGACGCAGATCAACGGCGACAGTCATCAAATTACAGCATGTCAAAAGCAAAAGCATTCAAGAGAAAGTTCACCCTAAAATGAAAATTAAGTCATTATTTATTCACCCTGGTGTTGTTCACTAAAGGAGGATTTTCAAAAAATGTCCATATATATATATATATATATATATATATATATATATACAGTCAAACTAAAATTTATTCAGACACCTATATTTCATTACTTCAGTTTACTCACTATAGTTTAAAAAAATGGTAATAAAATATGACAAGATCTCAGAGTTAAACTGTGTCAGAAAATATTAATCTTAATTATGTCAGATAACACTTAAGCAAAACATGTTCAGATCAAAGCGTCTGAATATTTTTTTGGTTTTTATAAATTTTACTGGTAGTACACTGTATGAAGAATTTTTGGGTATAATATGTCACATATGTTCCTTTATTTTGCTATCCTCACTTTCATAAATGAACTATAGTGTCCTGCACCCACTAGTAAAAATATAGCAAAAATATCAAAAATATCTGAATAATTTTTGGTTTGACTGTATATATATATATATATAGAGAGAGAGAGAGAGAGAGAGAGAGTTTTTTAAATATATATATTACATTTTTAAATTGTGGCAAATGTATTCATGATGAGATACATTTCCATAGAATAGTTTAAATGTTATTATATTATATTATATTATATTATATTATATTATATTATATTATATTATGATTTGATTGGTTTAAGCAGGCACTGTGCATTGACTGTATCTTAAACAGTTTTGCATTTACTACACCCTGAGAGGTGTTTAAAAAATATGTCATGTGAATAAAACACATATTCAGTTCTTACCCATTTTTGAGCTGTTAATGCACTGGGACAAGCCGATTCTTGATCTTGGTATGTCTTCTCAGTGTTACTGACAGATTGTTGGTACCAGACAGCAAACCCTGCACTACATTGATTTGCTGTACTGATAGTGGCCTTCAGCAGACTTGATGAAATGATTACAGATGTATGGCATCGCTGTGGGTAGTGGGCATATATATATATATATATATATACACAGCAGAGTCTTTCCTGCCACAGAATGTTCCTGTAGCTCATGGTGCTAGAATTCAATTTAATTGTATGAACTGATAAACATGTATATACCTTAAATGTTTTGGATAACAGTGCCAATGTGAATTGGATCATACAATTATGTTTCACTGATTAAACTGAAGTGACAAAAATAGTAGGTTATGTTTGGTCTGAAGTAAAAATGAAACATTAATGACTAGAAACACACAAAGACAAGTGTAAGCTACATTTTAATTGTTTATCAAGATATTTCATTAGCAATGAAAGATATTTCATTAGCAAGAATTGCTGAAATTTGCCGTCATTCTAAGAACCACAGGTGGACATACTATGCAAAAACTGCAACAATTCATTGAATTCAGATAATAATTTAATCTGGATGGTTTTAAACCATTATTAATTAAAATGAACTTTCCCGAGGAGGTGAAGGTGTCTCTTGCCTAATCATCACCACGAGGGCAGGAAACAGACTGGACGGAGACCGGATAGTTTGCTTCAGTCTCGTTCTCGTGATACATGGAAGTTAAAGCCCGTTTTTAAGTTGAAACAACAATTATACTTGTTCATTCAAATTTTTCTTGTTGTCTGGACAATCTATAAAAATGTGGTTATGTCCACAAAAAAAAAAAGAAAAAAAAAAAGTTTGAAATAACTAAATCACTAAATTATTTTTTACTGTGTAGTCATTAATATTTAATAAATGTTGCCTTTAATTTTTTTATGTTAAAAATAGTTTATTGATTTTGATTTGCTGACTTTAAACATGGTTAAATGAGGAAGCAAACAAGATTCAGGTGAACACAGTCAATTAACCAATAAGTAACCATATGCCAACTAACAACAAGAACAAAGGGAACAGAAACTAAACACAGGAAGGAAACGGAACCCAAGGAAAAACAACACAGAGTCCACACATAGAACATAACGGTTACAAACAGGCCTACACAATACAACTACCAATTTCTGGTTGTTAATAAGGCATGCATGTGAGCTATTTATACATTTATAGCACAGTAAATCTATAATTTTTTTTGTTGTTGTTGTTGGCACATCAGCTTCCATCATCCATCCTCACAAAAAAAACAAAACAAACAAACAATACCTTATTTTGTCTAAACAGCTTCTTTATACGTTAAATTACATTACATTTTTCTTGTAAATGTAATTTAATAAATGTAAATATTGGACTCATTCATTTAACCCTCAAGTGTCAACGATTGGGTCATTTCTATTCCTGTTCCACTCTGTGAATGAGATTTGCGTTTGGATTGGGAATGTTGTGAGAGGAGAGCCAGGTGTTCCTCTGCGAATGCACTCTCGAACACCATCACTAAAGACTGCTTGAGCTTTTTCTGAAAATCTTCACACATGAATACGTACAAGAAGGGATTCAGGCAGCTGTTCAAGTAGGCAAGACTGACTATGAAGAGCCCTATCTGGTCGAAAACCTTCTTGAAGCTGGTCAGCTCGTCCGATGGGTTTGTCTCATTCATTTCATGCAACCACACTTCAATGAATTGGTGAACATAAAAGGGAAGCCAGCAGAAGAAGAAGGACAGGATTACAGCCAGGATAATACGGAAGGGTTTTAGTTTATTGTTTTTCCGGAGGCGCTTAACTCGTACTCCAATTGCCACATATGAAGCGGAGATTATGACGAACGGGAGGAGAAAACCCACCACAAAACGGTACACTACCAGCCTCTTCTTTGTTTTTAGTTTCTGAATGCCATTAAAGCACAGTGTTTGTTGTGCAGAAAGGGAAAGTGTTTTCCGAGAGATGACTAAAGGCAAGCTGCAAGCGACTGATGCTAACCAAATAAGCAGGCAAATTATCCTCGCTTTCAGGACTGTTCGTTTGGTCCTGGCCCACACCACCACCCAGGTGGACAGGCAGCGGTCCAAACTGATCGCTGTCAGCAGGAAGGTGCTGGCAAACATATTCAACACGGTCACCAGGCTGTTCAAGAAGCACATAAAGTCACCAAAAGGCCAGTCGAACTCACGGTATTCGTAAATTATATTAAAGACCAGGAAGAATGAAAATAGGAAGTCTGCTACTGCCAGGTTCAGAAACCAGATGGTATTGACAGTGCTTTTCATTTTGAGGCCTGTGATGTAGATGACCAGTCCATTGCCAACAACACCAAACACACATATTATACAGTGGAGGAAAATAATGATTTTCCTTAAGGAATTCACTGTGACATCTGCATTGCTTGTTGATGCCGTCATATTGGATGGGGCTACAGTTTGGTCTTAAGGAAAAAGAAAGAAAAAACAAAAAAAAGACAATAGCTAGAAACACAAAAACAAGTATGCATGTTCATTGTTTATCTATTTCATTAGCAATGCAGAGAATTGCAACAGGATATTTCAAAATGTTGTTCATTGAAACTGCTATATCATTCTGGTAAGAACAACAGCTGTAGGCCTACTTACTCATTTTGACTATTTTTTTTTTTGTAGAGGCTGAAAAACACACACACACACACACAAAATGTTAACCAATATTTTTATCCAAACTTTATATGTAAAAGAGCATTTTTAACGTTTTAAGCTGAATTGAAATAATTTTCAACATACATAGGGTGCTTCAGGTGATGTTTAAGGACTGTTAAAGGAACAAAATTATAATCCGCTTAATTCATCTGGAAAGCATCAGTAAACGTGAGAAAACTAAGGAAACTTGAAAAACAACAAAACAACAACAACAAAAAAATACTAAATGTAAATGAATAAAACATAATGCAGAAACTGTTAAACATGCTAAACATTTAAACTAAAAAAAGAGCCTTAAGTGAAAAGGTTAATCTTACCAGTTGTCTCTGTAAATAATAAGTAATGCAAGTTGATAGGAAACCGGTCAGTATTCTTTACTTATCATCCGCTAACACCCAGTTAAATATCCTTGTAAGGGTAAAAGAGGAGGGGATGCTCTTTTTGCTTATCATATTTACTGGAAACCCAGAAATTGCAATTGCATATTCAATTGCATAATACTTTCTGAAGTTTGTCCAAGCCAAGGTCACTCTGTACTAAAACAGTATAGTCCTGTCATGGCTCATTAGAGGGACAATCAGATGTTCGGCTTATTCTTATAAAATAAAATATTCTTATGCCATGGGTCTCCATGACTTACTAGAGATATAATTCTAGTTAGAATCTTATTTCAATATATGTTCGATGTTTATTAACCTGTATTTTTTTATTAAACTATTTAAGACATATAAAACGTCTCCTTGAGCAATCAATGTAAGATAGCATTTATTTTGATGTCCGGTTTCTATTTTCTTTCAACACCTGCTTTACTAGCAATCGCCATAAAAGGAATTGTATTTCAGTAATGGCAATTCTCAATGCGTTGTTGATTTTACTACAGAAACACACGTCAGACTTGATGATTTATAGTGCTTATGGTTCAGGGTTGGTAAACACTGCTCTTGCACAAGGAACCCAGGTTTCTCCATTCACAGTGTAAGTCATGGAAAATAATTGGCTCTGATCACGTTGTGATGGATGGATGGATAGATTTATGCTTCTGTATTTTATTTATTCTTCATATTACAATAATAGAGCCCATATAATATAGCCAGTGTTGTAGCTGCCCTTCAAAACATGATTAGTTGCCATAGTAAAATCATGGTAGGTTTAAGGCTGTGACTTTTGTGTAATGCCTAAAAATAAAGGTCAGACAGAATTTAACATAAAAAATGTTTTTTGTATTTATAAAAAAGTTGAGGAAGATTGCAGACAGAATGTTTCAGACAGAATTTCTTCAGTTTTGGTGATTGAATAAACATTAGAAAATATATAGTAGCACTAAATTAACAGTAGCCTATTACAAACATGGCTTAATGTCAATAAAAATGAAATGCAGTAAAACGGTAAAACTAAAAAATGCTGAAAATATTTTTCAATGTTTAAATATTTCCCCAAAGCCACTTAAACAAGCAGAGTCAAGTACACAATAAAACATTTGTATGTTTCCCACAAAAAGCATAAACGATACAAAACATTTTAGCATCCCAACCACTATAGATGCAACAACACAGTGACTCAACCAATGGTGTGAGTTTGGGGTGGGACTATCTGTTTGTCCAACCAATGCAAAACAGGGGGTGTGTTCTCCTGTCTGAAAAATCATTTTAATGGCACATAAATTTAAATTTCTTCAGAACAAATATGGTTTCGAACCTGATCTGGCATGGGAGCAAAGTGGAGAGCTTGTTAATACACTTTATCGGACCACTTCAGTCTAATACAAGGAATTAATATCTTCAGGACTGATTTTCTAAAAGCTTGTTTTGTCGTCCTTGTTTGTTGACGAGATGGTTGTGTCGTTCGTCTTGAGACCTTGTGATTCTGAGAGGCCAGAACAAGTGGAAGGGCGAGATGATCGGAAAGTCAGATGTTCTTCAGCGAACGCCGTCTCCAGCACCAGCAGCAGAGACTGTTTAAGCTTCTTCTTAAACTCCTCACACATGAACACATAGAGAATGGGGTTCAGACAGCTGTTGAGATGAACCAGGCAGTTTACGAAAGGTCCTATGTCATCTATTACATTTATAAAGTCATTCCACTTATTCTCATGGGCAATTACAGTACACAGCTGTTGAACATGAAAAGGAAACCAGCATATGAAAAAGGCCATGATCACAGATATAATGACCCGGAAAGGCTTAAGCTTCTTTCCTCTTTTGAGACGTTTGGCCCGCACTCCGATAGCAATGTATGAAGATGCAATGATCAGGAAGGGGATGAGAAAACCCACCATAAACCTGTATATGACCAGAGACTTGAAGGGTTCTGAATTATAAATGCATCGGTTATTCATTACAAAGCGGTTGATGACAAAGGGAATGCTGCAGAGGATGGATAAAACCCACACGAGTGCACAGATGATCCTGGCTTTGACCAGAGTTCGTTTGTTTTGAGCCCAAACAATCACCCATGTAGACAGGCATCGGTCAAGACTGATAGCGGTGAGCAAAAAAATGCTGGCAAACATGTTTAGCACCGTCACAAAGCTGACAAACTTGCACATGAAGTCACCGAAGTGCCAAACCATCTTGTTAAAGGCAGTAACAATGTAGAGGATGATCACTAAGATGAAGATGAAGTCAGCAATCGCCAAGTTGAGAAACCAAATGGAGTTGACGGTCGTCTTCATTTTGTAGCCAGTCACAAATATGACGAGCCCATTTCCAACGATACCCAGAGCGAAGGTGACAAAATATATGAATATATTGAAGATTTCAATGCTTGATAAGGGTTCTGTCTGGGTTGTTTCATTGGTCGCATTCTCTGCACAAAGAAAAGAGATAGAAAACTGAATCTATTAGAATGATTCATTCAGTTCACAAAATTCAACTCACTCACTCAATCTGGTTGCAGCGGTTAACACCTTACTGGAGTTGGAATGGAATGATTTTCAGTTCCGCATAAAGCTGTTGTGTGTCTTTAAAATCATTTTTGGATAGTTATTGCAGCTCTGATTTTTCAGTATGAATCTTATTATTGTTCTTTAAATTGGAACCTTAGTTGCCAGTCCATTGTTAATCATGTTCAAGATTAAGCTAAATCATGTTTAATGCATAATCTAATTTTATTTGTCTGAATTATAGGGAATACATGTTTGCAAATTCAGAGGTTATGATACAAGGAGTTGCTCATTCCTACCATGATGCCACCAGGGGGCATCATGTCCTGTTCTCTATTTTATGTATAAGATGCATGATGTATGTATGTTTTACTGAGTATTTTAACATAAAATGAATCGTTTACATAAAGACATAAAGTGTAAGAATAAACAAGAATACTTTTAACCCAACACAGCATTTTTTTTTTTTTTTTTTTTTTTTTTTTTCTTGCTGCCTACAGCTTAAATTATGTCTGGTAGGTTTAAAGACTTTGTCAGCAAAATTTGTTGCACAATTCACATACAACAGTAAGACCACAAAACTGAACACTGACAAAGTTGCAACTCAAAAATATTATTTTCCTGACTCAACTCAGTAATGCTTTCAGCTAGTTTTGCATTTAAGCAAATACATTTTGCATTAAGCAGTAACAGTTACAAATGATGCAGTATGACCACAGCTTTTTTAACCTCTATTGGCTTACATGGCACGTATTTCACATGTGACTGAAGTCTCAAAAACTCTAGCCAGAGTTGCAAAATATATTTTTATATTTTGTTTGTTATTTTATCTTATAATAGTGGTTTACACTGAGAAACAACAGCAGGTGTGGTTATGTCCACACACATACACACACACACACAAAATATATAATAATAATTTGAAATAACTAAATCACTAAATAATTTTACTGTGTAGTCATTAATATTTAATAAATAGTGCCTTTAATTTTTTATGTTAAAAATGGTTTATTGATGTGACGAGCAGGGAGGGCGAGAGCCGTGAAGGAACGGCTGGAGGCCGGTGACGCGAGTGTTAATGAGCGTCAGCTGCGCGTTGCACCGGTCTCGAGTCTCTCACGGAGGAGCTCCGGAAGCATAAAAGGGGAGCGACGACAGTGAAGGACGAGAGAGGACCAGGCCTGGACTTTAAGTTATGTTTTATTATGTTTGTGTGGCCGGCAGACGTCCGTGAGGGTCTGCCGGCATTACTTTCCTTTTGTTATTTGTTTATTTTGAATTAAAGTTTGTTTAAACGTTCGTCGGTTCCCGCCTCCTTCTTCCCGTATATACAAACTGCGTTACAATTGATTTTTTCCCATGGGATTTATTCAAACAATGTTGTAAAGCAAAGGCAAACTTATCATACATTTCAGTTCATTATAGGTAAAACATTAGTTCAGAATGATGGGCCTATTGATTGTCTGGGGTCTTGAGAAAAACCCATGAAAATGAAATACAAATACCATCATACAGGCAAGGGAAGAGGAGCTGAGGATCTCAATTGTAGCAGGTTTAAGGTTTCTCCATTCACAGTGTATAAGTCATGGAAAACAATTGGTTCTGATCATGTGGTGATGGATGGATTTATGCTGTATTTTATTTATTCTTCATATTACAATAATAGAGCCCATATAATATAGCCAGTGTTGGAGCTGCCCTTCAAAACATAAGTTGCCATAGAAAAATCATGGTAGGTTTAACACTGTGACTTTTGTGTAATGCCTAAAAATAAAGGTCAGACAGTATTTAGCATAAAAAATGTCATTTGTATTTATAAAAACAATTGAGGAAGATTACAGACAGAATGTTTCAGACAGAATTTCTTCAGTTTTGGTGATTGAATAAACATTAGCAAAATATATAGTAGCACTAAATTAACAGTAGCCTATTACAAACGTGGCTTAATGTCAATAAAAATGAAATGCAGTAAAAAGGTAAAACTAAAAAAAAAAAAAAAAATATGTTGAAAATAATTTTCAATGTTTAAATATTTCCCCAAAGCCACTTAAACAAGCAGAGAAAAGCACACAATAAAACATTTGAATGTTTCCAACAAAAAGCATAAAGAATACAAAACATTTTAGCATCCCAACCATTATAGATGCAACAACACAGTGACTCAACCAATGGTGTGAGTTTGGGGTGGGACTATCTGTTTGTCCAACCAATGCAAAACAGGGGGTGTGTTCTCCTGTCTGAAAAATCAATGGCACATAAATTGAAAGATGTAATTTTCTTCAGAACAAATATGACTTTGAACCTGAACTGGCATGGGAGCAAAGTGGAGAGCTTGTTAATACGCTTTATCGGACTACTTCGGTCTAATACAAGGAATGAATATCTTCAGGACTGATCTTCTAAAAGCTTGTTTTGTTGTCCTCGTTTGTTGATGAGATGGTTGTGTCATTCGTCTTGAGACCTTGCGATTCTGAGAGGCCAGAACAAGTGGAAGGGCGAGATGATCGGAAAGAAAGATGTTCTTCAGCAAACGCCGTCTCCAGCACCAGCAGCAGAGACTGTTTAAGCTTCTTCTTAAACTCCTCACACATGAACACATAGAGAATGGGGTTCAGACAGCTGTTGAGATGAACCAGGCAGTTTACGAAAGGTCCTATGTGATTTATTACTTTTAAAAAGTCACTCCACTCATTCTCATGGGCAATTACAGTACACAGCTGTTGAACATGAAAAGGAAACCAGCATATGAAAAAGGCCATGATCACAGATATAATGACCCGGAAAGGCTTAAGCTTCTTTCCTCTTTTGAGACGTTTGGCCCGCACTCCGATAGCAATGTATGAAGATGCAATGATCAGGAAGGGGATAAGAAAACCCACCATAAACCTGTATATGACCAGAGACTTGAAGATACTCAAGGTATTATAAATGCATCGGTTATATTTTTCCAAGCGGTTGATGACAAAGGGAATGCTGCAGAGGATGGATAAAACCCACACGAGTGCACAGATGATCCTGGCTTTGACCAGAGTTCGTTTGTTTTGAGCCCAAACAATCACCCATGTAGACATGCATCGGTCGAGACTGATAGTGGTCAGCAGAAAAATGCTGGCAAACATGTTTAGCACCGTCACAAAGCTGACAAACTTGCACATGAAGTCACCGAAGTGCCAAACCATCTTGTTAAAGGCAGTAACAATGTAGAGGATGATCACTAAGATGAAGATGAAGTCAGCAATCGCCAAGTTGAGAAACCAAATGGAGTTGACGGTCGTCTTCATTTTGTAGCCAGTCACAAATATGACAAGCCCATTTCCAACGATACCCAGAGCGAAGGTGACAAAATATATGAATATATTGAAGATTTCAATGCTTGATAAGGGTTCGGTCTGGGTTGTTTCATTGGTCGTATTCTCTGCACAAAGAAAAGAGATAGAAAACTGAATCTATTAGAATGATTCATTCAGAAATCCAACTCAGTCACAACTCAGTTCACAAAATTCAACTCACTCACTCAATCTGGTTGCAGCAGTTAACACCTCACTGGAGTTGGAATGGAATGATTTTTAGTTCCGCATAAAGCTGTTGTATGTCTTTAAAATCATTTTTGGTTAGTTATTACAGCTCTGATATTTCAATATGAATCTTATTACTGTTGTTCAAATTGGAACCTTAGTTACCAGTCCATTGTTAATCATGCTCAAGATTAGGCTAAATCATGTTTAATGCATAATCTAATTTTATTTGTCTGAATTATGGAAAATAAATATTTGCAAATTCAGAGGTTATGATGCAAGGAGTTGCTCATTCTTACCGTCTGCTAGCTGTCTCAAGTCACAGAAGTCCCAACACATAGAAACTCTTTCATCTAGATATCATCACATAGAGACTGTGTCTGTACCCCAAATTAATAAATACAAAAAAATCCCAAACCCATTTGAGGGTAAAAAATTTGATTTATGTTCAAAAAATAAAAAACAGATATAAATCTAATGAACAAATGATAAAGCTCGGTTTGCTTAATATTAGATCCCTTTCTTGTAAATGATAAAGCACTTATTGTAAATGATATTATCACAGACAATAACCTAGAATACTGTCTAACACTTGATGGCTGCTCTGTTGAGTCTTCGTCGTCAGTTAGGAACCTGGGTGTGCTCTTTGATACCAATCTCTCATTTGAAAGCCACATTTCTAGCATTTGTAAAACCGTATTCTTCCATCTTAAAAATATATCTAAACTACGACATATGCTCTCAATGACAAATGCGGAACAGTTAGTTCATGCGTTCATGACCTCAAGGCTAGATTACTGTAATACTCTACTGGGTGGTTGCCCTGCTCGCTTGATAAATAAACTACAGCTGGTCCAAAACACAGCAGCTAGAGTTCTTACTAGAACTAGGAAGTATGACCATATTAGCCTGGTTCTGTCAACACTGCATTGGCTCCCTATTAAACATCGTATAGATTTTAAAATCTTGCTAATTACTTACAAAGCACTAAATGGTTTAGCTCCCCAGTACCTGAGCGAGCTCTTAACCCATTATAGTCCTTCACTTCTATTGTGATCTCAGATTTCAGGCCAATTGATAATACCTAGAATATCAAAATCAACTGCAGGCGGTAGATCATTTTCCTTTTTAGCACCTAAACTCTGGAACAATCTTCCTAGCATTGTTCGGGAAGCAGACACACTCTGTCAGTTTAAATCTAGACTAAAAACACATCTCTTTAACCGGGCATACACATAACGCATTATCGATTTATGTTTTCACATCCGTTAAAGGATTGTTAGGCTGCATAAATTAGGTCAGCTGGAACCGGGAACACTTCCTATAACACCAGATGTACTCGTTACATCAGAAGAAGAGTGGCATCTATGCTAATATTAGTCTCTCTGTTTATCCTGAGGTTCACCGTAGTCAGTTGGATCCGGGCCGTATCCAGATCAGATGGAGGACCTGTGCTTAGACACAGCGACAACGCAGCCCTGAAGTGTCAGCAGAGATTGCGTCAACTAGATCATCCCCTGTGAAGGCCTCACCGACACGACAGCCAGTGGCACAGATTCCCAACAAACCGTGTCATAACGGCATGATGAATACGATCTTCAACTAGATGGAACTGGATTAAATATTTTGACTGTTGCGATCCCAATCAGACTTATGACCTGTAATGCTGCCTGAATCATAATCATGCACTGTTCGCTGTTGGCCAGAGGAGAACTGCCCCCCCAACTGAGCCTGGTTTTTCCCAAGGTTTTTTTCTCCATTTTTGTCGCCTGTTGGTCACCTGATGTCACCTGTTGGCGTGTCGCCTTTGGCTTTCTTAGTTGGGGACACTGGATATTCAACAATGTTTTTGATCTGCCTGCATTGACACCATTGTATGCGAACAGAACTGAGTTGGACGATGACATCACTGTTTTCTCCAGTGCTGATAAATTACCTAAATTAATAAATATTGATTTTTACAACGAAATGAATCAATACTAAATTTATTTAAGCTGGACAATGACACCACTTTCTTTAAGAGCTGCTGTGCAGCCAAAATTATTTGCCAGTTACCACTGTAAAGCTGGTTTGACACAATGTGCATTGTAAAAAGCGCTATATAAATGACTTCCGGTTGGGCAGTGAAGCACGATGGCAGGTTAAACTGCGATCTCCCTTAAAGTCAGTTTTAAAACTCCGCTAAACTTGATATTTACTTATTGAACATTTTCGTGTGTTGAGAGAGGAGTGGAGGGACCAGATCTAAAGCTAAAAGAAACACCGAAAAGCAAGATAAAGGCTCCAAACGAACAGAAACGGACAGAATGCAAGAAAAAGTAGAAGATGGCGACCGAGAAACTACAGACTCTCTGCGCGCGGGTTTAAACAGTATAAGTGAGCAGAATATCTCATCGAGCTGAAAGCAGAGCTTGGGACATTTAAAGATGAGTTTAAAAACTCAGATGAAGCGCGAGCTAGAGGAGTTTAAAGAGGAGATCAATCAGAAATTCGCGTTAACATCACACGAAATTACGGAACAAAATGCAAAAGTCGAGGCCATTTTGACGCGTGTTGAAGAAATGGAGTGCTGGAGCTCCGAGACTGATGTTCTACTACACGATTTTATACAAGAACACAAAAAGATGACGGAAAAGCTGACTGACCTCGAGTCGCGGTCCAGAAGGAACAACCTGCGGATTTTCGGAGTGCCTGAAGAAACAGAGAAGGGGTCTGTTATTCAGTTTGTTGAAGAACGTATCCGGAGAGAACTCGACATTGAAACCGACTGTCAAATTCAGCGGGCGCACAAAGCTCTGGCACCGAAGCCCAAAGCAGATCAACCCTTGAGGGCCATCGTGGTAAATTTCTTACAATATAATACAAAGGAGAAAGTCCTGAAAAGAGCCTGGGAGAAGAAAATAATCACACTCGGAGAGCGAAGGATTTTCTTTGATCACGATTATACTTCGGCTGAGGTGCAGCAACGCAAGTCGTACGTTAAGGCCAAGAAAATCCTGAAAGAAGCAGGATCCGCTTTCAAACCCCATTCACTAAGATGAGGGTTCACTGGGACAATGGAATAAAAACGTACAACGAAGCGAAAGAAGTGTAGAAAGATCTGCGCGACAGAGGATATAAAGTGGCAGATTCCGAAGATGCAGCTGGCCCCACAACTTTACTGGAACGACTCGAGGCACGGAAAAATTCAGCATGGCAGCGGGTCGGCAGAGAGCAGAGGCAAGCAGAAGGGCACGGAAACGGCAGGAGGATTTCCGGCGGACGAGCCCGGTGAATTTGTAAGAGACCCTCTATATGACGACGTGAACAAAGGACTAATACATAAAGTTAAGGGGAAACAATGGGCTTGACGACCGAAATTTAATAAAAGAATTCAATAATACAGTAAGGGGCTTTTGTGTATATGCAGTGACGGGAGACATGGACATTGAAGAAAATAATATATCTAGTATGAGTGCAATAACCTATAGCAGGCTGCATCTCATATCTAGAAAGGGGCCCTCAGTTCAGCAGAGGCTTTCCCTCTCAATGGGGACAGTGACTCAAAACCCTAAGTTCTGGGTGAACATTTCCATCTGGAGGTCAGTTGAAACCATTTTAGTTCACTTAATATATTTTGGTTTATGTAAAAGTTGTTTAGTTGTTTATACTTGTTCAAATGTTAGCCATTGGGGTTATCATTATACGAGGATTACTGTAGAATTAGTGTCGAATGCAGGAGAGTGACATTGAGATAATGTCTTTGAATGTTAATGGATTGGGGAACCCAGCCAAAAGAGCTAAAGTGATAGCTAAACTGAAAAAGGAAAAGAAGCATATTTTCTTCTTACAAGAAACTCACTTATCAAATGAGGAACATGAAAAACAACAAAAAAAATGGTTTTAAAAATATCTTTTATAGTTCATGTTCAACCAGTCGTAAGAGGGGGGTCATTATCTTAATTCCAAAAGGTGTTAATTTTGAGTGTCATAAAGAAGTATAGGATAAGGAAGGGAGATATGTTATTGTTAAAGGAACAATTAATAGTAATGTGGTAACCTTGGTAAATGTTTATGCCCCACCGGAAAGCAATAAACAATATTTCAAAGTATTATTTTATATTGTGGCAAAGGAAATGGAGGGGGTTTGTATATGTGGAGGGGACCTAAACATGGTGCTAAACCAGGACTTGGACACTACAAGCTATAAAAGAAACAAAAAACATATTCATGAACCACATTTCCACAAAATTCATGAACCACATTTATACAGAAATGGGCCTAATGGATGTCTGGAGGGAACTACACCCATTAGAAAAAGATTATAGTCACTACTCTGCCACGCATTCTGTTTATTCTAGAATAGATTACTTTCTCCTACAAGAAGAAAATAGACACCGGATACAGAATTGTCGAATTGGGGTTGCTGATGTATCAGACCATAAATGTGAAGACTTCACTGGGTGGAGAGAAAAGAAACACGCTGTGGAGATTAAATCTAGGAATATTAAACAATGAATTAATAGTTGAGCAAATTCGAATAGAAATAAAAAGATATTTGGACAAAAATAACAATGATGAGGTGGACCCCTCTATACTATGGGATGCACTTAAGGCAGTGATTCGAGGAAAATTAATAGCTATTACAAGCACTTTAAAAAAAGAAAAGATAGCTCATTATGAAAAACTTAAAGCAATTGGAGCGTAAACATAAACATAATGCAAATAAAGAGGTGATGTCTCAAATGGGAAAATTAAGAAAGGAAATTAACAGCTTATTACAGTTAGAAGTGGAGAAAAAGGCTAGATTTCTTAAACTTATTATGAATCCGGACCAAGAGCACTTAAATTATTGGCAAGGCGAATGCGAAAGCAACAAACTGATAATTTAATCGTCAAAATACGCGATCCCAAAACAAATCAAATTAAACACGATCCAAAAGATATAGGAAGTATTTTTAAGAATTACTATGAAGAGCTATACAAACAGACCTCTGGTATGAATAGAACAAAAGTACAAGAGTTCCTTAATACATTAGATTTGCCATCTATTGGTAATTTACAAAATAAAAGTCTAACTGCAGAAATAACCACTGAGGAATTACAACAAGTCGTGCGTAAATTTAAATCAGGCAAATCACAAGGGAGTGATGGATTCCCTTCAGAGTGGTATAGAACCTTCTATAAAGAACTGATGCCATTACTAAGGGATACTTTTAATTGGGTCATAAAAGAA
Source organism: Mylopharyngodon piceus (assembly GCA_039654765.1). Classification (NCBI taxonomy): domain Eukaryota; kingdom Metazoa; phylum Chordata; class Actinopteri; order Cypriniformes; family Xenocyprididae; genus Mylopharyngodon; species Mylopharyngodon piceus. Next base: position 21,753,777 of record CM077447.1, read on the forward strand.
GGAAAAACTCCTCTATCATGGAAATCAGAACTAGACATGGTTGCTAGTCCCTCTCTTTTCTCCATTTACATAGAACCATTGGCTCAATTAATCAGACAGCACTTGTTGATTCCAGGGGTTGAAATTAACGGTATGGAACACAAAATTAGTCTTTTTGCAGATGACGTTATGATTTATTTAGCTGAACCCAAAAAACATTTCACAAATCTTATGCAAGTATTAGAGCAATTTAATGAATATGCTGGATATAAATTGAATGTAACAAAAACCCAAATACTTATATTTAATTGTAAACCAAACACGGAACTCAAACAAAACTTTGATATTAATTGGGATGCAAACTGCTTAAAATATACCTAGGTGTAAATATAACTAAAGACTTAACAAATTGTATAGGGCAAATTGCGATCCAATTACTAATAATATAAAGAGTGACATCGAGAGGTGGTCCACGTATCCCACTAGCTTCAGTGATAGGATTGGAATAAAATAGGAATAAAAATGAATATCCTACCGCGCTTACTTTATTTGTTTCAGTCCCTCCCAGTGGAAATCCCACCAAAGCAATTCACCCTGAGTGCGTTACTCAACACTCCAATTACCTAAAGAAACATTCTCATTGAAGGTTTGGCATTCTATTGTTAAACATCTCAAATTGGAGAAAGAAATTGGAATACTTAGGTGGATTACTTATGATGAGGAATTTAAGTCAGGAAAGGAAGATCCAATATTTCAGCAGTGGAAGGAGAAGGGAATAACAGCATTATTCTGTGTAATTGCAGATGGTGAAATTAGAAGCTTCCAGGATTTAAAGGATAACTTCGGACTAAGAAATCAGGACTTATTTAGATATTTCCAGTTAAGGGATTACTACAACAAAAAAAGGAAAATTAAAGTAAATGATATTCATTCCCTTACTAAAATGATGATTGATGCCTTTAACCATGTACTACCAAGAATAATTTCTTCTCTGTATGAGGTGTTGATGAGTTGCAGTCCCTCCTCCACATTATATATAAAATTGAATTGGGATAAAGAATTAAAGACTGAAATACCAGAAATGGATTGGTATGGGATGTGGTTAATACACCACACTACTACCAGTTCACAAATAATAGTTTTGCTGGAAGTGCCTTATCCGCTAATTCATAACACCTAAGATCAAAAGCAAACAAGTCTCCAGGCAGCAGACTTGCTGGAGACAGTGTGGACAGATAGAAGCGGATCATACACACATCATTTGGAGTTGTGAGAAAATTCAGTCTTTTTGGGATGATGTGCAGGTAGTTATGTCTGAAGTGTTTGGATATAAAATACCTAGAACCTCTTTGTTTTTACTTATGGGAAATATTAAAGGCATAGTAGCTAAAAGTGATCGATATTTATGTAAGATTCCTCTTGTGGCTTGTAAAAAAAATAACTAGGAATTGGCTTAAAGATGCTACTTTGAATTGTAAATTCAATGGTTTGGAATTATTGAAGAAATCCGGGTTATGGAAGAACTTGCATATATTTTAAAGATGAAAAAAAGTGCTTTCAAGTTTGACTGGGAAAAGTGGTTGAAATAAAGAACATAAAGACATCCTCAGCTAAGTAAACAGTAATTGTTGTAGGAATGGTTAACCTCACCTGTTTGGCTTAGTTTTTTATTTTTTATTTATTTATTTAATTTATTTATTTATTTATAAATAATTTATTTATAAATTTTATAAATAATTTATTTATAAAATATATATATATATATATTTTTTTTTGGGGGGGGGGGGGGTACGTGTGTGTATATGTATTTATATATAGTATATGTGTGTATGTATTTATATGTATATGGGCGTGTATGTGTATGTTCATTGATATTTAGGAATAAGCACTGATATGTATAAGTATACAGCTGCATACATTTGCTGTGCATACATGTATATTTTCTTTTCTCCCTCTGTTAATATTGTTTTTTTTTTGTTTGTTTGTTTTTTTGTTTATTGTTATCCTTGTAAATTAAAATAAATAAAAAATTAAAAAAAAAAAAAAAAAAAAAAGCGCTATATAAATAAAGGTGACCACCAGGGGGCATCATGTCCTGTTCTTTATTTTATGTATAAGATGCATAATGTATGTATGTTTTACTGAGTATTTTAACATAAAATGATGCTTTTACTTTAAGTGTAAGAATAAACAAGAATATATATATATATATATATATATATATATATATATATATAATTATGTCTGGTAGGTTTAAAGGCTTTGTCAGCAAAATCTGATGCACAATTCACATGCAACATTAAGACCACAAAACTGAACACCGAACAGACATAGTTGCAACTCAAAAATATTTTACTGCTGTTCTCAGCTCAATAATGCTTTCAGCTAGTTTTGCATTTAAGCAAATACATTTTGCATTAAGCAGTAACAGTTGCAAATGATGCAGTATGACCACAACTTTTTTTAACCACTATTGACTTACATGACACGTATTTCACATGTGACTGAAGTCTCAAAAACTCTAGCCAGAGTTGCAGTATATATTTTTATATCTTGTTTGTTATTTTATCTTAAAATAGTAGATTACATTGAGAAACAACAGCAGGGATGGATGAGATCTCTTTTAGATTTCTGTTGGATTAGAGTTTAAGCTTTTAACTCAAGTCGCTATGCTACTTTAATCTTGATCAAATCAAGAATCGAAAGAAGTCAAGATAATGAACCCAACCAAAGGGGTGGAGGAATAAAAATGCATGTCCTTTTGAAAAGGCATTACAGCATAAATAATTTGCCCACATCACCTAGTTCTTTTCACAGGGCATCAATATCATCTCAATAACGCACAAATGTGCTTGCAATATTATAATATGTGTATCAAACATAGTCATAGCCACAGGAATATTGCGTAGATGTAGATTCTTACCCATTTTCAGTCCTTTCCTTCTGTTATTCCTGCAGGTGTGTTATCAAAGCTCACAACAACGTCTTCACATGAACAATTGGTGGTTGTTTCCCCTTTATTTGTATGAAAGAGAAAGTGGGGTGGAGTGATGATGCATCAAGGGAACTATGCTTCTGTAGAAAACTATTTTGAATATCTGCTTTCAAAGGTTAAAGTTACAGTCTTCCATGGAAACCCAAAATAGATCCACATCGTTTATTAACATAATCCAAAAAAACAAACAAAAACAAATCCAAACTGCAACTAAGAATGAAGGGCAAAGCAGATATAGTTCTGCACTGGTGTTTTAAGCATGATTATATAATACTATGTAAAAAAATAAAAATAAAAATAAAAATAAAGCAACATTCTGTTGATAATATAGTTAATTTAAGTTTCTTCTTGAGTGTTAAAAGCAGTACAGAGGGCGCCATCTAGAGGCCGTCAGAAACCTTTCTGTGGCCTAATTTCCTCTCTATTCTAACCTGTTTTTACTTTGAACAATTTGCATTACAGTACTTCTTATGCTAGTGCTAGGATGAATCGCTTGTTGTACTGCTCATTTTGTAATTCACTTTAGCTAAAAGCATCTGCTAAATGAATCAATGTGAACATATCAAAAGGGCAATTTAAGCCATTCAGACTGGTTTATCAAATGGACAAAAAGCACCATAAAAGTAGTCCATATGGTTCATGCACTGTAAATAGTCTTCTTGACATCATTGTGTGAAGGACAGACTTGTGCGCTATTGGTCTTATGTATTGATATAAGTAAAAACTTAATTTGCATACTGCAGAAACTTATATGGGAAGTTTTTCATGGGAATCTGGAGAACAATGTGTTGCAACCTGTTCTAGAAAGAGGATTGAATTGCAAGCACAGCTGTCAGAAAACATGACACTAATTGTCATGACAAAATTTTAATGATGCAGCATGAAGGGTATCAAGGCAAGTGAAAAGCAAAAATGTAATGGAAATACTGTTTTAAGATATCAGTATATCACATCATTCTACTCAGAAAAAAAAAGTACCCATGCACTTGGGTTTATTTACACTGTAAAAGGGTTGCTGTAAATTTTACAGCAGCTGGATGCCAGTAAGTTACTGTAAAAGTGTTCACAGTATCATTACCTCATTACATCCATATACAGTATTTCATTTACAGTATGAATACCATATTTTCATTTACAGTATGAATACTGTATTGTTATTCACAGTATGAATACCGTATTTTTATTTACAGTATGAGTACCGTATTGTTATTCACAGTATGAATACCGTATTTTTATTTACAGTGAAAGTACTGTATTTCATTTACAGTACTAGATTGATTTCCTATTATAGAATCAGGATTTTTTTTATGATTTCAGTTTAGCTTCATTTACTGTAAACAAAAATAATTTTCTACCTGTAAAAAACAATCTACATGATAATGTTGCAATAAAGTTGATGAAACTGATCTAATCTGTAATGAAGCGTCAACAGGAAGTGGATCCATTTGCAGCTTTTATTCACAATAGCAGAGATACAGACAAGGGCAGAGCAATACCGTAAACAGGGACAGGCAGGGGTCGAGGCTGGCAGCAAGAATCAAAGTCGGGTCACAGGCAAGGATCAAGACAGGCGGCAAACAATCACAGTCCAACTTACAGGCAAGGTTCGGGGCAGGAAGCAGAGGTTCACAGATAATAAACAGTCCAGGTAACAGAGATATCAGTCCACAGAAATAACGCTCAGAGATGATCACCGTAGCAAATCAAGACTTCGCAAAGATGTGGTGTGTGCGTGTGTCTTAAATAGTGTGTGTGTGATGTGGTGCAGGTGAGAGTGCAATCAGTCCCAGGAATGAGGGCCTATGGGAAATGGAGTCCAAATGGCAAAGAGTCAATATTCAGGTGATGGCTCCCTCCGGTGGTCCGGAGGTTGCACAGTGGGAGCCATATTCGTGACAGAGCCCCCACCCTGCGAGCGGCTCCAGACGCGAGGAGGCGGACGCCAGGGTCTACCACGTGGTCGAGGGGCCGGTCTCTCCGGGTGCGTCCGATGGAATTCCTCCATAAGTGCAGGGTCCAGGATATTACCCGCGTCGACCCAGGATCGCTCCTCCGGTCCGTACCCCTCCCAGTCGACCAGATATTGCAGTCTCCGACCCCGACGCCTTGAATCGAGCAGATCTCGGACCTGATAGGCCTCCTCGCCCTCAATCATCAGTGGTGGGGGGTGACGGCCCTCGGCTCCCTCCGGCTCCCCTCTCGGACCCCCGGAGGGTTTCAGCAGCGAAACATGGAAAGTGGGAGAGACACGATAATTAGCAGGTAAATTTAACCGAAAAGAAACTGGAGTAATTTGTTTAATAATTTGGAAAGGCCCTACAAACCTGGGACTGAGTTTCTTGCATGGAAGTCTTAGTCGTAGGTCCCTGGTGGATAACCACACCCATTGCCCCACGGTGTACTGGGGATTCGGTCGCCGGCGTCGGTTGGCTTGGACCTCTTGCCTCCTGATAGCGCGTTGCAGATGGTGATGCGCCAGGTCCCAAGTCTCTTCGCTCCTTCGCATCCACTCGTTGACTGACGGTAGCTCTGAGGGTTCTCCTGACCACGGGAACAAAGGAGGTTGATAGCCTAGAATACATTGGAAGGGGGTAATCCCTGTGGCTGGTTTTCTGAGGGAATTTTAAGCGTATTCGGCCCACATCAGATATCGACTCCATTCCGTCTGGTCTCTTTGGTAGTAGGTGCGGAGAAAGCGTGTGAGTTCTTGGTTCATTCGTTCTGTCTGCCCGTTGGACTCTGGATGGTAGCCAGATGTGAGACTGATGTTGACGTTCAGGTTCTTGAAGAATGCTGACCAGACTCGAGAAGTAAATTGTGGGCCTCTATCCGACACTATGTCCTCGGGTAACCCGTAAAACCTGAAGACGAAATTGCAGAGTAGTTCAGCGGTCTCGAAGGCAGTGGGGAGCTTGGGCAGAGGAATGAGGCGGCAGGCTTTCGAGAATCGATCTATGACCGTGAGTATGGTGGTGTTGCCTTGTGACACGGGAAGGTCGGTGACAAAGTCTATGGCGATATGTGACCAGGGACGTTGTGGAATGGGCAGTGGCTGAAGTAGTCCAGCCGGAGATTGATGAGGGGTTTTGGATGTTTGGCAGGCTGTGCAGTTGTGGACGAATTGGATGACGTCATGACGCATGGAGTCCCACCAGAATTGGTTCTGGAGGAGGTTGTGAGTGGCGGTGATGCCTGGGTGACCAGAATTGGGAAGGTCGTGGACGTGGTGCAAAAGTTTATCTCTTAGGGGAACAGGTACAAATGTGCGGTCTGGTGGGCATGCAGCTGGTGGTGCGGACTGTGCGTTGGCCTGCGTGATCTCTGACATTATATCCCACTGGACGGGTGCTAGGAGGAGGCTGTTGGGAATTATGGGTTCATCAGTGTCCGGTTTTTCTACCTGATCTGTCTGTCGGGACAATGCGTCGGCTTTGGTGTTCTTGGACCCAGGTCTATAGGTCACCTGGAACTGGAAGCGGGTAAAGAACATGGCCCATCGAGCCTGGCGGGGATTCAAGCGCTTGGCGGAGCGGAGGTATTCTAAGTTCTTATGGCCTGTGAGCACGGTGAATGGATGTTGAGCTCCCTCCAACCAGTGGCGCCATTCCTCCAGCGCCGCTTTCATAGCCAGTAACTCTCGGTCACCCACGTCATAATTTCGTTCTGCAGCGGATAGTTTTCTGGAATAGAAGGCGCAGGGAAACATTTTCTCAGGGGTACCCTGGCGTTGAGACAGTATGGCTCCGATGCCAGTGCTCGAGGCGTCTACTTCCACTATGAAAGGTCGGTCAGGGTCTGGGTGGCGGAGAATGGGTGCCGTGGTGAACCGTTCCTTTAAGTTGGTGAATGCTTCATCAGCCTCTGGGGACCAGTGTAAGCGAGACGTCTGACGTTTAGTCATGGAGGTTAGCGGGGCGGCGACACCGCTGAAATTGCGTATGAACCGCCTGTAGAAGTTTGCAAAGCCCAGAAACCTCTGTAGTTCTTTGAGCGTGCGTGGTTTGGGCCAGTCAAGTACAGCTTTAACCTTGCTATCATCCATAGCGACCCCGTCTCGGCTGATGACATACCCAAGGAAGGAGGTGGAGGTTTGGTGGAATTCGCATTTCTCTGCTTTGGCGTATAATTGATGCTGGATAAGTCTTTGCAGAACCGCTCGGACGTGCTGGATATGCTCCTCCAATGACCTCGAGTAGATGAGGATGTCATCGATATACACGATGACCCAGCGGTTCAGCATGTCTCTGAACACGTCGTTGATGTAAGACTGGAACACTGACGGACTATTGGAGAGCCCGAACGGCATGACAAGGGTCTCGTAGTGGCCAGTGGTCGTGGAGAACGCTGTCTTCCACTCGTCCCCCTCCCTTATCCGAATGAGGTTATATGCACAGCGGAGGTCCAGCTTGGTGAAATACTCGGCCTGTCGTAACTGTTCAAGAGCAGCGGGTACTAAAGGCAGGGGGTAACGGAACTTGACGGTGATGTCATTCAAACCTCGATAGTCGATACAGGGTCGTAGTCCACCGTCCTTTTTCTTCACAAAGAAGAAGCCTGACGAGGCGGGTGACGTGGATGGTCGAATGAATCCCTTGGCTAGCTCCTCCTCAATGTACGCCTTCATGGCGGCAGATTCGGGCTGTGACAGTGGGAAGATTCTGCCCTTGGGGGGCGTGGTACCTGGTAACAGTTCGATGGCACAGTCCCCCGGGCGATGAGGAGGTAGTTCGGTTGACTTCTGTTTGCTGAAAGCCACAGCTAAGTCGGCGTATTCGGCCGGGATGTTAAGCTTCTCGGGGTTGCTTCCGTTCAGCTGGGCCATTTGAATTGGCAGGGGGATGACTGGTTGTAGGCAGTTCTTATGGCAGGAGGCGTCCCACTGCAGTATCTGTCCCTCCTTCCAGGAGATGTGTGGATTATGGGTTCGGAACCACGGCAGACCAAGGATGATGGGGTTGTTGGGTGAGTGAATGACGTAAAATTGTATGCGTTCGTGGTGAAGAATTCCGATCTGGAGGCCGAGCTCGTCGGTGATGTGAGCCACCCTTCCTCCTCCAATCGGTTTTCCATCTAGCGCCTCCACTGTCAACGGAAAATAGCAGTCTGTTAAGGGAATATTATGTTCTTTAATGAAAGTGTCAGACATGAAATTCCCAGCCGCACCAGAGTCCAGAAGGGCTTGTGTGGGAACAATTTGAGCGTTAATAATGAGTTGAATGGGAATCTTGAGGCAAGTGGGTGAGTAATCGGATGAGATGAGGGAACTCACCGCTTTGGAGCTGGTAGGCGTGGGTCGCACCGGGCAGTTAATTTTGAAGTGACCAGCCTGACCACAGTACAAACATAGGTGCATTTGACGTCTTCTCTCTCTCTCTTCTGGTTGAAGCGGAGTGTAACCCAGCTGCATGGGTTCGGGGTTGGGACTGGTAGAACTAGTGACGCGCGTGGGGCGTCGTGAGCGGAGGAGATTGTCAATGTGAATGGAAAGTTCGATAAATGTGTTCAATGAGCTACCTTCATCTCGGCAGGCGAGCTCCGCTTGCAACTCCATGGTCAGGCCTCGAAGAAACAGTAATTTCAATGTGTCCTCCACCCAGTTAGTTTGAGCTGCCAGAGTGCGAAACTGTAACGCATACTCAGCCGCCGTTGATTTGCCCTGAGTGAGAGAGAGCAACTGATCGCCTGGACTTTGGCCCCCCGCGGGATGTTCAAACACCTCTCTGAATCGTAGTAAAAACTCAGCGAATGTAGGGAATACTGAGTTATCATCTCTCCAGACAGCAGTGGCCCAGTCCAGTGCTTTGCCGGTAAGCAGGGAACACACGAAGGATATGCGACTGGTTTCAGAGGGATACAGGGAGGGTTGTTGATTAACATATAGTGAACACTGAAGAAGGAAACCCTTACACTTCGCTCGGGTGCCGTCGAACTTCTCGGGCAGAGCCAGGCGGGGGTTCACCGCTGGAGGAGCGGGAAAGGCTGGCGTGGTGGGCGTAGCGGGTGGCGGCGTAACAACCTCGGCGGGATTCAGGCGTAGGCCCTGTAGCGTCTTTACCAGCTCCTCCGTTAACGACGTCAAGCGGCTCAGTTGGTGGTGATGCATAGCCAACTGATTGGCTTGGGCGGATAACTCGGTGGAAATCTGTGACCAAGCTGCTGGATCGCGGGATGGCGAAGTCTTCTGTAATGAAGCGTCAACAGGAAGTGGATCCATTTGCAGCTTTTATTCACAATAGCAGAGATACAGACAAGGGCAGAGCAATACCGTAAACAGGGACAGGCAGGGGTCGAGGCTGGCAGCAAGAATCAAAGTCGGGTCACAGGCAAGGATCAAGACAGGCGGCAAACAATCACAGTCCAACTTACAGGCAAGGTTCGGGGCAGGCAGCAGAGGTTCACAGATAATAAACAGTCCAGGTAACAACGAGATATCAGTCCACAGAAATAACGCTCAGAGATGATCACCGTAGCAAATCAAGACTTCGCAAAGATGTGGTGTGTGCGTGTGTCTTAAATAGTGTGTGTGTGATGTGGTGCAGGTGAGAGTGCAATCAGTCCCAGGAATGAGGGCCTATGGGAAATGGAGTCCAAATGGCAAAGAGTCAATATTCAGGTGATGGCTCCCTCCGGTGGTCCGGAGGTTGCACAGTGGGAGCCATATTCGTGACATAATCACAGTATAGTCAAAGTTTTATTTAACACAGAATTTCATCTCAAAATACTCAGAAAACAAATGAACAAAACAACCAAACCTAGTGCGATGAGAACTGACAAAAAAAAAAAAAAAAAAAAAAATGAAGGGAACAGAGTTTAAAAAGACAGACAAACCAATTAATGAAAAGTGTAACTGATGATCAATTAATGAAAAAAACATGGAAACCAACTGAAAACTAGGCCTGCGTCTCAATGTGCATACTATCCATCCTAAATAGTATGTGACGTTAGTAATATTCAATACTATTTAGGGTGGATAGTATGTACATTGGGATGCAGGGTCAGTCACAGAACTAAAACCCGCCCAAAACAGAAACAAACCCAGAATATCCCCAACAGCACCGATTTCTCACGAACATTTGTCTTTAAAATATGCTGTTTACTTGTTTAACTGTTTAATTTTTTAACATTCAATTACAAACATACAATTTACAAATGTGTTCAAATTCATCCCCTGGGTATTTGTAAAATGGTTAAAATTTAAACATGGTAAAAAGTAGAACAAGCCTTACAAACATCAAACCGTAAAACATGTTTTATTGTTGGCGTCAGTACTGTTTTATTTCAGTAATTTTGCCAGTCGAAGTCAACAAGCTCTCTGATGAACGACGCCACAAGGGGATTCAGGCTGGTGATTTTTCTTTGGACCCTTTTTCCAGATGTCCGGCTGATTTGTGATTTTGATTGGCATTTGGTGCCATCAGGGTTTATTCTCAGAATGAACCTGCAAGCACAACAAAAAACATTTATCAAACCACTGTTTTCCCACCAGTCATAACTTGGTGCTGCACTTTGATGATAGTAAAAACAATATGTACTACTTCTGAATGCACCTACAGAGAAGATACATAAAATAATCCATCACATTCACATCATCGAAGCTCCATCCATTACAACCAAAATATATTTTATCTGCTACACTCATTTGGACAAAATGTCAGCATTTTGGTTATGCCATTTAACCCAACCTATCCATCCATCCATGATCTATACCCATAGTTTCACGAGTTCACATATCCATATAATTAGAGTAAAGTTATGCGTATTTGGCGTGCTGTCCGGGGAGAGGGCTCCAAGCTCAGAATTTTGGCCCAAACCCAGAGTACTCCTCCAGATGTGGTAATAATTGATAGAACTAAAAGTGAGGAGATGGGGTGGTGGAGGGATGCTGATAAACTGACAAACGAACAGAGGTAAGTCTGCGGTATATATATACCTTTTGTTGTTGGTTGAGTTGATTAACTGAATGCTCTCCACTTGTGCTAATTAGGTTAATTATCTGAAACTGCTTCTCCCTAAATTTGTTAATAAAACATCATATTTGCATTATTTGAAAAAAATAAAAATTAAACTTGTATTAAAAGGACAACATTGGAGTTTATCTTCATAACCTATTTGTATATTCAAGATCAAGAAAAAAGTTCCAGCAATTATGATATAATGATTTGACACTGTAACATGCCTATGACATGTCTTTGGACTGAGGGAGCAAAGCATAGCAGCTTGAAAAAACAGTACTTACAGGCAACAATGCTTACCACATATTTGTTAATTTTATGAATGGCCATTAATAATAAATGTGCACATATTGTGAATTAAATTAATTAACTTATTAACCTAGCTTTCTTGGTAGCCTTTAGTAAATTAACTTCACTAAGAAAATTATTTATAAAACATCAGTTGACCATATGTTACTTTCAATTTCATATTTCCATATTGATAAATATTGATAAAAAAATCAACATATAGTTCACCCCAAAATTAAAATCCAGTCATCATTTACTCGACCTCATGGTCCAAAAGTTTGTGTAATAAATTCTGTTGAATCAAATAAAATATTTCTTTCTCAATCTACTTTTTCTAATGTCTTTTTGATTCTTTACATAAAAATTACTTCAAATAAATTTTTGGGGATAATTTCTCAGCCAAATTTGATGTACAATAAATTTGCGATTGATTAGATTAATACATCATGTAATTAATTAGATTAAAAATTTTAATCGCCTCCCAGCCCTAATATATATATTAGGGGTGTAACGATACACAAAACTGATGGTTCGGTTTGTACCTCGGTTTTAGGGTGCTTTCACACCTGCCTCATTTAGTTTGGTTGAATCGCACTAGAGTTTGTTATCCTCCTTGGTGCGGTTCGTTTGGGCAGGTGTGAATGCAGCAATCGCACTCGGATGCACACCAAAAGTGTACCAAACAAGCGTACCAAGACATCCTTGAAGAGGTGGTGTCGGTACGCTTTCAAACAAACTCTGGAGCGGTTCGCTTGAGATGTGAAAGCAACTGCCCGATGGCCAGCGTGGACAATGCTCGGGACAGTTGACAAAACTGTTACTTGCCTAATCGGGCCAGTGCTGCATTGTAGAGGTGTGCGATATTTATATCTCGTAATTGTTGTTTTAACGATCTGATATTATCGAGTATGTCCCTCACTTTACAAAACTGAAACAAAAACAAATCCATTGAGTGTACACATACACTACGTAATGTAGTCTAGTAGGTTAGACGAGTACGCTGCAAATTTAGAGTGCATATTTACACTGCGTGATCTAGTCTATTAAAATGCATTTATGCATTTAATGCGATTCCCAACCCTAACCCTACTACTTTATCCAAACTCCTAAAATGCCTTTGTCAGAACTGAATATTAAAATATGATATGATAGGGCTCAACACTACGGATTTTTTCTACTGCCGCGTTTGGTCCAGTGGTTCAAATTTTTAATTGCCCTGCCAAAATTTTCACTGGCCCCACCACAAAAAAGGAATACATAAATAAATAAAATAGACATTAGTTTTTTGTTTTAGTTGTTTTTGCTCCATGTAACCTTAATAAATAAAGGTTATGACACCAAAAACTACAAGTTAATAATCATTAATGTTACCAAAATCAAATAGACCAAAAACTATTAACTCATAGCCTATACATTTTAAATATTGTTAAGGACAGTCAGTAATAAAATAAAAACAAATAATCAAATTATGAGCAATAACACAAATAAATACAACAGAACAAACATATACAAATGAAATAAACAATTCTTTTCAGGTTTTTTTATGTAGGTCTAAACTAGATTTTCAGGTACAGAAAAAATAATCAAGTGTAAGATATCACGGCATAGTCTTCATTGTATAAATATAGATTAACCCTTTTTAAAGTTATTCAGTCAAGAGTAGTGAGCGATTTTTTTTTTTTCCTCTTTTGTTTGAACTGGTAAATTGTACACATTTTCAGTGGTCAAAAACCAAATGTGGGTCACTTTGCACACAGCTGATACTTTTTTGTTTTAAAGAGGAATATCTGAAGAACAAATAATGTTGAAACTAGAAATGTATCTCGTGTTTTTCTATCAGCTCGATTGCATAGAACATACCTGAGTGCCGTAAACAAGGGACACCACTGGTATTTCTTACCTCTGTTACTGAAGTGGTGTACGAGTCTTCGGGCACCAATGAGAGGAACAATATCTTTCAAGTCTTCTAAGGTAACAAATTGGAGATCACTGCCTGTCTGCACACCAATACCAGTCAAATGTGTTATGAGATTGTTAAGATCATTCTCCTGAAGCGTGGGTAGCGCCTTTCTGATGACATCCTCCACTGAGTCCATATCTTTTCATTTACCTTAGACAAACAGAATGATGCAAAGGCACAAGATTAACATCAAATATTTTGTACAAAGACAGTGGGTAGTAATCAGCCAGGTCCTCCACACTGACACATATGTAAGAAGTGCCTGAGTCAACGAGACAGTGCACACCTAGGTCAACTAAATGCACTGATTGGTATTTTTCAATGACAAAATAAACATCTGATGAGTTTTTCAATATCAGTGCAATTTTTCCAAAGGTGTATCCCATGTCAGTGTCCTCCATAACTACAATCATAGATTTCTGGTATTTGGTGCCTTTGTAAGTAACAGCTGGTGTCGCTAATGTGGCCTCATGAATGCCTCTCAACCTAACAGCTTCCTGGATGCCAAGGTTATATAAATGGCTATCAAATTCAATAGCTTGCTGCATTTGAAGACTTGGTGTGAAGAGACTGCCAGCCTGAAGATAGGCTTGCAGAAGCTGGTGTCTCTCTGCCAAAGTACTGTTCATATTTTTGAAGTTATGCAGCTTTCTTGCACACTGCTTGAAAAATGTGCTTTCAAACCGCAAAGTCCACAACCGAAGTAGTGGACCAAAATGAAGAATGAGTTCTGGATAGTGCAGTAAATAATGGTGCTTTGGTTTCAGGGGTGTAGTTGGAAACAGTGAAATTCTAGAATCAATATACTGCTCAATGAGAGCTTTCAAATATGCTACTTGGTTAGCATGTATTTTGGGGGCTGTCACCATATTAACTATTTCTTGAAGCTGCAGGCACAACTGCCAAATCTCATCCTCCAGTGGATTTTTTATGCGATCACCTACTAGCAGTGGGAGTAACCGGAGCAAACACCAGTTTTGAGTTGCATTACCACCCAACTTTTGACTATCTGCTCGAATTTCACACGGTTTATTGTTGACATCGGCCCCAGCATACTTAAAAGTAGATATGTTCCTATTCAGCTGGTTGTAAGTGAAATGTTTTCCCACAGTGACAAGCTGCTTTATGTACAGAGACAGGTCTGTTGAAACAACACCTTCAAAAAGGTCATGTCCCAAGCATGGTGGGAGTCCTGGGTCACATACATGGAAGTGTTTTAGGCTATTAAACAAATTTTATGCCATGAACATCAGCTAACTGAGGATTCCTGGCAAGCTCATTAACAGAGTTCTTGTAACTTTGCTTTGTGCATGGGAGGCCTAATTCTGTTGGAGAATTTTGAAAAGTAACTCTATAACACAGTAGCGACAGAAATATTTACTTCTACTAAAGTTCTCTGTGAAGCCTCCAATCATGTATGACCCAAGATTATCTCCAGTTATTGCAAACACTGCCCCTTGTATTATTTGACCACTGTCCAGCTCAACCCCTGCCTCTTCAAGATCCCTTAAATCTCTTACAAGAGGACCAAACACTTTCTCTTGCCAAAAAAATTGCAAATCTTCCTCCTTACAAAGCAAAACAAGCTGTATGGGGTCTATGCAGGACCTATTATGAGGCGAGATTTCTTACAGGGACATGTAAACAGCAAGTTGCTTGTGTTTTTTTCTCCCTGATCCAAGGGGATTCAATCCTGGTACAAGATAATGGAGACTGAAGACATACACTGCTGAAAAATATCCTTTTCTTTAAAATTCCTGCCATCCCTTACATCCTGCAGTATATTTGGGTCAGCTGATCTGTGCGCCTTTGCATCAGTGTACTGCGCTTTCACAGACTCATGGCTCAAAAGTGCTTTGAGGGTCTCCCTAACTGAAACATACTGCAAAAAGCAGTCTTTTCCTTTAGTATTTCTTACCAAGATATACCTGTTTAGGTGCCACATAATTAAAAGTCCTCTTGAAATATGTTTTATGAGTATCATCAGACCTAAATATTCCCTCATTGTACAACCTCAAAAGATTGCTCTTGTTTAGACCAGCTATTATGTTATCAATATCAGTTGATGGCATTTTCAGTTTTCTTAATTCTTCTCTCAGTTTTGAAAAAATATGTTGCATGTTGCTGTCATCCACCACCTGAAATTCCTCAATTAAACTTTGGATAGTGGTGGCTGGTAGCAGCATTTTTGCTTGCATCCTCAATAGAATAAGGCCAAATTTGTCAAAAATGTGTCTTCATCACTGCAATAATCATCAATCTCAAAATGCTCAAAACTGTCATCATGGATGTCACTGTCATGTCTACAGCCTGATGCATTGTTATCTATTACAGGGTTCTCTAAATACTCTCTGTGTTTCCTGCTTATGTGGGATGTGAAAGATGATTTCACGTGAATTTTTTTTTTTTTACAGTTGGGAAAGGGGCAGGTGACCTTTTTCCCATCTCGTATATGCCATTTTAAATGGTCGCACAAGCTGTGCAGATTGGGAGATGTATGCTCGCACCCCGCAACCTCACAAATCACGGCATCCATTTGAGCAGGTCTACTACAGCTAGCCTTATTTGGCTGAGCGTGCTTCCGACGCATGTGTGACTTTAGTGCCGACAGAGTCTGAAAACTACATGGACAAGTCGTTAAACCACATTCGAACCTAAAATTTGCCAGGTTCCTATGCAATTTGATATGGTGGTAAAATCTGCAAATCGTTCGCACGGAGAACTTGCAGTGTTTGCACACAAACTGCGCGCCCATCTTTACAGAAACGTTCTGTTAACGATAGATATGAGAGGCTTCTGATTAAATGTTAACGATTTAATATTAGAGCCATATAATGTTGGGTTAATCACTTCTGCTAATTCATTTGATGTTAGCTTACCAGTTTCCGCAGTAAGACGGTAACCGCCTGAAAAGGGCTCCAAAGACACCTCCGACGTTCCAAATGGCACGGTTCTAACAGCAAACTTCAAATAAAAACAAAAAATGCACTTCAAAACACAGTTATAATACAACCTCCTTTTTTAGTGTTGCCTCGCTTTTCTTTGAGTATTTCAGGATAGTTTGCGGTTAACGTAAAGTTTCCGATGACTCTTCATGCTTAGCTAATTTACGTTAAAGAGGCAGATTTCTATATGAGTCGATGTAAACTGTATTCACCTCGTTGAGGACAGCACAATTACGACTGCAACCACCTACCACCCTTGAAAAACAGCCAGAAAAAAAGGCTTAACGATAGAAATACTAGCATTTACTTAACTCAGTTAATTTGCTCTAGTAATTCATGTTAGGTTGTTGTTAATATGTGAATTCATTTGAAAATATCTCATTTTTACATTAAATAATTACAGAACTATACTAACCTTTTTGTTGAGTCTTTCCTCCGTTGTCCACCACTCCCACCAAACGAAAAAAACCTTGAAAAGTAATCTCCCTTGCCATTGGGCAGTTTTTGGCGGGCAATGCCACTACTGTAAATCGATTTACAGTAGTGCAAATGCCCACGAAAACTGACCAATGACAAGTCATATTTATTTTCAATTTTTCGCGGGCATTTTCACTACTGTAAATGGATTTACAGTAGTGAAGAATTACAGTAGCGTGCATATATTTTCCCATAATCCTTTGCTATTTACAGTATAATACTGTTTGCAAATATAACAGTATTATACTGTACATATTACAGTAAAATACTGTTCAAATTACAAAAATCCATTACAGTGTACATGCAATTAAAACAGTAAATTTAAAAGATTTACATTTTTAAATCTTTTGATATTCACTGAGTTGTCTCTACAACAGTAGCCCAATTCCTTAGTTTGATGGGTATTTAAAAATCTATCAATCAAGTAATTTAATAAATACTCCAAAATATCCAATAAAACCTCTTACCCCCTTTTTGTCTGGCAGAATGCTCCTTTATTTGATACAGTGAGAAAGTGCTTGATGACAAAAGGGATGTTTAACATTAAACATCATCTTTCATTTTGTTATTATGTAAAAATATCCAGTGTTCAAACTGCTATTTTATAACATCGGTACACATTTGGTACATCCCTGACTCATCCCTGAAATCTTTCAAAAGAGAACCATTTCACAGTGAACTAGAATAAAATTAGTAATGTCAGTCATTCCTAGTTTCCTCATAAGTATAAATACACAGGTTTTGCATTTTTAGCAGTATTGGAATGACTGCAACAGGTTCCAAGGAACAAAACTCAATAGTTTTGAGGTTGTGATGCACGAAAGGGAAATTTGTTTTGTCATGTTTACATAAAACGTTACCAAACTATTTAATGTAAAATTTCTGATTTTCTTTTTTTTTTTTCTTCTGTTTCTTGATTTTTAATGTACTTACACTGTAAAGCCTTATAAGTTACGGTAACTCAAACCATTTGAGAAAGCCAATTGCCTTAAACCATTTAAGTTTTAAAACCAATAAGCGTGAGTACTGTAAACTCATATATATTGAGTTAAATTCACTTATATTTTAGTGTTGGTTTAGTCAATCATTAGAGTAAACTCAACTTAAAGATTTTACATTTATTTTATTCATTTAGTTTGAATTCAGGTAACAAATCTAACTAAGTCTTAACAACTATATCGTTACTTAAATGGTTTGAGGAAACCGATTGCCGTAAATGGTTTAAGTTCATCAAACTCAAAATAATAAAGTTTTATTATTTTGTGGGAGTTTACATAAGACTAAGCAAACCTAACATTGGCACAAAATGTTGACAGAACAGGAGCACTGTAAAACTCAGTATTCTGAACTTACTGAGTTTTACTACTAACTCATTTTGTTATGTTAGTAGAACTTAAAATTTTTGTGACAAGTGGGGCGGGGCCGAGAGCCGTGGAAGAAGAGCAAGGCCAGTGTGGTGCACAGATGTCTGTCATTAACAATCACATCACCCGCATCGTTCTCAGCCTCGCCCCACTCATCATAATGTTAATTACATACAGTTCATTTACATAAACATTACATTCAGATCTTCATGGTTAAATGATAGCAAATAAAACATGCTATTATAACTATCAAAGAGACTATCATTATATACTTGGACGTAAATAATAAATAACATACAGTATATGTGGTCTTAAAAATTTTGTAGCCCATCCTCAACCTAACCACAGGCTCTACTCTTCACCACAATGGTAACCATACAAAACTAACATAACAGAACCCCCTGTAAATCCCAACATAACACAACATTAAACACTAACTTGTTAATCTTGTGCAAAAACCCACAAAATAACACTTAATTGCAACATTTATTTTCCTTATACAGTCTGACGCAAAGCCTGCTGGGAATTAGAAATCTGCTGCAACTCAATCATATTAAGTTCAGCTTAATACAATCACATTTTGAGTTCACACAACTTTTTTCTATTAAGTATAATGAACTTTCATTATCATTTGAGTGAAACGAACTCATTTCATTTAATTAATTTTACTGTTCGGTTTTACAGTGTAAAAAGTACTAATCGAATTGTTTATTATTTATTCTAGCCAGTACTAATCATTAGTCAGCAATAATAAGATAGATTAGAGCATTCATTTAATATATACTGATCAGCAAATAAGCAAACTTATTTATTTTGTTACAAAAACTTATTATACATTATACTTATTAATTATACACATTTACAGCAGATTTACTTCACAAATAACCAACAGTCAGGACCTAAATATGACTTTCATTTACAAATTTGGCATTAGTAACTTCCTTTTTGTGCCATTCAAGCTCAATGCGCAAATAGCATAAACAACAGAACATGAGGATTCACACATCGTCACATCACACACCTGCAGAGCTTCTGCGAACAGAGAAAAACAGAATAAAATTATATATAAGAAATAAATGGGCCTATATGTGAAATCTATTTCACTTAAATAACAGATTAACAAAATGAAAGATAAAATAGTGCGACAAGTAATATGCCAATTTTGGTTCATTTTTTGACACGCTTCACAAACAAGTTCACGGAAAGGACACAGACATATCCTGTTTGTTTTCTTTATTTTACAAAAGCACAATGTTTTGTTTTAATTGTGAGTGTACCCTTTACAGTTTCAAATTACGTCTTTCTCCACCATAATGAGGGAGTATTTAGGGGCCAAGCACCGAAGGTGCTAAGGCACCTATTGTATCCGTTAGTTTAATTTATTATTATTATTATTATTATTATTATTATTCTTCCTCCCCTCTGGGAGTCTATGGCAGCCCTATCAACGAAACATGACAAAATGATCAAATTTGGCACAATTATAAAGATGGTCATGAAAAGTCATTGAACCAAATTTGGAGTCTCTATGACCAACTCTATAGCGCCACCACCAGTTCAAAAATTCAGAATTCTAAAGGTTATAACATTTGAACCATTTGCTCTAGAAAAATCTAATTTAGTACATCTGATTCCTTTTTTCATGCTGATGCCAATCAACATCTTACATTAAGACTCTGCCCATTACAGTAGCCGCCATTTTGAAAAGTACAGTAGTCCATTTTTTCACTACTCCTCCTTCAAATTTTCTCCAATTTTGTCCAATCTTTTATCACATGATCTTTGGACTAAGCCGCACAGAAATGACTCAACAGATTTTTTTTTATTCATCTTTGTTCAAAAGTTATGATGTCACAAACTTAACGAGGTTGACCCAAAATTGGTTCAGAGGCTGTATCTCGGCCAAACTTTGTGCAATCGAAACAAAAATTGGTACACGTCATCGGAACCATGATCTGAGGGTCCATACCAAATTTGGGAACAGCGCCACCTACAGTTCATGAGATCTGGAAAATGGCTATTTTGGCCAATAACTTTTGAACAGTTTGTCAGAAAATCATGATCTTGGTGTCTATCATGATTCCTTGGGTCATGCCAAATCTGAGGATACCAAATTTGTCAACATCGGATGAAAAACTTGTCCGCTATTTTGAATTTTGTCATAAATTGCAATAACTTTTAAACAATTTGACAACCTCATGTGGGCATGTCTTAAAAAAGGGTGGCCATCCATCCTGGCAGCTGGCAGGAATAGAGATGGTCGTATCTTTTGTTTGCTTTTAGACTCTGAAGTCCAGATGATCTTCAGCAAACGCCGTCTCCAGCACCAACAGCAGAGACTGTTTCAGCTTCTTCTTAAACTCCTCACACATGAACACATAGAGAATGGGGTTCAGACAGCTGTTTAGAAGAGCCAGGCAGTTAATTACAGCTTCTGTTTTTAAAAAACCCTCAGATTTACTCCGATGATTCTCTTCTGCATTTATGTTATAAAAATTGTATACATGAAAAGGAAGCCAGCATATGAAAAAGGTCAGGACCACAGCTATAATGACCCAGTAAGACCTGAGCTGATTCTCCTTTCTGAGACATTTGACTCACACACTGATAGCTATATACGAAGATGCAATGATCAGAAAGGGGATGACAAAGCCTGTTATGAACCTAAATGTGACAAAAGACTTGTATTGTATAGAAGTTTTATATTTTTTTTTACTCTCCACTGCTGAGTGACTGATGACTGCAGGGATGCAGAAGCTGATGGATAAAACCCACACAATCATGCAGATGATTCTGGCTTTGAATATGGTTCGATTATTACGAGACCACACGATCATCCATGTGCACAGGCATCGGTCCAGACTAATAGTTGTCAGCAGCAAAATGCTAGCAAATGAGTTTAGGTAAATCATGAAACAGAGAAACGTGCACTTCAAGTTACCAAAGTGCCAGATTTTGCTTATGTCTAAAACGGCGCTTATGATTACAGTTAAGGAGGAGATGAAGTCTGCAATCGCCAAGTTAAGGAACCAAATGGAGTTGACTGTCGTCTTCATTTTGTAACCAGTCACAAATATCACAAGCCCATTTCCAATGAGACTTACAATAGGGATGGCAATGTAAATGCATATAATGAAGATCTTAATGCCTGAGAAGATCTCTGTCTGCACTGTAGAACTGGTCACATTTTGAAATCCAATAGTAGTGCTTGCTACATGAAAACAAAAGAAAAAAATACAGTGAGTTTTGATTTCTGGAATCTGAATAGTAAAAACTTAAAATAGAAAATTAAATAAACTGATGAGAGTGTTTAACTATGCTTTGTATGGCATCCTGGGGTAGAAAATGTATTGCATGTGAAATATGGCATGTAGATAGCAGGATTGCATTACAGTTTTGTTTTTTGTTTTTAAATTGGTTTGGCACAATTTTCACAAGCAATTGATTTGACATTTTCAAAACTCTAATACTAATATCACAACAGATCATCAAATTGCACTTTTTTCAAACATTTCAGCATAGTTTCAATTGTGTTAGTACAATACACAAAATAAATGTTTCATCTATATAAATGTTTCATCCACAGTAACTGCCTTTCATAATGCTATTACTATCAAACTTCCAAGCATCTCTTCTCATTCACTTTAATACATTTGTCTGTTATTTAATCCAACTGAATTTAATAGTTAATCAATGAATCATTTGGTACACCTATTAATTTTTATAGATATTGATTCTAAAGACATAGTTTCTATAGAACTTGTCTGAAATTTCCAATATGGATAACCAAATGTAATGAATTCTTTTTGACTAAGTGATTTATCTTAGATGATAACCACTATGTTCTAAGTTGTGTGCACGCAACTTGTAGCCTGTTTACAGTTTTCTTTTTATTCAGTTTAGTACTTTTAACAATCAGTTCATTCAATAGCAAACAATGCAAGATTTATGTTTCAAATCACCCTTGTTGCTGAAATGATTACAGTTACACAGGCTACACAGAAATACACTTACATTACCTAAATTACATAACTGACATAAAATCCATAATGTTTGTAATAGTATCTATTCAGTGTGTTATCAAAAGGTGTGATAAAGTTATGAAATGTCCATGAGGTTTTGTGCTGGAACAGAGTTTGCTGCCAATACAGTAAATGTTCTCACTGTACCATATGACTGAATCTATACTGCAGTTGACCTTTATAAGAGTGAGTTACAATAATGATAATCTGTTTACAGTATCACATGGCATACATACTGTAATGTAAAATTGCAAATCTCTCTCTCTCTCTCACACACACACACACACTTTGAACATAATGGTTATAATCTAAGATATATCGATTATAATATGAAAAAGAATTAATTACTTTTGGTTATCTTTATCGGAAATTGCAAACAAAGTAGAAACTATATCTATAGAATCTGTATCTATAGAAATCTATAGATGTACCAGATGATTCATTAGCCACGTTTACATGTACACTTTTTTGTCATTCCGATTAAAATCATTCCTATTGAAAGATTCGGTGGACTGTTTACATGAGAAGTTATCTAATCCAATATGGTGTTTACATTTGCCGACGCTCTCAATCGGAATGACTTTGTGACATGCGCACATTAGCTTATGTCCTGTTTGCCGCCTTGTATTCATGTGAACACGGAGTTCCATTATTTCTTATGCACGCTATTTTTATGTAAAGTGTTGCTCTTAATCAAGCAACAGCGTGAATTTGTAGCATATTACTGCTGGAAGGTATGAGGAAAAGACGGGTGCAGGAAGCTGACCTTTTTGAAGCGTGTGGATGAAGGTCTGTAGTAATGATACACTAAGTTCCTTCAGTTGCCGCTGCCATTGTGCATTCTGACAACCCCTGGCCTCTTGACGTGATGACAAACGCAAAGTAATCGGTTTAATGCGTTTACATGGCAGCAGGTTTATCCCACCCCTCTCAAACTGATTACAATTTCACTCGGTTTGGGCATTTTTAGTCTGATTGAGCAGGCCCGGATTAACACAGTGTAGTGCCCTAGGGTGACCACATTTTTTTCACATATTTGCCCAGAAATAATGGTAAATAAGCCTTACCTTTAGCAGAAAATCTTTTTTGTACTTTGTGCACGCAAAATCGTTAATTAATGCTGCCTTCACGTGCTAATGGAATTATCGTAAATACGAGCTTCCTAGCTAAAAATTGCACATGAACATTTACATATATGTGTAATCATTTGAAGCAAATTGTATGTTTTATACACAGCGAAAATTGCCTGCATCTGACCAAAATTGCAGAATCGTCAGCAACCGGACTATCTAGATAACACTGTGAATGTTTATATGGTTGTGAGTGCATGGGACACTACATAGGCCTATAATTTTGGTTTTAATAAGATTTTCCCAATAAATAAGCAAGAATAAACCTGGTGTCCTCCATGAGTCCTGTTCATTCCGACAACAAGGCACTTGAATGCAACAATCGTGTAATCACGACTTCTTAAGTGCGAATTATGAAATTTCCGATAGCACGTAAAGGCAGCATCAATCCTAAAAGTCCCCTGACTAGTTCGGATTCAATAGCCAGCAGGGAGAGTGCAGACAGACGCTTCTGTCTCATGGTTGTCCTGAGTTCATTCTTCACTCTTTTAAGTTGCGAGAAGGATCTCTCGCCCTCGCAGTTGGCAACGGGCAGGGTAAAGAACAGTCTGAGTGCAACGAATACATTTGGGAAAGTAGTCTGTAGACCATTTTTTCGTAGAATTTGCAGTATATCCTCTGGTGAACGATTTTTCAAAAAAAAAAACTTGATATTGCAGGTACTTTTTAAAGGTGGCTGTGAATCGCAATTCTTTATATGCATATATTTTATATTCTCTCTGTATATATTGTATCATTAACTGTTCATTTTGTATCCGTATCTTTCCAGCAAAATAATATATATACAAAACATGAAATTTTTTTTAAAGGTCTAGTCATTATCTTAATCACTTAGTGCCCCCTATTGGCTGATGCCCCAGGGCACTCGCCCAATCCCGTCTATGGATAATCCGGCACCTGCGATTGAGGTGTTTATATGGAGCATTTTCATTCGGATTGGACTTTTACACCAATTACAATGCTCCATGTCAATGCACCTACTGATTAACTATTAAAATCAGTTGGATTAAATAATGGACAAATGTATTAAACTGAATGAAAAGAGATGCAAATGAAAAGTTTGATAGTAATAGTATTATGAAAGACAGTTACTGTGAATGAAACATTTATATAGATGAAACACTTATTTTGTGTTGTGAAAAGGATGCTTTGTAATTTTGTGTATTGTACTAATACTATTGAAACTATGCTGAAATATTTTTAAAAAAAGTGTACTTTTGAAGATCTGTTGTTAATATTAGTACTAAGAGTTTTGAAAATTTACCAATTTTGCTTGTGACAATTGCGCCAAAGCAATTAAAAAAAACCCAGCAACAAGGGTGATTTGAAACATGCATTGTTTGCTACTGAATGAACTGATTGTTAAAAGTAATAACCTGAAAGAAGATCATATTGTTGTGTTTCGGTAATTAAACCAAATGTTCTCATTACATATCACAACGATCTTGTGTTCTGAAATAATGATTATGTAGAATGAAAATATGTACAACTAGAATTAAAGCATGAGATCAGGTTTTGAAAGAATGACTAGCTGTGTTACAAGTGTGATCAGTTTGGAGTTTTGTACTAAGAGTTTTGAAAATGTACACCTTACTTGTGGAAATAGTACTAAAGCGAATAAAAAAATCTGTAAAGGAGAATTCTGTCTCTTTTTTTTTTTTTTTTGTCCTAAATGTTACAACCGCATGTACTGTTTCTACAATACATATGCAAACACATAAAATGAAAAATAAAATTTTCACACTTTTCACATAAGACGACACAATTACAGTTTGTAAATGATTGCATACAAAAGATTTACCTATTTTTTCCCTAAATTACCTAAATTATTCATTATTATCTCCATATTTAAAAATAAATAAATAAATAAATATAATAAAAAAAAATTTAAAAAAAAATAAAAAATAAACCAATCCCTAGGACGCAGTTAAGGACACATGTAAAAAATTCTTTTGGAAATCCATCTAATCTCTCTACAGTTTTCACCCAGCTACAGAGAATGATAATATTATGTCCTCATATGCTCTCAACAGGCAATGTACATATTAGATTCTTACCCATTTTCTGTATGGCTTCAGTCCCATAAAAACTTCTTTGCAAGTTCTGTTTATTGTTGAAAATCAACAACTGATGATAAGTTCCCCTTTACTTCTCTTAAAGAGTGATGGTGGGATGGTGTAGAAAGAGAAATATGCTTTAACAGAAATCTATTTTTATTGACTACACACTTTCTATTTCTGCAGTCTATATGAATTAATATAGACTATATTTTAGTTATCAGTTATAGTTATTATATTAATTATTAGTTATAGTTATTATATAAGTAACTAATACATGGGAGGAACACGTTCAAATGATCTATCCAATCAGCACGAGAGGAGGTTTATATATACGTAGCCGACTCACCTGTATGTTCCTCGGCGGTTTTTGGCATCCCTCCACCTCACTCTTGGCTGGTTCCTATCGGGGGCAGTAACTCTTGGATCGGTCCAAAATGATTATTTGTAAGTGTGAACTCGTGAACCAAGAAAAAACTGGATGTTTTGAACATGACATTCAGAAATAATGTTTTTAATGGGAAAATTGGCAAAATGTTTTTAGAACATATTTTTATCTGATATTCGTGAGATGCTGCAAAAGCTGCGAGATGTGGGCATCCATCTATGATTAGGGGAGACCGGGTATGGTTGTAACATGGGGAGAGTTTTAACACCACCAATTCCACCAATCAGGGATAAGCTAGGAGTCCTATGATCATTTCATTATTTATCCACTTCCTCCCAGATCCCATATGAATGGTTGTCAAGGCTGTAAATAGGTACATGCAAAAACTATAGCTAAATCTATATTTTGTTTAGTACTTAAACTTTTGCAGATAAAATCATATAACATATTAGATTAAATTGTAGTTTCTCAGGCAAAATGTGACGCATTTTTAACCTGCTAATTCAGCTTGTAAAGGATTCCTTTGATCTATAGCCACTTCCATGTGGCAAAGTATCTTTGACGCTACAGCCTCTTTGAGCAAGACTTGACATTTATTGTAACAAAAGGGTGAAAACTTAAAAACAAAACTGTGATTCCAGAGTAAGCAGTATAGTGTAGTGTATGTCAAAAAACTGTCTTCCTTTTCACTGACATTGCCACATCACTTCCTGTTTAAAATGGGTACAAATCATTCCCTTTAAAGTGGAAGTACAGAAATAGTAACATATAGAAAAGACATTGAATAACAACATTAGTAACCCTATGGCTTCTACACAGCTAGCTGAACACCGGCTGACATGGGTGGGGTAGGTTGTAACCAGGGGCGTTTCCTCAGAGGAGGCAAGGGTGGCAGTGCCTCCTCAAAAAAACTGGTTGAGAAAATATTCGATATTACAAAAATAAAACAACGCAAATGTTACAAAATTTGACATTAAAAAGTGTAAAAGTCACTCGTTTTTCTAAAGAAACACTGTCAAACAGCGACACCCGCAGGTAAAGTTAATATTACCCTTTTATTTGTTGAAATGTTGTATAATATCAATATCACATTTACAATCGTGTGGATATTTGGATTTGCATTCTTGCTCGTATAACATTATCAACATTAAAAACAAGAACTCACAAAAGGTATGTTTTGTATCAAGAGTTTGAATCTTAAATTGATCTCTATGCACCTTCTGTGCCAGGCTATTTGTTCAAGTGCTAAATCTACAGGTACATTGTCGAGAAAGGCAGTAATGTAGCGCTATTTGCTCAGGCAGCAGACTCTGCACGCAACATATATGCACCCAAATGTGCGCTGCTTATGTGGAAATGGACGCTGTCAGATTTGACCGCAAAAGATGTGGTATTTTGATTGGATGTATTTATGTAGTCATGCATTTACGGCATTGTGCCTGTTAGAAAATATATGGTCGGTTTTAATGTTATTTTAAGGTGGGGAAGAATTAAATGAACGGCAACATTCGGCATTTTGTTCGCATACCCCGGTTTGGGAACCGCTGCTCTAGACTCAACTTCACTCTACCCACAATGTGCTACCTCCGGTCATAGATATACATAATAAAGGCTAGATGTCTCGTCCGCGCTGCTGGCCAATGGAGGTTGACGTCCGCACCTGGCGGCCATCTTGTAACAGTCAGCTCGCTCACTCGTAACATTGTGTTTTAATGGTGCATGTACTTTTTAAATAACCATAACTTGCTCAATTTTCTACCGATTTTCAAACTGTTTGGTTTGTTATAAATGTCAGAGGTGTACTTATGACACTGCATACTTATGAATAATTAGAACCATGGACTTCCATATGAAAATAACATTGAACAGAACAGATAGGGGCAATGAATATACACACGCACAAGGTACTTATGTTAAATCAATATATAGGCTACTAAAACTCAGTGTACAGAATGGCAACATGAGATATATATATATATATACACTTTTATAATATGAATATTACTATTATAATAAAATAATTTGAATTATTACATGTTTATTTTAATTTCTTCAGGGTTGGGCCATTTACTAGGCTTTTCCCCTCAACATTGCACTGTGCCTACTTCAGAGATCACTGTTCAAAAAAAAAAAAAAAAGGTGTCCAAAAGAAACATTCTGCGATTGTGTAAACAAACTTGTAAAAAGCTTTGGGTCAACAACAATCTTGTAATACTATTATGTCATAGCCCCGCTGTTCCTGTGTAACAGGACCTGTATTGTACATACATCCACTAAGTAACTAACGATTATCCCAAATATAATCATAATATTGTCATATCTTACAGGTGAAAGGTGATCCCACGGGCTCTCGTTTTGAGACTACGGCGATTGGAGCATCCGTAGGCTGCACAAAAGTCTGGCATCTTCTCCTATAAAGCCAGCAGTTTCCTGTATCATAATGTAAGATGTTTTTAACAAACCAAACCGATTGGAAATCATGTGCAACTTAAGTTATATTGAAAAGAAAGAGCAATTCTGCCTCTCCCACTGATGTAAAATTGCTGGGTAGCAGCTAAACTGTAACTACTAGGTCTCACTCAAAGCTTCTTGTTATTAGCCAGCTAATAACTACAACCACATCCACAAAGATTGTAATTTAGACAAAAGATTAGTTGTCATAAAATCGTTATTGGTGTCAGTAAAACCTATATAATTGAACAGCTCGATTGTGGTCTCAGCCTTGATAACTTGCGCAAGTAGCCGTGACACACAACTATGCTGCACGATTAAGTCGTTTTTCGAAAAGAAAAGCTGCAATTTCAACATGTTCAAACATCCAGAATTATAGCCACGTTAATAACGTTTGTAAGAAACCAAACCATTTGTAAATCTGTCAAGATTTCAGCGAGATAAGAGTATTTGTGTTCATGCAGATCACTCACCTTACATCAGGTACCACAGAGCCCGCCAGAAAGCTTGCCTGTCAAGTCAAGTCAAGTCACCTTTATTTATATAGCGCTTTTTACAATGTAGATTGTGTCAAAGCAGCTTTACATTGATAACTGGTACATTATTTGGCTGCACAGCAGCTCTTAAAGAATAGTGTCAATGCAGGCAGATCAAAGCACTGTTGAATATCAAATGTCAAGTCAAATGTCAAGAGTCCCCAACTAAGCAAGCCAAAGGCGACAGCGGCCTGTGACAAGATGGCCGCCGGTGATGACGTTAGAGACTCCGCCGTAAGACATCTAGCCTTTATTATGTATATCTATGCCTCCGGTAGCCATTTTGTAGTCTAGGCCACACCCTGGAGTGTACCATTCTACAGGTAAGTTTTACTTTCTTACATATGCACTTCTTATCACCTTATGCCTATAAAAGCAACATCTGTCCATGATTAAATTACACTATAACACAATATAACAATACAACAATTTAATTAACAAAGATAAACCTTTGTTACAGGAATGTTGGAAACCCCCCTATGACATCATACCCAACATGGTTTCTCCCATTCAGAAGGCACGTCCACCATGTTTAAATACTCCACTTTTAAAACAATACAGGTTTGGTCACTGGTGTTTTACAAGCAGGTAAGTTATTTGTTATATTGTGTAACCCCATCTTAAATAAAAACTTAAAATCAGACATATGTGTATTGTGGTTATTTATACTAACAATGAATGAGCAATGTTAGCGCTAACACATTGTACATATCCACTACACATAACAAACAAATGCACATTGTATCCCCACATATCTTAAACACATAAAATAAAACACAACACATTCAGTATTCAGTCTGCGTATGCATAATATCAGTGTCAATAAACAGACCGTGTTAATGCTTCAATAATATATGTGTGTGTTAGATATGGTGTACGTGCATACAGTCCAAACTTGATCACGGGGTTGCTCCGGGACAGGAATGTTCCCTTAATGTTTGTATAAAAGAAAAACATGACGTACAGAAATAACGTTTTCATAACTTAATGGGAAACATTGTCAAAATGTTTTAGCTGCGAGATGATTTTATCTGCAAAAGCTGTGAATGTCTGCAAAAGCTGTGATGCGGGCTTCCGTCTATGCTTAGGGGAGACCGGGTATGGTTGTAACATGGGGAGATTTGTAACACCACCAATTCCACCAAATAGGGATAAGCTATGATCATTTCATTATTTACCCACTTCTTCCCAGATCCCATTTGAATGGTTGACAAGGCTGTAAATAGGTACATGCAGATTTTATAAAGAAGAAAAACAACAGATATTTTAGGTAAGAATTTTTTTTTTCCCACTAAACTGTTTTTTGTTTAGTACTTAAAATTATATAACTTATATTAAATTAAATTGTAGCTTCTCAGGCAAAATGTGATGCATTTTTAACCTGCTAATTTCAAACCATTATGCTAAAACAGCTAGCTAAACACTGGCTGACAGGGGTGAGGTAGGTTGTAACACATCTTTAAGTGTTACAACCATCCCCTTAAATACAATTAACTAAGAACAGTTTCTTTTAATAATCTTATAGAATACCTACACAGTGGAAAAGAATGACAGATAGATGTTTAAAAAGAAATAAGGAAATGATGAAGTTTCAAAGAAGGGCAGGTCAGTCAGATCAGTTGTGGTGACAATGTTGAATGCTAGTGGTGAGAATTCTGAAACCGCAGAAAACTTTTTTTGTATGGAGCTATTTGGCAACTCAAAGCCAAATGAAGTGTGGGTAAAATGTGCCATATGCAGTCTCTGGGCCCACCAAACCTGCACTCGAGTTAAAAACAGTTTTTTTCACCAGTGTTACTCTGATTGAGAATATTCACACATAGACACACAAATTAACTTTTTTGTTGTTGTTGTTCTTTACATGTCGTGACAGATCGCTGTAGTGCCTCAGTTCAAGCAGCTCGTGAACCAATCATCTCTTCCTACTAGTTAATTTATAGCATCAAATAAACATGAATGATCAGAAGGAATGTTGTTTCAACCACGGAAAGATGTCAGTACACACCAATTTTCAAGTTCAAGTCCACCGATATTAATCTACTAACTCCCGACTGCTTTGTTGGACAAAACGGCGTGTTCGGCGTTATGATTGGATAGATCGCCTGTCAATCAAACTCCCAGCGAAGGGTCAATTGTTACAAATTTTCACATGCACATCAATAATAATGGACTCTCGTCTCATGTGCCTAATGTAGGTTACGACTCCTGTATGCGTCGTCCATCAAAACTTTACTAGCACGACAATGGTTTGCTTTACAACAGGGAGATGTAATTTGCGCATCATATGCTCATGCAGTGGTTGGCTGTTTTGAGCTGTTGTTCAGACTTCACAGAACGATTTGAAATGGCTTGGGCTGCTCCAAATAGGAGAGAGGTTGTGCTTTGAAGCCAAATACAACATTCTCTCTCTGATGAAATTGGCTGGGTTTTCTCTGCATTAGGGCTGTTTTGGACCGACAGTTTGAATGCATTTGCTTACTGGATCTTTGGACTGAAAACTTTGCAGGAGTTTATAGCTTAAAATGTTCTGATCAAAAAAAGAGGAGTGGAAACACGGCCTATTCTTTGAAAACCCCTTGATTAGGTCTTAAAATCCTTCTGGAGATGCTCAACAAGCTATCTATGTTTAGATCTCTGTTTTTCATGGGAATCTTGAGAACAATGTGTTGTTCTAGAAATCGGACTGAATTTCAAGCACAACTGTCAGAAAACAAGACACTAATTGTCACGACAGAATTTCAATGATGCAGCAAGAATGAAGGGTGTGAAGACATGATAAAATCATGTTGCAAGTAATGTGCTTTAAGATTCCACGCAGAAAAAATGAATCATGCACTTATCGGGTTTATTCACATGTAATTTTAAACAGCAGTTTTAAAAGATTTACATTTTTAAATCTTGGTATATTTACTGATTTGTCTACAACAGTAATTCCTTAGTCTGATGGGTGTTTAAAAATCTATCAATAAAGTAACTTAAAAATATCCCAAAATATCCAATAAAAACCTTAGACTTACCCATTTCCCTTTTTTTCTTTTTTCTTTGTTCTGTTACAAGTGAGGAGGGCAAGGTGCTTAATACCAAAAGGGATGTTTAACATCATTAAACAAAATCTTTATAAGTTGTTTTTAAGAATTTCATTTTGTTATTATGTAAAAATGTCCAGTGTTCAAACTGGACTAAAACACAGTTTGGTACATCCCTGACTCATCCCTGAAATCCCACAAAAGAAAACCATTCCACAGTGAACTAGAATAAAACTACGACACTTTGGGGAATCCCTTCAGCGTAAACTCTCCTGAAGGCGTGTGCAACTATTCCAATCTTGATTGATGCAACATCATCCCGTGACGTATGCCGGCGGAACCCGGAAGCTATAAAAGGAGCCAGCAAACACAGCTGTTTCAGCTTTCTGATCTTCATCAAGCGCTCTGTGTGTGTACACTGCCCTCCAAAAGTTTGGAAACACCCCTGGCAAAGTGTGGTTTTGGACGATATCAGCATAAATCCTTATCATTTTTTGGTGCAAATACATTAAAGTAACTTGACATTATCATTGAAGACCAGCAATAAAAATTTCATTTTGATTACATAATAATGGCAATATATACATGTCAAAGTCAGACATGCCCCTTTGCCAGCTGTTTGCCAGGCATTGGTTACTGGTTTGTAAAAGATTTTTGGGTCAGCACACCTTAATAGCTTCAACAATTGATTGCCAATTAAGTTTAGAATACAATGAACCAATTAGAACCCAGTTTAGGTCAGATAGCTGCTAATGGTGGATATTTTGATGAATCGAAAATTTAAGTTTTTTCTATGTATAAACTGTTTATGTAATAAAATATGTTTTCGTAGTTTGTGTTGTCCCTTATCAGTGCAAAATTATCACAAATTAAAAAGGATTCATGCCAATATTGTCCAAAACCCCACTTTTCTAGGCCGTTTCCAAACTTTTGGAGGGCAGTGTACGTCTTATTTGGTGTTGTTTGTCCCGTAGTTATATCTATATTAGTGAAATGGCGAGCCAGAAACAGCAGCACTTGTAGAAATGTGTTCCTCCCTGTCCTCATTATATCACGGACGGGGATACACATGACCTCTGCCCTCGAGAGGGCTGCCTGTGTGCATTGTGAGAGTCTTCCCCTGAGGACGCTCTGCTCTTGGCTGGCGCTTTTTTCGGAAAGCGGCCGGCTCTGCGCTCCCCGCTGTGCATGTCCCGCTGCTGCTGAGGCAGCTCGGTGACTTCACTTGTGGGGTTCGCAGATGGACCTGAAGGAGGGGTTTGAGACAGCTTCGGCCCTTTCTCAGCCCTCAACCTCTGGGTCCAACGCTCTGCCTCGGGTTCCAGAAGCCCGCTCCGCTGCTTCTTCCGCCCCGAGCGAGCCGTTGGTGTTGAGCGCGTCTGGTTCTGACGAAATTAGATGTGCTCAGCATTGACTGTGATGTGAGTGATTTGGGTGACTCGCCAACCCTTTCACCACAATATGAGGAGCTGTTGGAGGTTGTGACTCGTGCTGTGGCAAAATTAAATATCGATTTGCTGGCTGAGAAACAGGAAGCGCTCATCAAGTTTACTTTTCTTCCGTGCTTCCTGTTTCTCGGCAGTCAGTTCCACAACCTCCACGTCGGGGCTTACCGTTTTTCAAGGATCTCCACACTGAGGTGTCGAGATCCTGGAATAAGCCTTATTCATCATGGCTTTCGAGTCCCACCGTTCATAATTATTCATCTCTGGTGGGACTAAAAGAAAACGGTTATGGCCCAAGGATGATGCCCAAGGTCGAAGAGACTTTGGCAGCGTATCTTTCACCTGATGCCGCATCTTCCCTAAAAGCCCCGACGCTGCCCACTAAGCCGTGCCGCACTACATCATCGCTGGTGGGCAAGGCGTATAAGGCAGCAGGTCAGGCCGGCGCTTGCCTTCATACTATGGCAATTTTGCAAGTGTATCAGGCGGACCTGCTGAAAGACTTGGATGAGGCTAAAGAGATGCGGCCTGACGATATTAGAGAGCTACGTCCGGCAACCGATCTTTCTCTCCGTGCCACTAAGGAGACAGCTCGCGCCATCAGCCGCTCCATGTCAGCTCTAGTGGCAACGGAGAGGCACCTCTGGCTGAACCTCTTAGGCATCAAGGAGAAGGACAAAGCCTTCCTCCTGGATGCCTCGCTGTCGCCCCCAGTCTCTTCGGCGATGCTGTTGTGACGGTTGTTGAGAGATTTCAGGAGGCAAGAAAACAGGCGGCAGCTTTTCAGAGGTTCATCCCTTGCAAATCCAAGTCTCCAGGGGCTGTAGCCAAGGAGCAGCCCCTCCCATATACGCCCAGCTCCTCATATAAGCAGGCACAAAAGGAGAGTGTTGCCTCTCAAGGAGGGCAAGGTGCTTGATACCAAAAGGGATGTTTAACATCATTAAACAACATCTTTATAAGTTGTGTTTAAGAATTTCATTTTGTTATTATGTAAAAATGTCCAGTGTTCAAACTGGACTAAAACACAGTTTGGTACATCCCTGACTCATCCCTGAAATCCCACAAAAGAGAACCATTCCACAGTGAACTAGAATAAAACTACCCAAAAGAAAATCTTTAATAAGGATTAATCTATATTTATTTATACAGTTATGACTATGCAGAGTTATTTTATATTTGATTATTCAATTTCTGTGGTATTTTTACTAACTACTATTAGACCTACCTGGAAAAAAATATATAGCATTGTTTTATTTGTATTTTTATATATTTTTACCGTGGTATCAACTTTGGTATCGAGTATTGTGCACTTTTGGTGGTATCGGTACAGACTACTAGATTTTTGGTATAGTGACATCCCTATTTGTTACTAAAAAAATGTAAGTATTATAAAGTAAATAAAAGTATTATAGTATATGTTTTAATAAAGTTAAAATGTTTTAAAAAGCTATAAAAGGCTAAACTATTCCATGTTTGACTAAATTATTAAAAGAGTTACTTTTCTATTGTCTATCCTGTCAAGGTTTATAGGGATTTTAAGAAGTAATTAGTAAGTTACTTATTGAGTAATTAAATTACTTTTCAGACAGAGTAATTAGAAAAGTATTTTAAATACAACATTGATGAATGAATTAGTAATTAATTACTTTTTTGACGTAACTTACCCAACACTGGCCCCGAGCAGGCGCAGGTTATGAAGCAGGAAGTTCAGCCTCTGCTGGCAAAGGAGGCCATAGATATTATTCCTCCCCCAGAGAGAAACATTGGGTTCTACAGCCGGTATTTTATAGTTCCGAAAAAGGATGGAGGGTTGAGCCCCATTATAGATCTTCATCAGCTCAACCGTTCTCTGAGGAGATTCAGGTTCAAGATGCTAATGTTACCTCTCATTGTGAGTCAACTCAAGTCCGAGGATTGGTTTGTCATGATCGATCTGATGGACACTTATTTCCATATATCCATCCTTCCGGAACACAGGAAGTTCCTGAGGTTCGCTTTCGGGAGCGAAGCGTACCAATATCAGGTCCTTCCGTTTGGCCTAGCACTCTCCCCACGCACGTTTACCAAATGCATGGATGCAGCCCTGGCACCCCTCAGACTCCAGGGTATTTGGGTACTCAATTATATAGACGACTGGCTGGTGTTAGGTCAACTCCCGTCCAGAGGACAACATATTTAGGAGTCATATGGGACTCAGTTACGATGTGGGCACAATTGTCTCCCGCACGTATCGAGTCGATTCTGGCGATGGTGTCCAGAATCAAACTAGGCCAGTTCATCACTGTAAAACAGTTTCAGAGACTGTTAGGGCTCATGGCATCAGTGTCCAACGTCATACCTTTTGGCCTCCTGTACATGAGACCCTTACAGTGGTGGTTCAGAACCAGAGGGTTTTCCCCGAGGGGCAACCCATTTCGTATGATCAAGATTATGCGCAGATGCCTTCGTTCCTTGATTATATGGAAGAAACACTGGTTCCTGTCTCAAGGCCCTGTGCTAGGAGCATCATGTCATCGCAAGATAATATCGACAGATGTCCTAAGAAGGGCTGCCCGGCTACCAAACCTACTATAAGCAGGTGGATTGTAGAGGCTATTTCTATGGCATACGAGGTGCGCGGCCTGCCTTCACTTCTGCCCCTCAAAGCCCATTCCACACAAAATATGGCACCGTCTACTGCTTTATTGCCGGGGGCCTCCTTCCAAGATGTCTGTGATGCTGCGGGATGGTCCTCCCCACACACCTTCATCAGGTTCTATAGTTTGGACCTGCCGGCCACGCCGGGTTCTCAAGTATTCATGTCCTGAGCTGTGCCTTAATTGCTTCACACCAGGACAGGCATTTTGTCAGTATGGCGACGTGGGTATATTGTTCCCCAAAGTGTCATCATGGCGACGCAGAGCGAGTTCCCTCGAAAGGGAACATCTCAGGTTACGCATGTAACCATGGTTCCCTGAGAAGGGAACGAGACGCTGTGTCCCCTTGCCATACTTCCTGCATGTATAGGAGCGGCTTGCTTCAGATCAGTAGGCTGAAACAGCTGTGTTTGCCGGCTCCTTTTATAGCTTCCGCATTTCGCCGGCATACGTCACGGGATGACGTTGCACCAGTCAAGATTGGAATAGTTGCACACGCCTTCAGGAGAGCTTACACTGAAGGTATTCCCCAAAGTGTCGTCATGGCGACGCAGCGTCTCGTTCCCTTCTCAGGGAACCATGGTTACATGTGTAACCTGAGACGTGTTGTGCCATATTTCTGTAGTTGCAAGCTATGAACTATGCACTAGAGGAAAAATCTAATAAATTAGAAATGTAGGTGTTTTTTTGTTTTTTTTTTTAAGTATTTTAAGAATGACTATATAAGGCACATACCTTTTTGTGATTTGCTTATATGGGAAAAGACAGTGGTGGGTGAAGTACACAAATCAAGTACTCAAGTAAAAGTTCAGATATAAAATATTACTTATAAATACTAATTTTCATTATTACTTGTGTAAAAGAACAAAATTAATTGATTTTTAATAAGTATTAAAAGTAAAAAGTACTGATCAAACTGTTTATTATTTATTCTAGCCAGTACTAGTCATTAGTCAGCAATAATAAGAAAGATTAATGCAGACATTTAATATATGTTGATCTGCAAATAAGCAAACATTCTA
Source organism: Mylopharyngodon piceus (assembly GCA_039654765.1). NCBI lineage: Eukaryota > Metazoa > Chordata > Actinopteri > Cypriniformes > Xenocyprididae > Mylopharyngodon > Mylopharyngodon piceus. The sequence goes on from CM077447.1 coordinate 21,790,453, forward strand.
TTTCATTACAAAATTGTATTATACATTTTTCTTGTTAATAATACACTTTTACGGCAGATTTACTTCACAAATAACTGACAGTCAGGACCTAAATATGACTTGATTTACAAATTCAGCATTAGTAACTTCCTTTTTGTGCCATTCAAGCTCATAAACAAATAGCAGCATAAACAACAGAACATGAGGATTCACACATCGTCACATCACACACCTGCAGCGCTTCTTTAAACAGAAAAACCAAATACAATTATACATAAGGAATAAATGGGCCTATTCGCGAAATACATTTCACTTAAATAACAGATTAACAAAATGAAAGATAAAATAGTGCGACAAGTAATAAATGCCAGTTTTGGTTTATTTTTGTGACACACTCCACAAACAAGTTCACGGAAAGGACAACGAGAAAGTGGCATATCTTTATTGTTTTCTTTATTTTACAAAAGCACAATGTTTTGTTTTTATTGTGAGTGTATGCAAATTAAAACACACCCTTTACAGTTTTGAATGACATCTTATTCTGTATGACCATAAATTAAGAGTGCTTTGTTTGTCTTTATGTGGCTGGCAGCTGGCAGGCATAGAGATGGTGGTATATTTTGTTTGCTTTTAGACTCTGAAATCCAAATGATCCTCAGCAAACGCCGTCTCCAGCACCAACAGCAGAGACTGTTTCAGCTTCTTCTTAAACTCATCACACATGAACACATAGAGAATGGGGTTCAGACAGCTGTTTAGAAAAGCCAGGCAGGTAACTACAACTTCTGTTTCTAAAAAAACCTTTTTAGCAGACCCACTCAACTGATTCTTTTTTGCACTTATGTAATAAAATTTGTGGACATGAAAAGGAAGCCAGCATATGAAAAAGGCCAGGACCACAGCTATAATGACCCGATGCAATGATCAGGAAGGGGATGACAAAGCCCACTATGAACCTGTATGTGACCAGAAACTTATAGTATTGAATAGGATAGTTATAGGTTCCTTCACTCTCTGTTCCTGAGTGACTGATGACTGCAGGGATGCAGCCGCTGATGGATAAAACCCACACAATCATGCAGATGATTCTGGCTTTGAATATGGTTTGATTATTACGAGACCACACAACCATCCATGTGCACAGGCATCGGTCCAGACTATGTGGTCATCTGATGTACTCATAACCACACCTTAAGAGACGTGTGATCCAAAAATCACAACGTCAGCAGTGACGTGAGTACCAATCCCTATTTTGCTTTGCGTCCTTGGATGGGCAAAAGTAAAATCACTACACATCAATTTATTTAATTTTCTATTTTAAGTTTTTACTATTCTGCAATGTCCAACAGTAGATAACAGGAGTGCATTACAGGATAATTCTTTCATTTATTGTCTTAAATATTTCAACGGCATTTACTGTATCTATGCAAACACATAAAATTAAATTAAATTATTTTTCAAATAAGACGACACAATTAGTTTATAAGACAAAATATCCAATAAGGATTTACCTAAATTTTTCTGGTAAATATTAAATGGTGTATGATTATTTATTATCATCACCATATATATATATATATATATATATATATATATATATATATAGAAAGAAAGGTTCTAACTGTTGTGACCACCAATTAACAAAACTAAAAAGTTGAAACCAAACTGAGACATAGCCTGTAGTTGAAAAATAAAAATCCTTTTGGAAATATCTCTACAATTTTCACCCAACTACAGAGAATGATAATATTTTCCCTTCACACCCATAGGTATGCATATAATGTGCAAATTCGATTCTTAACCATTTTCTGTATGGCTTCAGTCCCATAAAAACCTCTTTGCAAGTTCTGTTTATAGTTGATAATCAACAACTGATGATAAGTTCCCCTTTACTTCTCTTAAGTGATGGTGGGATGGTGTAAGAAGAGAAATGCTTCTACAGAAATCAATTTTCAGAAATCAATCGACCATGCAGTTCTATTTCTGCAGTCTAAAATATTAATTGAATGCAGAGGAAGGGTGTTCCCTACCAGCTGACATGCTATAAACGACACTATACCGTATATTCTGCACAGCACATCCAGTGTGAAACTTTCACTGTACAGTTCATATCCTGAGATTCCTTTTTTGGACATTGACTATTGCTTGCCTTATATGCACTCACAAAACACTTTTGACACACTTTTATTTACAACACAAATCAGATTAATCATTGTAACAGTAGGCTGTAGCTAGAGTCTGATTTTCTTAAAGAGTTTTTATTTCTCAGCAGCTGGTCAAGGAAGGGTTGGTTTCTTCTTGTTGTCTTTGTGATTAAAAAAGTCCAGATGATCTTCAGCAAACGCCATCTCCAGCACCAGCAGCAGAGACTGTTTAAGCTTCTTCTTGAACTGCGTGAACACATAGAGAATAGAGAATGGGGTTCAGACAGCTGTTTAGAAAAACCAGGCACACTTGTTTTGGAAATTACTTCTCAAACGTTGATATTCTGCTTATTCTCTACTGCATTTAATGAAATGAAACACAATTTGTGAATATGGAGAGGGAACCAACATACAAAAAAGGCCAGAATCATATAGATATAAGACCTAAAAGGCTTCCCACTTTTGATAAGTTTGACCCGCACTCCAATAGCTACATATGAAGATGCAGTGATCAGGAAGGGGATGAGAAAGCCCACTATACACCTGTATATGAACAAAGACTGTAAGTCTAGATACATGCTGCAGAAATTGATTACAAAAGGAATGCTACAGCCAATGAATAAAACCCTCACAATTATGCAAATGATCTTAGTTTTGAATAGAGTTTGTTTATTCCTGTTGTGTTTGTTCAAATAACAAAAATAAAAGTCGGGACAACGATGGGCAGCTCTTCTTTTTGTTTTACTGTGCAATAACTGAATCACGAACTCCATTAACATGCATGATTTTTTTTCCCCAAACGGTTCAGCGGAAATCCACACCCTGCAGCCAAATTCATTGGCTGAGGTTACAGTGACGGGTAGGTTTAGGGATCAGGGTTGGGTGTAGATAATCGTTACTGTGATTGACATGGCCAATGAAATGTTTAGAATCGGCTCCTGGGCGGGATTTCCGCTGAACTGGTTTGGGGAAAAAAAATCACGCCATTAACACAGGTGTCTCTTTTGCACAATTAACTGGCCAACCAAAATCAACCCAGAGTGGCCAACGGTGCTTATTCCTGAGTTTTATTCTGGGTGTTTTCAACTCAATACACTACAGTTCCTCCCCCCTTGATAAGAAAATCTCAAACAACAGTTTCACCTTTGACAAAACATTCTCCATACAAAAGAAATAAACTTATGCTACTGTATGACTGTAATGTCCCATTTAAGGTTTCTTTTTTCTTTCTTTCTTTTATAAATCAAGACAGGTTGGTGGTTTCTGTATACGGGTAGGGTAACGTTTCTCTTCACAGGTTGGAACTGGTGTTTGTGGTGCTTCACTGGAAGATACAGTGCCATCTTGAGGTGTTGTTGTATCACTTCCACTGGTAACAGTATCAGTAGTGGTGAATGGAACACAAATTTAGTAAAATTTCATTGTGTATGTTTAGCCTTAATGAATTGTAAGAACTCATTTGGCTAATTTAGTGATTTTATTTGACAAATTTAGGCTAATTGTCAGCAAGTGCTGGAGAGGCTTTTGGACTGTTAGGTTCTGATTCAATAATGGATGAGTACTGTAAACCCCTCTGGGTGCCGGTCAGAGCACAAATGATGAGGAGACAGGTGATCAGTTTAACTCTTTGTATTGGAGGTAGAGGGATGGACCACAGATGCATATTCAAGGATATACATACCCTGCATCCCAATGTGCATACTATCCACCCTATCCGCCCTACATAGTATTGAATATTACTAATGTCACATACTATTTAGGATGGATAGTATGCACATTGAGACGCAGGCATAGTCTGAAAAATAATAAGTACAATAAAGATAATGAATAAACTAAATAGGCATTCACTGTTACATAGTGAAACAGAAGTATTTCTAGTTCACATCAGTGACATTTCTCTATAAAACATACAATTAAATAAACAGAAACTATGTATTTTACAAAAAAATACAAGCCAGAAGCGATCATTTTTCATTAATAACATTCAGTGCCAATGGATCAAATCGTGGTGCATACGAGCAGCATTCAAACAAACATGACGCTAATCACTCGTTTGGTATTAATAAACAGCTTAACAGATCAGCATTGCATCATCAAGATATCTTTAATAACCCGTAACAATGATCTGCATCTTGATAGAGAATGAATAATCACACACTAAATAATATTACCGATCTCAATAACAGAACGATCGCTACAGGCAAATGTCAGGGCATGCACGTCTGATGCATAACGCTGTTCAGATCGCTATTAAAACAAATATAATCAAAAAGGCTTGCTTTGGGGTCAGTGACTAACATCTTGATGTTACATCTGCAGCAATTATCACGAAAAGACAGGAATTAAAGTCTTTACAGCTGACAAATCGCAGACACAGCAGATAGCGGCAGCTCACTACCAGAACAATAACAACGACTCCGGTTTCAAAATAAAAGTCACTCTTAAAGGAGCCTTTAATACAACAAGTGTCCACTAAGTCACCAAATCTCATGCCATTTAGATTAAGGCAACTTTTTTTTTTTTTTTTTTTTTACTTGCTGTAGGCCTACAGTAGTACTGTTGAACATCAATGTAGCCTACTGCAGTTGTAGGCTACTGTGATTATACTTCATTATACTGCAGATCTATGGTTGTGCTTAATTATACTGCAGTTATACTACTTTTTACTGCAGTTTTACAGCAGTTGTACTTCAGTATACTGCAGTTCTTTTTTGTATGGGTTCTGGCTTAGTGTGAGCTTCTCATGTGTCATGGCCTGCAGTGCATTCTTTAAGCTTTGCACAAATCTCTCAGCTAAGCCATTTCGCTGCTTGGTAGACGCTGAGGTCACATGCTTGAATCCATTGTTGCTTAGGAAGATCTGGAACTCCTCAGATACAAACTGGGGACCATTGTCACTCACCATCTGTTCTGGTACACCAGTTCTTGCGAAAAGTTCTCTCAGAGCCATCACAGTTTAGGTGGTGGTTGTGGAGGTCATGCTGAACACTCCTGGCCACTTTGAACATGCATCAACAACAACCAGAAATGTAGTGCCCGCAAAGTCAACATGGATCCTTTACAACGGTAACGCAGGCCATTCCCAAGGATGTAGCGGTACAGGTTTTGGCAACTTTTGCACATAATAACATCCTGAGCAGTGCATGGCAAGCTGCTCGATCTGTTGATCTATACCAGGCCACCATACGAAACTTCTTGCAAGTGACTTCATCTTTACCACTCCAAGATGTCCAACGTGGAGCTCTTTCAAGACTCGAGTTTGCAACTTAGGTGATACAACAACCCTTAATCATTCCAGCCAGACTGTATAGCTGAATACACCTGGGACAATACAGGATCTCTCCTAGTTTCTCTCCGAGAAACCATTTATGTAAGTTATTCTAAAACCATTCATTCAAGTTGAATGAACACCATTGATTCTAGTTAGTTGTACATGGTTGATTCTATTTGGTTTTACTTGCTTCAATCACGTGGCACTACTGTCCATGATTGAATCATGTTCAGACCAAAGGGCTATTTTTTTTTGAGTGATTTCGTCTGTAACAGGATAACTCTCAAGCTGAGCAGTTGCAAAAACATCTAAAGGTGTGCTTACATTCTCTGTCTTTGAATCACACCCATCCAATGGTAGACGTGATAGCCCATCAGTGTTAGCATGTCTGTGTGTTATTTTGAATTCAATCTGGTATCTATGTCCTCCCAGAAACAACGGCCACCTTTGCATCCGTGCTGCTGCTGTCAGTGGAACTCCTTTCTGAGGATTGAAGATGGAAACCAATGGCTGATGGTCTGTAACCAAGGTAAATTTGTTTCCATACAGATACTGATTGAATCATTCACACCCCATACCAGGCTCAAAGCTTCCCTGTCAATCTGTACATAGTTCTTCTCTGCAGCAGTAAGGGAGTGTGACACGAAAGCTATGGGGCATTCGGTTTCATCAGCCATCACATGCGACAACACTGCTCCGATTCCGATTTTCTTAGTGGTTTGTGAGGGTCAACATGAGTCAGAACTGTATCTGACATCACCAGTTTCTTTGGTTCCTGAAAAGCTTGCATGCATTGCTTTGACCACGTCCATTTCTTCCCTGCTTGTAACAGGGCATTTGAGGATGGAGAACAGTGGCTAGATTTGGCAAAAACCTGTTGTAGTAATTGATAAATCCAAGGAAGAACCTCAATTGCGAGACATCTTTCAGCTGTAGAGCCTCTGCAACGGCTCTTAGCTTGTCATGACACTTGTGCAGACCATCTGCATCGATTTTGTGCCCACAATATGTGATTGTGTCCTTGAAAAACTCACACTTATCACGTCTTGCATGCAGTCCATACTCTGACTGGGGCAAAGGAGAAAAAGAAGTCTGCAATTTCCAAGTAGAGAAACCAAATGGAATTGACTGTCGTCTTCATTTTGTAGCCAGTCACAAATATGACAAGCCCATTTCCAATGAAGCCCACAACAAAGATGGTGAGGTAAATGCATATAGTGAAGATCTGGATGCTTGACAAGCCCTCTTTCACCTGTGTCACTGTGACAGTGTGGTCAGATTATCATATCCCAAACTGGTGCACACTATACCAAAAAAAAAAAAACATGTTCTGCAAAAACATGCAATTTTGTGGTTTTTGACTTGCAACACATTTTCTCTGTTAGATATAGGCCTACCATTGTGTAACACTTCTTGTTACTGCTTGTTTCAGAATGTCTAGAGAACAGTCAGAAGTAACATTCCCATGATGTTTGCAAATTGATAAAATGTAATGTTCCCTTAACATTCGTATAATCAAGAAAAAAAACAGACTGGATGTTTTGAACATGACATTCAGAAATAACATTTTCATAATTTCATGGGAACATTGGCAAAATTTTTTAGAACATATTTTTGTTATCTGCGATTCGCGAGATGCTCCAAAAGCAGCGAGATGCGCGTCCATCTAGTGCGTTTACATATTTTACTTATGTACAACATGTGAATGGCCTCTTAGACCAGCAATTAAACCATTAGATTATATTCTAAAAGTAAAAGCAATTTAAACCATATCTCCCACTCTCAGGGGTCTAATAAACATATATTTAACATTAATTGTATCAGAGTACTGAAATAAAATAATCGTACATGCAGATTTCTAAAGATTGTAGGCCTACAGTTTATGCACACAAATAAAAGATGTGTAACACAATTGAGAGTAGTCCATGGCCAGGCCTAGATAAAAGCTCTTATGGACTTGGCTTTGGGCATGTTTTATGCAAATTGTTATAAACATTTAGAATAATCCAGATTAATCAATGGACACACAAACATCAGTCAAAAGTATTAAACACTGAACAGATTGTTAAAGGACAAAAAGGAGATAAAGAATATGGACTTGAAAAAGAGAGAAGTCTGTTATATGGCCACATAAATACATGCACATTTCAAAAACAAAAATTTAACTATTTTAATTCTTGGAAGAACACCAACCAAACCTAAAGTGTTTGCATAGCTAAAGCACATAAATTCTGTGAAAAATAAAAATAACCCTGCATAATTTTCCTGGAAAGCAAAGGTTTGTTTCCTTTGCCAGTGCTTGTCGAAGTTTCTTAAACTCATTCTCATTGTAGCTTCATTGCCCTCAGGCTTCTCAATCATACCATAATGGTGTTTAGTGTTTGGTTGCATAGTTCACAGAACAGGTCTGATCTGTTCGAATCACACTTCCTCTGAGTTCTCATACACTCTATTGTCTATTTTTGTTTTCTTCTTCTTTTCTTCTATTAGATGTGGCTGCTGGCCCACATACTTTGAAGTATCATTTTGCTCCACAGTTAATCTACTTATTAAGTGCACTACAATATTAACTACAATAGTATTTTCATTACTAAAGAAAACAAAAAACATTGCAATATAGAAATATTGCACAGGTAAGACTCTTACCCATTTTCTGTAACTCAGCTTTGCAGCTTTGTAGTATCAATATCCACAACAACTTACAGGTGGTAACAGGATCTCCTCTACTTATATAAAAGGAACATGGGTGGGTTGAGGATGTGGCAAAGGAAAATATGCTTCTGTAAAAAACTATTAGCATGCTTATTTATCTGCGCATGTTGCATTCCTACTTTGAGGGCATATCATGTTTGATTTACTAAAAATAACTACACGAAGAGGCTGTACATTTTCCTATATACATTTAAGCATTTGCAAGTGGTTAATGTTCCAGATTATACAGGTAGCAATAAAAAAAAAAAGAGTAGAAAAAGTCATATAAAGTATATCATACACACACACACACACACACATATGTGGTCTGTTCCTTATTTCAGTGTGACATCTGTTTTCCACAGCATCCTGTGGTCTCAGAGGTTATGGTCAAGACATCAAGTAACAACAGTTACAACAATACAATCGGCAGACAAAGTGTCTGACAAAAGCCTTCTTGTGTTAATCACTTTGACTGATACCTTGGCAGTGATATTGATGTGAACAAGAACCACAATCATGTCCCGCCTGGAGCTATAATTTCTGGCTGTGATTTCTGAAGGATCATGTGACACTAAAAACTAGTAATGATGAGTAATGATGCTGAAAATTCAGCTTTGATCACAGGAATAAATTACATTTTAAAATACTGTATATTCATACATAAAACAGTTATTTTAAATTTGACTAATATTTCATAATACTAATGTCTTATTGTATTTTTTATTTAAAAAAATGCAGCTTTGACGAGCAAAAGAGACTTTGTTATATACATGCATTTTCTGTCATTTAGTCAGTGCCTTTTTTGGTTATTTCTCTGATTTTGTTGTGTATTAGTAACACTGCATTGCTTAAAACACATTTTGTTTTGGTCGTGGTTCCTGGAACGGCACTACTGATGAATCGTACATCACCTTACTATCAATACATCATGTTACTGTCAATACATTCTTTGGAACTAACTTATACATATTTTTTGATTCCTTATAAGCTTTAAAATTTTATTTTTAAAATATTTTTTAAGCAACAACAGAAAAATAGCTAACCGCACACTGAATCCAATGAGGACTGAAGAGGTCTAGAAGTGCAAAATTTATTTTATGAATTGCATGGTGCAATAAAGTGCAGAGGTGAATTAAAAACAAATGAGCATGAGCAGATGTTTCAGCAAGTTGCTATCTTCAGTGCTCAGTATGCAACAAACAATCACCCTCTTTCTAGAAAGGCAAGCAATTAAAAGCAATCAGCTGAATCCAATTGTCACAATTATCACAAGTATCAATCAATTATCACAAGTGTCACTGCAAGAGAGTCTAAAAGTTAGCAAACATGGCACAAAATGTGTAAAATATGCATGGCATGAATGAAGAACTAGAACTTTCTTGTTTTTTGACGAGTTTAGCTGTATACGCAAAGCAGTTTCATCTTCTGAAAAATGTATTTTTTGAAACTGGGTCCCAGAGTGGATAAATCTGAAAACGACGCCCTTGCGTTTTCGTGTGTACAGCCAATCCGTATATTTTGTGAAATGATGATGTCATCACCCCACGTGTCGACCATAGTCAGACACCGCTAACAGCACAAAACAACAACAACAACAACAACACCGGACTACATGCTTGTGTTCATGCTGCAGAAGCTACCGAGTCTATTAGCTTTACTAAAATAGTTTTATTTCTAAGCTTTACTAAAGTTTGTATACAGCGCGCAAGGTTTATGCTCCAAGTCTCTGTGGCAGAATTACAGTGCCACATACTGATCTGGCATGTATACATCGTTTTGAGTCGGTTTCAGTGGTTTCGTGTGTACGGAGACATTTCTTAAGACGAGGAAAAGAAAAAAAAAGATCGGATAGGGAAAGCTCTGGCTTCGTGTGGATGTAGCCGACTCTCTCGCAGTGACACTTGTGATAATTTATTGATACTTGTGATAATTGATAATTGTGACAATTGGATTCAGCTGATTGCTTTCAATTGCTTGCCTTTCTAGAAAGAGGGTGCCCAGCTAGCAGGGAACATTCTCAGAACTTTGGCTAACATTCTGTAAAAGTGTTTTTTTTTTTTTTTTTTTTTTTTATGTTTTAAAGAAAACATTTGAATGTAATGTTCAAAAAGTGTTTTAAGAATGTTTAGAATTTCAGAAAATGTTCCTATAATGTGAAGTGTAAACAAATCTAGAACATTCTACCTGCAACATTTTGAGGATCTTTTGAGGATGTTGTTGAGGTAACAGATTATATAATGTTGTCAATAAAACGTTGGCACAATGTTTCAAGATAACAAATGAATAACATTCTCTCAGCCACATTATGAAAACGCTATAAGAACATCATTGAGGCCTGAGGTGATGAAATGTTTTGTATAAAACGTTCTTCTAATGTAACAGTTTAACAAAGAACATTTTTTTCTGCAACATTTTTAGGATATTTTGAGGATGTTGTTGAGGTAACAGATTATACAATGTTGTCAATAAAACATTGGCATAATGTTTCAAGATAACAAAGGAAGAACATTCTCTTATCCACATTAGGAAAACGTTACAAGAACATCATTGAGGCTTGAGGTGATGAAATGTTCTGTATAAAACATTCTTCTAATGTGACGTATTAACAAAGCTAGAACATTTTACCTGCTCTATTTTAAAGATGTTTTGGGAATGTTGTTGATGTAACATTATACAATGTTCTCAAAAACACATTGGCCCAATGTTTCAAAATAACAAAGGAAGAACATTCTCTCAGTCACATGAGCAGAACATTATAAGAACATCGGTTGCCACCCGTCCCTTAAAATACGGAATCTTTCCGGTTTAACAGTAAAATGATCATAGCGACGAATCTCTAGAACACACCGTAAACCTGCATGGTTTTTTAAAAACATGGCGACCTCAGGTCCGCCCTCTGAGTGCATGAGGCTCTTCAGATCTTAGGTGAATGGGAAAAAAAGTTATAAATGGGTCTGTCAAGTAACTAATGTTGAACGCAAGGCGAACTGCGGAGAAGTACTGTCTGTACTGTACTGTGTCTGTACTGTCACAGACCCGCCAGGCTCCATCATCACCCAATCACAGCGCACTCCCTCACCAGAGTTCTGAACACGCACACCTGTGCATACGAATACTGTACATTTGCTACTTAAAAGTGTTAATCTGATTATGTATTTTGAACTAAAATAATAATATTTTAGTAATTCATAAAGATGAAACGGGAAAAATATGAGCATTCAGTCTAAGATGTGTGTTTTTGATTTGTTAGTCTAGCAATTATTGTATGTACTGGTAATAGCAGTCTTAGGTAAGGCATTAGGTCAAGTACGTCGTATGTTGACAGACCATGTTTTAAAATATTTCAGGTACTTTGGGGCTGACGGTCAATGTGAAGGACACAATCTGGCAAATATTGAAGCAAACAATGAAAATGATCTAACAAAAACCTGCAGATGTGAATGGGAGGATATAGGTAAGTGGTTTTGTAACTTTTGTTGTAAATCTTCATAGAGTTACCTTTAGAAACAAATAGTAGTAATCTTGTTCAAATATTAGGAAATAATTATGTTGGCTTAAGAAAGGCAACATATTGTTAACCTATTTAAACATTATTATTATTATTATTATTATGTTTTCTTACGAGATTAAATTTTTTAACCCTTAAAGGATTAGTTCACTTTCAAATGAAAATTAGCCCAAGCTTTACTCACCCTCAAGCCATCCTAGGTGTATATGACTTTTTTCTTTCTGATGAACATAATCAGAGAAATATTAATAAATATCCTGACCCATCCGAGCTTTATAATGGCAGTGAATGGGGTCACAAGTATGAAGCTGAAGAAAGTGTCTCCATCCACATCCATCCATCATAAACGTACTCCACACGGCTACGGGGGGTTAATAAAGACCTTCTGAAGCAAAGCAATGCATTTGTGTAAAAAAAAATATCCATATTTAACAAGTTATGAAGTAAAATATCTAGCTTCCACCAAACCGCCTTCCCTATTCAACTTACGAAAAAAGTGTAACTGACGCAACGCCAGTTTACACTTTCTTCGTAACTTGAATACAGAAGGCGGTCTGGCAGAAGCTAGATATTTTACTTCTGTGTTCATCAGAAAGAAGAAAGTCATATACACCTGGGATGGCTTGAGGGTGAGTAAAGCTTGGGCTAATTTTCATTTGAGAGTTAACTAATCCTTTAACTCCTTCTAGATTTTTAATGCTACAAGCACCAAACACAGACCTTAAGACTGTTCTGAAGTTTGTTGCTGTCATTTGTAACTGATCAGACTTAACAGTTTTCATATAATTGGTGATCAAATAATCACAAAATCCCAGAGACTTAAATTGGCTGAGCAATATTAATGCTGCCCTATAAAGGGAGCCACAGGATAAGAAATCTTTGAAGTCCACTCTTTTACTCTGTTTCCATCAGGTAAATGACAAAGAAATGCATACTCAGAGGGAGATATAATCTCACAATTCTGAGAAATAAAGTCAGAATCGTGATATCTGATTCTCAATTCTGAGGGTTTTTTTTTGCTCAGAATGAGGTATAAACACACTTTTGCAAGTAAATGTCAGAATTGTGAGCTGACTTTTTTCCCCTCAGAATTTGACTTGATAATTGTAACTTTTCATCTCACAATTCTGAGAAAAGTCAGCAAAAAAACAAAAGCCAGAATTGCACATTTATCCCATACTTCTGACACTGTAACTCCCAATTGCAAGAAAATGTCAGAATTGTGAGATAAAAAGTTGCAGTTACCTTTTATAATTTTTTTTTTATTCCATGGTGGAAACAAGCTTCCATACGCACATGCAGTAGCTCATATATAACGTGCAGACTGCAAACAGAAATCTTCAGGACAGCACAGCACATAAACTTGTCAACAATGTCCTGTGATTTACCAATAAGAAAACAGCTTAGAAACTGAAAGTTATAGCATATATTTTTCTTTCTGCTTTTAAAGTAACTAAAACCTACAGCTTCACTATTAGCAAAGAGATGCTACACTGGTAGGATTAATTCACACACGCAATTGCTCTCGCTGATACATTCAAATACAGTGCTACTTTATCTGTATCTGATTTAAAACAAGCAGAAATCTGTAAGAGATGTAACGATCCATAGACAAAATAACTGATGAAAATTAGCTGTTATGTCATAGCAATAGAATTGTGGGCAGCGTTCTGACATATGCCGCAGCTCTGCACAAGTTGACCCGAGTTCAAGCCAACATCAAAGTTTGTAGTTGTGTTATTAACCTATGTGACCCTGGACCACAAAACCAGTCTTAAGGGTCAATTTTATGAAATTGAGATTTATCTCAATATCTGAAAGCTGAACAAAATAAGCTTTCCATTGATTTATGGTTTGTTAGGATAGGACAATATTTGGCCGAGATACAACTATTTGAAAATCTGGAATCTGAGGGTGCAAAAAAATCAAAATATTGAGAAAATCACCTTTAAAGTTGTCCAAATGAAGTCCTTAGCAATGCATATCCACTCACAAAAATAAATGTTTGATATATTTATGGAAGGAAATTTACAAAATATCTTCATGGAACATGATCTTTACTTAAAATCCTAATGATTTTTGGCATAAAAGAAAAATTTATAATTTTGACCCATACAATGTATTGTTGGCTATTGCTAAAAGTGAAGTTAATAAACGTAATTTCGGGAGGAGTACACCCATCTAATCTTTCAATTAATACCAAGGTATAAAACCAGCATCTTCCTCTTCCTGTTGTTAGTTCTTTCAGCATCCCTCCTCCTCCCGTTCTCCTCCTTTTTGTACAATTTTGCCTGTTATGGGGGGCAATCGGAGCTCGAGTAGAATATCCTCTCCGAGCCCCTCTATAGCAGACAGCAAGCCAAATCTGTTTACCACTTACACTAAGATTATATGGGCACACGAACTCGTGAAATATACCTGTGCGACTTATGACTGGTTTTGTGGTCCAGGGTCACATATAATGGATTAAGTAGATGTGTTTTAAATAACAGAAACAAAATAGATACTCATAAAGTATCATATCTATACTTTCAATAAGTTAGTCTTTACATAATTCGTGATTACTAATTAGGCTGGCTAATTTAGAAAGTTTTCAATGTCAGTATTGTTTGTGATCTTAAGATGTAGTATGTATTTTCTGTTTACACCGTTGTATGCTCCTCTGTTATAGGTTATGAGGAAAAACCCTAAACACACAGACAGCTCAATGCTGCTAACTGGCAAAGCAGCTGGAAAACTGAAAGATAAGAAAAGTAGAACATTAATACAGAGGACTGTATTAATTTTCTGCAAGAACCAGGACAAGCAAAGACAATAATGAGCACTCCGAGCAAACACAGCAGTCAGACGCATGATTACACACTGGACTTTACTGAGTTCTTCAACATGTGATGTTGGGCATTTACTGTATGGAGAACTACTAATAAGTTATGTGGATGTCATTTATAAACCTGTTAGATTTTGATGTTTTATTTTTGAGATTACTAACTAGTACTAACTGTACTAAACATTTATAGAAGGTGTTGGAAATCTCAGAAGCAAAGACCAGGAGACTTGGATGTATCTTCAGCAGGATTCTTTATTGAGAACACGTGCTGTCGGTAACTGCAGTCATCAAGTCCAACTAAGGCAGTGTACATTGTAGTTTATATACATTTTATGGGGCAGTGCTTAGGGATAGAGATAAAGCACCTGGGAGACGACCTTAAACAAAGCATGCAAATGACGTATTCAGGTATAGGAACCCGCCCCAGACTCTAGAGTGTCGCAAGTCCTAATCCAATCAGCATAACTATTCAATAAATGGGACAGGGGCTCCAAGAGCCATTAAAGACAAAAGGTGAGAATCTCAGTAATCTGACTCATTAGACATACAATAAAGAAAACAGGAACTGGCAGAAAACTCTTGCTGGAAACTTTACTAAACAGAATCATTCATCTGATGTCATCATCTTTACCTTAAAATGCTAAATACAATGTACTTAACCTTAGTATTTCATGTGATGTTATGTCAGGACGTAGGATCAGCAGATCTTAAACAGATTCTTAAATATGTAATCCCACAAAGGTCATCGCAAAACATTTTTAGAGTGTTTTTAGAGAATTAGAGAATTATCCTACCTTTTAGAAGTACATTCTAACAAAAATAAAACTTCCCACTGAAAATATAAGGACGTTAGGGAATAATGTTCTAACAATGTTATCACTAAACATTTTTAGAATGTTTTTAGAGAACGTTATCCTGCCTTTTAGGAGAACAAAAATAAAACTACCCGCTGAAAACATTACTAGAACAATACATGGTAATGTTCTCAGAACATTTTTAGAACAAAAAATTTCTAGCTGGGATGGTGGTATCTTTCATTTGCTTTTAGTCCAAATGATCTTCAGCAAACGCCGT
Organism: Mylopharyngodon piceus; assembly: GCA_039654765.1. NCBI lineage: Eukaryota > Metazoa > Chordata > Actinopteri > Cypriniformes > Xenocyprididae > Mylopharyngodon > Mylopharyngodon piceus. The sequence goes on from CM077447.1 coordinate 21,805,950, forward strand.
CTCCAGCACCAGCAGCAGAGACTGTTTAAGCTTCTTCTTAAACTCCTCACACATGAACACATAGAGAATGGGGTTCAGAGAGCTGTTTAGAAAAACCAGGAAGGTAACTACAGCTTCAGTTTTTGAAAGAACCTCTTTAGCAGATTTACTCCAATGATTCTCTTTTGCACTTAAGCTATAAAATTTGTGGATATGAAAAGGAAGCCAGCATATGAAAAAGGCCAGGACCACAGCTATAATGACCCGGTAAGACCTGAGCTGATTCTCCTTTTTGAGACGTTTGACTCGCACACTGATAGCTATATATGCGGATGCAATGATCAGGAAAGGGATGACAAAGCCCACTGTGAACCTGTATGTGACCAGAAACTTGTAGTATTGTTTAGGATGGTTATAGGTTCTTTCACTCTCTGCTGCTGAGTGACTGATGACTGCAGGGATGCAGCAGGCGATGGATAAAACCCACACAATCATGCAGATGATTCTGGCTTTGAATATGGTTCGATTATTACGAGACCACACGATCATCCATGTGCACAGGCATCGGTCCAGACTGATAGTCGTCAGCAGCAAAATGCTAGTAAATGAGTTTAGGTAAATCATGAAACAGAGAAACGTGCACTTGTAGTTACCAAAGTGCCAGATACTGCGTATGTCTAAAAGTGCTCTTATGATTAGAGTTAAGGAGAAGATGAAGTCTGCAATCGCCAAGTTGAGGAACCAAATGGAGTTGACTGTCGTCTTCATTTTGTAACCAGTCACAAATATGACAAGCCCATTTCCAATGAGACTTACAACAGGGATGGCAAAGTAAATGCATATAATGAAGATCTTAAAGCCTGAGAAGATCTCTGTCTGCACTGTAGAATTGGTCACATTTTGAAATCCAAAAGTAGTGCTTGCTACACGAAAACAAGAGAAAAAATACAGTGAGTTTTGTTTTCTGGAATCTGAATATTTTTTATGCCACATTTCACATGCAACATCTACCCCAGGATGCCATACGAAGCCTAGAGTTTAACACTGTCATCAATTTATTTAATTTTCTATTTTAAGTTTTGACTATTCTGCAATGTCCAACAGTAGATAACAGGACTGCATTACAGGAAAATTCTTTCATTTATTGTGCCATCCATAAAAATTGGAACAGTAAAGACAACATTGCTCTGTTAGCTATGATGTCAAGACATCTATAAATATGATTAAAAGAATAATATGATGCAGAAGTACAGAATGTCACATTTTATTATTGGCTGTTTCAACACAAAATGTTTTACCAACTAAGAAGTACAGCACTTTTAGAGTTTCATCCCTCTGCCTAATGTGAGCATAAGTATTGGAATGGTTTAATTTAAAGTAAATGTAAATATGTAAAAGCTAATATTTAATTGTAAATCCCTTGCAAGCAATCACAGGAGCGAGTCTGTGACCCACAGACATCACCAGACTCTTCACCAGACTCTTGGTTTCACACTCTGAAATGCTTTTCCAGGCCTTTAATACAGCCATTTTCAATGGTTTCTTGTTTTGGGGAGTTTCTGCCTTTAGTTTCCTCTTCAGCTGGTGAAATGCTTGTTCAATAGGATTTAAATCTGGAGACTGACTTGGAATGTCCAGTTTGGAATGTCCTGAAAAAGATACATACCACTGGCAAGCATAAGCAACCGATAATGGCCAGGTCAGCTGAGAAAATCAACAGCAGTTGATGATAAAAAAATGACAAGGGCTATGAAAAAAACTCTAAAATAAGTGTCAGTAAAATCACCAGCAACCTCCAGAAAGCTGGGGTGATGGTCTCACAATCTGCTGTTCGCAGGAGACTTCACCAACAGAATTACAGAGGATACATAGCAAAATCAAACATCTGATCAGTACCAAAAATAGGAAAGCCATTTTGAATTTGCAAAAACACACAGAGATGAGCCAGTAGAGTTTTATGGACAGATGAGACAAAGATTAACCTTTATCAAAGTGGGAATGCAAAAGGTTGGAGAAAAAAAAGAAACTGCAAATGATCCAGGGCATACAAGCTCATCTGGAAAGCATGGTGGAGGTAGTGTCATGTCATGGGCATGCATGTCTGCCTCTGGAACAGGCTCACGCATATTTATAGATGACTTATTCAACGATGGCAGCAGAAGAATGAATTCACAAGTGTACAAAAGAATCTTGCCTACCAGTGTTCCAAAAAAAAAAAAAAAAAGCCACCAGACTCACTGGGAAGTGCTGCATATGACAACAGGACAATTACCCAAAACACTAGTACTGCCAACTCAATCAAGATTATCATGGTAAAGAAATTTAGGGTCTTAGATTGGCCAAGTCTCCAGATTTAAATCCTATTGAACAAGCTTTTTACCAGCTGAAGAGGAGACTAAAGGCAGAAACTCCCCAAAACAAGAAACCATGGCTGTATTAAAGGTCTGGAAAAGCATTTCAAAGTGTGAAACCAAGAGTCTGGTGATGTCTATGAGTCACAGACTCGCTCCTGTTATTGCTTGCAAGGGATTTCCAATTAAATATTAGCTTTTACACATTTACTTTAAGTTAAACCATTCCAATACTTATGCTCACATTAGGCAGAGAGATGAGACTCTAAAAGTGCTGTACTTAGTTGGTAAAACATTTTGTGTTGAAACAGTCAATAATAAAATGTGACATTCTGTACTTCTGCCTCATATTTGTCACGCTGGGTTGCAGGAAGGCAGACACAGACGACGAGAATAAATCCGAAATACAGGTTTTAATGAACAATCCAACAGGCAGGCAATCAGGTGCAACACAACATACACGGACAGTGATCGGACCAAGACTGAGTGAACGGGAGGAACTTAAGTAGCAAACATAACAAGGATAATTAATGGGACACAGCTGACATAAATGAACTAATGATGACGGTAACCAAGAATACAGATGAGTGGCGGGAAACTGAACAAAGGAACATGTGACAATAGAAAACAAACTGAAAGTCCTTGAAAACTGAAACTAACAGACTGACATTACGCCATGGAGGAAAGATGGAGGTAGCTTGGGAGGAGGACGAAGAAGTGGCAAGGGGCAGGTACCAGGGGCAGGCAGACAGACGGAGGACGATGACCAGGGCGGGACCGAAGGAGGTAGCATCCATGGAGGAGACGAAGGTCGGAGTGGTAAGATGGATGCGACCCAGAGCTCAGCCATGCCAAATGTCCAAGGCGGAGTCGACGGTGGTAGGAGCCATGATGGTGATGGACTCGGGGGGATGACCAACGGCGACAGAGCCTTGGGAGGTGGAGCCCACCGCGCAGACGGAAGTCCGAGGCGGTGATGGAACGCCGATGACCTGGGTGGCCGCGACAGAGCTGCAGCGACGACTCTCCGAGGCGAAGGTGGAGATCCGGAGAGCAGAGGATGAGCTGGTGCGACCGAGGGCAGAGGTGGAGCCTGTGGGAAGGCGGAGCTTGCCGAAGGGGTGGAGGGCCGGAGAGCAGCAGATGGCCCGCAAGTCCGCAGCGGAGGCTTGGCGATGTCCAACCCAGGGGGAGCCGACGGTCCGAGGGAGCCCGGCGAGTCCGAATGCTTGATGGTCGATGCCGGAGTCGAGGGGAGGAGGAGTGTAGGCGCAGGAGCCAGGTCGACGGGTCGAGGCGGGACAGAGCGCGACGAGGCTGGAGGCGGAGTCACGGGCTCGTAATACCCAGGAGGAGTAGGCTCCCAGCAGGACCACGATGTAACCTCGCCACTGAGAGGAGGATGTGGTGACATGGCGGGACTGATGGGAGACGATGATGACTGGGTGACAGGCTTGGCGGAGGTCTGGAAGTGAAGAGTGGCACAGAAACCCCAAAAAAATAAAGTGTCCTTGATGGTAGTTAGTAGAGGTGGTGGGAGAGGGAGGCTGGGTGGGGATAACAGGACTGATGAAGATTCAGATGAATTCCAGGGACATAGGGAATTTACCTCACCACACTCACTAAAACTGTCCAGTAAGTTCATCCGGTGCTCGCTCTCAGTGGCGGGGGTGGGTGGGCGGGGCTCACATCCATCCCCTCGAACTCCACGAGGACTCCCATGGCAATGGATGGTGACGTCAGCTCACACCCCTGGTCAGAGTCACTGAGGTGCTTCAGCTCCGGGGCGATGTTGAGTTCCACCATTCCATTCTCGGGCGTAGGCTCTAACGTCACGGCAGGCGGAAGCTTCCAGTCTGCGGGGGGCTCAGACGTCGTCGATCACGGTGGTGACGAGCTGGGCTCTGGGTCTGGCCGGGTTCTGGATCGGGACCGCACGCTTTCCAGACACCTTAAGACGGCTTCCCTCCAATTAAGTCCGGTGGTGTCTGGAAGGTGGAGAGTGTTATGGAAGTTGGCCCCGATCCAGAACAGGGTGTTGAGGGCTTCATGGCTGTGGCTGGCCAAAAAACAAAAGTTCTTAACAAATGAAAAAAATTTGTGGCTTTCCTGGGCCACAGTGATGAACTTGGCCCATTCATCAAAATTAGGCGGTCCGATCATCTGTCACGCTGGGTTGCAGGAAGGCAGACACAGACGACGAGAATAAATCCGAAATACAGGTTTTAATGAACAATCCAACAGGCAGGCAATCAGGTGCAACACAACATACACGGACAGTGATCGGACCAAGACTGAGTGAACGGGAGGAACTTAAGTAGCAAACATAACAAGGGTAATTAATGGGACACAGCTGACATAAATGAACTAATGATGACGGTAACCAAGGATACAGATGAGTGGCGGGAAACTGAACAAAGGAACATGTGACAATAGAAAACAAACTGAAAGTCCTTGAAAACTGAAACTAACAGACTGACAATATTAATCTTTTAATCATATTTATCTTTACTGTTCCAATACTTACGGAGGGCACTATATATATATATATATATATATATATATATATATATATATATATATATATATTAATGTAATAATTATAATATTATAATATAATAATTGTAATATTCATATTTTGAGGTGGAAAGTCTGGGTCTGAGATATATTTATCTATATAGATCTGTAAAAGGCAATTAAAAAAGTAATAAATGAAAACTAAAAAGTTGAAACCAAGCTACCTGTAGTGCACACATGGTAAAAATCCTTTTGGAAATATCTCTAAACTCTCTACAATTTTCACCCAACTACAGAGAATGATAATATTTTCTCCTCACACCCATAAATACTGTATGCATATAATGTGCATATTAGATTCTTACCCATTTTCTGTATGGCTTCAGTCCCATAAAAACCTCTTTGCAAGTTATGTTTATTGTTGAAAATCAACAACTGATGATAAGTTCCCCATTACTTCTCTTAAAAAGTGATGGTGCGATGGTGTAGGACAGGGATGGGCAACTTCGATAGTGACGAGGGCCAACATTTTTTCTCCTTAATACCAGGGGGCCAGATTACTAATCCACACTCGCACCTTTTACACCGTCTTACTCAATTTACTTTTTATTAAAGGAAATCAATGTATAATTAATGTAGTTTGTTTTTAAAGATTTTATGAACTGTAAAACTTATGGGTAACGCTTTAGATTACAGCCCGGAAAGTACTGCGTAATTACAACGAATTTACAGCGTAACTTTCGATAATTATAGTGTACCTATAAAGTAAGTACGTGTAAGTATAGGGGAACAATATGTAAAGTCTTGGGAATAAAGGGGTAACAACCAGGAAAATAACAAATTATTTATACTGTAAGTATTTTAGAACTAAGGGGTACTTATACTATTATGATAGACAACAATCTTACGTTTGGGAGCAATTTAGCGAGAAAGTGCACTGATTAAGTTGTTTCAAGGCAAGTAGATTGCAATCTTTTTTAATACGTGGAGAAATATACTTTTGTTTCATGTAGTTACAGGGTAAGTATGACATTGCGGGCTGTAAATTAAAGTGGTGCTTGTTACACTCTTGTTTCATGTAGTTAAAGGGTAAGTAATTAAAAAAAACGCAAACAATCTGTTATCACTCGGAAACCTTTATTTGAAAAACAACTTATTTCAAAACAGATTTAAAGTTACAACACTTCTTATTCGTTTCTCTTGCTTGGCTACCTCCTCCTCTTGTTCCTCTTCTTCTTTTTCTTTCTTTCCACTGATGAATCTTAAGAGGGAACCCCATGTCATTTGCTATTCTGTATTAAAAGAAAATACAGTACACCCGGAAACGTGCTCACCGTTTACTCATCTTTTACCCTCATGCCATCTGAGATGTATACGACTTTCCTTCTTAAGATGAACACAAACAAAGGTTTTTAGAAAAATAAATCATATCTGGGAATGCAAGCTCATGTGTTCCTAAAAGTCGAAGCATCAAACGGCACATACAGCGATAACAACTGTAATCCATACGACCCCAATGGATGAATCAATGTCTTCTGAAGTGAAACGATACGTATTTGTAAGAAAAATACCAAATATTTTAAAATTTTAAACTTTCGACCAACTGTCACCTGTGCGTGCATGAGAGGGTTGAGAGTTCACGCTTGACTTAACTTGAAGTGTGACGTAAGCCTGCCGAGAAACTCACGCGAAAAGTCACGTGGAGGTTGGATGCCGTCAGTTTTTTATTTATTTATTTATTTTTTTTATTAATGCTCACAACAAAATACACAGAATAACAGATAATGATAATGAGAAACAAGCAAGACAGAATAACAGAGGCGGCAGTTCTTGCGCGAGTTTCACATTAATTTCCCGCGAGAACGTCATTAAAGCTTCACGTTGCTCATTACAATATGCTTCGTCGAACGCAAAGTCGACTCTCATGCAGGCGCTGGTGACAGTTGTTTGGAAGCGAAAAGATGAATAGCCTAAACCATGAGAAAATTTCTGGGTGTACTGTATATTCTTTTAATATAGAATAGCAATGGAATTCCTTCTTAAGATTCATCAGTTGAGAAACAAGAGGTGGAGGAAGCCAAGCAAGAGAAACAACAACAACAACAACAAAAAGGACAAAACGTGTTACTTTCTGTCAGGACTTTAGAATTTGAAATGAAAAGTTGATTTAAAAAAAAAAAGAATAATAAGTGTTGTAGACCTGTTTTTAATTAAGTTGTTTTTCAAATAAATGTTTCGGAGTCAGTGATATCAGATTGTTTGCGTTTTTTTTTTATATATATTATTATTACTTACCCTGTAACTACATGAAACAAGAGTGTAACAAGCACCACTTTAATTTACGGCCCGCAATGTCATACTTACCCTGTAACTACATGAAATAAGAGTGTAACAAACACCACTTTAATTTACGGCCCGCAATGCCATACTTACCCTGTAACTACATGAAACAAAAGCATATTTCCCCATGTATTAAAAAAGAATGCAATAGTTCTTTCTACTTGCCTTGAAACAACTTAATCAGTGCACTTTCTCGCTAAATTGCTCCCAAACGTAAGATTGTTGTCTATCATAATTTCACAGACACACCAGGCTCCACCATCCACCAACCACAGCGCACACCTTCCCCGGAGTACTAATCACCGCCACCTGCACCTCATCAGCCCACTCATCAACCAGCACTACTTAAGACACACACTCACACAGTCACATTGTCCGGTCTCGTTTGCATCGAAGGACTTACCTGTATGCTTACCTCAAGGACTCCCCGTGTTACTTACCTGTTATCTTGTCTCCGTGTTCCCTCGAACGACTCCTCTCTGTGTGTGAAGTGTTGTCTGCAGTCATCGTCTCCAGTCAGCAAACCTCAGCATCCATCGGCACTCTGCAATCACAAAGGACCGTATCATTCTCTATACCATACTACAACCACCATTCACTGCAAGATACTCACCTGTTGTCACCATTTACTCTACTTGTGTTCAATAAATACCTGTGTCACTATCTCCTGTCTCCTGGTCGGTCCTTCCGTAACAGAAGACCGGACCAAAACAGCGGAACACAAGTATGAGCCAACCCGATCAATTCCAGGACCTGGTGGACGCTTTGCGTCGCACACTCTCCACTCCTCCACCACCGTCAGCGCCCACCTTCACTTCCGCAAACACCGTCACTTCTCCCTCGCCGCCAGTGTACGCCAGTCCCATGGCCAAACCAGCGCCCTACTCTGGTTCGGCAGAGGAGTGCAACGGATTCCTCCTGCAATGTTCTCTGACCCTGGAGATGCAACCGCACTTATTCCCCACCGATTACTCCAAAGTGGCGTTTGTAATCTCCCAACTGTCTGGCAAAGCGCTGCAATGGGCTGATTCCATCTGGTCCCAAGACAACCCTGTGCTGCAGTCCTACTCCAGTTTCGTCGAGCACTTCAAAGAAGTTTTTGGAAAACCTTCATGGGATGCATCTATTGGTGAGAAATTATATAACTTAAAACAAGGAAACATGTCTGTTAATGATTATGCCATTCAATTCAGAACCCTCGCTGCTCGAAGTGGATGGAACGAACGAGCGCTCATGACGACATATCGCCAGGGTTTGGATCCTCGAGTGCGGTTGCATCTCGCTGCATACGAGGATACCATCGGCCTAGAACGGTTCATCCAGCTCTCCATCCGTTTCGCCACTCGTATGCAGTCGTGTCTCGATGAGCACCAGGGTCAGCAACTGTTTAACACCTCCCTCTGCCGACCAGAATCCGTCAGCACCCCAGAACCAGCCAACGAACCTATGCAAGTGGAGTCAAATCGTCTATCACCCGCTGAACGGCAGAGAAGGCTGACCCAGAAACTTTGTTTATATTGTGGATCCCCAGGGCATGTACTCTCCACATGCCCAACACGTCCTCCTCGTCCCATGGTGAGTGCTATCCTCCCTCATACTAATACATCTAAACCACTCACAACTATTGTACAACTTACTGCTGCCGATATCTCCGTTCCAGTTACCGCCCTCCTTGATTCTGGGTCAGCGGGAAATTTCATCTCCGGCGCCCTCTGCCGTCAGCTTGGGATCAGGACCCAATGTACGCCATCAACCTACCAGATCCAATCGATAACCGGTAAACCTGTGAGCAAAAGACGTGTGAGCTGGAGCATAGGCCCTCTACAGCTTCAAGTTGGCATTCTGCATGTAGAGGAGATCCATCTGCTGGTTCTGGAGGGTTCCACCGCTGACGTGATATTAGGGCGTCCGTGGTTGGAGCAGCACAACCCCATCCTCTCATGGAAGACTGGAGAAGTCCTGAAGTGGGGCGACACCTGTTTTCCATCCTGTTTTTCCACACTTCCTGTTCCTCGACAACCAACCTCCCGTTGTCTCCGAGTCCATGCCACTTCCATCGAAAGTCCCATAGAGAAGAGGTCAATGGATATCCCCTCGTGTTACGCCCCCTTCAGCGACGTTTTCTGCCCCATGAGAGCTTCCAAGCTGCTTCCACATCGGCCATGGGACTGCGCCATTGATCTGCTTCCGGGTGCGTCAGTGCCAAGGGGACGGATATATCCCCTATCCGTCCCGGAGGAGAAGGCCATGGTGGAGTACATCGAGGAGGCTCTGGCTCAAGGATATATTCGACCTTCTACCTCCCCTGCTGCTTCCAGCTTCTTCTTCGTGGCCAAAAAGGACGGAGGCTTGCGGCCTTGTATTGACTACCGTGCACTCAACTCCGTCACTGTCAAGTTCCGATATCCCCTTCCTCTCGTCCCAGCGGCCCTGGAACATCTCCGTGGTGCCACTGTGTTCTCCAAGTTGGACCTCCGCAGCGCGTATAACCTCATCCGGATACGCGAGGGGGACGAGTGGAAGACCGCCTTCGTCACGCCCACCGGCCACTACGAATATCTCGTCATGCCGTATGGCCTGGTCAACGCCCCCTCCGTATTCCAGGACTTCATCCACGAGGTGCTCCGGGAGTTTCTCCACAAGTTCTCACCTGCCATGGAGACAGCAGAAATTATGTTTAACCAAGTATTCCGCTACTTCGGCATCCCTGAAGACATCGTATCCGATAGAGGACCACAGTTTATCTCACGGGTATGGAGAGCCTTCTTCTCACTCCTAGGTGTGACCGTCAGTCTCTCGTCTGGCTACCACCCTCAGACGAACGGGCAGACGGAAAGAAAGATCCAGGAGATCGGCCGCTACCTCCGTACCTTCTGTCATGGCCACCAGGACTCTTGGAACCAGTACCTGGGTTGGGCCGAGTACGCCCAAAACTCCCTTCGCCAGCCATCCACCGGACTCACACCCTTCCAGTGCATACTCGGCTACCAACCCCCACTGTTCCCCTGGACCGGGGAACCATCAGACGTACCATCTGTGGACTACTGGTTCCGAGAGAGCGAGAGGGTCTGGGACTCCAACGAGCACTCCGGAGGCGCAGGATGACAGCAGATCTTCATTGTTCCGAAGCTCCCTCCTACCAACCGGGACAGAAGGTCTGGCTGTCCACCAAGGACATCAGGATGCGCCTCCCTTGCCGTAAGCTGAGTCCCAGGTTCATTGGCCCATTCACCATCCTGGAGCAGATCAACCCTGTCACCTATAAACTCCAACTGCCTCCAGAGTATCGCATTCACCCCACTTTCCATGTTTCGTTGCTCAAGCCTCACCACCCTTCTGTTCCTCTCTCCACAGAGCCTGGTGTGACCGAAGCCGAGCCCCCCCTTCCACTTCTACTAGAAGACGGAGCTGCATACGAGGTGCGCGAGATCTTGGACTCCCGGCGCCGTGGTGGTCAGCTCGAGTACCTCGTGGACTGGGAAGGTTATGGCCCGGAGGAACGCTCATGGATTCCACGTAACGACATCCTTGATCCTAACCTGCTTGACACTTTCCACGCTGCTCATCCTAACAGACCTGCCCCTCGTGGAAGAGGTAGACCACCACGACGTCGGGGTCCGCGGCCCTCAGGAGCGGGCCGTGGGGGGGGGGGGGTACTGTCACAGACACACCAGGCTCCACCATCCACCAACCACAGCGCACACCTTCCCCGGAGTACTAATCACCGCCACCTGCACCTCATCAGCCCACTCATCAACCAGCACTACTTAAGTCAAGTCAAGTCACCTTTATTTATATAGCGCTTTTTACAATGTAGATTGTGTCAAAGCAGCTTTACATTGATAACTGGTACATTATTTGGCTGCACAGCAGCTCTTAAAGAATAGTGTCAATGCAGGTAGATCAAAGCACTGTTGAATATCAAATGTCAAGTCAAATGTCAAGTGTCCCCAACTAAGCAAGCCAAGGGCGACAGCGGCAAGGAACCCAAACTCCATCAGGTGACATCAGGTGGCAGACAAGTGGCAAATAGGTGTTTAAATGGAGAAAAAAACCTTGGGAGAAACCAGGCTTAGTCGGGGGGCTAGTTCTCCTCTGGCCAACAGTGCTTTGTTACGATTCAGGTTGCCATCGTAAGTCCAATAGGATCGCAACATTCAAAGTATTTATTCCAGTTCCATCCAATTGAGGATCGTATTCATCACGCCGGTATGGACGGTTGTTGAGGAACTGTGTCGTGGTTAAGACACACACTCACACAGTCACATTGTCCGGTCTCGTTTGCATCGAAGGACTTACCTGTATGCTTACCTCAAGGACTCCCCGTGTTACTTATCTGTTATCTTGTCTCCGTGTTCCCTCGAACGACTCCTCTCTGTGTGTGAAGTGTTGTCTGCAGTCATCGTCTCCAGTCAGCAAACCTCAGCATCCATCGGCACTCTGCAATCACAAAGGACAGTATCATTCTCTATACCATACTACAACCACCATTCACTGCAAGATACTCACCTGTTGTCACCATTTACTCTACTTGTGTTCAATAAATACCTGTGTCACTATCTCCTGTCTCCTGGTCGGTCCTTCCGTAACACATAATAGTATAAGTACCCCTTAGTTCTAAAATACTTACAGTTAGGGCTGGGAATCGATTCCAAAAAGAATCGATTCTGAGGCGTTTGGAATCGAGAGTCGATTCCAAAGTTTGGAATCGATTCCATTAAGGGGAATCGACTCCTTATTTAGGGCCTTTATTAGTTCAAACCTATCATTAATTTGCCTCTTGCTTGCTAGTGACTGGAAGTCCGATTCATTTCCTTAAAAGGGTTCTTCCGGGTAGTTCATGTCAATTAACCAGTTCAAAAACCTATTCAGGCGTTATTTTACGGTGAATCTGGCTTATGCTCTCAGCACTTTTGAGCGCTGCATGGACTTACGAGAGAATAGATCATGACTCGAGGGTCTTGATTAGTTTTTATTTTAAATAAAATGCTATTTTTTTTTAAATCCTTTTCTTTCTATCAGCCAATAATTCTGAAAGAAAACGTGTCGTGAGCACAGATCAGTGTTGGCTGAGATCCTTAATCGCTATATAGCCTAGTAAAAAACAACTTCCCCACGCATCTGATTGACAGATAAATCACGCGCTCTTATACCAGTGTTGTTGTTAATGTTCTGGTTATTGTACAGTTTGCTTTATATATTAATTCTGGGCAAAGCATACAGTTAAAGTAAACTTCATAATTCAGCTGAACTGTGCACATGTAGACACTTTGTGTCTATCTAAGGTTTTTTTTTTTTTTTTTTTTTAAAGCGATACTGCTGGGCTATGGACTATGACCCATTTCAGGTGCAATGCAGCCAAAATTAAAATTTAAAATCAATCAGAGATAGAAATGTACCTTTATATTATTAATAAAGCTTCATATTATGAGAAGGCTACTTTCTACGACTTTAATACCCTGTAGTCATGGCGAGATAGGTTCCTTAAATCTAAAAAACAAGAATCGAAAAAGAATCGAAAACAGAAGGAGAAATCGATTCTTGGAATCGACTCCAATCGATTCTAGAACCAGGAATTGGAACCAGGAATTCCAAAAAATTAGGAATCGAACAGCCCTACTTACAGTATAAATAATTTGTTATTTTCCTGGTTGTTACCCCTTTATTCCCAAGACTTTACATATTGTTCCCCTATACTTACATGTACTTACTTTATAGGTACACTATAATTATCGAAAGTTACGCTGTAAATTCATTGTAATTATGCAGTACTTTCCAGGCTGTAATCTAAAGCGTTACCAACTTATGTATACAAATAGAAAACTTTGTTTTCAGTTGACAAGCAATATTACCCCAACAAGCAAATGTAAACATCTCAATTGCATTGTCTGTAAATCTGCAACAAACAAATGTACAGATGTCCTATTTTTGATTACAAGCCTACAGAACATTTTCAACTCAGCCTGGTTAAAAGCGCTTATTTAAAAAAGTTGTTCCATATGGAATTACCATAATCCACATCCACATATTACCACGAAAAATACTATTTTAAAAAATATATAAGAACATAATTAAGTGCATACGTTTCTGTCATTCATTTGGCAAAATGGTTTTGTTGACTATGCATTTTATCTTTGAAATCTAAGACAAGTGCAACTCTGGCGTCACATGTGTAGCCTATCTTTCATACTTCTCGTTAGCCGCTTTTCCACTGTGGGGTCAAACCGTTATCTTTGCTTTACCATTCCGATCCGATCCGGCCAGTATGGATATGGTTTCGTTTTTCACTGTGGGGCTGATAACAGAGCTCTTCGGTCGTTGCCTTAGTAATGCAAGAGTTTACACACGATATGCGATGAAAATAGTGACCGCGTTATGTAGGATGATCAGTTATTTCGGTAACACTTTACAATACGGGTGCACTAATATGCATTAATTCATGCTAACGCACAGATAATCATGTGTTAATGAATGACTCATGAAGAACTAAACCATTAATTAATGATTACTGCATCAACAACTAATAAAGAGTCTATATGATTAATAGATTAAGTAATATATGAATTGTTATTAATTAAATGTGGCATAATGTATAAATTCCTTAATAACATATTTTATTAACTAATAGTGTAAATTAATGTGTTAATTACCACAATGGGTTGAAGCCATGTATTTCAACTTCAAATTATCTGCTTTAATTAATCATTAGCTAATGATTTGCAAATGTATCATTATGTTATGGCTTTACTTGTTGAGGCACATGACTATTAACTAATTGTTAAGTAATATGTCATTATGGTTTTGACATCCACACTATAAGCCATGGATTTCAATTTCCAGCCATCAACAACCGGGATTCCACTGTGCCAGATGAACTGCCGCATCCAGTACCTCGTAGTTCATGGCGTATGAAGGTTAAGCTTGAGTTCTAGGATGTAGCCGGGCACTGCTATTTCGTAACACTGGGTCTAGACCGGACAAAGGCAATAGAACCAATTATAGTCAGTGATACTACACCGGATGCAGCAAGATGCTACACGACACAACAAAACCCAGACAGTAAACTGATGCCACATTCTATTTCTGACATACTCCAAGCTCTTGCGTAACTTCTGTTATGAAGGACAAATGGACTTGCAATGGTCTGTCATGTCCAGTGTAGAGAGCTGTTGCGGCATGACGTGATAATGGTCACGCACGGTGTAACAGCGGTCAGTAGTTCAGATTCTGGTGTGCTGATGTTTGTGTGATTTGAGTTTGTTTATTCCAAGACCACACGATCATCCATGTGCACAGGCATCGGTCCAGACTGATAGCGGTAAAAAAAAATAAGTAAAAATGCAAGCAAACATATATAGGTCTGTCATGAAAGAGAGGACAAAAAGTAGCCTAACCCAGGTGCTTGCCAAAGACCAATACAAAGTGCATGACTGGGGCAAAGGAGAAAAAAAAGTCTGCAATTGCCAAGTTGCTTAGGGGGGCTTGTGTGAAAATTTATTATTAAAAATAAATTATTAGTAAATAAATAATAATTTATTTAATAATTTATTTGATTTTTATTTGATTTTCATTATCATGGGATATGATGTGTGCGAAATGTGAATCGTTGTCCATCATTTTGCAAGCAATTGTTGATAAAGACAAATGTCACGTCACAAAAATGGAATTGTTTGCATTTTAAACCATGAAGGCGCTATGACTCTACTTTGCGCTATAGTTATGCTGGTGAAGAAGTCTCAAATCTCAGTCAATTATTCACTGCAGAAAGTGAAACTAAAAACTGAGCGATGAGAGCTCTACTTCAACATGTTCTGATAACGGTATAACCTTAATTTATTTTCTTAATATTTCTCCTGTGGCCCATACGTAGTGAAAAAAAAAAAAAAGAGAATATAGGCTATTTCGTGTTAAACAAGTTGTTTTTTTAATGAGGATCTAATCTAACATCTTATTGCAGCGCGTCGGTTATGTGGTGATGCGCTATGAAATAAAAGTAGCCTATAATTATCATCATCATCATCGAGATTATCGCAGAGGGGGCTTGAGACTGCCGGGCCTGGTCTGTGCTATTTGTAGCGCGTTTTTGTATTTGGTTGTGTTGTGAACTTTTGCAGCGCGTTTTTGTGTTTGGTTGTGTTGTTAGTTTTTGCAGCGCGTTTTTGTATTTGGGTGTTGTGAACTTTTGCAGCGCGTTTTTGTATTTGGTTGTGTTGTGGACTTTTGCTGCACGTTTTTGTATTTGGGTGTTGTGAACTTTTGCAGTGCGTTTTTGTATTTGGGTGCGTTGTGAATTTTTTTGCTGGTGTTTTTTCTATTTGCATGTGTTTTCTTCATTTGCAGCGCGTTGAGCTCTCTCGGCCACTGTAGAATGGCCCCTTAGACCAGCAATTAAACCATTCGATTATATTCTAAATCTAAAAGCAATTTAAACCATATCTCCCACTCCCAGTGGTCTAATAAACATACATTTAACATAACTTGTATCAGAGTATTGAAATAAAATAAAATGTACATGGCAAAATGCAGATTGTAGGCCTACTGTTTATGCACACAAATGAGAGATGTGTAACACAATCATGAATAGTCCATGGCCAGGCCTAGATAAAAACTGTTTTTATGGTTTTGAGAATGGCACACGGATGAAGCATACTTTGGGCTTCAGTTTCCTTTCATCGATCATCCAGAGTGTGAGTGTGTGAAGAGAGAGAGCGTGAGCGAGAGAGGTGAGGTTGCCCTTATGGACTTGGCTTTGGGCATGCTTTTTGCAAATTATTAGCTGCGTGTATATGCGCTCCATCATTTAGAATAATCCAGATTAATCAATGGACACACAAACATCAGTCAAAAATCAAAAGTATTAAACACTGAACAGATTGTTAAAGGACAAAAAGGAGATTAAGATATGGACTTGAAATAAAGAGAAGTCTGTTATATGGCCATATAAATACATGCACATTTCAGAAACAAAATTTAAACTATTTTAATTGTTGGAAGAACACCAACCAAACCTAAAGTGTTTGCATAGCTAAAGCTCAATTTGCTCCACAGTTAATCTACTTATTAAGTGCTACATTTAGTAATTTATTTATATGAATTATACACTGGTCTCAATTTTATGAATTGGCCTTTCCTAGTTATAAAGTCCCAAATAAAAAGGTTACTGATTATGTCTACAACAGTATTTTAAAGTATTTAAAAAAAAAAAAAAAAAAAAAAACATTATAGGAATATTGCATAGATGAGACTCTTACCCATTTTCTGTATCTCTGCATCCCGGGGATAATTTTCAAACGGACCGCAGCTTGTCTATTAAACTCTTATTATATGTGGCCCGCCATGCATAATTTACAAATCGTGCAGTTTCACAATGTCAACACAAGGTGGCAGTACTATGTTTTAGGCCAGGGAAACATTAACGCGCCAAAAGCGGAACGAAGCAGCGCTACTTGTGCGCACTGCGCCAAAGCCACTGGAAGGCAAGCCTGCAACCTTTAGCCAAAAAAGCGTAACGGCTAATGCTAACGCTCCGGCTGTGGCGGTCTATGGTGGCGTACCGCAGGAAAGGAGACCAGAGGCGGTATGCAAGGAAGGAGACTATTACACGGCTGAGAGGTGCCGCACGTGATTAAGTTAGCCGTTACGCTTTCTCCAACGGTAAGAGATACAGACCCTCTCATCTCCCTATAATAATACGATCTCTGACTGCGCAACGCGCGACTCACGAGCTCACAAATGTGTTTACTTGCTGAGTGTCTCGATCACACGATCACTAAACAGTAGGGCTGGGTATTGACACAATTTTCACGATTCAATTAGATTTCTATTC
This sequence comes from Mylopharyngodon piceus, assembly GCA_039654765.1. Classification (NCBI taxonomy): domain Eukaryota; kingdom Metazoa; phylum Chordata; class Actinopteri; order Cypriniformes; family Xenocyprididae; genus Mylopharyngodon; species Mylopharyngodon piceus. The sequence goes on from CM077447.1 coordinate 21,822,963, forward strand.
ACATGCTTGCGATTCGATTCGATTATGATTTCGATTCGATATCGATTATTTTGTATGTATATCAGTTACAGTACATGGCAAATTTTCTAGAGGAAAAAAATCTCAACTAATGCTGTAAACTACATGGGAGTCAGTTGGTACTACTTTACTATAATACTGAAGGTTAAAATTAACTTATTTATATACATACACTTACATTACACTCAATTATGTTTTTTTTTATAATAAATAAACTTTAGAATTACATAATCATATTTCTAATTTCATTACAATGAATATGTAACGGTGCATAGCTATATTTATCAGAATGATGCTTTCTAGAGTTAATTTTTCTAGCTGACTAATGAGTTTATGGTCACTGAATATGTTTTTCAGAGGTAAATGTGACGTTACGTGACATTGTTTACAAGCTGTTTTATTGACGTCTTTTCGAGGTTGAAACACTGATTGAGCTATTACGCAAGACATGGATACGGATTTCGTTAAGTTGTACTGTATATTTTAACATACCTTCAGATGTTTATTCATGTTTATTTCACGCTGTAACTGGTATTAAAGCCAAAGAATATACACTAACAAGAAGCGACACTCAACAGAACGTTCCATTGCAACACCGGCGCCCAGCAGCAGCCCTGCGTTTCCGCCATTTTGGGGTGAAAGCGAGTCGGCAGTCCACTAGTTTCTATGGTAATATTAGCTGCTTTGTTAAAAAAAAACGTACATTAAAGCTGAAATCCAACCTGAATGATGACAACACAGAATAAAATACTATCACTAGTGATCATCAAATCCTTTTAACAGTTTATTTTACAGACTTTGTGTTTAAGTCTTCCACTTTTTCACAAAACTTTTGCTCTCTAGAAACCCAGTCAGTTTGGGTTAAAATTCTTTAAAAGATCTAGTATTAGCATTATAAACACTGAATTAACACAACATATGAAATTAAATTAAGGACATGCATCAGAAAAATTGGGAATGTTGGACAATAAATACATGAATTTAACAGCTTGATTTTGCAGTGTTGTCTAATGTCTGTTAAAGCAAAAGTGTCCAAAAGTGGGAATTAAATAATGGACACAGCAGTTCATCATGTATTATAAGATCGTTATGTTTGTAGCGTGATCTATTAAAACGTACAATATAGCCTATTTCAATTCAGACTTAGATACTATTAATAGCCTACTGATGATCTTAAATTTATTAATTATTAATTTACTATTAATAAATGTGTAAAGTTGCATAAAATGGAAACTCAATAGGCTAACTATGTTACCTCAGATGGTTGAATGGTTGGATTCCATAACTGGTAAAATAAAACATATATAAGACAATACAACATTTACTGTAGGAGCCATACAATTTACTGGTGACTTAATTTAAAAAAAAAAAAAAACTGTTCTATTGCGCTTCTGATTTGGTTGTGAAATTCGCCGATTTTGGGTGCGTAAGATGTGAAGGATTCTATGGTCCAGTTAGTATTTTCACCCCATAATGGCGCCCGCGCTACCGGAGCGCCATCTAGTGGCTGTTACCCAAAAAATATCAGAGTGTCGCCTCTTGGGTTCTAAGCTCTTTGTTAAAGCGGAGGAGAGGATGTTCACATGCGCTCCGTGCTGCCGCTTCTCTTTAACTGAGGCGCTAAAGCGATCTGTCACGGCACATTAAACAGCGCCAAAACGGTATTTATTTTTTGAATCTCATAATAAGATGGACGTCATTTGAAATCTGAGACTTTGCTTCATATCAAAAGTAACAAAGCACAAAGACTATTGCGATTTATTGGATGGGAGGCGCGCTACATGTTCTGTTCATTCATCAACTGAAAACAGACTAGACTAATCGATTCTTAAGGTTTAAGAATCGATATCAGTTCGTAAAAATGAGAATCGATTAAAATCGAGAAATCGATATTGTTTACCCAGCCCTACTAAACAGTCAGTGAGAAGTGTTCGAGTTCGGCGTAGAGGTCAAGTACAAGCTGCAAATCTCTGTGATTTAATTCAGTTTAAAGCCAGTTGAAACAGCGCTGATTTAATCAGCAACACTAACGTGCAAATAAGGAGAAACATAGAGCCGATCCAGTTAGAATACTTTTCAACCAACAATTAAACATTTATCACGGATTTACTGTGGTAACACTAAGTGTAACCGTGGTATTTTGTCAGAAATGTAGGTTAATATCTCATTTTATTTCATTTTTAATGTAGACATGTATTAAATGAGTAAAGGTCAAATTACAGTGTATTTTTTGTCATACACATTTGTATTTATATTAGGCTAAATGTGTTTTAATACCATAAAGCCATTCTAGATATAGAAACAACATTTTTACTTTTTACCATGTAGTGAGGTGCGATGTGTGGTTTTACCTGCGGTGATCTAATTAGAGTAGGCCTACTTTTTAATTTAAATAAGAATAGAGTTCTAACTCAGTAATAATATTTAAATTTCACCCCTTAAAAACAAGGTTGTTAAAAGTTTATATATATATATATATATATATATATATATATATATATATATATATATACACACAGGTGCTGGTCATATAATTAGAATGTCATCAAAAAGTTGATTTATTTCACTAATTCCATTCAAAAAGTGAAACTTGTATATTATATTCATTCATTACACACAGACTGATATATTTCAAATGTTTATTTCTTTTAATTTTGATGATTATAATTGACAACTAAGGAAAATCCCAAATTCAGTATCTCAGAAAATTAGAATATTACTTAAGACCAATACAAAGAAAGGCCAACTGAAAAGTATGAACATGAAAAGTATGAGCATGTACAGCACTCAATACTTAGTTGGGGCTCCTTTTGCCTGAATTACTGCAGCAATGTGGCGTGGCATGGAGTCGATCAGTCTGTGGCACTGCTCAGGTGTTATAAGAGCCCAGGTTGCTCTGATAGTGGCCTTCAGCTCTTCTGCATTGTTGGGTCTGGCATATCGCATCTTCCTCTTCACAATACCCCATAGATTTTCTATGGGGTTAAGGTCAGGCGAGTTTGCTGGCCAATTAAGAACAGGGATACCATGGTCCTTAAACCAGGTACTGGTAGCTTTGGCACTATGTGCAGGTGCCAAGTCCTGTTGGAAAATGAAATCTGCATCTCCATAAAGTTGGTCAGCAGCAGGAAGCATGAAGTGCTCTAAAACTTCCTGGTATATGTCTGTGTTGACCTTGGACCTCAGAAAACACAGTGGACCAACACCAGCAGATGACATGGCACCCCAAACCATCACTGACTGTGGAAACTTTACACTGGACCTCAAGCAACGTGGATTGTGTGCCTCTCCTCTCTTCCTCCAGACTCTGGGACCCTGATTTCCAAAGGAAATGCAAAATTTACTTTCATCAGAGAACATAACTTTGGACCACTCAGCAGCAGTCCAGTCCTTTTTGTCTTTAGCCCAGGCGAGACGCTTCTGACGCTGTCTGTTGTTCAAGAGTGGCTTGACACAAGGAATGCGACAGCTGAAACCCATGTCTTGCATACGTCTGTGCGTAGTGGTTCTTGAAGCACTGACTCCAGCTGCAGTCCACTCTTTGTGAATCTCCCACACATTTTTGAATGGGTTTTGTTTCACAATCCTCTCCAGGGTGCGGTTATCCCTATTGCTTGTACACTTTTTTTCTACCACATCTTTTCCTTCCCTTCGCCTCTCTATTAATGTGCTTGGACACAGAGCTCTGTGAACAGCCAGCCTCTTTTGCAATGACCTTTTGTGTCTTGCCCTCCTTGTGCAAGGTGTCAATGGTCGTCTTTTGGACAACTGTCAAGTCAGCAGTCTTCCCCATGATTGTGTAGCCTACAGAACTAGACTGAGAGACCATTTAAAGGCCTTTGCAGGTGTTTTGAGTTAATTAGCTGATTAGAGTGTGGCACCAGGTGTCTTCAATATTGAACTTTTTCACAATACTCTAATTTTCTGAGATACTGAATTTGGGATTTTCCTTAGTTGTCAGTTATAATCATCAAAATTAAAAGAAATAAACATTTGGAATATATCAGTCTGTGTGTAATGAATGAATATAATATACAAGTTTCACTTTTTGAATGGAATTAGTGAAATAAATCAACTTTTTGATGATATTCTAATTATATGACCAGCACCTGTGTGTATATATATATATATATATACACACAGCCCCCAGATGTCCACAACATCGAATCTGGCTCCCTTTTAAAAAAGTGTGGACACCCCTGCTATAGTGTCAGTGCCCACATACATATAATGTATACCACACACACACACACACACATACACAAACACTCACACATATGTGACTCTGTTCCTTATTTCAGTGTGACATCTGTTTTCCACAGAACCCTGTGGTCTCAGAGGTTATGGTCAAGGCATCATGTAACAACAGTTACAACAACACAATCGGCAGACAGAGTGTCTGACAAAGGCCTTCTTGTGTTAATCACTTTGACTGATACCTTGGCAGTGATATTGATGTCAACAAGAACGGCAATCATGTCCCGCCTGGAGCAGCTATAATATCTGGCTGCGATTTCTGAAGGATCATGTGACTCTGAAGACTTGAGTAATGATGCTGAAAATCAGCTTTGATTACAGGAATAAATTTTAAAATACTGTATATTTATAAATAAAACAGTTATTTTAAAGTTTTTTTTTATTATTTGCTTTGGTACTATTTTCACAAGTAAGGTGTACATTTTCAAAACTCTTAGTACAAAACTCCAAACTGATCACACTTGTAACACAGCTAGTCATTTTTTCAAAACCTGATCTCATGCTTTAATTCTAGTTGTACATATTATCATTCTATATAATCATTGTTTCAGAATACAAAATCGTTGTGATATGTAACGAGAACATTTGGTGTAATCATTTAAACACAACAGTATGATCTTCTTTCAGTTTAGTACTTTTAACAGTCAGTTCATTCAATAGCAAACAATGCAAGATTCATGTTTCAAATCACCCTTGTTGCTGAAATAATTAGTTACACAGGCGACAGATACCACATCAAAAAATACACTTACATGAAAATACATAAATTACATAACTGACATAAAATCCATAATGTTTGTAATAGTATCTATTCAGTGTGTTATCAAAAGGTGTGAAGTATGACACAGTCATGAGGTTTTGTGCGAGGAGAGGGTTTGCTGCCAATACAGTAAATGTTCTCACTGTACCATATTGTCACAGTTCCCTCGTTTCCCGGACTCCATTTCCCAAGATCCTCTTGTCTCCACACCTGCACTCACTTCCCTCGTCATCTCCTCATCTTCACTCATCACCTGCACCTGGACTTCATCATCAGCACTGCCTTTATAATGGACTCACTCCCTTCACTCCCTGTCCGTTCTTGATGTTACTTAATGTTATGTTGTTGGTTAATGTGTGTGTACGTGTATGAACGTGTATGATCTCCTGTGTTACTAATTAAAACCCCTGCATTGTGGACATCCGTTGAAGTCTCGTCTCTCCAGCACTGCACCACTGAAACACATATGACTGAATCTATACTGTAGTTGATCTTTACAGATGAAGGGTGAGTTACAGTAATGTGGCAGTCTCTACCATGGTAATGCCTCTGTTCACAGTATCACATGGCATACTATATTATAAAACGATGCCATCTGTCTCCCTTCTTCTGATGTATCTCTGATCAATCTGATGTTATCCAGTCATTGACTGTTTATTTTCCCTTGTACTCTGTCTGGCTCTGTGTTCACAAATTTCAAATCCCTCTGTATCTGTCTCTGTATCTCTAACACACGCACGCACACACATACACACATATGTTGGTTTTCCATGTTTTATGGGGACTTTCCATAGACATGATTTTTATACTGTATAAACGGTATATTCTATCCCCTACCCCTAAACCTACCCATCACAAAAAACTTTCTGCATTTTTACATTTTATAAAAATATCATTTTGTATGATTTATAAGCTGTTTTCCTCATGGGGACCAAAAAAATGTCCAAACAAGATCTAAAATTACTGGTATTACCATCCTTGTTGGGACATTTGGTTCACAACGCAGTGTTTACCACAGCATTTATTACATTTGTTATCCGTATTGGAAATTGCAAATAAGTTCTATAGAAACTATGCCTATAGAATCAATATCTATAGAAATCTATAGGTGTACCAAATGATTCATTGATTAACTATTAAGTTCAGTTGGATTAAATAACAGACAAATGTATTAAACTGAACGAAAAGAGATGAAAATGAAAAGTTTGATAGTAATAGCATTATGAAAGGCAGTTACTGTGAATGAAACATTTATAAACACTTATTTTGTGTAGTGAAAAGGATACTTTTCAGGCACCTGTCAATTTTGAGATTTTGCGCTTTTTGGCTTTTCATAAAGTGTTTTTTCAGACTGGTGGAAAGAAAACATCCAAAATACACTTTTAAGTGTATATTTTATAGCACTTTATCTATTTGCGTCTATAGATTTCAATTACAGTAAATATCTTTAAAGGCCGTTTTCTCAAAATGAGTTCCCTTTCAGTCGGTCACGTTCGACGTAGGTCAGTAGTGACTGACGAATTGGGATATCGCTAGAGAGCCCTATCTGCTTCGAGTAAACTAAAACAAGCCAATGGAATTGGCGTGCGATATTTGCATAATGCGCACCGCCCCCACCAGGTGGTATAAATAGGGGAGCAGATGCAATCGCACTCTATCTTTCGCTTCGGAGCCAACCGTGGTGTTCCTGTTTGGTTCATAGCTGTTCTGACTTGGAGTGAAACTCTACAAGCCTGTGAAAAGGAGTATTTCAGCGGTCTTGTGTTGGTGTCACGGCACTTACAGTGAGGTCGCGAGCTGCAGAGGAGCCTGAGCTATGTGCTCTCAACTGCTGTTCTTACAGCATATTCCTGCCTGTCTGTTGACGGTTGCGATTTGGGCCGGTTCCCTGCTTGTGATCGGGGAGTGGTGTACCGGATCACATCGCGACTGATCCCTGTGTGCTTCGGCACAAGATCAGAGCTGATTCCCCTTCTAAAAGAGCTTTACAGACGAATCCTGCGTCTTTGTCAAGATGGCATTTCGTCTGTGCGTTACTGGGTGCGGTCGTTCCCTGGTCCCCGCTGATGGCCATAATCGCTGCATCACATGTCTGGGCGTTCAGCATGCTGAGGCAGCCTTTGTGGATAGTTCATGTTCTCATTGCGGGAACATGACTATCTCAGTGTTGAGATCGAGACTCTCATTACTTGGTTCTCAGGGAGCGGGGGTCCCCTCTCCTATGCCCCGTTCCGCCGTTTTCTCTGGCTTCGGCCGGGGTGATGGTGCGTCGGCGTGTAGGCAGGGCGATCTGAGGATAACGGTTAGGGCTTCCCCGCCAAGCGCCGCTCCGCGGGCCCCTGCCCCCTCTACAACACTGCAGCCAGTGGTGCTACTGATGGATCGTCCTGGTCCCTCTATGGAGCGACTAGTCGTGTCCTTCGGCGCGCCTGCGGACGATCAGATGTCGATCGCGGCATCGGAAGGTGAGCATGAGTCCAGGAGATGAAGACTCGGCTGCGTTGCCTCCCACCGGGACGGTAGCATTGCCCGAGGCCGATCCCGAGCTGACGGCTATGCTTTCCCGGGCCGCCGAGAAGGTTGGGCTCGTGTGGAATCCTCCGCCGCGTCCCGAACCATCTCGGCTGGATGATTGGTATCTCGGGGCGGCCCGCGCTGGTCCTCATGAGGAGGTGACCAAGTCCTGGAGAGCTCCCTATAGCTTTCGTGCCAGGCCCGGTCCCTCCTCCGCCTTCACCACCCTGGATGGCGGGGAGGCCAAGGGATACGCTGGGATCCCCCCAGTCGAGCGGTCTGTCGCAATGCAGTTGTGTCCGACGACTGCCGGCTGGCGTGGTGAACCGTGTCTCCCATCCCGGGCCTGTAAATTCTCCTCAGGTTTGACGGAGAAAGCTTACAGAGCCTGTGGACAGGCCACCTCCGCCCTGCATGCCATGGCCCTTTTGCAGGTTTACCAGGCAAAAGCGCTGATGGATATGCCCCAGGGCGGCCTTGACCAACAGCTGCTTGGGGAGCTGCGTGCCGCCACTGACCTTGCCCTCCTGGCGACGAAAGTGACGGCACGTTCTGTTGGTCAGGCGATGGCTACTCTTGTAGTCCAGCAGCGCCACCTTTGGCTGACCCTGGCCGACATGAGGGAGACCAATAAGTATCGGTTTCTGGACTCCCCCGTGTCTCAGGTCGGCCTATTCGGCGACGCGGCCGAGAGCTTTGCCCAGCAGTTCTCGGCCACACAGAAGCAGGCTGAGGCCATCAAACATGTCCTGCCCCGTTGGTCCGCTGCTGCCTCCACCCCGCCGGCCGCACAGCCTCAGTCTGCTCGTCGCTGAGGGCGCCCGCCTGCGTCGTCCTCCGCCCCTGCTAAGTCGGCAAAGCAGCAGCCCACACCCGCCAAACAGCAGGGAGCCGGTCGCGGACGCGGCGCCCAGCCCGCTCACGCCAAGCCAGGTGGCAAGAGGTCCAATAAGCGGCCTTGAGACGGGCGGCCTGGAGGAGAGGGGTTCAGCTCTTCGGGAGAGGATTCCAGCATCTCTCCCACCCCCGGAGGAGGGCCGGGGGGAATTTATGTGTTGTCTTGTCCCGCTGCTGGCTCTCCGGAATCCAGAGGTACCAACTTGTGCACAAAAAGAGCAGTTTCCCAATCCTCCAGGTCTCAAGAGGGCGCGGCTGTCAGTGTGCGAGGCCCCGCCTTGCCACTCGTTCCAAACTTTTGGAGGGCAGTGTAGGTCAAACGTGACCGACTGAAAGGGAACGTCTCGGTTACGTATGTAACCCTCGTTCCCTGAAGGAGGGAACGGAGACGTATGTCCCGTCGCCACAGTTCCTGTGCCCTCACTGTAGTGCGGACTCAAGTTGTCTCCTCAGCGAAAAACAGAGTGCGATTGCATCTGCTCCCCTATTTATACCACCTGGCGGGGGCGGTGCGCATTATGCAAATATCGCACGCCAATTCCATTGGCTTGTTTTAGTTTACTCGAAGCAGATAGGGCTCTCTAGCGATATCCCAATTCGTCGGTCACTACTGACGTACGTCTCCGTTCCCTCCTTCAGGGAACGAGGGTTACATACGTAACCGAGACGTTTCTTCTCCTGCTCTGACTCAGAAATCACCACTTCAGCAGAACTTACATACACCAAACTTTAGAGTTTTATTCCTATCTATATTCTGAAGGTTTTGTAGGGAACCCCCCATCGGCCCAAAAACGGAATCCGATGGCCTGGGTGAAGGGATAACACGTGTATGTCTTTTCAGCGCCCCTGTGAAGTTCACTTAATTTCACTCGTTTAATCTGACTCCAATTTCAAATGATTATTAGTCGTAGGTTGTGTTTCCAATTAGAAATTAATCATTGGTTATGTGTTAATTTAGATATTTGATTATTTTGGGTATCCCATACTTTCAATTATTCGTTCAATTATCAGGGACCCGATGCCGCACAGAGATACTCGCCCCGGGTTTGCGGCAAACTCACGGACATAAACTCGCCAGTCTGATCTTCGTCAGAGGGTGTAATAAGTTAGCTAATACCTTTAGTCGGTTGCCTACTGCTCACTTGAACAAAAGTGTATTTTAATTTAGCCACTTCCATACACCTTGCTAAATCAGTGGTAAACAGAAAAATAAATTTTGAACCTGACGTCATTAAATATTCAGATTTTTGTTCTAGAAATGTATGCAAATTAGAGCATATTTAATTAGATAATGCCTCATTTGCATATTTAAACTTAACATTTTAGAAAACTTCAAAACAAAAATATAATACAAAACTGAATAAGACAGAAATATGCTGCATTTCTACAGTAATATTGTAATGAAATATATTCTGAATCTAAAAAATCAAATACTATCAAAACAATTAGATGAAACTGAACACCTACCTAAGCATTAGTCTCAATTTCATTATCCATTCAAAGGGGGGAAACTTCAGAATAATTTTGTACTGTTATGTAAACATGGTTCATGTAACATAAACTGCAGTGAATTATAAACAATAGAGAGTGTTATTCTTGTTTTGTAAAGAAATTTTACAAAAGAAAACGTTGTATAATGCTACCTGATGTTAGTGTTTTTTAGGTCAGTGTTTTATGACTGACAAAGTGTGTTTGCTGGGTGAAAACCTTTGCTAGTGTTCTGGAAGAATGAGTTGATTTGAGACATGAATGAAGTGTTTTGGTAGATTTAGTGCATTTTGAATGTGTAAGACTTGATTTTCCTGCTCAGACAAAAACTGAGATCAAGCGCCCTGTAATAAAGCAATAAAGCTCATCTGGAGAGAAGATCTCAAAAAAATAGCATAGGACAACGCCTTGCCCTAAACTCTCTTCACACGTCTACAGGATGCAACCCCCTCCACACACACACACACACACACACACACACCCTCCTTCCTTTTCCCCTGACTCAAGTCACTGAAAGTTCTTCAAGATGTATAATGTATCTGGTGTATCTATTGTTTTTTCCTTTCATGTTTGGTATAATTTTAAATGTCTCAGTGTGATTGGTAAAATGGTCTCAATTTCACAGCAGTCACTGGTATTATGAAGAAGATTGAAAACTAAGGAGAATTCTGTCCTCCTTTTGGATGGTGTCTCTTCAAGATATCTGAAAAAAAAACACTCCTCTCCCCCCAAAACAGGTGTTGGTGTAATAAAAATTTACAATCCTTTTGTTCTGGTCTGGGTATATAAGGTAAAGCAGTCATGTGGGATCTTCTGTAGACAGAAACCCCCATGCAGAGATGGGCGAATGTCTGAAGACACTCACACATCACTGTGTGTATATGCATTTCTTTGAGCAATTGATGTTATGCATTCATTATTTCTGAATTGGCGTCTAATTGTCTAACTATGTAATTGGCATGATACATTTTTATTTGAAAAATAAATATTATTCTTGATTTATTCTGCATTATTCTTAATTCATTATTTCTAGTAGATTAAAGCGAAGGTATTACTGCAAATCTGTGTTCAGGATTGATCATACGGAAGGTTTAATAGATGGAGCATAGAGCACATCAATTAAGTCCATTTAGATTTCTGACTTTCGCTGCCTTAAATAAGTTGCAGTTTTTGTAAATATATAAAAACTATGCTTTTTGTTACGAGTAAGCAGAGCGCGACCGACTTAAAGGTAGATATTTGCCCTGCATCCAATGTTTAAGGTCAGAACTGACGAGTTTGTGAGTGCTCTTCACGATCAATCGGCCAAAGTGACTTTTCTAAGCGATACCGGGACCGCAGTGAATGAATAATTGAAGATATAAGGTAATCAGAATAATCAAAAATCTAAATTAATACATAACCAATGAGTAATTTCTAATTGGAAACACCATCTAAGAGTAATAATCATTTGAAATTGGAGTCAGATTAAACAAGCAGCTAAAGTAAAATTGAAACTAAATTCTAGAAATTAAGTGAACTTCACAGGAGCGCTGAAAAGGCATACACGCGTTAAACCTTCGCCCAGGCCGTCGGATTCCGTTTTCGGGCCGATGGGGGGTTCCTTACAAATGTGAAATTAACTGCTGTGCCAAGATTAAAGTTGGTTAAGAGAACTGTTTGAAGAGTTTTGAAAAAGTGACCTAAGTATTGAGAAATGTGTCCTAGCGATTGTAAAAAAAAAAAAAAAAAGAAAAAAAAAAAAATTGTAATAATATTTCACAATATTAAAATTTTATTGTATTTTTGATTTAAAAAAAAAAAAATTTAGCTTTGACGAGCAAAAGAGACTTTGTGTCATAATCACCAGCTGAAGTGCCCGTGAAAGCCACCAGGGTCACTCCACCAAGGACTTTTACCTATTCATCAAAGACTTTATTTCCCATCATCCTTTGCCCGGACTCATCTGTCATTATTGTTTTCAGCTGTGTCTCATTTGTGTCATTACCTTCTTTAGTTCTGCCTATAAAAGCCTGGTCTTCACAGTCACTCATTGCTAGATCTATGTTTGTACTGTGTTTCTGAGTATTTCCTATTCCTCTGTTTTACTGTATTTTGTGTTCTGCCTGGTTCTTTGAATTATTCTGTTTGCGCGTGCCTTGGACATTATCTTTGTTTGGATTGCTCACTTGTGTATGACCTTTGCCTGTTTTTTGACTCTGTTTTTGGATTATCTTTCAATAAAGACTGCATTTGGATCCTCAGCCTTTGTGTCTTGGAGCAGTACATAACACTTTGTTATATACATGCATTTTCTGTCATTTAGTCAGTGCCTATTTTAGTTCTTTTCCTGAAGTTGTTGTGTATTAGTAACACTGCATTGCATATCACCTTTAAAAAAAAAAATTAAAAATATATTTTTTTTAAACTTTACATTTTTAAAATTTAAAGTTTTATTTTATTTGCTTGAGTCATTAACCATCATCTTTATAAGGTGTTTTTAGTATTTTTATTGGCATTATTTTCAGAGAGTTGGAGCTCTAGTTGTAGGCGACGGTCTGGTCAATCCATTGGCGGAGGTATGAGACACGGGCGTAGACGGCTGGGGCGCGAACATTGCAGTCACTGGTGCCCCAGGACACAATGCCCACCTGATACCAAACACCTGAGCTCTCACACACCAGAGGACCACCAGAATCACCCTGTAGTTGACAGACAAACCCATATAAACACATCAGGACTAAAGCACTGTATATATAGCCTAAATATTTAGGCATCTGTCCTCATATACCTGGCAAGAGGAGACACCAGAGGCTCCAGCACAGATCATGGCGTCTGTGATTCTGCTCTGACCCCAGTACTGCCTACACTGAGCTGGACTCAGAAGGGGCAGTGCGGTTTGCTGCAGTATATTAGGACTTGCTGTAAAAACAAGAAAATTGTAGCACATCCAGGCATTTTAGTCATGAATGTAATTGTTTTAGACATTAGTGATGTTGATGATAAATTTACAGGTGGTTCCAGTTCTGCCCCATCCAGTAGTGACGCAACGAGTGCCAGAGGGGATGCTGGTGGAGGAGGCAGCCAGACACACAGGAGAGATACGAGACGTCAGCTGGGCTGGAGAGGACAGTTTCAACAGGGTGACGTCGTTGTTGAAGGTCTGACTGTTGTAGTAAGGATGGGTGATGGCCTACAGTGGGAGGAAACATTAACTCATGAGATTATTTATTATATACAATAACAATTTAAAATGACTAATTTTACATTTTAATATATTTTAAATTGATTCCAGTGATGTAAAAGCTGAATTTTCAGCATCATTACTCCAGTCTTCAGTGTCATATGATCCTTCAGAAATCATTCTAATATGCTGATTTGGTGCTCAGTGTAACATATATGTTCTGTTTTAGTTTCATTTTCTCCCTGGTTGCTTTGTTCCCATTTGCCTGTACATATTAGTTCCCTTGGTTATTCATTCAGGCTCTAGTTTGTGGCTATGGTTAATAACTGAATATTAGATTCTATTCACCTGTGCTCATCTGGTTCCCCTTGTATGTTCCTTGTATTTAATCCCTGAGTTTCATTCTGTTCCTTTGTCACGGTATCGCCTATAGTTGATATGGTTGTGGTAATACTCTGTTTCTGATAATCTTCTGCTTGTTTGGTTTCTGGATTTATTGTTAAATACTTTTCTGTTTATACTCCTGCGCTGTGCGCTTCAATACAGCCACACACCCGACACTCAGGTACTTCTTCTTTTTATTATCAATGTTGAAAACAGTTGTGCTGCTTAATATTTTTGTGCAAACCATTTTTTTCAGGATTCTTTGATGAATAGAGTGATCAAAAGAACATTAACATATTTGAAACAGAAATCTTTTGTAACTTTATGAATGTCACATTTGATCAATTTAATGCATCCTTGTTAAATAAAAGTATACATTTCTTTAAAATACTGACCCTGAACTTTTGAACAATAGTGTCTGATCAGATAGTAGGGACAGATAGTAGGGACAGACTATCTGTCAGATAGTAGGGACAGTTACTTGCATAATAAAAAATAAATAAATAAATAAAAATAACAGCAACTTTAAAAAATGTGATATTACAAGCTGAAAAAAGAGCAAGACTTGACGCAATGGACAAAAGAGTCTGTTTAGTACGCAATATGATATTAATGAGGAAAAAATTATTTGTGTTGTTTTTCCTGCTTAAAATTGGACACTTTAACAATATCAATAAACATTTTCATAAATTTTTAATTAATTTATTTTTTATAAGTTTGTTGCCTCGAGGCAACATTGTACCACAATGGAAAAATTTAAACATTTGGCATTTTCATGTAGAAAAAAGAAATGTATGTATTGAAAACATCAATTTCTTTAACTAGACACTTGAACAAACAAATTTATCAAGTTTTTAATGTATTAAAAGTTTCATATTTAATAAAAAGTAACATTTTATATCCAGCTGTTGCCCACAGGCAACATAGTGACAATCCGTCAGGGAGACGGATTGTCACTATGTTGCCTGTGGGCAACAGCTGGATATAAAATGTTACTTTTTATTTCATCTTCCTCATCAAAGTATCCTCACCCTCATCACCTGCCAGTGCTACGTGTGTTTTATACCTTTTTGAAGTGCTATAGAAAATGTGCAGATCATAATATATGCAGATATAGTATGTGAATTACTATTCTTATAAGTGCATTACAAAATCATGTGAAAATGCAAATATATTTAGATAATTCTAACTCTTTTCCTTACAAATATAATACATTTGTATTCAAACCTATTATGCCTGTATGGCCATATGCGATTCCATTATGGTACAATGTTGCCTTGAGGCAACACACAGTTTTTTGTTATTTTCTCTAAAACATTTGATGATATATAATGTAAAGTTCTTGAAAATACTTCTTTACTTGCCAGTGAAGGTGACTCGTATTTTTTGTGGGTGATCAAATGGATACAAACAAGTTAAAAAAGCACTTTTCATTGGAGAAAATATGGAGCCATGTGACATTTCAAAGTATATGGACACAAAATGGACCCCTGTTGGTCATGTTTTGGTCTTTTTTGCACTTTTATTGATTAGTATTTGAGTTATTCTGTCCTGAGATACGTTTGATCAATCAATTGGTGCCTTATTTTATTAAAAACAAACTAAAATAGACCATGTTGCCTGGAGGCAACACTGTACCATAGAGGGTTAACGGAAGTATTTGTAAAATCCCGCCCCTAGTATGCAACACTTTTTTCTATGGCAGAATGACAAAATCCTGTGGTTTCTGAGGTAATGCCCATATCATAGAACCACAGCAATGCAATCAGTAGATAGTGACTCAAAGTAAAGGGATACTGATAAAGCGGGGATTATCAGTAAAGCTGATACCTTGGCAATGCTCTTGACTTGAACAGATTCAGCACTGGAGCCGCGGTTATGCTCTCCAAGGATAACATAGTGATATCCAGCCCTAGGGTAAGAGGGGAAGAAAAAAAAAAAACAGTTGATATTAGAGAACCAGGCAGGGTATGTTTATAAAGTAAAACAGATTCAAAGGTTCTTACTGAACACGGCAGTGAGCAGCAGTGATGACCCAGTACTGGTTGATCAGGGATCCTCCGCAGAAATGGAAGCCATTGGATTGCTGGTTCATTCATAAAAAATATTCATGATATAACTCAGTGGATGATGAATTTTAGTTCAGGGGTGTCCAATCCTGCTCCTGGAGGGCCACAGTCCTGAAGAGTTTAGTTCCAACCCCATTTAAACACACCTGAACAAGCTAGTCATAGGCAAACTAGAAACTTCCAGGCAGGTGTGTTGAGGCAACTAGCAGCTACAGGAGTCTACAGGACGGTGGCCCCCTAGGACCAAGTTTGGACACCCCTGCTTTAGTTGCTTAGCAACAATAATTGCATAATTAAAACTTGTAACAGTTACCTGGAGAGAGACCTGCCAGGGCCACGAACCAGACACTGCATTTTCTCCATTCACAATTTTGTTGTAGCCGCTAATTACTGGCTTAATGGAAGGCACTCCACAGCCTATGGAAAGGAAAATAAATACATGCAAAAAGATACAATCATGGATAAACAAGCTTAATTTGTTTTTAATTTGAGTATGGTAATATAATATTTTGACCCCAAGAAATTCCTCTGTTCTTCAGGCCAGCGTGAGTAACGTGAGTTTAAATTTCTTTTACAGATTACTTTTTTTCAAGTAACTAGTAATGCATTACTTTTAGATTTACAACAAAATATCTGAATAAAAAAAAGAAGTATTTCCCCATGTTGAGAGAAATCGGGAGTAAGTTTGCACTGAGGCTTATTCATTTCACTTTTGGTATGAAAGGGTCTTTACTTTTGCAAAAAATATATATATATATATTTAATCAAACAAGCAAGTGCAGCCCAGGTGAGAAAAAGTAAGGCAAAAGTAATGCAATGAATTACTTTCCATAAAAAGTAAATAAGTAACACAATTAGTTAAATTGCAATATTTGTAATTATACGCAATATTGTAACACATTACTTTTAAAACTATATATATATATATATAATATGTAAATGAGAATATATATATATATATACATACATACATATATATATATATATATATATATGTATATGTATATATATATATATATATATATGTATATATATTCTCATTTACATTGATTCCTACCACCCTCATTGCAAGATGTAGCAAAAGAAACTCACCCAGAGTGGAGGCCACCAAAGCAAAACAGCTAATGATCCAAAACATCATGGAGACATGTACCTTAATTTCCTGCTGTTGTTCCCACTGAGTCTGTCGCCTGCTTTATATTCTCTTTAGCATCTGATAAAACTGGGAATTCATCAAGGTGCTTCCATGCAGCTGGTAGGATCTCATAGCTCAGCAACATTCATATCTTGCTCAGTAAAGTCATGTGACAAAAAGTATGTTGAAATATTGACAAGAACAAATGGGTAAACTGAGAAAAAAGGGTAGGCTGCCAACCTTTGTTAAAACAAATGTTTTCTGAATGCATTCAGTTGCAGCAATGAGATTTAATATGTTTTCTCCATTCTAATGCACTAAATCATTTTTATTTTATTTTTTCTTATGCAGGCTGTTTTGTGGTCATTTAACACCATAGAACACTGTGAAAAGATGTCTAACAACCTGTGGTTTCTAGGATGGACAAGTGAACAAGTCAAAGTGATAATCACTTTTAATGCTGACACCTTGGGAATACTCAGAGTCTACACAGGTTCTGTACTCGAATCACAACAAGGACAACATTGAAAAGAGAACAGGACATGTAGACAAGACATTTCTCTTCTCTCAATCAATGAGATAAATGACAAAATGTTTTTCAAAACTTATTGGCAATGTACAGAAGTGCATAAACAGGCAATCATGAGTGGATTTGAGCATCATGTATTTGACCTTGAAAAATGTATTTAATTTATACATTATATAATTTTAATATAAATCTAGAACAGGACTGGAAACTTAAGTCATTCCACAATGGAGAGAAAAGGTCTAGCACCGTTTGATTGCAGATGCCACTTGGTTTGAATTTTTTTTTTTTTTTTTTTTAATGTCAATATATACTTTATATACACTACAGTTGGGGTTGGTAAGATTTTTTTAAGCATTTAAAAGTCTCTTATGCTCACCAAGGCTGCATTTATTTGATCAAAAATACAGTAAAAACAGTAATATTGTGAAATATTATTACAATTTAAAATAATTGTTTTCTATTTTAATATATTTTAAAATGTCATTTATTCCTGTGATGGTAAAGCTGAATTTTCAGCATCATTCAGTCTTCAGTGTCACATGATTCTTCAAAAATCATTCTAATATGCTGATTTGCTGCTCAAGAAACATTTCTAATTATTATCAATGCTGAATGTGATACTTTTTTTTCCAGGATCCTTTGATGAATAAAAAGTTAACAGAAATCATTACTTTGAAAGAGAAATCTTTTGTAACATTATAAATGTCTTTACTGTCACTTTTGATCAATTTAATGAATCCATGCTGAATAAAAGTTAATTTCTTTTACCCCATGCTTTTAAACGATGGTGTATATATTTTAATTGGAGAAACAAAACTTTTATATACAATAGACAAGCACTTAATGCTTGTTTTGGTTCAAGATTTGGTCATTGCATTGTCACAAATGCTCAAAACATGCCAAGAAGACTCAAAATGATTTATATAATATTTATTGAGAAACAGGTATTAGATACATCAGATACATTTCAGATACATAAGTTATACTTTTAATAATTTAATTATCATTATGTCAAAGTATTTCCAGGATTGAAAACAGTAGCATCACAAAAAGTGTATGAAGATAAAGTTTAATCACTGGAAATCTTTCAGACATAGGAGATTCAGAAACCGTGAATAAAAAGAGTAGCAATGACAGACTTCTTATGTATCCTCTGCAGGGTAAATCTAGTTGAATCGAACAGTTTCATCAATCCATTTTCGAAAGTAAGAGACACGGGTATAGACTATAGGAACATCAATATTGCAGTTTGTTCTGCCCCAGGAAACGATGCCCACCTGATACCAAACACCTGAGCTCTCACACACCAGAGGACCACCAGAATCACCCTGTAGTTGAGAGACAGACATCAGCGATTACCATTGTGATTTTACACCTATTTATTTCACATATCTTAATTTTGTTTTAAAATATTTAAATTAATATCTTGTGTGTAATATAATGCTTGTGCATCTGCATTCATATACCTGGCAAGACGAGGATCCAGAGGCTCCAGCACAGATCATGGCATCAGTGATTTTTGTTTGACCAAATACTTGCCTACACTGAGACTGACTCACTATCGGCTTGTTAGCCTGCTGCAGGATGCGAGGATTCCCTATTAGCAAAAGAATAATGTGAGACAGTAAGTCTCTGAATGGTTGAGCAAGGACCAACTGCTGTTTTTATCTACTACACAATTGAAAATGTACATGAAACGGGTGATAAGAATTGCAGACTTACAGGTGATTCCAGTTCTGCCCCAGCCAGTGGTCACACAAACAGTCCCAGGGAGGATGTTGGCAGAGGAGCTAGGCAGACATACAGGAGAGACACGGGACGTCATCTGTACTGGACTGGACAATTTCAGTAGTGTAACATCATTGTTGAAGTTGGTCTGTTTGTTGTAGTCAGGATGGGTGATGGCCTATAAGAAATTAATACATTTATTCATCAAGGACACATTAAATTGATCAAAAGTGACAGTAAAGATTTATAATGTTACAAAAGATTTCTATTTCAATTAAATACTGTTCTTTTGAACTTCCTATTCAACAAAGAATCCTGAAAAAAAAAAATGTATCATAGTTTCCACAAAAATTTTAATAAGCTCAAATATTTACAACATTTAAACTAATGATAAGAAATGTTTCTAGAGCAGCAATATTAGAATGATTTCTGAAGGATCATGTGACACTGAAGACTGGAGAAGTGATGCTGAAAATTCAGCTTTGCATCACAGGAATAGATTACATTTTAAAATATTTTCAATTAGAAAACTGTTATTTTAAACTCAAATAATATTTCACAATGTTACTGTTTTTACTTGATTTTTTGTTTTTTTTTAAATCAAATAAATGCAACCTCGAAGAGACTTCTTTTATTAACATTTGAAAACTTTGGAACTTAATTAAACTGTAATTTAAAAATAATGTAATAATCGCATTAAAGATGATACCTTGGCAATTCCCTTGAACTGAATAGGTTCAGTTACGGAGCCACGGTCATTCTGTCCAAGGACAACATTGTGAATTTTAGCCCTAGAAAGACAGGGACAGGGAAAAGCAGGAAAGTTTAATACATATATATCAAAAACATACAAACAAACAAACAAACAAACAGACAGATACTTACTTAACTAAACAGTGGGCAGCAGTGAGGACCCAATTACTGTTGATCAGGGAACCACCACAGAAGTGCTGACCAGTGGATGTCTGGTTCAAATATAAATAACTTCATGAGTACATCATTATACAGAGAATGAGGTCCACCATCATAATGATCCATTATTAAAAATAGAGGCTTGTTAACAATGACTGTGTATTTAAAACTCATTACACTACCTGGATAGAGACCTGCCAGGGCCAAGGGAGTGCTCCGCTTCCATCAGAGATTACATCGTTTCCATTAATGATACTTGCTTCCTCACTAGGTCTTCTGACAGCAGCTCTATCCAAAGGCTGATATTGAGGCACTCCGCAACCTATAACCACAGTTCATAAAGAAGGCAATAAGAAAAGCATTACATTACGTTTAGTAGAGCGTAATGCTGAGTTGATTTGGTGATATCATGCAGACTTTATTTAAATACTTTTTACCTTAATAAAAACTCACCCAAAATGGAGGCCACCAAAGCAAAAAAGCTGATGATCCTGATCATGTTGTAGAGACAAGTGCCTAATGTCTTGCTGTTGTTCCCATCATGTCTCTCTTCGGCTTTATATTCTCTCCAGTGTCTGTTAAATTTCGCAATTCTTACAGGTGCTTTCATGCAGTAAGGAGGAGCTCAGGAATGTTTGTATCTGTCATATGAGGAAAAGAACAATATAATTTTGACTGTAAAAGGTGAGCCAGCCAAACAAAAACAAAGGGACATCACCTACATTTCTAAAAGCAAAAAATGGAGCTAATTTATCCATGATTCTTTATCCATGAACGCATTTGATTGCAGAAATGAGTGTGTTGTGTATGTCGTAGGCTCTGAAGTGTTCTTCCATGCACATTCCTTCTATCATGAGATTTATTTAACAAAAACATGAGACATGATATTGAAGAAATAATATGCTTTATTTTTATTGAGTCATACAGGTAACACTGATTGCTTAAATTAATGAATTGTAAAGCAGATGTGTAAAAACCCATCCCTGTGGAATAATTATGAATAATGAGAACTGGGTTAAAGTTAAAGGGCCTCACCTTAACTACATATTTTGTTGTAATTGCAGCATGACTAACCTTGTAAACACTAAATCATAGCTTACAAATAGAATTACAGATTTGCAAACATGATGTTAACATAGGCTAATATGTCAATGCTAAAGCTGTTTAGTAAGTGCCATATTGCTTTGGTCACAAGCTATAAGTTGGTCTCATGTGGCACATCTGACCAATGTAAGTAAACGCTAGTTGACATGAAGCCTGTTTGAGATGCAAGCTGACGTAAAACAGATTTTGTTTTGGTTACTCTCTATATGTGTTCTGGTGTCAAGATTAGTCCACTTCCTCAATGGTAGGACCAGAGGAGGAACCACTTCCTGCCCCTCCAGGAAATCCCCCAGGCATTCCACCCGGCATTCCACCTGGCATGCCACCTGTGCCCTGATAGAGCTTGGTGATGATGGGGTTGCACACTTTTTCCAGCTCCTTCTGTTGGTGCTCGTACTCATCCTTTTCTGCGGTCTGTAGCACAGGACATAAGAAGTCTTTCAGAAGATTCTCTTTGTTTTGTGAGGTGACTCATTGCTTAATTCCTCTCTCTGTTACTGGAGGCACACCAACATTTGGGTACAATGGGGGTGGAGGCACACCTTAAGAAAAATTTGCTTTTCACTACTCCTAACTAACTTTGCTTTTCACTACTAATGAAAATACAGTTGTTCATTGTTTGTTCATGTTAGTTCACAGTGCATTAACTAATGTTAACAAGATTTTAATAATGTATTAGTAAATGTTGAAAATAACATTAACAAAGATTAATAAATGCTGTAGAAGTGCAGTTCATTATTAGTTCATGTTAACTAATGTAGTTAACTAATGTTAACTAATGAACCTTATTGTAAAGTGTTACCGTAAAGTGTTACCGTTTTATTGAACATTGATGGAGCATCAGATTTTGTGTGAAAATAAATTATATAAATGTATGAGGTGGCAAGGTGGTCCTTTTACCCCTTACATGGGGTAAAGGGCTCACTCGTATGGGGCAAAAGGGACAAAGTATTGATACAAATACTTTATTTTAAAAAATAAAATAATTTATTTTCGTTAAATAAATATATACTGCCATTAAAATGTTCATTAAAGTAAAGAATCTGAAAGCATTGAAGGAGATCCCATAAAAATTTAATATAGCTTTACAGTAGTAACAATAAATGATACTTTATTATATGATATGATTAATATCATGTGTTTAAATATGATGGTTTCATTATAAATATGGTGATTATCTCTTAATCTCTTAAGTTATCTCTTACATAATTAAAATATCACTTACATATCTTAATATATGATATTTACCATCTGAATCTAACCATGTCATGTCAACAAATGGAGAAGTCGGCCAGCTATTTATTACCATGTTAATTATTGTGCCTTTAGTCCCAATAGCAAGGGCACCTTTTACCCTAAATACCATACTTTTACATATTCTTCCGTTATTGAAAAACTCAAAATCATTAATAAGACCTTTGTCTCAAAATATAGTCAATAATTTTATCGATTCTCATTTGCTACATAAATCTACATTTAAAAAAAAAAACAAAACAAAAAAAAAACATTAAATATTAGATCAAATTAGCACAGAATCAACTTTGCGTTGCTTTCTGTGATCACATCAAGGATCAGCCAAATTTCCAGGTACATCATCAAATGCGGTTAAGAAAAGTGCTGAGGTTAATTTTTGTGCCTTCTAGTGGTTTAAAGGAGAATAAAGTCAAATACATCTTTACCTTGTGTGCCTTTAGCCCCATTGTACCCTACATATTTTTTAACACTCTTGATTCAACTCATCAGCTAATTATTAGACTCCAAGAACAGAAATAGGTCGGTTAGACAATTGAGACATCCAAAATGTGTACTGTAGGACCAAGGATGGGAAACACTGGCTTAATGATCTCTTTAGAGGGTTTTCACACATGAAATAGTTAATCCTGGGACATTCTAAACCTCAGAAAAATTGCTTATCTTGTTTTGTGTTTCACACTGCTTATAATTTACCCAGGATTTACAGTTAACACTGTACATTCCTAAACACTGGGTAACGTTTTTATTCACATACTTGCAGTGTGAGTGTCAACAACTGGATGAAGACAGCACACGACCTGTTTACATAAAGACAATAGCATTTCGCAACCTCGTATTATATATTGCTGACTCTACCATCAGGTTTTTCCTGAATGGACTTTTCAGACTATAAATGTAAGAATAATTTCTTTGTTACTCCAATGTTTTTCCATCACTATTTAAATATTTTCCCCCTCAAACACTGAAACTACTATTTATACAAAAGTGTTTCTGTCATTGTCCAAAGCACCTGAATATGAGGCATATAATTGGGTGTTTATTACTAAGTATCTTGTCATAACATTCTAACACCACATTGTTTCAAACTGTCCCCTTTTGGCACCACAATGCAGATAGGGGTTTCATAACCTGGGTTAAAAGTGGTACTAACTCTGATTCTAAATAATGTTTCTCTACCTGGGGTTAAAAACAGGGTTTAGAACATTGATTTCACAGTGGGAAAGGCCAATTTGTTGGGTGAAATACTCTGGGTGGTTACACAAAACGATTTCACTTCCCCAAGGTGATCCTTCAGTGACAAACATAACTGAAAGGGATAGCCTTAATCCTGTAAACAAGTGTAACCTGTAGACATTGACATGTACATTGTGCAGTTTTTAGGATGTTACCTACCTGGTTTCTGTCTAGCCAGGCTATGACCTCATTGCATTTGTCAATAATAGTTTTTTTGTCCTCTGCACTGATCTTATCCTGCAGCTTGTCATCCTCCACAGTGCTCTTCATGTTAAAGGCCAGGGACTCCAAAGTGTTCTTGGCGGTGACCTTCTCCTTCTGAGCTTCATCCTCTGCTCTGTATTGGTCGGCCTCCTGTACCATACGTTCAATGTCTTCCTTGCTCAAACGACCTGAAAGAAGCAGAAAAGATTAGCAGGAAACTAACGGTGAAAACTAAGACCATTTTTGAACTCCAGAGTTCTCTGGAGTAAATGAGTGTGAAGTCAACTCTTTATCCAAGGTCAGAACAAGTTATTCTACCTTTGTCATTAGTAATAGTGATCTTATTCTCTTTGCCAGTGCTTTTGTCCACTGCAGACACATTGAGAATGCCATTGGCATCAATGTCGAAGGTAACTTCAATCTGTGGCACACCACGAGGAG
The DNA here is from genome assembly GCA_039654765.1 of Mylopharyngodon piceus. Classification (NCBI taxonomy): domain Eukaryota; kingdom Metazoa; phylum Chordata; class Actinopteri; order Cypriniformes; family Xenocyprididae; genus Mylopharyngodon; species Mylopharyngodon piceus. Next base: position 21,847,053 of record CM077447.1, read on the forward strand.
CGGGAGGGATGCCTGTCAACTCAAATTTGCCAAGAAGGTTGTTGTCCTTTGTCATGGCTCTTTCTCCCTCAAATACCTAGGGATGAGAAAATCAAAAATCTTAAACAGACTCCAATTGGTTACAAATGCCTCAATGGCTTTTGGAAGAACTGATGTCAACATCTCAACTGTTTCAAGGACCTTCCTGAATAGTCAAGCATTGCTGGTCACCAGCACATGTTATCTTTTGGACATTGGTTTGTTGGTGTTTAACATGTTTTACCAGCAAGCCTTCCCTAGTCAGGCAGTTTCATTTGAAGGCCATACTGGTTGACTATTATTCTTTGCTGGTGAACTATGATGAGCTGGACCTGTACCAAACCAGCTTGGAAATGAAAATTCATGCTGATCCGACCTGGGATGTTCAGAATGGGAGGAAGACCAAGTATGTATGGGTCTACAACAACTTCTTTCATTTACCTGGATCAGTACACCGGGCTGGTTGTCTGAGTAAGTGGTGAAAGTCTGGGTTTGCTTGGTGGGAATGGTGGTGTTCCTCTTAATTAGCACAGTCATGACACCACCAGCCGTCTCAATGCCCAGAGAGAGAGGAGTGACGTCCAACAGCAACAGGTCTTGGACATTCTCTGATTTGTCACCTGCTAAGATGGCTGCCTGGACAGCTTGGTGGGATTTGAGGAAAGATTAGTATGTCAAAAAACAAAAGTGATTACTAATCCATCTATAGTGCAGCCAGCTGGGTAAAAACAACCCAACGCTGGGTTTGTCCAATTTTGACCCAGTGCTGGGTTGCCAAATAACCCAAATTGGGTTGTTTTTAACCCAGCATTTTTTAGAGTGTTGAAATCAACCCTCTTACCTGCTCCGTAAGCTACTGCTTCATCAGGGTTGATGCTTTTGTTAAGATCCCGCCCATTAAAGAAGTCCTGAAGCAGTTTTTGGATCTTCGGAATGCGAGTGGAGCCACCAACCAGCACAATGTCATGGATCTGCGCCTTGTCCATCTTGGCATCCCGCAATGACTTTTCCACCGGTTCCAGCGTACCGCGGAACAGGTCGGCGTTGAGCTCCTCAAAACGTGCTCTGGTAATGGAAGTGTAGAAGTCAGAACCTTCAAACAGAGAGTCAATCTCAATGCTGGCTTGCGTGCTGGAGGAAAGGGTACGCTTGGCCCGCTCACATGCTGTCCGTAGGCGACGGACTGCACGTTTATTGCCGGTGATGTCTTTCTTGAATTTGCGCTTGAACTCGGCAATGAAGTGGTTGACCATTCGGTTGTCGAAGTCCTCACCACCCAGATGGGTGTCACCTGCAGTAGACTTGACTTCAAAAATGCCATCCTCGATTGTCAGAATGGACACGTCAAATGTTCCACCACCCAAATCAAAGATGAGGACATTGCGCTCACCACCAACCTGTAGTGAATTGTGGCCATAAAGCAGCAGTTTAACCCTCCTAACTCTTTAACCTTACTGTACCGAAAGTTAATCGGTGTGAGGCTGGACAACAAAAATGCCTACAAACACTTTATCAAAACATCTTTACAAACCAGTTAAGCATGTGTACCAAGTTATATATAAAGCCCTGAACTATGTAAAGTATAGCTCAGGATGTCTATATACCTTTTTATCCAATCCATAAGCAATAGCAGCTGCTGTTGGTTCATTGATAATACGAAGGACATTAAGGCCGGCAATGGTTCCAGCATCCTTGGTGGCTTGGCGCTGAGAGTCATTAAAGTATGCAGGCACTGTAATAACTGCATTTGACACTGCCTGAAATAAGATCAAATCTTCATTAGCATGATTCAGAATGGCACAGTGATTAGCATCAAGTGTGATAAAAACCACCAAGTTTGGCTTCTGCAAAAGTTGCATAGCTCCCTGAAGTCCATGTCTCACTCAGAGATGTTTTATTGGTTGTGTAAAGGATTATATTGGATTTGATTCTGATAAACCCAGTGGCTTATACATACTAGTGCATATTAAAAAATAAATAAATAAATAAATAAATAGTGGAGGAGAGATTTTTGTGATTAATAAGGAAAGAATCTTTGCATTAATTATGATTACAGTTCACTTTTTTCAATATCATTTTGTTCATGAAGAAACAGTAGATGCTTTCAGGAAAATGTATTTTAAAAAATGCAAGTTTTTAAGCAACACAGGTTCACAAAAACAACCTTGTTGACACTGAAGATTGTTATCAAGTTGACATCCTTCCTGGAAACCAGCAATAACCAAAGTCAAGGTATAATTCAAACTTCAAAATGTTTTAGAGATTTCAGATCATAAAACGTGTGCTGCAGAATCAGATATTAATCTGCGGTAAATTTCTCAAAACCACTCTAACTGTAAGCATCACTAAAAGATAAGATGCATAAAAGCTGTGTTTGCAAATCTTTGCACTCATGCTGTAGAGATAGTCTTTGCTACAGTACTTGGGTTTCTCTGGTTTCGTTTGGTGTGTCCTACTAAAGTATGTGATCAATAAGTCAAGATTCTTTTTAGTTTGCATTTAGCAAAATTCAAGGAAAGGCTTCAAATGTTGTACACATTTTCTCATGAATTTAATGACAATGTGATCTCTAGGGTGATATGTTTTCTGTAGCTAGGTCATCCATTTCCTGTATGCTTGAATGCACATTAATGTGACCCTGGACCACAAAACCAGTCATAAGTCGCACGTGTATATTTGTAACAATAGCCAACAATACATTGTATGGGTCAAAATTATCGATTTTTCTTTTATGCCAAAAAATATTAGGATATTAAGTAAAGATCATGTTCCATGAAGATATTTTGTAAATTTCCTACCGTAAATATATCAAAAATTTATTTTTGTAAGTAATATGCATTGCTAAGGACTTCATTTTTACAACTTTAAGGCGATTTTCTTAAAATTTTGATTCCAGATTTTCAAATAGTTGTATCTCGGCCAAATATTGCCCTATCCTAACAAACCATACATCATTGGAAAGCTTATTTATTTAGTATAAATCTCAATTTCAAAAAATTGACCCTTATGACTGGTTTTGTGGTCCATGGTCACATATGTAACAACCTAAATGTAAAAGCACTTATTTAAAATGCTTTTTCATAGTTCTAATCACCTTGCCTAGGTAAGCCTCAGAGATCTCCTTCATCTTAGTGAGGACCATAGAAGACACCTCTTCAGGGTAGAAGGTCTTCATCTCCCCTTTGTACTCCACTTCCACCTTGGGCTTGCTACCATCATTGATCACCTTAAAGGGCCAGTGCTTCATGTCAGACTGAACCACTGGGTCATCAAAGCGTCGACCAATCAGGCGCTTGGCGTCTGTTGAACCAATAAAGATGGATGTAAAAGGCAAAGTGGCAACAAACAAGCATTGCTTTAAAAACTGCTACTGGTTTCTGCTGGGAAAGACTCACTTGAATTACAGCATTAGCATTATAGTAACTACAATGCCATCTAATGGAGAATAGTAACATTGTCAATGTCAACATTGTCAGTGTCAATGTCAATCTTTCATTCTCTTTCTCAAGTAAAATGCATTATGTTCTGGTAAATACTGTTATGGACTGCCTTACCGAACACTGTGTTGGTGGGGTTCATGGCAACTTGGTTCTTGGCTGCATCTCCGATCAGCCTTTCGGTGTCTGTGAAAGCGACATAGCTGGGGGTCGTTCTGTTCCCCTGGTCATTGGCGATGATCTCCACCTTTCCATGCTGGAAGATTCCCACACAGGAGTAGGTGGTGCCCAAATCAATACCCACTGCTGGACCTTTTGACATCCTGTCTGGACCAGATAACCAATGGTGATTTTAGTAAAGTATCTGAATAAAGTATTTTTAGAATGACAGGGAAAGAATGTTACTTTCTTGTATATGCAAGGTTATAAAGTACACATAAAATTAGTGTACATTTTTTTTCTTTTTTATAAACAGTTCTACAGTATTGAGTCACCAAGAAAAAAAAAAATGCTATTACACGACTGCATTTACAGGTAATTTAACTTTTAAACCATTTAATGCATTGTTTGCATAAATTATGCAACTTTTTACAGAACATTCATTCTCAAGTGAGAAACAGACATTTTAAGCTTAACAAATGTACCACAGAGATTAACAAGTAAATGATCTCAAAACAACTTTGCATAAATGTAATTACATTATTAATAATAATTTGATTTTATAAATATTATTAAAATTAAAAAACAAAAATTATTCTGTTAATTTTTTTTTTAAAAAAGACAATGCATATTAAACATGAATAATCGACAAAAAAAAAAAAAAAAGGTCAATCTCTAAATATATAAAATATGTATAGGCCAACTGGGGCACGTTTCTAGCTACATCCACATTTGTGCTGTAATCATGCTGCCCTGTGCTGTCAGCTGCTTTAGAAAGCACTAGATTGCCTGCTTGGCTGCATGCCATGACCAACACTCTCACTCTCACTCACTCTCTCTCTCTCTCTCTCTCTCTCTCTCTCTCTCTCTCTCTCTCTCTCTCTCTCTCTCTCTCTCTCTCTCTCTCTCTCTCTCTCTCTCTCTCTCTGTGTGTGTGTGTGTGTGCGCTGTGTAACAGCAAACTGTGAAGTTCTGTCACCACACTTCTTACTCAATAATTAATTCTAATTTATTATTCTAATTCATTATAAAAACAGAATATTGTCTTCTTTATCTTTAAACATTATGAAATTCAAGGCCTTAAACAGGTCAGTATACAAGAGCGACTGGAGGTTTCATTCCCACTTAACTCTTGCAGAGCAAATCAAATGAAGGATTTTAGGAAAATCATCTTAGATGAAAACATAGGCCTGACAAAGAAGCAGGCTGTTTGTTACAGGAAAGCTGATGTCATAAGACAAGAGCACATTGGCAGTTAAGAGACACAAAGGGCCTAGTGCTGAAGGGGTCATGTGACCTGAAAAATCCCCATGATTTGCTGCATCTGCATGTGTGGCAGATATTTTTAGTTTTTACGTTAATTTTAGTTTAATATTTAATAATTTCTTTATGTGCTTTTGTCATTTTATTATTATTATTATTTTAAATATTGCTATTTAAGTTTAATTTATTTTATTTATAATTTTAAACTAAACATAATATAAACTTATATTTATTTTAATATTTTATTTCAGCTTTATTTCAATCAACAGAAATGTTTTAGTTTAGTTTGTTAATGATAATAATATATGAATTTCTTAACAAAATTAAAACTTATAATAATAATAATAATAATAACAATAATACTTGATAATTATGTATTTAATATTTCAATTGTAACATTTTATACATAATATTATAAATTATTTTTAATTAAAAAGTGACATGCATGCAAACTTCAATACTGTTTAAAAATGAATTCCAGGATGCACCTAATGACATTGCTAAATGTATATATATATATATATTTTTTTTTTATTATTTTTTTTTTTTTGCAAATAATTTTGTAATTCCCATTCTACTTTTGTGTTATTTCATACAGTTTTGATTACTTTACTATTTTTCCAAAACGTGAAAATAATAATAAAAAATGGGTAGGTGTGTCAAAATTTTCATCTGTGTATTCCATACATAAATGTGTTCCTCCTTCTACCTCAAATGTTTCCTGGAGCTTCCCCAGAAGAGAATATTTTAGATGTCCCTCTGTTTTTTCTTTTTAAATGACAAATTTCTATTCCTATCACAAAGTAAATAATAAGCTCAAGTTATTTTTTCATCTGGGAATTCCTTCTTATATACGTTTCACATGCTCAGTTTATTGTGGGATTTGACGGATGTAAGCATAATCAGTCCAGTTTGGCCTAGAACACACACATTTGCTTTGTTTTAGCAGTGTATACATTAGAAAAAAAATTAAAATATTAATGCAGAACTGCCAAAAGTGTCCATATCTAAAACAGACAGAACAGAACACCAAGCCAAGCCTCTTGCGTTGCTTGAAAGAAAACTTTTACCTTACTGAAAAAGTTGTAGCTGAGAGATAACGAAGTGTAACGTGTGTCCTTTCCCTTAGCACGGGGTCTACCCTCGGCCAAAGCCCTGCTAGAGCGTGTCCTGGTGCCTTTTGCACTCCTGCACTGCTGGACTCAGAGGCAGAAGCCCTGGACTCTTCTGTGTATATAGCCACGGCAGCCGAATAGATTCCAGCATGCAGTCACCTGACCCACAGCGCAGAGAAAGTTCCAGGCTGCAGTTCTCATGTGCTGTAGTCTCGCCAGCCAAACGTCTGCCATTTAGAGCAAGCACAGCGAGTTAACAACCAACTGCTAATACCAAGGCAGTGCAACACAAAAGACACTGGTTTCCATTCATGGGGAGTTTCAGACTTCATTAAGTATGACACAAACTCAATAAGTGCAGTGTCCTCATCTTTTTTATTTTTTTTATTTTGCAGATTAATGTACTTTTGAGATCTTTTTGTGGTGCTTTTTGTCTCAAAATGCCCAGTGGTGCTGTAGCATGTTAGATAAACACATGCTCTCACAAGATAAGTTCATCAGACAGTGTTAAGCACTGAAACACTTACGAATAAGATGTTCTTGTAAGGATACGTCTGCTAAAAACAAAGTTAATCCAAAACAATGTATGTGCATATAACACTGTATGCAAATATGACATTTTCCACTCATAGCATACAAAATATTTAACAAACTGAGATACTTAAAGGGTTATTTCACCCAAAAATGAAAATTCTGTCATTAATTACTCACCGTCATTTTGTTCCAAACCCGTAAGACTTTCGTTTATCTTTCGGAACACAAATGAAGATCTTTTTGATGAAATCTGAGAGATTTCTGTCCCTACATTGACAGCTAAGCAACTACCACTTTGACACTTCAAAAAGTTCATAAAGAGATCGTAAAACTAATCCAAATGAATTGAGTGGTTTAATCCACATTTTCTGAAGAGACTCGATCGCTTTATATCATGAATTTAGGCTTTTATTCACGTAAACCTTCATCAACGCACATATCAGCTGTGGTAAACGGAAGCTCAAGCATGTTTGCTTGACTTGCGAGAAACAATGAGGTTCATTCTTGCGTGTTATGCAGCACATTTGAGCTTCCGCAAGAACCAATAAGGTTCATTCTCGCGCATCAAGCAGGTTTTGTTGAGCTTCTATTTATGTTCGCTGATCAATGTTAATATGTGAATAAAATACTAAATTAAATCTGTTCATCATAAAAAGTGATTGAGGCTCTTCAGAATATTTGTACTAAGCCGCTCAATTCATATGGATTAATTTTACAATCTCTTTATGAAATTTTTTAAGCGTCAAAATGGTAGTTGCATAGCTGTCAATGGAGGGACAGAAATCTCTCAGATTTCATCAAAAAGATCTTCATTTGTCTTCCGAAGATGAACGAAGGTTTTTACGGGTTTGAAACGACATAAGGATGAGTAATCAATGACAGAATTTTTACTTTTGGGTGAACTAACCTGTTAACCTTCAGAAAATGTTGGTGATCAACATAAGGGGGATGAATTAATTTTTATTTTATTAGCTGTTTTGACTTCTATATGAGGTTGGCAATTTTTTCAACTTTGTTAGCTTCTGTAAATACAGTTGAAAACCCCAATTTGTGTGATTAAATAATAACTTCTGACTATAAGTAACTTTGCAACTACATTTCAACTCCCAGTCATTAGACTATCAGTAGAATGTTAAGTTAGGGTTAGGTGTTAGGGTTCGGGTTAGTAGAATTAGTTGACATGTACTTGCAAAGTTACTTATAGTTAGTAGAATGTCTAAAGTGGACCAATGAAATAAAGTGTTACCAAAAACATTTTATATTTCCCATTAATTAAAGAAAAGTTTTTTTTGAGAATTTTTCTTACAATAACTTTGGTAACAGTGTCCACCCTGAGCTTGATGAATACGGTCAAAACTACAATATTTGTAAAAATCAAGAAAAAGTCCAAATTATATCAGTCACTGTGCGTCAGATTTTTAAGGAACGTTACATATAATAAATTGTGTCGTAACAGGGTTGCACTGATATTATGATTCTTGGTTTGTACCCTGTTCATGGAAAGTGCCATGAATCATAGCTCAGCTTTAACTAATAATTTAGAGAAATAAAAAAAAGTCATATTCAAATCACCACACTTTATTTCACAAGAATATTTAACGGCTACCAAGCATGAGTCTATTCTTTATGAAGTGACTCACTAGAAACTGACAGCTTAAATGTCACATAGTAATCTTAAAATAAAACACTCACTCTCAGTATCACACATACACGCACACACACTGGTTCATGAATGACACTTCTTACTGAAAATACACAGCTAGATTCATTCATTCTGTTTAACATCGCAGTGTCTTTACATTATTGCTACATTAATTAAAACATTAATAAACATGATGTGCAAACTTCAAAATGTAATCCAAACATCAGTGGGCAGCATCAAAATTACAGCACCCGTTCCCCAAAACATGTTGGTCAGTCATTTAATTCTCTTAGAAAACACTCTTCCTGAATGTGTCATATAGTGTGTCAATTCTTAATAAATAATAACCAAATGTTATGTGCAATATTTCCATATCTCCAAATGTACACTTTATTTTGTGCCTCTTACATAATAAAAACCAATGTAGTGTGGTCTCAGAGTGAAGGGTGTCCTGGTTCAATGTGCTATTTCTGATCAGTACATACTTGAGCACTCTACGATTGGTAAGACAACACCACAGAGGGTCTTCTAGAGCTTCTCAGAACTGAGCCCATGTTTCTATTATTATATTGTGCTGTAAAATACGTAAGCACTATTTTTCTAAGACTGAATAATATTCACAGGTCAGGTCTCAGATCAGCAGTAAGGATTTCGGTTTTCTGTGTTTTTCCAGTCATTGCGCACTACAAAATCCTGTTCAAAATAAAGCGAATTTTGATGTTGCAAACTTAATACGCTTAATCAAATCTTCAATACTATCAAAAATCTGTTAAATTCCAGAATGCTACTTATATTTTCAAGCATGGTCAGGGTAAATGGTTAAATAAAAGTCTTATTTGATTATCTTAGATTGGTTAAATTAGTGTTTTGCTGTAACTCTGACACAATAATAAAAGCCTTATAAACTAAGATCAAATACTGAAGGAACTGTTTGGAAGGAGACCATCTTGTTCCTGTACAAAACTCTGGTTAAAAGCAGCATCCTTCTTTGGAGTAAAATTCCCACTGGATTCCCAAAATCCCACTGGAGCATAGAATTTTTCCACGAGTTTCTGTCAACAAGATTGTGTCCTGAAAAATTCCATGCAGGCCTTCTCAGGAAAAAAGGTTACGGAGCTGATATAAGAAATGGTCCTCTTTGCTCTTACGTGTGCGACAGAGGCCGCTCAAATAGTCCCAGGATGAGCGTTTGCAGTAGTTGTAAAATTGTTCCTCAGCTTTTTTCAGGGTGCTGTTCAGGTCAAGCTTGCCCTGCAGACTGACCATGACAGCATGGTTAGATTCTCGTGCTTCATGAATGAAAACAATGCATTATACAATGGCCTCAAAACATATTTAGAGACTTAAAGGTAGGGTAGGCTATTTTTTTATAAACACTTTTTGTTATACAGTAATATAGTTGAAACTTTCTGATAGCAATCGATAATAGAAGTGGTCTAAATATATAAATATATCTAAATATATGGAAAGCATCTTCTGTGGAAGTCTCAGGGCCAAAAAATGTTCATCCAATCATTGCATCCAACCTGCCTTTCAACATATGTATTTCCATACCTCCACACACCCTGCTTGCGCAGACATCACACGTCATCAGTGCGTTCTCTCGTGATGCTTTGGATCATGTGTTTTGGAAGAGGTGTGGCTTTGGCGATGCTCTCAAGGAAGGGTGGGATCTAATGCTTTCAAAGCCTGCTATTGTTAGCAAAAATTTAATTCCCCCGAAATAGCCTACCCTACCTTTATGTCACACTAAAAATGTATGAATGCCATTGCATGAGATACAACATATCAAATCAATTGGTATTCATTTTAAAGAGAGATAGCAGTTTGTAACAAAACACTGCACAAAAATAAATTTTCTACATTTATTTATTTATTTATTTATTTATTTTTAAATTTTCTTTCTTTAAGACAAAAAGTATTTAGACACACTAAAAATTTAGACATTTTTAAGTTTGACTTTTGTGTTAAAGGTGCAATATGTAATATTTCTCTCTCCGCTAGAAGTCGCTAGAGGCCTATTCAAAACAAAGGCGTAGCTTGATGACGCCAAGTTTGAGTGTGGAATCTTGGGACATGTGGTCTTCACCTCGACGGCCGGTGGAAAAGAATTGGGATATGACTCGGGAAGAAATCATAATCATGGATGCGATTATTAAAGTTACTGTAGTATGAAGCAGTGCAGGACCGAGTGTTGTGGGAGCTGAACGAGGCCGCTGGAGCGATTGCGCAACACACGCCGCAAGCAGCGGAACTTTTATTATGCCGCAGTCGCCGGCGCCGCTTTCACTTTTCTGGTCATGAGTATGAGGTAACGCAGCTCTGTTTATCATATTAGATACATTTGAGTGTGTTGAAAATGATGTTATAATGTTACTCTGTGCGTTCACTCGGCGGCTGCTGTGAGACACTGTTGCACACTGCAGTAAGCGAGATCGATTTTAGAATATCATATTAAATGCTGGATGGCTTGTGTTGATAAATGGCATGCAATTAATTTTAAAACGTATTGTATGATGGAGAAAATGCTGTATTACTGTTGCTAAAAATAAAGCTGCATCTGATTATGCTGTGTTAGCTACTTGTCAAAATAGTGTTTTTCTCTGAGGCATAGTAAAGCATGGTACTCGCAAAAAATCAAGAAAATTTGATTTAAACAATAAGACTAAACGTGTTGAGCTATATAACAACAACAATTAGTTTTCTGTCTGTAAATATATCAAAACAGTTGTTCCCTTGCCTATTAAAACATGTAAATATTAAAGCGTCTTTGGTGTTTCCATGGTTTCTACAAAATAAAACCGGAAACTGAGGGTAACGCGGGTATGACGCAATTGACAGGCGACTCCTCACACGTCCCGGAGCCTTGGTTAAAATTGCAATTTTCTCACGATTTACAAATAGTTGCAAACATTTGGGATATTGTAAGTACTCAAGTGAACAAAATATATAACACTGGCCTAGAGATTTTTGGATATTTTACTGCAAAATTATTACATATTGCACCTTTAAAAGCACATTTTGGGGCCACTATATGTTGATGAAGGATTTTATATATATATATATATATATTTAATTTTTTTTTTTTTTTTTCAAATGAATCATTACAAATCTGTACAAACTTGTACACACACACCTGCTGGTAAACTGTATGAGCTGAACCTCGTTCCTGCAGCTGAGTAAAGTGTCTCTGTTCTCCAGCAAGATGGTGGCACACATGAAGAGTTCAAAGGTGAAGTCTGTGTTTACAGCATGTAGCTCCTTCACAGGTTCCTCCTCTGGAGATCACAAAGTCATAAATCAAGAACATTTAGTATTCAAGTAAGTAAAATTCATTTATATATCACATTTAAACACAGCAAAGCTGACCAAAGTGCTGAAAAAAGAAATTACACAATATGACATGCATAATACAAAAAGTAGTGATTATCTGCTCGTTTTGTATACAAAAACGAGTGTGTTAGAAAACATGAAGTCATCTTTTCACCAGCAATTATGTTGATTTGGGCATTTGGGATTGCTAAAACGTCTTTGAAAGGCATCAAATGTTTAAAGGCGACATGAAACGGAAGTTGCTATAGTCTTTTCTTCCCTGTTATGACACAAGTCCGAGTGAAACAGCTTCTCAAACAAGAAAAAAAAAAAAAAAAAAATGTAGAGCATGACTTGATTCTGTTCATATGGAATTAATTGGATTGTTATAGTTTGCTATTGGTCAATGGCATGTGAGTGACAGATTGTCCGCCCACATGCTAGTAAAAACATGACCAGAGAAAAGAAGAGATGTTGCTGCAAGACGGAAGGGGATATTATTTAGCTTTATGTTATTTAAGTTTAAGAGGGCACATGAATTAAATAATAATAATAAATCATTCATGATAAATACTGTAAAACTCCATGAAAAATAAGAATTGTCCATTTTGATTGAGAGACCAGAAAAGGTGGTTGAAAGGACTCTTACCCAGGCTGTGTTTGCGCGCCAGTCTCTCCTGATATCGAGCACGATCCACCTGCTGTGAGATGAGCTCCAGGTGATCACAGCTGAGAATCTCAAACAGACGCAGAGCATCGCTGTGCTCAAACTCCCGCTGGAAACCCAACAGAAGCCACCTGAATGGAAGACAAAGACAAAACGTATAAAGTCACAGAAAGAGAAGGAAAACGAGAGAGCAAAAAAGAAAACCGAAACACACCTGTGACAAAATGTGAGTCTTTCCATGTTATCTGTGACCAGATGAGAGTGTAGTTGAGGATCCAGTTCTTTTAGTAAAGCAGCTTCCAATTCTGATAAACATCATAGCAGAAACAGCATTTGACCGTTATTACCAATGAATCCAGACAGTAATCATGGGCCATTATAACTGCTAAAATCAGATCTTAACAGTTTGGAAAAACCAAGGAAACCCACCCATTTTGCGATATAGTCCATCAGCACGGAAGTCTTTGGAAAACTTCTCCATGTAGCAGGAGAAGCTCCAGTAAGTGTCCACTTCTGAGTCGAGAACCTCTAGAAAGCGACTGCATAGGTCATTCATACCCTGAGCGTAACTTACTTCTGCAAACCGGAGAAAAAAAAAACTGATTAAAGGGATAGTTCATCCAAAAATTACAATTCTGTCATAATTTTCTCACCCTCAAGTTGTTCCAAACCGTATGAATTTCTTTCTTCTGCTGAACACAAAATAAGTTATTTTGAAGAATGTTTGTAACCAAGCAGATCTCGCCTCCCATTGACTACCACAGTAGGAAAAAAAAAATATATATATTATGGTAGTCAATGGGGGGGCCGAGATCTGTTTGGTTACAAACATTCTTCCAAATATCTTCCTTTGTGTACAGCAGAACAAAGAAATGTATACAAGTTTGGAACAACCTGAGGGTGAGTAAATGATGATAGAATTTTTATTTTTGGGTGAACTATCCCTTTAAGGTTTGGAACAAATTATATGGAATACGGAAACACAGTACTTCACAATTTAACCACTAGGTGTCGCCCTTCCCAAGCAAACAAAACATCAGATCACAAACACCCAAATAGTAATAAAAGAGTTCAAAGGTTTGGGGTCAATAAGATTTTAAAAATGTTTTTGTAAGAAGCCTCTTCTGCTCATCAAGGCTGCATTTATTTGATCAAAAATACAGTAAATACTGTGAATATTATTACAATTTAAAATAATTGTTTTCTGTTTAAATTATTTTAGTGTAATTTATTCCTGTGATGACAAAGCTGAATTTTCAGCATCACTACTCCAGTCTTCAGTGTCACATGATCCTTCCGAAATCATTCTAATATGCTGATTTGATGCTCAAGAAACATTTCATCTTATTATCAACATTGAAAACAGCTTAATATTAAAACTGCTTAATATTTTTGCAGAAACCAGGATATATTTTTTTCAGGACTTGATGAATAGAAAGTTCAAAAGAACAGCATTTATTTGAAATCATTTTTTTATATATATAAATGTCTTTACTGTAACATTAGAACAATTATATCAAGTACTAATTTCTTAAAAAAAAAAAAAAAAAGACTCCAAAGTGTATTTACATACCTGGGTGAAAAGCAGCATATGTGATTAGGATATCTCTCAACACAAGCAGATTACCCAATCCTTCATTCCTGTGATGAAACACAAGTGATTAGAAGCTCTTTATTCTTTAAAAGACTGATTTAATTAAGCGGGTGTATTTTAACAGAGTAAAAACCACTTTATTACAATCATACTGTGCATACAATCATTCTATGTGTGCTGTACATTTTAAAAATTTGCTAGCAGCAAAAAAAGATTAGTAGTCGGCTATCAAGAAAATTTGATGTTGCTGCTACAAAATAGGTGGCATAATATAAACTAATATAAAAAATATATATATTAGTTTATATTATCATTTGTTCTATCAAGTTAGAGTACCATTCTTTTATTAAAAAATAGTGTTTACAACACTTAATGCATGATGAACTATACTTAAAAGCAAAATACATATGCTAAAAGTCAGTCTGAAAAGCATTAAGAGCTCATTTTTGCTAATATACCATTTATACCATTAAATATGTTTATTTTGTATGAGTAATTATTGTGTATACCTATATTTACAATTTGTTATATAATGTAATTATAATATGACTGTTCAGAAGCCAACACTGTGTCTTTGTGTTCTCCAGCAAGAGAATCTATTTGTGGATTTTGTATCTAGATACTAAATTCTGCTTCCAAAGTGAGTTAAGCTGACCGTACTCAAAACTAGTTACTGTTTAACCACAGTCCTGAGTGTTATTTATGTTGAGCTCCAAGGTTGTTTGATAAATTGGTGTGGCAATGACGTTTGCTTTGCGCTGGTAATGCAAATTGAGCTCTATATTTCACAACTCCATGTGGTTTGTGTAAATAGACATGAGAAAGGAATTATTGACTTTACTTTCTTCAGCAGAAATGAAGAAGGAACTGTGCTATTTGACACACACACACAAAAAAAAAGAGACAGAGACAGATGTTGTCATGCAATAATGGATTTATTTTAAAACTATATTGGTGTAAATTAAACACCAAAACAGAATTTTAAAACAGAATCATCAAGTCATGAAGATGAATAGACTTGCTGATTTATTTGTGTAGATCAAGATAGATTTATGTAGCCATAGAAGAATCAAACACGGAAATCTTAACAAGGAAGTCTTTCCTCCAGGAAAATGAACAGATATAATAATGTGTTCGATAATGAGCACCATAAAGCCATAACAATATGTGAACAATAAGACCCAACAAAATAACAGAACCATAAATATATTATTCTCCACCTTTCCTCTTACTAAAAGGCTTTGTCAAGATACTGTATAACTTCAAGATCAAAACAAAAAGGATTACATGGAAGCTTGTTTCCGCCACAGAATAAAAAAAAAAAAAATTAAAAAAAAATTGCAACTTCTTATCTCACAATTCTGACTTTTTTTTTCCTCTCGCAACTGCAAGGTTCTGTTTCACAATTCCGGAAAAAGAAGTCAGATTTGCAAGTTATGAACTTGGAATTGCAAGAAAAAAAGTCATAACTGTGAGATAAAAAAGAAAATTGCAATAAAATTTTTTTGCGAGTTTATATCACAATTCTGAGAAACAAAAGTCAGAATTAGACGTTATAAACATGGAATTGCGAGAAATAAAGTCAGAATTGTGATATATAAACTCTCGTGAGAAAATTGTGCAATTGTGAGAAAAATTTTGAAGAATTCTGAGACAAAAAGTCGCAATTAGCAAATGCTTCGATACCCTTTTCTGCATTTCATGACCAACATTTTCTTTATTTAGCATATTAAACAAGTTCTCACCGGTAGTAGGGAAGATCTCGGTCGGTTCGAGGAACATCTTTGTCAATGATGCGTATGGCCTCCTGAAGCTCTTCCAGGTCAAAGGTTACCCGTTCAAATAACACCTGCACATTTAAAATATGAACCAAAACTGAACTGACATATTGTACCTTCTTATTACACAACTATGTTTAATAGGGCTGCCCTTGACTAAAGATTTTTCTAGTCGACTAATAGTCGTTTATTTAAGTGATTAGTTGACTAATTGCACATGTATATTAAATACTAAGCCATATAAAACATAATAATGAGCCTAATCAGCGCTCAAGTGTGCGCATTAAGCTTGCCACAGCGCACCGGCAAAATGAATGATTATGAATGTGTCATGAAAAAAAAAAAAAAAAACAGCAAGGAGATTGTCTAAGCATTTTAATAATTTATTGATAATGTTTTCTGTTTTCAGCTGCAGAGATTAAGTCGACAATGTTTGACTCTTAATCTCATTATTGGACGCGCATTTATGCACGTTTCATATGGATTACATATTCTGAGAATATTTGTTTTGCACTTCAATTGGTTGACAATCACTTGACATTTCAAGCTTTCTATAGATATTTCTCATGTTTGTGAGGCAATTATTTTTTGATGCACTCAAGTTCACAGAGACTGAGATGGCAGAAAGCGCATCTTGTTTGTTTTCTTTATTTTACAAAGGCACGTTTTCTTGTTATTGTGAGTTTACACAAGTAAAAGTTTCGAATGATGCATTACTCTTATCTGTAGGACCAAAAATGACTGAGTATTTGTTTCCACAGTTTTCAGAGAAAAATGCAAGTGATTGCACCTGCGCCTGCAATAAGCGCGCTATACTTTAGCTTCCACTCTCTGCTTGGATATACGCTTAATAATAGCGCACATTTATCTAGGTTAATGTTACGTTAAAGCGAGCAGCCATGTAAAGTTGCTATTACATACATGTTTCAAATGATATGCTATATATGAGTTTGATGGATAACATTTGCATTTCCTTCCCGGCATACTGTAATTACCAAAAGGACCCGCCATTAACGATCTGTCCCTCACAGACTCTGTGACTTCGCCACAAGGTTTTTTTCCTTTTTCTGCGACTAACCGACTAATAAAATTTTTCGTCAACTAAGCCTCTTCTAGTCGACTAACGATTATTCGAATATTAGGGGGCAACCCTAGTGTTTAATATTGTGAAAGCTTTTGGGGCCCTATCATACATCTGGCACAATGCGACGCCAGGCGCGACGCAAGTGTTTTTTGCTAGTTTCAGCCCGACGCAGTTATCATTTTCACATCCTGTGCCACGTTGTTTAATTAGCAAATGCATTTGCACCCATTTGTGCGTCCATGGGCGTGCTGGTCTGAAAACGAGGTGTGTTCAGGCACATTGTTGGCGCGTTGCTATTTTGAGGCAACTGAAATAGAGTGTACCAAATAGAGGGACGCGCAGCAGCACACATACATGCCAAATATTAAAAATAAAAGGATTACAATGTAAAAGATTATTATTGTGTGAAAAGAGAAAAATGCTTTGGTGGAATCCAGCTTTTCCCGTAGATGGTCTACTCGCGCACGAGCAGATCCGTTTCCGCTTGCAAATTCCGCCAAGTAAATAGCGAATCCGCCATGGCGCGTATGCAACTGGATTTTAAAGGGAATAGGAGATTTGATTCTGACTGATTTATTGCACATTACGCCCAAAACACACCCAATTCTCATTAAGAGAACAGGGACAACACTTTTAGACCATTTTTCCCGTTGTTAAACTAGCAAAAGTGGATTCGGACACGACCTAAGCGCTTTAGACCATGCACTTAGATCATTAAAATAGGGCCCTTTGTCTTTTTAATTAAAATACAATACATTTTATATCACCAAGCCCTTTTATTTTTCAGCCCCTCCAACCACTTGACAACTGTAAAGCCTCACATATGGTATATCGTTTAGAAAGTAGTTAAGCTGGTAGTTTTACCTGAGCCTGCAGTTGCAAAAAGGACATCTTCTCTCGGGCCTCTTCTGACTGATACTGTTGCTGATTCTGCTCTCTGTCCTGCCTCTGGTCAAAAAACTTGACTGCTGTCAATAGTTCAGCTGGAAAATAAACAGACAAGACAGAAAAGAAAAGAAAAGAAAAGAACATTTATTTATTATTAGTTGTGGTTCAACATCACCACAACTTGTCAGTTATGCATGTATATATATCAGAGGTTTTCAACATCAAGACTGAACATTTTATTGCAGTTGGTAAGGGTGATAAGGGCAAACTGTTCCATATTAAAAGTGTTTGTTCTGCCTTGTAATATGATTTACCATCGGTGCCATTAAGACGCAGACGAACAGCTCCAGGAAGCAGCTGTTGCCACTTCCTCTTCATGACCTGATAGCGCACCGCCATCTGCTCCAGCAGTAGGTGGCGCTCCAGAGCTGTAGAGCTGCAGGGGTACATCCCAAACAGAAAGCGCCATACCTGACCCCGTTCGTCAGGTGACACACCACCTGATTCACACAAACAGGACACAAGACAGACATTTGAAGATGATTAGCAGGTGTAATATGAACACATGGCTCGGGATATTCGCTATTTCACAATGTCAGTTCCTTTTATTCTTCAAGTATACTGACTATTTTTGAGAGTTGTACTTTACAGGAAATGTTAAAAAAAAATGTTTAAAGAATGCAATGCATTTTCAGTGGAAAAGTTGAGAGAAAAACGGTAAACTTTAAATTAAAATAAAAAAAAAATAATATAAATAATAAAAAATATGATTAAACTAAATTAACACTTTGAACAGGTAAAAAAATAATAAAATAAAGAAAATTGGTATAAAAAAATGAATACATAATAATAGAAAAAAATAATATAATAATATAATGTTAAATATATAAAAATATTTAAATAAAATAAAAACATTTTATGCATATTCATATTACTTTACAGAATTATTTGGTATTTATACATGAAAATATATAGTTGCCTTTTAAATTTTAGGGTGGGGGGCCCTTGCACCAGGATAATGATATTTTGAGGTCTGTGGCATCTAAAATACTGAAAACCTCTGAACAAACTGATAACTTGCTTACTAAGGAGTATCAATTGATATTGTCAGTGTCCGACTCCTTACAATTGATTTGAAAGGCACTGCATCAGCTTTAAACAAATAAACAGTATAAACAAATGTATTGACTAATCAAACAGAGCATCATCACTGTTAAGATACCAACATTTAATTGCATCACTTTAAAGAAATGTACTGCACCAGAGAGAACAGGTCAAACCTAAACGTTCACATTGTATTAGCATTAGCAATTCAGCACTTCACAATGAGCTCACAGCGGGGCAGAGAGAGTTTGAGGGTCCACACAGAACAAAAACAACCTCTAATCCCCTTCTTACAGAGCTGATTATGTAATCCATTCACTTCGCACAGATTCTCATGTCATCGAACCGGAGGTATGCGTTTTGGACATGAGAGGCCTTCACACGCACAGCAGAAGATACGCTGAAAGACAGTTGGTGAAATGCCAGTTTGGCTTTGAATTGTGACGTATGTCTTTAAACGTTACTGATGTGGTCATGTTTGCATCACACTCTCGTGCCACATACTTGTGTTGTAAGATTAGGGCGTGTTGCTGAATATTAAGCTTCAAATGTAACTGGATCTCATGAATGCTAATAGTTGCAGATATGAGTTAATTTAGAGACCCAATGAGTGGATTACATCACATAATTTACTCAAAATAAAAACAGAACAGCTCAATTTATAACTAGGCTTATAGGCTTATAACTAAAACTGAAATAAAATTAATAAAAACTACATAGACATATTTAGAAAAAATGATTAAAAAAATTACAAAACAACAAAATGACTAAAACTTTAATAAATTAAAATGAAAACAGAAAATATAAAAATAAACAATTATTCAAAATTAATAAAAACTAAAATAGTATCTCAATGATAAAATAAACCTAACATTTATTTTATCATGTTTTCATTTTAATGTTAAAGTTTTAGTCATATTGTTGTTTTGTAATATATATATATATATATAAACTAATTAAAAATTACAAAATGATAAACTTTAACTAAAATTAAAATGGAAAATATTAAAAAAAAATCTATTTCAAAATTAATAAAAACTAAAATAGTATCTCAATGATAAAGTAATACTAATATTAATTTAATTTAAGCAGAACAAAATAAAATGCTGAAAAACAACATTATGGCACAAAATGAAGAAATATTTACTACTTTTGTAGATCAAACTAATCAAATGTAAACTAATTGGTGACTTTGACCATGTAAACTGTTATTAAAAGATAAAGGCATCAATCAAGTTAATCTAACAAGCTGCTAGTACAATTTAGACCTATATCAGGGGTTCAGGGTTAGTCTAGTTGCTCCATATACTGACATGGCAAATTCGCAAATATCACACGATACTGGAGCATGTCTAATCATTTGATACTAACACTAAACAGACCTACTGCTAAAAGATCCACAACTCTAAGGTGTAACCTTAGGCAGTCTGGCGGAAGCTAGATATTTTAGTGTCAGGATATTTATTAATATTTCTCTGATTGTGTTCATCAGAAAGAAGAAAGTCATATACACAGGATGGCTTGAGGGTGAGTAAAGCTTGGGGTAATTTTCATCTGAAAGTGAACTAATCCTTTAAACTAGCAACCATGCTGTCTGTTGTCACATCTAAAGCATAACTAATCCTGTGAACATGAATCTCATGATTGTAGTTCTACAGTGCACAGATTCTATAGCTCTCTGGATTACTATGAAGCCATTCTTCATCTGTTTGTAGGGCAACATGTCACTTGACTAGCACTTGACAAGAAGAGGACCTTTGGGTATGCCAGTGATTCCAAACAGTCATCCAGCCCTTTTGTAAAGTATGTTAAACCAAGACTTTTACATGTTAAATGATTCCCTTTGAATGCAACAAAGATTGACTGATAGAGATAACAGTGATTAGATGACCTACATTAGCAAATACAGACACAAGCTTGAATATAAAGGTATAGGGATTTCCATTGACATCTGTTGTTTTTATACTGAGCTAATTATATTTTTAACCTCTACATCTAACACTCACACAAACTTTTTTGCATTTTTACATTTTCATTAAGACATTATTACATTTATGTATATTAAAGTCGTCATTAAACGGAAGTTGCGATAGTATTTTGTTCTCTATTGTGACGTATATCCAAGTGAAACTGCCTCCTAAACAAGAAAAAATGTAGGGCGGGACTTGATTTTGTCCATGGGGAATTGATTGGATGGTTGTGGTTTGCTATTGGTCGATATCATGTTAGTGACAGTTTGCCCCGCCCTCACGCCAGTAAACACATCATCAGAGAATGTTGCTGCAAGAGCGAGGGGAAGTTATTTTGATTAAATATTACGAGGGCACATGAATAATAATAAAAAAAAGATGTGATGGATAAATCATACTGCAATATTCAAACTTTAAAAAATAAATAAATAAAAATAAAATAAAGAATGTTAATAAAGTCATAATTTGAAATCACTCCTACAGGCATCAAACAAAACACAGATAAGATTATATTAGATTCAATGAAATTCCTTTTTCTTTCTTTTTTTTCAGAATTTCAGGACATACTGTAGGAGATTGTTTATAATAGAATCCCCAGCAGAATTGGTTTCAAAATCTAAGATTTCATTGAATTCCTTTTACATTTTAACAAGAGTTTGTGCCAATATCATTTTATATTTTTATAACCAACCAATATATACAAAAGCATGACAATGTGAATTTTGCTTTGCAATGCGTACCTAAGTGCAATATATAATGATATAATACTATACGTTTTGTCTATTATAAAAGTAGGCTCTAAAAACAACAGTGTGTAGGTGTTGGGTGTAATGCATTACTAAGTAAATAATTACTGCAATTTAATTACTTTTCCCTTGCAAAAGGTAAAGTAGGGGATTACTCTAAATTTTTCTGCAATTTAATATAATTATTTGTAATGTAACTCCATTAAATACTGTATAGACTACAGAACAACTCTATATAAAACAACAGTGGATTTAACATCAAAATTTTATGTCTAATATTAAAATGGATGCTTTTAATGTAACCTAAAGTAAGCAAACTATATTATTTATTTGAAAGAATAAATAAGCAGTTTCGTGTTTATCCTTGTTTTGTTCAACTGGTCGAGAAGGTTGATATAGAATTTAGAAAGTAATTAGTAATATGTAATGCAACACTTTTTAAAGAGAGCAATCTTATTACACTGTTTCAGATGTAATTAGTATCTAGTAATTAATAAATTTTTTAGAGTAACTTACCCAACACCAGTGGCTATACACTCACTATTTTTATGCAATCTCTTTTTTGCATTCTTTTATGCAATCTCTGTTGGTCAAGCAGAAATACACAAAAAAAGTAGTGACATGCTCAGAACCTCAGACATGATATTTCTGCTGAAAATGTAGATGACAGTTACGTAACAATATAAACAAGAGAATCTGCTGATCCAGTAACATTATCACACTTAAATGATAATACATTAAACACAGAGACGTACAACTTCCACTGTCACCTCTGGACAGTAGAAGTTTAGTTATTTCCAACAGCTTATGTTATGATACCGGCTCACTTCAAATCAAAATATGGATGATGATCGATCATTTACCGTTTTTAAATATATGCATCCTGAGTCTGGATTCGTCCACTCGCCCCTCAGCGTCCATCACACCTGGCAGCGAGATGCGCGCGCAGGCAGACTCAGGTGAGGTCACAGGTGCGACGGACCGACAAATGTTGTTATTCCCCGTAGAAACGCTGCACTTCATTCCCTTAAACTTCCCAACTGGTCCATTGCTGTCCAGATGGTTTTTACCTTTCCCTTCTACATGTGATTCATCACAAGATGTAATCATCGTGTTAAATCCTTTGAAGATTCTTTCTCTCAGGCATTTAAGTTCTCGTGAGGTCACGAGGTGATAAAATCAGCAGGTAAAAAGTCTTAGGCGGTCTTTCCGAAACCTCATTTTAGACGTAGGAGAAAGTGTTTAGGTAGTGTGAGCACACCCCTCATCCCTGTCATATGACTCTCTCTCTCTCTCTCTCTCTCTCACCACGCTTATCTCAGTTTAAAAACCCTCAGAGCTGCAAGCGCTGTGGATATAAAGGTCAATATTTCCCCCTTGTGGTGAGTGGTTTTTGCCCTTCTTTGTTTACAGCAGTTGTACTTCATATCTTATATAGCTGCGCGTGCATCTTCCGTTTCATTATATTCCAGGGACGCAGAAAATATTATCATGCATTATTTTATATACTAAATGCAGTCATAAATAGTAATTAATAAAATAAAATACTGTTTGAATTGTTATTTCAGATGTCCATTACTATTAATTGTGAACTGAACAGTAGCAACATGCAGATAATTTTACGGATCTGATGTAAGTTATTTCAAGAAATAATCGTTGTAGATTCTTTTTTTTTTTTTTTTTTTAACAAATCAAGGGAAGATAATCTGATTTTGGTGAGAATTGAACAAAAGTTGTGGGATTATCATCATACAACTGATGAAATAATGAGAACGAAGAATCTTTACTATTGATGTTAATGTTTACATACCCCTCAGCAAACAGGTTGCACAGTCACACCATGTTCCCTGTAAAGTTTTTTTAAAAAAATATAATACGTTATTGCCTTTGACAGCTCCCAATTGCAGTTTAACAGTTCTGTTGTTGACTAATCCACAATTGCTGATTTCAGTGATAATGCTTTTTTTATTTAATTTTTTTAAATAGGTTATATGACCACATGGGTTTCAGTATTAATAATATAAAACCTCATTGAAAGCTGATAGACAAGGGCATTTTATGTTGGGGGAAAAAATCATTTACTTTTGTCATCACTGGTACAACCTAACAGAAACATTTCTTGTGAAATGAATGTAGCGACCGCTGAACACCTCATGACCCGGGCACCACAGCATGTGGGAGCAATAATGCGCCCACACACTGATTCATATCTTCCATTGTTATTAAACTGAAAAACTGAAGGGTATTATCAGTATGATTTGAAGATATATTATGTTCTTCATTGTTTTGTGCATTTTCTCACTATGAAGCACTGTGCTGTACTTTACATTTCTGGTTGCTCTACATTGTTTCATTAGTTGTCCTTTTATAAATTAGGGGAGACCGGGGGCAATTGTAACATCTCAAATTACACCAATCAGAAACGAGACCGAACCATGAAACTCATTTTGCATGTGCTCTGTGGAGATCCCTCTCTTCATGTCAGAGGACAAGCTTCTAAATCATACTTGGTAAAATTTTTCTGCAGAGACTCATTTTTGAGGTATAAAAGTAATTTTTTTCATCTACAGTATTTTGCTCATACTGTCTTAACCATTAATGTCTATGAATTTAAATCTGTCTTGTTTTGATGACCATTCTGTTGTCTAACATTTGATATCTTTGTCAAACATTAGCTTCGTTGTTTCTAGCTAGCAGGGTAGCTTGTCACGGGGTGGTACAGTCGGGGGCAATTGTAACACTGAGTTATAATTGCCCCCGACACCATCAAAATAGTGTCCAGCTTAGTAAGGACATCAAAATAGATTATTTTTTCCAATAATTTAAGAAAAGTGTTTTTGCCTCTCAATCTGGGGATCCATTTTACTGAGTAGGCCCTGTACACTCTCTGTTCACAGCATGCCTAGGTTCAGACCAAGAAAAACAGCAAGGGGAGTTAATTAATTGTTCTGGATAATATGGATGTTGTGGATATTAAATAGTTTCAACGATATCCATATTCTCTGGAGTTTTTCGTGGTCCTTGGTATTTATATGAAGGTATTACATATGTTGTTACAATCGCCCCCGCATGTGGGGGCAGATGTAACATTTGATTCTAACATTGCTTGTAAAAACATTTGGTGACTGTTAACAAGTAGAACACAGATGCAAGTTACTGACATAAAAATTGTATCCAAATATTTCAAAAGGTTTTTGAGTAAAGACGACATGACCAAAATCTGTTTGCCCCCGGTCTCCCCCTACTGTTCAAAAGTTTGGGGTCCCTAAGATTTTTTTTTTTTTTTTGAAAGAAGTCTCTTCTGCTCACCAAGGCTGCATTTATTTGATCAAAAATAGAGTAAAACAGTAAGATTGTGAAATATTACAATTTTAATATATTTTTCCTGTGATGGCAAAGAATTTTCAGCATCATTACTCTTCAGTTTGATCCTTAAAAAATCATTCTAATATGCTGATTTGCTGCTCAAGAAACATTTTTTTTATTATTATTATCAATGTTAAAAACAGTTGAGCTGCTTAATGTTTTCAGGAGACTGTGATACCATAATTTTTTCAGCATTCTTGATAAATAGAATGTTTATTTGAAATAGAATTTTAACAATGTAAAAGTCTGTATTGTCACTTTTGTCACTTTTTGTTAATTGACCCTTGTTGATTCTTTTGTAAAAGTATTAATTTAAAAAAAAAGTCTTACTGACCCCTGTTTTTATATATATATATATATATATATATATATATATATATATATTTTAACATTTCAACATTTTTTATTTTTATTTATTTACTATCTTTATCTTTCCTTACTCATTTTTATATTAAATTATTTAATAAATTGTTACATTTATTTATTTTTTCTCCCTAAATTATTCCAGTTTAAGCACTTTCATGTACCATTGTATATGAAATATGCTATATAAATAAACATGCCTTGCATCAAGTAAACATGAGGGTTGGATTTAATGTGGAGAAAAAATTGCAAAAGAACTTATAAACATAAATACCACAAGTTTAGATAATAAAACAATTAAAACAAGAAAGGGGAAAAGCAGATAAACTCTGGATTCATCCTCCACTCCATCTGGAAAAACAAAGAGTAAGAAACAGCTAGAGAAAGTCAGAGAACAAGAGTGATAGTGAGAAATTGTACCAAACATAAGTTCCACAGCTATTTTACAAAGAATGGATGTAACATAATCCTCTTCTTACCTGTAATATTGGAGGTACAAAGTGGGCTGCCATGAGTCACATTTTCAGTACTAAAATGTACAAAAAGTCGAGTCCCAGTCCCATAGTACTGCTCAGGTGTGCCATTAATTCTGCAGATATAATTACAGTAGAACAAGCCGGTGTCGTTGAGCTCTAGGGAAGTCAGGGTGAAGCTTGAGCGTGAGTGGTTTGCTTTTTTGTGTTCAGAATGTCTCCCACTAAACTGAGGAAGCTTGTCGATGCGGTCGTATTTCCCATCTCTGTTATTGTACCAGTGTACTAAACAGATGGCCTCCTGAATGTCTCCATAAGTGTGACAGTGTATGGTGATGTTTTCACCAGGTGTCCTGTACACCTCACCTGGCCACTGCTTCACCCAGTTTTGCGTGCGAGCCTTTCCTGTGACAAAGAACAAGTATTCATCCTGCTTGTGGAGAAACATCCAAAAGATATTTAAGACATTTAATCTCATTTAATCTTTAAGCTCAGTGGGGTTCTATATAGATTACATTACACATTTTTGATAATATAATCTAATTATTTTTTGATTACTTTGACCCAACTCATTTATCACATTGATCTGAATAGAATAATTCGTCCCCTTGGAATTATAAGGTTCTATCTTAGTTCTGAGCAGTTTTGAGATATTGAGCTTCAAAGTTTTTGCATTCCATATAGCAAAAATCATATGGGGAACAAATTTCTTTCAAACATGAAAATGACAGAGACCCTAAATATATTCTAAATGTACTATATCAAAATCCTCTCAAATTTGTAAATGGGTTTTTTTGGAACGGGTCAAACGTAGATAGAACCTTCTAATTCTAAAAAACACTTTTCTTGGAATTATAAGATTCTATCTGCTAAAAAATTAATTGAAGCAATCATTTTCAAGAAACACAAAGTTTACTTATAATTTGTTTTAAAACACAAAATTACTGTTGTAACAATGTGTTGACATGCATGAGAAAGTTAAATTTAATGGTTTTTATGACATTTATTTCATATTTTAAATGAATATTTTTTTCTTGTTCAGGTTAAGCATAAAAGGCAGTGCTAAATATTTTGTCCAGAGCAGATGTTAAAATTTAGGTAGGAATATGATGGGTAATTTAACACATTATTGCAGGAACCATTTAAGTTTAAGTTTCCTTTTGTTTAGACAGAAAGCAGCTTCTGTAATACATCTGAGCAGGACTTTATTCCACAGAAAGTGGGACATGTACAATGGCTTTCTCTCTAGACATCAGTATGGCTGAAAAAACATGCTAACGTTTATTGTTGTAATTAAGACCCCATCAATTGAATTGTTGAGTATTTGACCTTTAAGGCTTAATATTGTAAAATTTAAGACATTTTATGATTAAAAAACTGCAAGAAAACAGACAATGCTTCAGCAAAGGTGTTTATAACAAAGTTTAATAAACATTGAAAAATGTTTCACTGACTATATAATTAAAAATATTTCGGATTTAAAATATTTAAATTACTTCAACTATGCAACAACTCGGTTTTTACCAACAATGTAAAATTTAACTTAACTTTAATTTAACTTTAATTCAGTGTGCCATAGCGTATAGCTTTATAGCTACATAGTTCATACAGCTCAGTACAAGTACACAGGATGGATCAAGGTTAAAACATAACCTAATATATACATAACTTTCCCTCGTATAACAATGACATGACTGGAGTAAAGCAAATTGACTACAAAAACCGGACCTATCCTCTTAATAGCGCTGCTGGCTAACGTTAACGTGGTGTCTAACTGAAAATAACTCTTCAGCAATCAGATACAACAAAACACACAAAAAAAACTAATTCCCTGGAATTTGGGCTGCTGTCATTGGCAAGATCATAAATAAAATAGTCCATCATGAGGTTTCTAATAAACATCGCGTTGTGTGAAATTATTTAGTCTTCTCTTCACTGATTTAGCGTTTTTATGCGATATCTTCCACTATTGCGGCGACATGACAAAGAACGCTGATCCTGATTGGTCCTCGTGTGTGTATTCGAAGTGCTGATTGGCTCATGCAGATAGAACCTTATAGAACCAAGTTAGAGTTCGACTTTGTAGATAGAACCTTTTTGTTTTCTAAAAAAAAAAGTACCAAAATGTACACAACTTAAAAAAAGAAACATCACATAATGTAAATAAGTTGTCACAGAATATGAATATGTGAATAATTTTTTAATTAACATTTTGTTATCAACAACATGAGGTGCATTAAACATGTCAGGCTTTCTCAAATTGGGGTTTGTGTTGCTCTCTGTATATTTATTATATCCTAATTGTTTTAGGATAAGGATTGTTTTAGAAATAAGTTATGGAGTGCGCTTCTGGCAGGCTGCAGCTGCCGTGGGAGTGCGTTAAGAGAGGGGCCGCACGCGGACGGCTCGACGAGCGGTTCCTTTCTGGCCATAACAAAGCAGCCCCCGTGAGCCTTCCATTCCTTCCTGATCTTCATGTTGAGATTGAGAAGGCATGGAAGAACCCATATTCGGCTTGGATTCATCTGCATCAGCGGGCGAATTTCGCTGATGTGGAGGGATTGAGCCAGCATGGGTATGTGTCGATGCCCCCTATTGACGAGACGTTCGCAAACTACCTCGTCACAGGGCAGGCCCCGACACTGAAAGCTCCGGTCCTGCCAGTCCTGCCCCTTAAGGTGACTTCTCGCTTGAATGGCAGGGCATATGCGGCAGCGGGTCAGGCTGGTGTGGCCTTACACACCATGGCGGTGTTACAGGCCTACCAGGCTGATTTGCTGAGGGATCTGGATCAGGGGCAGGGTCTGTCCCCTGAGGCGGTAGAAGAGCTGCGCCGCACCACAGATCTGGCTCTCCGGGCCACTAAACAAACCGCCGCTTCGATTGGAAGATCGATGGCGGCGATGGTGGCCACAGAGAGACACCTATGGTTGAACCTGGCTGACATCGGGGAGAAAGAAAAGGGCTTTCTCCTCGATGCACCGGTTTCGCCCTCTGAACTTTTCGGTACCTCCGTCGAGGTGGTGGTGGGAAAGTTCAGAGAGGCGAAGGCGCGCTCGGTGGCGTTTAAAACTTGCATACCGCTCAGATCCGATCCTGGGCTCAGACAGACAGGAGGTCCTGGCCCGTCCCGATTCGAGGATCGGAGACAGGGCCAGAGGTCCAGTGTTGCCACTCGTGCACCTCCTCCTCCGCGGAGTAAGTCCCAGAGAAGGCGGGACTCTAGGAAGAAGAAGCAGGATCTGAGGGAGGTAATCAACCACAGATGCCAGCAGCATCAGTGACTGATTTCTTCTCTGTGAGGGTAGTTCACTTCTACCCTCTCCTCTCTTCTTCCACCTCCTGAGTAATGGAATTTTAAAGAAACGAAACACGCTCAGGCATTTTTTTTACAGTCAGGCTGAGGACTGGGCCCATGATGAATAAATTTCTGATGGCCCGCCTTCAGGCTTGATAGTAAAAGACTCCTTTAGGCTGAAAAGGACCCTAGTTCCATCTCTTCTGTGATAGGAGTCTTCGGCCTTCGAGCCGCAGGAAGGTAAGCTGGGTCTATATTTACATTATAAGTATATCTTACCTTAAGTTTCCTGTATGTTTTTTCCTGGGCGTGTAGAAGGAAAAGTGAGGGTTTTTTTAAGGGCTCTGAAGTATTAAAAAACCATTAGGTTGGCTTGAACGATTTATTTTGGTTTGGCAAACAAAATGGCCGCCACTACAGCCACCATTGGTAGAGTAGCTTCTCCTCTGGTTATAGCTAGAGTTGTTTTGAGATTAGCACTCTTTACTTCAGATAGATCTATGTCTGCGTCGGCCTCCGGGCCGCCTGACATTGTTTGGCTTGGGTTGAGCTTTGCTCCTCTGAGCTCTTATTTTAGAGTTTTAGAGTAGCCTCCTCTCTTGTGAGATTTAGGCTGAGTTTTAGCTCCCAGGCAGATCTATGCTTATGTGTGGCCCTATGGGCCCACAGCTATAGCTGGCCTAGGCTAAGAACTAGGGTTAGGTGTTATGCTAAGCATTCCCCCTTGTATCTTTACTTCCTTTGTCAGGTTGTATATTTTCCTAGTTCTGGCCTCCTCTTTCTGAGTTGTCAGGCCAAATAGCCCTTTACCCCTTTAGTGTAGGTGCATGACAGATAGCAGCTAAGGTAGCAGGCTATTATTAGCCTCCCTGGTGCCGTTGTCTCAGGTGGTAGGCCCCTTATCTTTAGTATTTGGATAAGTGAATGCTAGTGTTGCGTAGACCCCACTTGTCTAGAATTTTTTCATTCATTCTGAAATGTTTGCCTGTTTACCCTGAACCCCTTGAATTAACATTCAAGTTTGAGTGTAACGGTGTTAGCTTCTATCTAGCTCCCGTTCCCTAGTGTTCTAGTTTTGCCCTACACAATGTGAGCTGTACTCTATTGCTGCCACAGGTTTACACCTGTTTCT
Organism: Mylopharyngodon piceus; assembly: GCA_039654765.1. NCBI lineage: Eukaryota > Metazoa > Chordata > Actinopteri > Cypriniformes > Xenocyprididae > Mylopharyngodon > Mylopharyngodon piceus. The sequence goes on from CM077447.1 coordinate 21,876,996, forward strand.
GTAGTAGTAGGCTTGGTTAGGCCTCCTTCAGAGCATGGTGATTATTTTGTTAAGAGTAAAGGTGTTTACTGAGTACATGGCCTGTTGGAATGCATAGCTCAGGTTGAGTTCGTCTTTGGAACCTCACTATTCAGTTTGGTTCCTTTTTTAGCTCCCTTAGAGTTTAAACACTACCACATGCAGGCACATGCACACATAGACTCAAAAGGGGGCTTGAGCACCTGCCCCTTTTCTTCCTCGAGAGAAACTGCCCTTTTTTTTTTTTTTTTTTTTTAAATAAATAAATGAATATATATCCCTGTTTGCGCACAGCTTCCCTGTCAAACAAAAATTTACTTAGTAAAAAAATTCTATCAGTCCAGATGCCCTCCCTCCGCGACACGCCATTCATTCCCGCACGCACGCGCGCGCGCCCCACCTCGTGTTTGCTGCTGCAGACAACTATGCCCGGGAAAAGACAACAGCTGTCTGGCGATGAGAAGCGAAAAAGAAAAAAGCCCGAGATGAACCCCGTGCATCTCTTTCAGGTAGCCTATGTATGTTCACAAACATGTGAAATGTTTGGCTATTTAAGGGTGAGATTATTTATACATGTTTAAAGCCGCATTAATAATTTGACCACCAGCAACGCATCTGCCTGATTTGATACTAATGCAATTTATGTCATATTATAACTTCAATTGTTTTAATGTGCTATGCATTGCGTTTTGAACCATAGTAGCCTAAATATATCTGTAGGGCTGTCAATACCGGAAGTGGAGCATTCCACAGACGCGAATACATGAACCGCATTATTAGACCGTTTTCTAAGGATGCACGATTTATTAAAACCATTTAAAAATCATAATACAGCATTGCATAATGATATCATTCTTAATTCTACGCTTACACAGGAAAATACATCAATAAAAGTTTAAACCCTCGCTCTGAGTGCATGTTTGATGTCCACATATTCTTGTTGAAGAAATTACAGTGGCTGTAGCATTTCTGTCAAAAAACGTTTTGTTTATTATATTTTTAAATAAATAATTATGAGAAGTGCCCTTTTTTCCATTTGAGCCCCTGCCCCCCAAAATGTCTATGCACGTCCCTGACCACATGTATTGTTTTGCGTTTGGAGTTGTAGGCTTGCATGAGGTAAGCCTCCTTCTGAGCACTGTAGCTTGTTGTGTCACAAGCTCTTGTTGGTGGATGTTTTTGGTCAGAGTTCGCTCACTTAGAATTTAGACACTGCCACAGGTTTATGTCCGTGTCTGTTTGAGGTGGTAGGCCGGTTTTTGGCCTCCTTCAGAGCACGATTACATATTTCTTTGTTCTCCCCTACTTCAGGGTTTAGAGTGTTATACTGAGTACATTGCCTGTTGGAATGTGTAGATTTAAGCTCAGGTTGAGTTAAGCTAGTTAACCTTACTAGTTAACCTTACTTGGAAGTTTGGTTATTCTACTTGGCTCCCTTAGAGCTTAGAACACTGCCGTGGGCTGATGCCACATGTCTGGAAGTTGTAGGCTCTTTTCTGGGCCTCCTGCAGGGCGTGTTGGCGTATGCTGTACTCCTCTTGCTTTAAAGAGTAAAAAGTGTTTTTACTGAGTACACTGCTCGTCGGATTATGTTAAATAGACTGTTATGTGGGCACTCTCAGTTTAATCTGCTGGATTTGCTTATCAGCAAGCAAGCTGTTCAGATGTGTGGCCTTCACAGGCCTCCCTTTAAGCTTCACTAACCCATTTCTGGGTGTTCTCCAAGCAGATTTAGCACATGCTGGCATTTAGCAAGGCTGCTGTATGTATTTCTACACATGTAGAATCTGTATCATGTGGCAGGCCCCCTCTTGGGCCTCCATGATTTTGTGCCTACAGTACGGTTTATCTGTTAGGTCGAGCTCTGTACTCCCCTCACTTGAGGGTTGTCCTGTATAGTACTTAGCTCCCTAAGCTGGTCAGTGGTTGAAGGCCTCTCTGAGGCCTCCCTATTGAGGATCAGCCCCCAGGCTGGTAATGTACTCCCCTTGTTGGGTTCCTTGAGAGTGCACAGCCTCCTCAGTGCAAATAATCACACGCTGAGTAGATCCTAGGATTAAGCAGAGTGTTACTCCCCTCATTGGTAAGGGTAAAAAGCGCTTAGCTGAGTCCTGCTCTCCAGGATGCCCGTCTCTACACTCTGGTCTGAGTTGGTTACTGCCTCTTTTGCAGTCACTCTTACTGGATATCTTCTCTGAAGAAATGTGATTGGAGACTCTGTTATCAGACAGGTTGTTGGCCAAGACTAGGTTTCTGTAAAGTAGACCAGGTCAGGCCTCCCTGGTGGCAATCAGGGTCGAGTTCGTTCCCCTGACAAGTGACTGGCTAGGGTTCCCTTGGGCCCCCTGGCCACATTCCCTTAAAGGTACCCTCTTTTCCTTGAAAAGAAGTTTGGTTCCAGGAGCCTTTGAGCGGCCTTGGTAGGCCTTCTGCGGAAGGCCTCTTTGAGGCTTATAGCTTGGGTTGTTGGCCATAGGTAATGCTGTCACTGACAGCCTATGTATGACCCGTAGGGGGAGTGGTTCTGGCACTTCAGTTGAAGCTGCTAGTTCTGACGTTTGTCTAGCCATTTTTGGCATGCACTCCCCTCAAGCATGGCGGCGTGGGTATATCGTTCCCCAAAGCGTGTCAAACGCAGAGTTGCGTTCCCTTTCGAAAGGGAACGTCTCAGGTTACGTATGTAACCATGGTTCCCTGAGAACAGGGAACGAGACTCTGCGTTTCCTAGCCATGCATCGGGGCTGCCTGCTGAACAGTCCCTTCAGACGATAAGGTACTGACTGCTTCTCTAGGCGCTCCTTATATACTTCCGGGTCGCGTCTTTAATGACGTCATAGGATGTCGCCGGCCAATAGGATTGGTAGGATTCGATAATTGTTTCAGACACCGGTTCACGTGATGGCGTTCCCCAAAGCGTGTCAAACGCAGAGTCTCGTTCCCTGTTCTCAGGGAACCATGGTTACATACGTAACCTGAGACGCTTTTCTTATACCATTTAAGATATTTAAGTCTTTGTATGGCCTTAAATCTGCAGTCGTAAGTTTTGCCTCTTTGTCGCATCTCTGTTTGAAGCATGCAATTTGAGTTTGAAGCATCAAAATGATAAGTTTAATTATTGCAGCTGCTGTGAGAAAAGGCTATAAATGATCCGCTATCCTCACATGTGATTTAGCCTACTAGCTGGGACTGCTTCTTCATGTGACATAATGACACAAAGACAAATGGCTTTATGCTCGAATTTCCCGCGGAAACCCACCAGTACCACCCAAATTACAAAACAGTACTACAAGCTTACCGTTGTGAATTAGGCTAAGGTAAGGAGATAGTTTTGAACACTGGCTGATTATGTACTTGCTCAAAAATTGATTTTGGATCATTTTTAACCAAAAAAAGTTATGGACTGCAGCTTTAAATTGAGAAAAAAAAAAAAAAAAGGAAGGTTTTTAGGACCCGCAGGACCCTATACTTTCATGTTTATTGTGTTATTTCATTTTTTTTTTTTTTTCTAGTGATAAAGTATGTTTTTAAGGCTGTTTAATTCATACAATTAAAATTAAAAGTGAATTAAAACAAAATGAATGAATGAATTAAAAATAAACTCATAAAATGATCCCATGATGAAGGCCTCTGACAGAACCTTTTGAGGTTCTACATAGAAACTTTTCTTCTAAGAGTGCTGTGGCGAGCAAAAATTCAGTGACCCTGCGAGCTCATATTAGTACTGATGATGAAACTGCACACTTTGTCACCTTGACGCCACTGGAACGAGGTCGTTTAACACACCGCATAATAACACATAATGTGCATTGCATGAATTCTGACAAATGTCAAAGCACATGTGGAAACAATTAGATGCATATTGTTTATAATGTTATTTATGAAAATACATTTTAATGCTAGAAACCAGTAAAAATGCTTGTTTTTCTTATTGAGTACTTTTTTCATTAAAAAATTCAGCATAATAATTTCAGTGAAAATGTAGTCTAAATATGAACATGATCACTTAATAGACAGATAACTGACATAAAACAATAATTTAGGCCCTAGGGTATTAAACATAAATATAGTACAAAATAATACATCAACATAAAAATAATAATTTTATATATTAAAAATAGTGCTCGAACAATCAGTTAGCATAATAAAAGACTATTTTGAAATAGTAGCATTTTGACCCATGTATATATTTTAAGTTTAAAGCCATTAGCTTAAAATACAATAGAAACACAAAGACTAAAAAAAAAATAAGAGTAAGTGTGTTACCTGAGGGATAAAAAGCAAAGAAGACAGCAGCAAAGATGACATCATGGAATAACATATCTCTGTCTGTAAATTTGAAAAACAATGATCTTTTACAGGAGCAACAGATTAAATGCCATTTTCGGTGCTTATTAGATACAGCATGACTTATTTAAACCTTTCAGAACAACCTTGGCTCTCGTCTCACATTATTTATGACTTTTTACATGTTACATTTAGTGGTAAGACAAGTGGTAAGACAGATCATTTAATGTGAAGAACGTTCTAAAGAGCATTTACCCAGACATGCTAAAATTGCCATTTTAGGGGTACAGTCTCTGATAACTTTTGAAATAAATGCTGAAATGTTTCATTCGGAGCGGTCTGACTTACCTCTGAGCTTCTTGCAAATCATAGGCTTCCTACAATATTGAATCTGTTCGTGTGTCAGTCAGTAAGGGGGCTTGCACACATCTGTTAGGGCTACACTTCCTGTGCTGTGTATATTCAGGAAGGATGGTTTCACCTCCAATTTGAAGACTTGAATTAGTTTATAACTGTTATCTGTTATTTTTCATGCAAATTTGTGTGTTGACCAAAGCCATGTTTTGAAAAAAATAAAATAAAATCCATTGCATGTTTATGCATTCAGGTATAATCAAAAATGGGGTCGTACTTTGTAATTCTGCACAATGGGCTGTTAGGTGCTAACAGGAAATCTATGATGTGACAATGACATGCCTGTCCCACATGAAACATTCAGAGTACAGCTAAACTGGATGTGTGTTCACACTATTCACAAGTAGAGGTGCTTTGGAAAGCTATTTTCTTTCGCATTGTCTTTCCTCTAGTAAGTCAGGTCATTCATGTCTAAGATGCTTAGAAATCATTATTTATGGAAAAACGTATGATATATTTTCCATTCTACCAACTTTTCTGGATGCTACGGATTATAATGCTGTGTTTAGTCTTGCTGAAATCAACTATTGGCTCAAAAATATGTAATAAAAATACCTTCAGAATATCTTCTTTCGTCTTCCACAGAAGAAAGTACGTACAGCTTTGGAGTGACATGAGGGTGAGTAAATGATGAAATGATGACAGAATTTTAATTTTTGGGAAAACTATCCATTTAATATTTCAGTTACATTTTATATTTACATTTACTATAAAATCTGGAAATATAAAGACACCTGTCTATCGTTTCATCTTTCTTGATAGGCTGAATTTGATGAGGGTATTGATCAAATGAACATATTTTAGTCCTAAATGACTGCAGAACGTCAATTTTACTAGTAATGAACTGAGAAGTAAAGCACTAGAATGCAGTGATACATTCTCAATTCATGACATTAATTCATTAACAATTATATGGGTTTAAACCACATTTATTTATGTAGTTAGTTTTCAAGGTTAGGGTTAAATGGACTTGATTAATTTGTACAATCAGTCACTAGAGGGCACCATTTTTCCTTCTAGTTTGTAAATCTGAAGTGGAAATATGACTTAATAGCATGACTGCAGATTTAATCCTAAAAAGGGCAAGACCATGAAGAGATAGAAAATTAATTTATTGCTATTTTCCATCTTATTAGGACACAAATAATACAATTTCTTATATATATATTATATATATAAATTTTGTTAAACAAGTATGATGCCTATTTATGAATATATTAGCCTACTGTATCATATTTAATACGCACATTTCTAGGGCCTATAAATTATCAACATGACCAAAACTTTGCTGAAAAACCTGTTATCCACAATCTACATGAATCTTCTGTATGGAAGCTTGTGTCCTGTGGAAGCTTGTGGTGTATACAAGATGTCTATTATTTATTTTATTAATTATTCTTTATATATTATTATTCTTTTACATATTATTTCTTTTATATACTTTTATATATTTTCTACTATATGCTCTGATATGTTTGATTATTTCCAAGATCTTTGGTGTCTCTTCTGTGCTATGTCTGTTTCCATCTCTGCACATATGAGATAAAGGAAGATCTGCAGTGTTCTCTTAAAGGTGTCAGAACAACACCTCGTATTTGTATCTATCGTTGACATTTGACCAGTCACACTGGCCTAGCCGTTACACCAACTATGACATAATGGATAAGTCTGTTTGACCTTTTCTAATTAGAACAAACATAAGTTTCCTGCATGTATTCTTTTTCTTATTTTGCACTTCACTTCTACTTCTACTCCTTCTGCTTCTTCTTCTGCTTCTCCTTCTGCTTCAGCTATTTTACCTCCCCTCTCATTCTGCAAATATCTTATTTTGTTCTTCCTTTCTCTATACTCTGGATTTTAAACTATTATTTACTTGATTAATTTGTTTGTCTCTATAATTTTACATTTTTACTTAAGACATATTAATTTCTGGATTGCCTGGATCTCATTACATCATCTTATTTCCAAACACAATTGCAAGTTTATATCACGCAATTCTGAGAAAAAAGTCACTTCCATACTTCTGCTCACTGATACATCTGATACATTCTGCCCTCTGATTCATACATCATTTTTTAACGTTAAAAAAATCAAAAATTATTTTTTACATTTTTCCATGAAATATATCAACTTTTATTTGTAGGTGAATAGATTTCCCACTTCAGGTGGTCATTTTGTTTTTAAATGCTGCTCATGAGCTAAACAAAGAATGTATGATCAAAGTCACCAGATCTAAATATTAACAACAAACACCTTTCAACATGAAACCAAGAAATGAGACCTACACTTTCGCTACCTCTCTAAACAGCTACTTAAATGTTTGTATCCCCTGGGATACAAAACCCTTTTCAGGGTTAAGGAATGTCTGTTGGTTGTGCTGGGCCCAGTTGTTCAAAAAGTTTAACCTGGATCAGAATATCTAGATCAGTTTTTAAAAATGGGCTGTTCAAAAGAAAGAAAGAAAGAAAGAAAGAAAGAAAGAAAGAAAGAAAGAAAAGGATTCTGAAAGCACAAAATCCAATCTTGGTTTTGATCTGGATCAAATTGTCAGTTTGTGTTTTTGTTTTTTGTACGATTGGGATACCTTTGATACAAAAATCAGGATTATCCTGATCCCAGCAGATAGGGTGGATCTAATAAAACTTTAAAACTGGTGGAAAAAATACAACATTTATATCATGTAATATATATATACACACATTTATATATTTATTTTGCTCTTGATTAGTTTTACCGTTAAAGTAATAAAGTAGAAGTAGACATTAGACTACCTATTAAGCCATTCAGTACAGTAAAGTAAAAAAAAAAAAAAAAAGAGAAAAAAAAGAAACAGAAAAAAGAGAGAGATTTTGGCACCATAACATAATCCCCCAAACAGCTGTCAATATAAAACAAAAATAATATATTTAATTTCAAGTGGGGTTTTTTTTGTTTTTGTTTTTTTTAAATCACTGTATAGAAACTACATTGGCACAATCATCAGAGATGAACCAGTCAAAAGTAGTTTCTAACAACTGCATCCCTTATTACATGCATATTTGTTTGTTTTTGTTGTGGGTCACATGAGGGGCTATGGAAACTCTAAAGGGACATGGTGATGGGAGGAAAAATATGAAATGGGAGGGGAAAAAATGTTTTAGCATTCTCTCGCCAATGTTTTGTGTTCCCCTAAGAAACTTTGCGTTCACTCGTTCTTTATGAATGAACACAATGTTTCTTGGGGCAATGCAAAACTTTTGCAAGAGTGCACAAAAGCATTAAAATATATATATTTTTCATATTTTCCATCACCATGTCCCTTTAGTGCCTTTGTAGGGGTCAGATTGTTGGAAGGAAATTGAAAATGGAAAGGGATGTTTGTTTATGTCATTTTCTTTCTCTTAAAATAAAGCACTTAAAGTGACCCACACTGACTCTTCTACCTGTTGTTCTTTAGCAGACTACATTGTGAAATCTAACCCCAATTGGAGCACTGCTAATCTAGATTTGGTAATCTGAAAAAGTGTGTATCTGGATGAGGGGCCCTGTTTACACCTGGCATTAAGGTTTTGGTCGATCGGATCACAAGTAAATGAGGGAGACACATACCCGTTTACACCTGGTATTTTAATCCGTCTCTTTTGTCCACTTTCAACCACTTCTGTCCTGATTTCTTCAATGGGAGGGTCTATGGGCGGGTAAATGAATGGGTTTTTCAGATCTTTCAATCTAATGGACAAAATAAGCTTGCGCAATTTACATACTGTATGAACATGCCCGGAGACAACGGAAAAACATACGGAGAGCAGCAGCTTTCGTTTCTGTTCTGATAGTGTGTGTTATCAAATCAAAGTTATGAAATCAGGAATGGTGAGGCAACATTGTGCTTTTTACGTTTTTCGTCTTCAAACCAAACTTAGGTCTTCAGCTGACAAAGTTTAAATCCCATCTGTCTAGCGTGCTTTCCATAATGTTTATGCATTGGGTCAGTAGGTGGAGAGTAAGCAAGCCTTGTTGCAACTATGGTGCAACTAACTGGGGCAGTATGGTGCAACTAACAAGACCTGCTCCTCATCCTCCCTGACTTTGCACAGTATCTGTGCAAGAAGGCTCACTGGGGGAAACGCATATTTGCGAAGGCCCTGGGGCCAGCTGTGTGCCAGTGCATCCATGCCAAGGGTTCCCTTGGTCAGGGAATAAAACAACTGGCAATGGGTTGAGTCCGGAGAGGCAAACATGTCTACCTGTTCCGAAGCTCCGAAGATGTCCCATATCAGCTGGCCCACCTGGGGATGGAGTCGCCACTCTCCCGGAAGCGCAGGCTGTCGTGAGAGCTCATCGGCTGCACAATTGAGCACGCCAGGGATATGAATGGCACGAAGCGACCTCAGATGCTTCTGACTCCAGAGGAGGAGATGGCAGGCGAGTTGCCACATGCGGCGGGAGCGTAGACCACTTTGGTGGTTGATGTACGCAACGGTCGCAGTGTTCTCTGTATGGACCAGCACGTGCTTGCCACGTAGCTGCCCTTTGAGACACAAGACGTACCGCTAGCAACTCGAGGCAATTGATGTACCAATGCAGTTGAGGCCCCGTCCACAGACCCGACACTGCATGCCCATTGTACGTGGCCCCCCAGCCTGTGGCAGAGGCATCCGTGAATACCACAGCATGCCTGGACACTTGTTCTAGGGGGACTCCCGCCCATAGAAACGAAGGGTCTGACCACGGGCTGAAGGTTTGGCAACAGTACGGGGTGATGGACACCCAGTGCGTGTCGCTCTGCCACGCCCATCTAGGGACTCGGCTGTGTACTGAAGCCAGTACTGAAGCGGCCTCATATGAAGCAACCCGAGCAGCGTTACTGCGGCTGCAGATGCCATATGCCCCAGGAGCCTCTGAAAAAGTTTAAGTGGGGCCGCTGTCCTGCTGTAGCCCCTCTTGCCATAACCCACTGCCTTTCTTGGGTACAATGAAGTAGGGGCTGTAGAACTCCGTCTTCATATCGGCTGGAGGGACTGGCTCGATTGCGCCCTTCGCCAGTAGGACGTCGATCTTATACTTAAGACCGGAGCATTGCTACACAGCACAAAGGTGAACTGGATGCCCCTGAACTAGGGAGGGCGCCGGGCGCCGGGCGAACTGAATCACTTAGCCGAGTATGATGGTTCGAAAGAGCCAGTAGGACGGGCTGGGGAACGCTAGCAGGCTTCCAGAGGCCGTACCATTGGGCCAAAACAGAACCCCACTGCTGTCCGCTGGTGATTGAAGGGGACGAGACTTTGCCGATGTCTCACACCTTCGCAAGGTTTAGCCAGGGGGCGCTTCTGGACCACCAAGGTGGACATTGTCTGGCCAAGGGCCTGCGCTGTGACATTAGTCACCGTGCACAGCTTAACCCCAGCTCAGAACTACCCTCGCGCATTATGAGTGCTTTGGCCTTCCGTTGACTTACAGGGTGGCCAACGCATGCAGGGCAGAGGTGGCCTGCCAGTAGCACTGCCGCCCCACCAACGAGGGTAGTGAGAGAGGAAAAACTTTTTATGCAGATTTTGGCCCTTTTGGTGTTCAATATTTTGGCACCAACATGGTTCCATACTGCAAAGTTTTCCATGCACATCTGGGAAAAAAGGCATGGGGGCGGGCAAGGTGATTTATGCGTCGTGCTGCGCCCCTGTGACCCAGGAAGCATGGCTGTCAACTCTGAATCTGATTCAGCATGAGTGCACACACACCATTACAGTGGGAAGCTCAGCATCACCTTCATTTCCAGAGCATAACAGCCCTCTCTCCAATGTAGCAATCAACATCTGATCCTCCACCGGAGCCCCATATGAAACACTAGGTCCCCCATGAGAAGGACCAGCAATCCCATCCGGAAGCTGCTAGGCATGTGAGACAGTAAACGTGGCCATCAGACTTGGCGGCACACGGTGCGCTGAGCGCTCAAGCCTTTACGAGACAGGCAAGACGAACAACGTGCTGATGTGGTCATACTCTCATGTGAGAACATAAACCACAAACACAGTCTCAGCATGCTCTGCCCCACTGTAATCCTCAGGTCACCAAGGCTTATTAGCCGAAATAGCTCTTTTCTGGTGGCCACCAGAAGAAGAACTAGATTGGGGAATAGGCGAAGGGACTCCACCTAATTTGAGGCACTCAAGTCTCAACCGCGCATCTAGAGTGCCAACCAACACGCTGGGTTGCCGTGACAACCCGTGCTGTCAGCCGGCAGCTCGACGGCACACGACATGCTGAGAAGCGCGAGCCCTTGTGAGAAAGGCGAGACGCGACCAGTGTGCCGATGTGGTCATGCTCTAGTGCGAGAACATGAGCCACCCACAAATGCAGTCTCAACATGCTTATGCCCAGGCACGTGAAAGTGATCGTGGCCGTCAATGAGGACAGGAAATGACTGCATCCAGAAACACACGGTTTGAACATTTTGAAAAAGACGCAATATCAAACCGTGTATGCTCTTTCAGGAATTTGCTCTCTGTGGTCCTGAAGCGCACAGGAAATCGCTGCGGCACTGCGACACAAACAGGACGATAGCGCAAGCGTGTTGTGAGCACTCACACTCTCATTGAAGGTGCTACCCTCTTTAAGCTGAATTAACAGCAGACTCATTAAAGGCGCACACTTGGGGAGAGCCGTGAAAACAGCTGTTTTTGTCTCACACTCTCGACAAGAGACTCTCGTGAGATCGAAACCACTGCTGTCCGCGCTGTCACACCTGCACCAGCCTGCAGTGGCTCCTAACTGAAGAACGACTCGTCTGAGTTAAACATTCTCAGTAAATTTGCAGAGCAGGAACAACACATCCACTCGGCTCCGAAGCGAAAAGCAAATATGCGACGCACCTGCTGCTCATTTATACCTGCGCTGCAGGACAGAGCAGCTGGATGCAATTATCGCATGCCAATGTGCATTGGCTCGTTTTTGTTAAATTCGAAGTAGATTGGTCTCTCAAAGCGATCCCCAATTCATCGGTCAGTTCCGACGTACGTCGAACGTGACCGACTGAAACTTTCAGTGACCGACTGAAACTTTGTTATGGATTTTGCAGTTATACCATAATCAAATAGGCTTACACAGCAAGATTTAGCTTTTTTACTGAAATATATGTTCTCTTTGCATTTATCCTTGTTTTATTAATTATTAAATTTTTATGACTGAATATTTTGAAAGATAAAAAAATCTGTGCTTATACAGTGTGCTCCATTTTGATTTTTTCACTTGAACTTTTTTCACTTGAGTGGATATTGACACAAACATGAAAAATCCTGACACACTATGAAGTGCCTTTCATAGAAAAATTTGGACAGAAGTCACCCAGGCAGCCTTTGAGCAGGGGTGACATTTCCTGTTTTGCACTTTGCTTAGAGACGCTTCATTATGTAGGGCCATACCTGATCATTCATCAGCCAGTCCCTACAGCAGACTGTAGAATAATCAGAAAACCCAGATGAAATGTATCAAAGCACATTTCCGAGTTTTCCTAGAGGACCAAAATCCACACAATGCACAGTATTAGAACCCGAAACCCCTGTTTAAGACAATATTGTTCTTGACTAATTTATTGCAAATGGTTTTTATCATAGATTCTGCAGATGCCATAGTCATCGAGTGAAATTAGTCACAGTAAGTATACTATATATAATTATGACTTGAATCAAAATGCTCAAAATCAAATTTATGGAGAATTACTGCAAATGTGTTGATCGTTCAAAAAAAGGTTTATTCAGTGGTATCATGATTTTTTTTTTTTTTTTTTGCAACAAACATTCTGCGACCTATATTACTGTGGATTTGCATAGATGTTTGTTAGTTTGTTAATTTCTGTGTTGCTAATATTACACTAATATTTTCTGTGTTGCTAATATTACACTAAAAAACTGAAAGCTTCTTTAATCTTTTCTCTGTTTCACGAGAAAAGATTTAAGAAGCTTTCAGTTTTTTTTTTTTGTTTTTTTTTTTTGTTAAAAAAAAAGAAGATAAGGAAATGAAACCCTTTTTTTAGTAAACAGAAATGTTCATTGGGAACTACATACATAGTCTGTGCCAGCTGGTGTAGAATTGAGGAACGTGATGCGTGCCAACTGCATTTCACAAGCATACACTTGAAAATGCCTTATTTTACTTAGAAAAGAAAATGAATGAAAGCATTGCATTACATAGAATTGAACATAACAGCAAATTTTTAAAGTCAAAGGCTGCTTGTTGCAGATTGCATAGAATGAGGTTTAACTTTGTGTTTTTTTTTTCCACACCCAAGCCAACCAGTACTACAGAATATGAATATATTAATGCAATATTAACTTGTTCTCCAGTTATTACTGTGCATTTCAAAGAGACATTTTTATTAAAGTCATATTTACAAAAATTTACTACTGTAATTCTTGTAATTTTTTTCTGAACTAAACTAAACTGACACTACATATTATACATATAAAACATTTTGGCTTACAATACATACAGTACATTCTTTATATATTAAAAGTTTTCTTATTTTTTTCTCAGTTGCAAGACCTTTTTGGCATTTCACATTTCCATGCATAATCATCAGCCATTAGTCAACAGATTATTATTATTATTATTATTATTATTATTATTATTATTTATTTTATTTGTTTTGCCTTTTTTGGTCTTTCTCAGCCTCTGTCATTACTGGTAGGGCAACACGTGTCCTTTTTGTTAAACATTACTATAGACTGGGTCATCTTCCAAGGCGCTGTCAGATGGCAATGGTCTCACATCACACTAATTAAAAAAAAAAAAGCAAAATATGTTACAGAGATCTTAAATAAAATAGATTAAATTCACTAAATAATCACTTTTAATTATAAATGTTTAGGCACATGCAGTGTTGTTTAAAGTCATGGCTGTTGCATGCAGGAATCTTAAATGTGTTTTTGTCAGTTCTAACAGCTAGCTGATGTGCAAACAACACATAGTCACAAAATCAACAACACCTCTATAAATGTCAAATGAACTGATGCACTGCTCAGAATCAGACTTCTGCGATACTAATAGTTTTGAAACAATGAAATGTTTTCTCACTGATGCAAAGTTGTACTTACCCCCCAGTTGTCATAAACACGACCATCCGGGCAGTTTGTGTAAATATCTTCATCACTGCCTTTCTCTGCTTTACTGATTTGCAGAAAATGTCAGATACAAACATTGGTAAGAGTTCTGATATATACTTATAGGGAACAAACTATATAGAATGATTGCAAAAGTTTGGAATCATTAAGATTTTCTATCATATGCTCACAATTATTACAATTTAAAATAACTGTTTTCTATTTAATATATTTTAAAGTGCAATTTATTCCTGTGATGTAAAAGCTGAATTTTCAGCATTATTGCTCCAGTCTTCAGTATCACATGATCCTTCAGAAATCATTCTAATTTGGTGCTCAAGAAACGTTTCTTATTATTATCAATGCTAAAAACAGTTGTACTGCTTCAGATTTTTGTGGAAACTATATTTTTTCAAGATTTTTTTGATGAATAGAAAGTTCAAAATAACAACATTTATTTGAAAATGAAAACTTTTGTAACATTATACCTGTCTTTACTGTCACTTTTGATCAATTTAATGCGTCTTTGCTGAATAAAATTGTTAATTTCTTAAAAATCTAAAAATCTTTTGAATTGTACTGCATCACAGTTTCCATATTAAGCAGCAAAAACTGTTTTCAACATTTATTATAGTAAGTGAGCAGCAAATCAGCATATTAGAATGTTTTTTGAAGGATCAGGTGACACTGAAGTCTGGAATAATGATGCTGAAAATGCAGACTTTTGAAAACATGAAAAAATCTCAGTGATCCCAAACTCTTGTCTGGTAGTGTATGTACATATACTTTTTATAATCAGACTTCTTTGGGGTTGTCTTCATTTCATTCTGTTCATTCTTCATTACAGGCTGTTGTGTAGCTCTGTTCCCACTGCAAGACAAAGGTATTTTAAATTTGCCAGAAAACAAAGGAGGAACAAAAAATATGGAATAAGCGTGACTGATCAAGTCATTTAATGAGCTTAAAAGAGGTAGAGACCCTTACCAGTGTCTTCTCAAAGCATACACTAAAACGCCAACTGAAACAACCACAATAGCTGATGCAACAGCAATGTATATTATTATGCCTGTGAAAAGAAACACAAATAATTGCATTATTTATTTATTTATTTAATTTTTTGTATTAAAACAATGATTGTTTTAAAAAGACTGATGTGAATTAATTTCTCACCATTTTGAGGAGCTTCCAAAGTTATAGAAGAGTTTCCCAAACTGTTACTGGCAAAGCACTGGACAGTATCAGGTAAACCCAGCCAATTCTGGACTGTGAATATGGTAAGAGACTCATTTTGTTTAATGCTGGAGCTGGGGAAGGTTCTCGAGGAATCTGGACCAAACCATTTGACTTCACTGGGAGGGTTGGAGTCCACAATACAGACACAGACTGTAAAACTCGCAAACTGGCAAGACGATTCATTTTTAATCTCAGGAGGATCTAAATGAGATAGATAGATAGATAGATAGATAGATAGATAGATAGATAGATCATAACCAATGATCTACTTTCACTTACACTCATTTAAACACTGATTGTTGAACATAGGCCCTTCATACATACTTACACAATATATTAAGCTTCTGTGGACCAGAACTGTTTCTTCCCAATGTGTTGATGGCTGTACAGGAAATGGCCTCAGTATGTCGAGTCACTTTCACCAGTTTATATGTGGGTTTCTTTCCTAGCAACGTCCTATTTAAGCTGAACCACTGGTAGCTGTTTGCAGGAGGGTTGCTGTTACTGGAGCAGGTCAGTTCTACAGAGTCATTCTCCTTCACTGAGGGTTTAGTCTCCACGCTTACATTATATGGAGGATCTGATTGAGATAAATGTTGATTAAATGTCATTTTTGTGTCAACAATGGTGTTTTTCTCCAAAAAATAAATAAATAAATAAATAAAATTATTTAATAAATGCTTTTTTCAAAGCACAAGTTTATGCCGCCTCCTGATACAGTTGGATAATGTAGTAGATATTGTAGATACTGTAGGCTACAAGCAGCCAGATGACTTTTAGCAATTAAATTGCTGTCAATGAACACACCTTAAAGGACTATTCTAGGTTCAGTGCCAATTAAGCTCAATCAACAGACTTTTGCATAATGTTGATTACCACAAAAATTCTTTCGACTCGTTTTCATAAAAAAAAAGAAAATAAAAAAAAAAAGAATCAAGGTCGAGGCACTACTATGGCAGTGAAAGGAATCATTTTTGGACAATTTAAAAGCAGAAATATGAAGTTTAAAAATTGTATAAATATATTGTCATGGAACAGTGAGAGAAGCCTCAGGTGCAGAATGAGAATAAACAGTTTATAAGTTTTTTCTTAAATTGGAACGTAAAGTCCACACTAGAGGCTTAGTAACTACTAACTAGTTTGTAACAAACTCTGTACTTTATTCGGTGCACCATTCGGTTGCACCATTTGTTCTTAAAAGGTTAGTATATAAATGAAAATAATGTCATTTATTACTCACCCTCATGTCGTTCTACACCCGTAAGACCTTCGTTAATCTTCGCAACGCAAATTAAGATATCTTTGTTGATATCCGATGGCTCAGTGAGGCCTGCATAGCCAGCAATGACATTTCCTCTCTCAAGATCCATTAATGTACTAAAAACATATTTAAATCAGTTCATGTGAGTACAGTGGTTCAATATTAATATTATAAAGCGACGAGAATATTTTTGGTACGCCAAAAAAACAAAATAACGACTTATATAGTGATGGCTGATTTTAAAACACTGCTTCGGGAAGCTTCGGAGCGTTATGAATCAGCGTATCAAATCAGCGGTTCGGAGCGCCAAAGTCACGTGATTTTAGCAGTTTGGTGGTTTGACACGTGATCCGAATCATGATTCATAACGCTGATTCATAATGCTCCAAAGCTTCCTGAAGCAGTGTTTTGAAATCGGCCATCACTATAATAAGTCGTTATTTTGTTTTTTTTTGGCGCACCAAAAATATTCTCGTCGCATTATAATATTAATATTGAACCACTGTACTCACATAAACTGATTTAAATATGTTTTTAGTACATTAATGGATCTTGAGAGAGGAAATGTCATTGCTGGCTATGGAGGCCTCACTGAGCCATCGGATTTCAACAAAAATATCTTAATTTGTGTTCCGAAGATGAACGAAGGTCTTACGGGTATGGAACGGAGGGTGAGTAATAAATGACATTATTTTCATTTTTGGGTGAACTAACCCTTTAAAGGGTTAGTTCACCAAACAATGAAATTTCTGTCATTAAGTACTCACCCTCCTGTCATTAAGAGCCACAACATATGGGCATCTAGTCTAGTACAGGGGCTGACCAACCGGGCATTACACACAAGTACTAGCCTTTCACTTCTGCTGGCCTCCATAGCAGACAAAGAGCTGTTCTGAGGTTCTGTGGTCCATGTACAAAGCAGGGCACAAACAGGACACAGCAACGCGAGGGCTGGGTCTGCCTCCTTCAGGGGCAGCGCTTGCAAGTTCACCACCTGGTCTGTGAAAGGAGTGGTGGGAACTTTGGGCACATTTCCAGGCTGGGGTCTGAGGGTAACATGAGAGTCAGTGTGCCCGAATTCCAGGCATGGACTGAAAATGCCGAAAATGACTGAAAATGCCTCCACCCTCTTAATAGAAGTGAGCGCAGTCAGGAGCTCTGTCTTAAGAGACCGGATTTTAATCTCTACTGACTGCAGAGGCTCTCCCATTAAGACTAGAGAGAGATCCCAGGAGGAGATGAGGCGTGGCCGAGGAGGATTCAACCTCCTTGTGCCTCTCAGGAACATGATGACCAATTTGTGTTTCCCCAGAGACTTACCATCTACAGTGTTGTGATGTGCAGCAATAGAGGCAACATACACTTTTAGGGTGGAGGGAAACAGCCTTCGCTCCAACCCATCTTGCAGGAAAGAAAGCACGACATTGATCAGACATCTACGGGGGTCTTCCTTGCAGGAAGAACACCAATCAACCACTTCAAAGCACGTGCCTTGTAGAGGGGGCTCTTGCTGAGGTGACTGTGTCAACTACCACTGGAGGTAGGCCACTTAAATCCTCTGCATCCCGTCCACAGACCACATGTGGAGGTTCCAGAAGTCTGGACACGAGTGCCATATTGTGCCCCGTCCCTGAAAAAGAAGGTCCTTCCTTGAGGGAATCCGCCAGGGAGGGGCTGTCATGAGGAGCATCAGATCTGAAAACCAGGTCTGGGTGGGCCTGTACGGCGTAACCATCAAGACCCGCTCCTCGTCCTTCCAGACCTTGCACAGTGTCTGTGTGAGCAGGCTTACTGGGGGAAACTCATACTTGCATAGGCAGGGGCCAGCTATGTGCCAGTGTATCCATGCCGAAGGTCCCCCCGGTCATGGAATAAAACAACTGGCAGTGGGTTGTCTCTGGGGGATGCAAACAGGTCAAGCAGAGTGACCTCGAAGCGTTCCCAAATCAGTTGGACCGTCCGGGAGTGGAGTCTCCACTCTTCCCTGGAGCTCAGCGTGTGAGCAGGCTCTCACGGCAAGTGCACGGCACCAGAGATTAATCTTGACAGCACTCGCAAGGAAATGGGTAAGTACATAATCTAATTTACACATTATTAAAAATACATACTGAGTTACTAAAACAATCTTTGTCATAGAATACACTTGTTTGTTCACAGTTCGAACGTTCTTGTTTCCATTTGTTTAATTTCAAGATCTCAGGTGAATTATCCATTGTTGCTTTTAGTACAGCTACAAAGTTGGGAGCACAAAATTGTATTCAAAGTCACATTACATGCTTTTAACATTAAATAAAGCACATAACCATTACCTGATATTATCATTGGCATACTCTGTGTTGTTGTTCCAACCCCAACGTCACAGAAAAACAGAAATCATTTCTAAAATAGAATTGTCGCATGCCGCCGTCGCGGCTGGTTAGGACAAAAACTCTGATTACCATGGAAACATTTATCATGTGTTGCGGCGTCGCGTCTGGTTAGGACACGGTGTAAAGCTGCATTGACACTACCAGCGACATGCAGCTACAAAGCAACACGATCCTATTGATTTCAATGGAGAGCTGGCGTTTTTTTGGCGACACGAGTGACAGTGACCGTTAGCCACAGGATTGGGCGTGTCCAGCAACACGACAAAGTTAAGATCAGTTCAACTTTATGCAAATGAAGTGTGACTTTTGGGAGCGATATAGCAACCTCACCGCTAGCCACTGGTGACATGCAGCGACAAAGTCGCTGGTAGTGTGAATGCACCTTAAGAACAAAAATTTGTTAGCTGGGTACTGAACCTGGAATATTCCTTTAAGAATGAACACACACACACAAAAAAAATGATGTGTGACAATAATTATTGTTCACATTAAATTCAAAGCTGATGTGTGTAATTTAAAAGTACTCTCTCCAATCAATAAAGGTCCAGTCACACATACTCAGTACTTACACAGCACGTTAATTTTCTGTGGACCAGAACTGTTTTTTCCCAATGTGTTAATGGCTGTACAGGAAATTGCCTCAGAATGCCGAGACACTCTCTCCAGTTTGTAAGTGGGTTTCGTTCCTAGCAGCATCCCATTTAAGCTGAACCACTGGTAGCTGTTTGCAGGAGGGTTGCTGTTACTGGAGCAAGTCAGTTCTACAGAGTCATTCTCCTTCACTGAGGGTTTAGTCTTCACGCTTACATTATATGGAGGATCTGATTGAGATAAAATGTTGATAAAATGTTATGTCAACAACTGTTTGTTCCTTTATTTCTTTTAATTTTATTCAGAGGCCCAAACTGAGCAAAAATATGCAATTTTGTGCATTTGCTAATATTTATATGGCCAGAAAGTTAGCTGAAATTTGGATAGCTTGTAAGGTATATCAATGAGATCTTAATAACAGCAGACTAATTAGATAAAATGCATATAAATATAATTTGTCACTGTATCTCCCAATAATGTCTTATTGAGATGATATTTCAATGCTTAGTTTTAGCATTGAATCTCTACTACTACAAAGTAGTAGTTTTTTTTGTTTGTTTGTTTGTTTGTTTGTTTTTCCCAGCAGTTTTGATTCTGGTGATAATGTAGAGGCCTTAGAAATTTGACTATTAAATATTATACAATTAGGCTTTATAGGGTTAAGTTAGTATGCTTTAAGACAGTGATTCTCAACCAGGGGTCTGGGGTCCACTAGGGAGCCTTTGCAAACTTCCAATGTGGCTGCGGGATGACTTTCAATTATTGAAATTATGCTTATTCTTATTAATAATAATAGTATATTTAGACAATCATATTTAAATTAGTAAACTTAATTATAGATATAGGTCTAAAATAAAGATGTAAAAACATTTTCATATATATTTTTTCCTCAAATAATATATATTGTTTCATTATAATGCATTTATTGTAATAAAATTGTTTTATTGAAGAAAATGCAATTCCTGAAACATCTGCAATCACAAAATGAATTGTAGTAAATTATTTAGCATATTGAAGCTTACACTTACAGTTTTCTTTTTTACACCTTAAAAGTTTGAAAACAAACACCATTGTCCTTCGACTGTTGCATTGGATTGGGGGCTTTATAGTCAAAAAGTTTGAGAACCACTGTCCTAAAACTATTAACTATTGCTGTCAAATGTATCAATCGTGATTTGCACACACACACACACACACACACACACACAAACTTTTATGTTAGATGCGATTAATTGCAATTAATTGATTTGACTGCATTACATTTAACAGCAAACAAAAACAAACAAACATTTAAATTAGCATCTGATCATTTATTTGTCTTAAACTCACAAAGCAGACTTACATGTAACTTTGAGCGTTTTGAAGCCAGTCACTGTCTTCCCTCCAAACTCTGCAGAACAGCTTAGATTTTTATCATGGTCTTCTCTAGAAGGAGTGAAGGTAAGGTTGTAAGATGTAAGCTTCCATTGACCGTGATTTTGCGGCTGCGACGGACTGGAGTGCTTGCCATCGTGGTTCCAGGTGACACGAGGCAGGTCTGACGGACAGGAATGTGACACAGTGCAGGTAGCAATAACCAAATTCCCTGATGTCACTTCATCATTCACAGAGACAGTAGGTAGTTCTGGTGACTCTGGTGAAGACATGTGCCGATACGGTATTACAATATATCACAATAATGAGCATGCACACTATTGTTATCGTGGGCACTTCAAAATAACTTGGATAGTTCTTTATTACGAATTATTATTTTTATTATGAATTTTAAAAATACTTTTCCATCAATTGATTAAAATTTACAAAACTTCGTGTATGCTGCATCAAAGGCCACGTTCAGCTAGACAGCAGCAGAATACGGTTGTCAGTCCTGTATTTGAGTCCTTAATACGTTTACGTTCACACACATTACGGTTATTTACGGGAGTGACAACCGCATTCTATAACCGAACTCAAACCCGTAAATTTTCAGGACTCACAACCGCATTCTCGGAATATTCGCGCTGTGTGAACGGAACCGCACTAGACAACTAGTTGTCTGTCACGTCATACAGTGCGAGAGAGCCGGTGTTTTGTGTGCGGTTTCGCTTTCGGTAACTTACTGCGACAGAGATATGAGCTGTGCGTCATCTTAAGGTGTTAGATCCAGTCACTGTTCTCCACCGGAGCGGATCCCGTCAGTTTTGTGTTTCTTTTCCAAATTCAAATGCCGTGACATGCGCGAGACGTCGCAAAGGACGTGACACACGTGTGCAACGGTTAGAGACTCCGGCTAGCGCGTTCTGATGGATGAACTCACGGTTCAATTAGTCTCTTGTCATCTCAAAAGTGATAATACTTTTCAGTTTTATGCACGTCGCCATCTTTAATATTACGTTGGTCACTGTCGTTATGGTTACTAGTAAGAGAATAGGGGCTTGACTCACGTTCATACAGGCAGTGTTCCAGACGCTACTGTAAGTTGCTGTGTGAACGGGACATTTCAAGACTCACACCTGTAAGTAAATGCGGTTGTCAATCCCAAAAACTGACAGTGTGAACGTGGCCAAAGAGGCATGGACACTCTGATGTAGGCTAAACAAAGCCAACACGGATGAGAAGCATGCGTGAAAGAGACGGACTGAATGAAAATGCATATTCTCTGCATCCGAAATCGCATACTATCAGACTATGTACTACATTTGAATTTGAATTTATGGTTACACTTTATTTTTGTCTTTGTTACACTGTTATTATACATTTAAGTACTGAGTATTAAGTAACTACATGTACTTACTCTAGGGTTAAGATTAAGGGTTTGGTTTGGTTTAGGGTGAGTTGCATGTAATAATGCATAAATTATAGTTATTACTATAGTAACTGCATGTAACTTATGTAACAATGACACTGTAAAATAAAATGTTACTGAACTTACTTCATGACCGTTAAAAAGTATGATTTATATAGTATGAATGTAGGTAGTATAAATGAATTTCGGATGTACTACATTTGCCATGTTGTTACTGTCCTGTGACCTACCAGCGTCAGTTGCGTAGCTTCACTGCCATTGCCGTGACCTCATGGGATAGTAAAGTGTCCATTGAATGCGCACTTTATAATCTTGCCGGAAGTAATAAGTCATCCGGGGACTTTTTACCTACTGTTTTTCGAATGCATTTGGACGTACTACTCTGTTGGTGTTTTTCGCATACTATATAGTAGGGAAATATTCAATTTCGGACGCAGCTATTCACACACTGACAATATACAGTATGCCGCACAGCAGTAATGCAGCCATTACCCCGGTAACCCCCGTAAACAAAGCAGGCTGCGCTATTTTCAGTTTCTGGGGCCGTATTCACAAAACATTTTATCTTACCACTAAGAGTTCTCCCAAATATCAGTAAAAGTTCTTATCTAAGATTTTTCTCTTAAAACCTATTCACAAAGATGCTGAGACAAACTTTTACTAAGGAATAGAGAGTAGTCTTAAGCTAAGAGAAAGGGCGGGATAAACCTCATTGCTAAGGATGATGTCAACACGCTTACTAACTATGCCCATAGTGATTGGCTGATAGGGGAGGGGTCTCTGTCAGTGATTTAATCATAGAAATATTGTAGAATGGGATATCATGTTGCCGTGTTCAAATGAAGATTTTAAATAAAAATGTTGTCATATTCAAATAAAGATTTTAAAATAAAAATGTTGCCATATTCAAATAAAGATTTTAGGCTAAGTGTCACTAATTAAACAAGTAAATGTTCAGCTAATTGTCAGCCAATTACATGTCTGCATCTCAAAGGATTGCAGAATTCAAGTGACAATTTAAGTTTTATAAACAAAGTTTGGGAGGAGCAGGTTCAAATGTTCTATCTAATCAGCTCGAGAGGAGGCATATATATAGGCTACAGAGCCGACTCGCATACCTCAACAGTTTTCAGCATCCCTCCCCCACCCTGACTCCTCACTCTTGGCTGGCTCCTATTCCCAAGATACGGGGGAGTACTCTGGGTTTGGGCTAAATTCCAAGCTCGGAGCTTCTCCTCGGACAGCACGACAAATACGCTTATTTTACTCGTTTACTCTATTAGATCATTTGTAAGTGTGAACTCGTGAAAACAACTGCCACAGGTAATTGGACATTATTTATTTATTTATTTATTTATTTATTATCAAAGATTTATTTTTGGTGTTTTTGCCTTTTTATTATGATAGGACAGTGAGTAGACAGGAAGCAAAGTGGAAGAAAGGGGGGATGGGATCGGGAAAGGTCCACGAGCCGGAACACGAACTCGGGTCACCCGAGCTGCCCACAAGGCTATCACCACAGACGATGGGACATTATTGTTTTATTCTCCATAATTCAATACATTTTGCATGTACATAAATTAACCTTCATGTTATGTCATCGCATAAAATCTATAAATCAAAATATTTATTGCATTTATGAAGAAATGGCTCAGCACCCAAGGCTCTATCACCTATTGTCTCAAAGGTGTTCAGTGTCTTTGGGCTGATTGCTGAGGCGGATTGCCAGCAACAGCCATTTTAACAAACAGATTGTTTGTGATTTGGTATTAGTGACTTAGGAGTCCTCTTGACTACTCGTGAAATACTCTTTGAGCAAAAATTTAGGAGTCCTAAATTTAGGACTGACACATCGATAATTTTTACGAGTTTCTTCTAAATCGGCAAGTTAGGAGCTACTTTTAGTCTTAAGATGTTTTGTGAATATGGCCCCTGAACAGCATTTAAATGTTTTAAACAGCCATTAAGATTTTTGTAATTTTAGGTGTTCATCACATCACCAAATGCATAATAGCCTACTTAAAGACTTAATAGACTATTTATTTTCAAACATTTGTTTACACTTTTTTTACATTTTAATCTGGAATAGAACATCTATTGACAGAACATGTTCTCTGATTTCATTGAACCATTTCATTGAACAAATTTCTCTTACCTTTCACTGTTATGGAAACTTTATTCTCCGCATAGGTGTACTTGTCCAAATGTTCAATCTCAATCCGGAACATGAATGGCCCAGTGTCACTGCCACGCAGAGAGCTGATTTTCAAAGAACATGTGTTTTGGTGCAAATCACCAGTGAGGCTAGTGCGATCTTTGAATACTTCACTGATTTTTGAGGTATCTGTATGGTATACTGTTGACTCATAATTCCCTGTGTACCATATTCCTTTAAATCTTGTGTATGTCTTTTCTTTTGCTGGGTAGCTGAATTTACAAGGAATCACCACACATGTGCCAGACAAACCCACCACTGATTTGGGCACTTCAATGCTCCATTTGTCAGCATTAGCAGGTGACACTGAAAGAAGAATTATTCAGTAAAAGGAATTATATAATTTTATTTTTCTTATGACAATTTAGTGACCAGTTAAAATATTTGATCTAATATGTCTAATCTTATACCAGTGACAGCACATCATAACGAAACATTCGCACATTTTCCTTTTTTTGTTTTCTTAGTATGAGTCTAAATTCTTTTCCTCCCCTAGACACTCATCTTGGTACACCTAATAGTTTCTTTCCCATAGATGACTGGAACTAGACTATAATTCCTTTGTCTGAGGAATGACTCATTTTACTTTATTTTTAATACTGCGTAGTCTAAGATCTGAGAAAATTAACTGAGAATTAAAGAGTTTTATAGTGTAAAATTCACTAAAACCGGACAAAACATTGATTATTTACAACATAAAAAAAGCTGTCACACATGATAACCATTTTATCTAGTTTCATTTTACTAACCTGTGAGCCAGAAAAAGAGTGACAATAAACAGCTACAGAAAACCATCTCTGCATCAAAGTTCAGCACCTGGGAATACATTTTGTCATCATTTACAGCTAGTGCCATTACTAATAACCACTTGTTTTAAAATCTCATTGTTTACTTTTTTGAACATTGTTTCATTTCACTGTTTAAGGAGCACAGTGCAACATTTGCAATTTGCATTGCCTTTAGACATTTAAATAGTCCTTGTGTAGGTAAAAAAATAAATATTGTCACTTACTTAACGCTGAGGCCTCAAACAGTGCCCAAGTTCATAAGAAGACTGGTGCGCTAAGTATACAAGATCTTCCTTGCTGCTATATTTGGTGGAGTGTGACGCTTGTGATCCTTTGTTCACTTCCTATTTTAACCCTTTCATGCATTAATTTTTAAATCACAAAGTAATAATTTTTTTTAATGTTTGTTTTTACTTTTAAACAAGTGAAAAATCATGCCAATAACTTTTTTCCCCAATATATTTTATTTTGATGGTGTTACGTATCTGTCCACTGTAGTGGACCCCATGCATCAATGGTATAAAAAGTGATAAACAGAACTAATGCTTGGTCTGAAAAAAAAAAAAAACACATTTTAAAACATGCATGTTTTTTAAAAATTTACTAAGAACAAATGTATGGTTACAAATAAGAAGACTTCAGATGCAAAAGCCTCTAAGTCATCTGACATTTTTCTTTTGAAATCAGATTTCTATGTATAGGTTTCTATATAAGTGCCAGTATTTCTGAATGGGATGAGGCTGGGATTTAGCGGGTTTGAAGTGAAAGTATTTGATGAATGTATAGTATGTGCGGAGAACATTCACTCAATATCATTATCTCATTTTTGACAGATGTGGCGTTTAGAGGCTTTTGCATCAGAAGTTTTGGAACTCTCAATAACAATAATAGAGAGAATATTTGAAAAACATTCTATGTCTTGAAACTCATTTTATTACTTTAAAAATGGCCAACTTTTATTTAAAACTATTAAAACCAGTATCATACGTGAGCACAAATACACACACACAAGCACACACGCCCTCGAATGCAATCATGCACATATCCCTGTCCTCATATGCCTGCACTTTTATATGACCTGATAAATAAATATAGACTGTATAGGCCTAAGCATTGAAATAAATTATAAAACTATAACTATTTAATATTGCTGTTTAATAAAACTATTCAAGTGTAAATTATATCATAATTTTAACTAAAACATACAAATAAGGAGGAACCCATATAGGCCCAACAGGCATAATATACCCTTTGGTGCATGACGTCACAGAAAAAACATTTACAAGAAAAATATTGTTAAAATCTGGATAAAGGTATTTCTTACATCCTATTTACCTGAAAAATATTTTTGTACCTGTCTGGTTTTCTGAGAATAAAAGGATTTAACACTTATTCCTGAGGTACTTGGTGCATCTCCTCTTCCCTCCACCTTTTTGATTATATAATGTAATATCTCAAAACAACAAAGAGATACAAAGACACTAATTAAATGGAATCGTAGACAAGACTTTGGGTATTCACCACTTGGTGGTTGGGACATGGTACTACAACCTAAATGGTTCAAAATGGCTTCCAAATATCTCTCACTGTAGTGGACACCATGCATGAAAGGGTTAAAGGCTTATAAAAAATTGTCTTGAAAAAAAAGTGACTTGAAGGGTTAAATTGTGTATATATAACTAAATTAATTCTATATACTGTAGGAAGTTCAACATCCCATTAACCTAGGCTTCACAAATATTGTAAAAAAAACAAAACAAAACAAAACAAAACAAAAAAACACATATAGGGGTAGCTACACAGCCTAATATATATAAATAACACTGTTACTTCAGTGGTTCTTGCTTTGATGGAAAAATTCAAACTCTGTCCACTTAGGCTTTTAGAACTTCTAATAAACTAGGCAAAAATACTGCAAATCAGTGGATGTGGAAACCAAACCAGGGGTTCCCTACAGACAAAGAGTATAGAACCCAAGAGGCGAAACTCTTATACTTTTTGGGCAACAGCCACTCAATAATACTAATAATAGTATTACTCCACTATCTGAAATGAAATATATATATATATATATATATATATATATATATATATATATATATTGTACGTTTTAATGGATCACACTACGAACATAATGATCTTATAATACATGATGCATTGCTGTGTTCGTTATCGCATAATTCCCACTTTTGGACACTTGCTTTAACATACAACACTGCAAAAACAAGCTGTTATTTTCTGTTATATATTTATTGTCCAACATTCCCAATTTTTCTGATGCATGTACTTAATTTAATTTCACATGTTGGTATTAATTCAGTGTTTATAATGCTAATACTTGAACTTAAAAGAATTTTAACCCAAAGTGACTGGGTTTCTAGAGAGTAAAGGTTTTGTGAAAAAAAATGGAAGACTTAAACACAAAGTCTGTAAAATAAACTTTTAAAAGGATTTGATGATCACTAGTGATAGTATTTTATTCTGTGTTGTCATCATTCAGGTTGGATTTTAGCTTTTATGTACTTTTTTTTTTTTTTAAACAAAGCAGCTGATACTGCCATAGAAACTAGTGGACCGACGAGTCGCTTTCACGCCAAAATGGCGGAAACGCAGGGCTGCTGCTGGGCGCCGGTGTTGCAATGGAACGTAGGGCTGTTCGATTCCTAATTTTTTGGAATCGAGCCCGATTCCAATTCCTGGTTCTAGAATCGATTGGAGTCGATTCCAAGAATTGATTTCTCCTTCTGTTTTCGATTCTTTTTCGATTCTTGTTTTTTAGGTTTAAGGAACCTATCTCGCCATGACTACAGGGTATTAAAGTCGTAGAAAGTAGCCTTCTCATAATATGAAGCTTTATTAATAATATAAAGGTACATTTCTATCTCTGATTGATTTTAAATTGTAATTTTGGCTGCATTGCACCTGGAATGGGTCATAGTCCATAGCCCAGCAGTATCGCTTTAAAAAAAAAAAAAAAAAAAAAAAACCTGCACAGTTCTGCTGAATTATGAAGTTTACTTTAACTGTATGCTTTGCCCAGAATTAATATATAAAGCAAACTGTACAATAACCAGAACATTAACAACAACACTGGTATAAGAGCGCGTGATTTATCTGTCAATCAGATGCGTGGGGAAGTTGTTTTTTACTAGGCTATATAGCGATTAAGGCTCTCAGCCAACACTGATCTGTGCTCACGACACGTTTTCTTTCAGAATTATTGGCTGATAGAAAGAAAAGGATTTAAAAAAAAATAGCATTTTATTTAAAATAAAAACTAATCAAGACCCTCGATCAAGTCATGATCTATTCTCTCGTAAGTCCATGCAGCGCTCAAAAGTGCTGAGAGCATAAGCCAGATTCACCGTAAAATAACGCCTGAATAGGTTTTTGAACTGGTTAATTGACATGAACTACCCGGAAGAACCCTTCTGAGGAAATGAATCGGACTTCCAGTCACTAGCAAGCAAGAGGCAAATTAATGATAGTTTTGAACTAATAAAGGCCCTAAATGAGGAGTCGATTCCCCTTAATGGAATCGATTCCGAACTTTGGAATCGACTCTCGATTCCAAACGCCTCGGAATCGATTCTTTTTGGAATCGATTCCTAGCCCTAATGGAACGTTCTATTGAGTGTCGCTTCTTGTTAGTGTATATTCTTTGCTACAGAGTTCAGCGCCAACCCTGATCAAACTCACCTGTCTGTAAGTAATCCTGAAGACCTTGATCATCTTGTTCAGCTGGGTTTAATAAGGGTTGGAGCAAAACTCTGCAGGAAAGTGGACCTCAAGGGCTGAGAATGAAACATTTTCGTTTCAAAATGCTCTCCGTCCACACTAGCGTTTTCAAGCAATTTCCAAAAGTTTCTCATCCACAGTGAAACATCGGAAAACGCTAAATTTTACATTTATACACTTTTGAGAGCGTTTCCAAAAAGCTTCATTTTCGTTTAAAAAAAAAAAAAAAAAAAAAAAACGCCATTTCAGTGTGGACGGAAGGCCAAAACAATGAGAAAAATATGCATTTTCAAACTAAAACATATTAGTATGGATAAGGCCTGAGAACCCCTGTTCTAGGTGAATACACCTGCAAGGCTCCACATAAGAATAATGCTTAATGCAGTAACACTTCAGTTCAGTATCAACTCATATTTTAAGAGGGTCCTTGATTATGATTAACTTTAGTTAGTGTATAATGTTGTTGTTTGAGCATGAACAACATCTGCAAAGTTACAACGCTCAAAGTTAAATGCAAAGGGAGATATTTTCTTTTACAGAAATTGTTTTTTAAGGACTACAACAAACGGCTGGTAGGGACTACAACGAGCTTCTTCCTAGGTTGGAGACATCACAAACCCAAAATTTACATAAACCCTGCCCCTGGGAACACGCAACAAAGGGGGTGAGGCCATGCTGGGCTGCTTTAGAGAAGAGGAAGAGATGTTGTAGTAGAGTGTTGTTACCATGCCATCATTTTACGCTGGACTGCTTCACAAACTAGGGTCAATTCAATGCTGGATTTGCAAAAAAGATTAACATGACGGCACATGCTAGTTGATGAGTTGAATCAACTCCGCAGCAGCTACATAAATTTATCCACTAACCATTCTAAAATTTGTAACTTCTTCCTGAGTCTCTCCATCAGTGTCCGACTCCGGTTTGAACAATGTAAGGCTTTTGGCTCTGTGAGATTCTCCAGCTTTGTTGTTGTTAAGCAACGGAAGCATGAGCTGTTAAAGCTCCGCCCTCTTCTGGAAAGCGGGCAGGGAGCAGCAGCTCATTTGCATTTAAAGGGACACACAAAAATGGAGTGGTTTTGCTCACACCTAAAAGGGGCAAATTTGACAAGCTATAATAATTGATCTGTGGGATATTTTGAGCTGAAACTTAACAGACACATTCTGGGGACTTATATAACATCTTGTAAAAAGGGGCATAATAGGTGGCCTTCAAACAGCCACAACAATATCCTATTTAGACATCGCACAGGAAGTCACTGAAGAGTTCACCTTTTTATCATGCCTCGTTGTCTCTAATTATAACACACTGCCTAAAACACCAGAACAGAACTAATATACTGAACATGTAAGACCAGTAAGTTTCTTTGTAAATTTCTACATTATATTTAAGTATATATTCAAACATGCTAAGTATTCAGTTTTAGTTACTTTTACTTACTAAGAAAAAATTCTGCTATTGCCCACTGCTTTGTACAAGAAAACAGTTAACTTGTCCATGATAAACTATCACAACCAAAAGTTCACCATGACACCACCAACTGTTAACCATATTTCTTTCTTTCTTTCTTTCTTAAACAGACTGTACAGTTTTTGTTTTATACACATTAGCACATACATTCAAAAATTGCACTGTGGATACATAACAGCAACTTTTCAAACAGATTTAGTTTCATTAAGCAGATGTCTGTATTAGTGCTGTTAACCTTTGGCATCCACTGGGTGAAAGAGAAACACTAGTGAAAAGATGACTAGATCAACCTTTTCACATAAGGTGTGAGATGGTGTTTTCCTGTGGATGTTAAAGTGTTTGCTATAGTGTCTCTTCTGCATTTTTCATGATTTTTGAGTGACTTTTTTTAATGCATTGCTGTGGTACTATGGTATTTTAGGTGGTTGCTATGGTCCAAGTCAAAAGATTATTGTACTTATTTATTTATTTATTTTTTGCATGTCAGTGTAAATTAATGGTATACCCTGTTTTATTGTCCAAAGGAGAAAATCAATGTGGTGTTGGTGAAATTATGCACTGAAATTAATTCTGAGCCTGAACCGAGGTTCTGCTTTTGAGAGAACATAGAAGTTGTCAAAACCAATGCGTTTTTTTTTTTTGTTTTTTTTTAAACCATATACCACTATGTGTTATGAATTTGACCTCTATGTCTTCATCTGAACGGAATGACTTTAAAAAATGATATGGGATGACCTTTCACTTGGACAAGGTAACACTTCACTATCATTATGTGTGGGTTGATTATATCTGGACTGCTAAAACTAACTTTGTAAGGTTCAGTGCTAAATTTGATCATGACCTTTATCACAATCTCCATTATCTCCTGTGTTTGAGATACTGCGAAGAAGAAATGATAGAATAGAGTCTACAAAATCTTTCAATGTTTACTTTTGCTGTACATTTAACATTTACTATAGCTTTATTCAGTTTGGCCACAAAAAAGTATTGGTAACACTTAACATGTCAGAATGCTGTATGTATTATAACAAAATATCAAACAAGTGACTTTTATTTTAAATATGGTTACTGCATTTGTTTAAGATCATATTTTATTCAAAATGGGGGATTGTTCAACGTAATGGATTTTTGTTTTTGTTTTTTTTTTTGTTTTTTTGTTTTTCAGATACAACAAATGCATATTTGAAATGCTGCTTTGGCCTTGTGACACACATGGTTTGCAGAAATGCAATTCATCAAAATTCACGGCTACTGCACTGATTACGAAAAAGGGGAATTATGGACAAACATGAACTACCAAGTAATGATTTAAGGATTAGTTGAACATAATTTTCTGAATTTTAAAACAGACTATTATAATGCTGCCATGCTATTTGAAATCTCCTACTTCTGAAGTCATGATTATATGAGCTTGTCAGATTCAGGCCCAATTTCCATGGAAAACTCGTATTTCTAGGAAACTCGTATTTATGATAATTACGATAGCACGTGATGGCAGTGCAAATCTACAGTAGGTTGTAAACCAAAATGCTTATTACCGCCACAGCGTTAAATGCAACCCAGTGACACGTGACACTTGTCGCGAAATCACCACCAGGTGGCACAAAGGGAGTGTTTGCACCATTGCGTAAGGCTGCAGTGAAATTTGTACTTTTAAATGAAGATAAAATAACAAAAAAAAATTACTGGTAATAATAATAATAATAATAATAATATAACATTTAATTTTGGCTAATTATTATCATATAAGTACATATGTTCCAGCTATTTGAATAGCCTACTGTTACAGTGAAATATTAAACTGTTATTAGCAAAAAATCTGCTGTTTTCCACAAAATGCAGCATGATCCCTGATCAAGATTTGAAAGGCCCTCTTGCACTTTAATAAAAAATAAAAATAAATAAATAATAATAAAAAAAAAAACATCACAAGACCATCATATCTCACAGTCAGTGCCAGAAATTTCCTCAACAAATTATATGCAATGAGCTGATTATTTTTACTATTGCGGGGTGAGAGGAATGAAGAGCGCTGCTGGAAAAGAGATGTTCTGTTCTGGACTTTCTGGACTGGTAGAGTGTTGGACAGAAACATCCATGACAATCACGGGCTACAGAAATGTGTGTGTTCTGCAGTTCTGAAACACTTACTTTTTACACCATATTATTTTTTTCTTTTTTATTTATTTATTTATTTATTTTTTGCATTTAATGGCTATAAAATTACCATGGATTTCCATTTTACACCAAGCAACAAATATTATCCAAAAGACTGAATTTACATTAGTATATATATATATATATATATATATATATATATATATATATGACTTTAGTCAGCCTCAGATGCTCAGATATGGGGGTTGGGGGAGTTTAGTAGCTTCACGGTGGGGTGCAGGACAAAAGGTGTAAATCGCTCGTCAGCGAGGGAGTAACGTTATCTACTGGCCTATTATCACTGCTATTAAATTGCGCATGCAAAGCATATTCATTCGTCCAGCCTATTAGGGAAAACTAAGCTATCACAAATGTGTTTTATGTGTAGCCTATATAATTCACATTTCTCTCACCCCGAGAAATACGGGGTATTAGTAGTGCATTAAAGTCCATGAAAAAGTAAACACAATTTTGACATTTACTGTAGGCCTACTGTTTGAATTCATTCTAAACAGCAAATGCTTACACTCATGCTTATGTTTACCACATGTGGTTTGCATGTGATTTTTAAAAATCTTATTGATAGTATTTTTTTTTTTAATCTCCACATGGTGCAGTTGACTGCTACTTGCGAAAACAAGCTGTGATACATCCACTCCATAATGTGAAAATTATGATTATAGCACCACTTACCACTACTCCCTAATGGCAGTAACAAATGTGATTTCCTCTTGGAAGAGGAAATTATGTGTTGCCACACTGCTGTCTTTCTTTGACAGTACTTTCCAATGTGTGTCTTTTCCCAGGGCGTCCTTCGAAAAGGACTTTGTCTTTTGGGACATCCTTAGTGAACTTTTCATTTCTCCAAATATTTCTTTCTGAGTCAATAGAGGCCACTGTGTTCCACTGTCCATGATATATAGTGAGATGTGATGCACTATAAAAAAGGATGAATATTTTACGTTAATTTAAATTATTCATCTTTTTTTCTAGTGCATCAAAACATTTTTTTTTTTTTTTTTTTTTTTTTTTGCACAGTAATTATAAAACTTGGGCATGCATAAACCATTCATCATGACTACACACACATTACATGCAAAAAAAAAAAAAAAAAAAAAAAAAGTATTGACATTACCTGAGTTGATTTTGAATGGATGTCCCTTTTAGTTTGCAATAAAATTTAGATTTAAATAGTGACAAGCACCCCAGTTTATACTAAACTTCATATTTCAGCTCTCAGTGAGTGGTATGAACAGCTTTGTGTTGGGTGTGTCTGTTCTTAGACTGGATTGTGGAAATGAAATGAAAAAATAGGATTACAGAGCATAATAGATTCTTTGATCCTTTGCATCAGCTGGTCAGTGATGAAACATTATTGATAGTATCTAACTGAACTAATGTTGATTCAATAAGCTCTGTCTAAACTTTACTGATGAACATCATCTACTTTATATTATGCCAATAAGAATTTGCGGTAACACTTTATTTTACAGTGTCCATATTACATGTTACATGTAGTTACTGTAGTAATAACTATAAATTATGCATAATTATATGCATCTAGCCCATAACAAAACCCTTATCCTAATCCTAACCCTATAGTAAGTACATGTAGTCATTTTTACTCAGTACTTAAATGTATAATTACACTGTAACACAAACATCTTAAAATAAAGTGTAACCAAGTTTACTAATATTTCTTTGAATTGTACAATATTGGTTATATAGGCCAATGTCTCTCAAAAGATGGCTAATAAATGAAAAATAGCTGGCCATGCAGCTAAACAGCTTAGACCAGCTTGGTCAGGCCAAGAAAACCTAAATCAACTGAGACTACAGAATCTTGTCTATTATTTTGGATATTGATATTGTGGCATGCAAAGGGCACTCTCGTATCCAGACCTATACAAAGTAGCGACTACGCCACCCCAGCCTTAATCATCTGGGGAAATATCAACTAAGGGCACACAAGTTCGATTTCCCTCCCACAATCACCAGACAATGAGGCGTTGTTACGACCCTGGTCTAGGTCAGGGAAGCAGCATAAATAATTAAAAAAAAATCAGTTTCAACAATTTCTTTCTTTTTTTTATTTTTCTGTTTAGTTTCGTCACAAAGCCAAGAAAATAAATGAAGCAACCTCTTCAGGGCTGGGCAAGGCCAAAACAATAAACAAAACGGCCACTAAACTAAACCCGAAATTATTTCTAACTAAACCCTGTAAACAAAACAAAAAAAAGAAAGAAAAAGGAAATACAGAGGTCCTTACCTAACTTCCTGGCTAATTCAACACAGGAGAAAAGATGTACGCAAAAGAAAAAGGCACCCAACCCCTACCGCTTCAGTAATCAAAGAAAATATTATATATACAATATTTACAAAGAATGGCAACATAACTGCCACAATAAAGAAACGAAAAGAATCATAATGAAATGAAAACAATATGGTCAAAAATCAAAATGAGAGTGCTTTACAGAAGTGAATAAGAATTGGTGACAACTTAAAACAAGTACACGATTTAGATCTCACTGATCACAAGCCAACTATATCAATGACACCCTCTCAGTAGCTACACCACTCTCCCCTCTGCCACGTCCGCATCCCCGGGCGTTTTTTCAAAGGAACGTTCCACTTGAGTCCACCAATCCATCTTGCCTACGTCCAATCAAGGCGGAGCTGAGAGAGAGAGAGAGAGAGACGAGCACGCACGTCTCCACACACCGGGAAAAAAAAGGGGGGAGGAAAAACAACAATACGTCTTCTGACGTAACACTCCCACCCATCAAAAGTCAAAACAGGAATTATTTTATTTCGTTTTGACACATTTTATACAAGTAAATTAACTTTGATATACACGAGAGAGAGCATCTGCCAACACATTCTCACTACCCTTCTTGTGGCATATTTCAAGATTGAAATTTTGAACCATTAATGCCCACCTCATTAGCCTTTGATTTGAATTAGACATTCGCAAAAGGAAGACTAGGGGGTTATGGTCAGTATATACTGCCACTGGTACAGAACTTCCACCAATATAAACTTCAAAATGTTGAAGGGCTAGGAGTAATGCGAGGGCTTCTTTCTCGATTGTACTGTAGTTGCGTTGTGCTCCTGAAATTTCCTCGAGAAATAACTGATTGGATGATCAATTCCTGTTTCACTCTCCTGAATTAACACAGCACCTGCTCCTAAAGCACTTGCGTCCACCTCCAATTTGAATGGACGGGCGAAATTAGGGGCGGAGAGGACTGGGGCATTGCATAGAAGATCTTTGGCAGCCTTAAATGCTATCTCACAATCTGCATTCCAGCGAAAAACTCTGGATGAACTTAGCAAGTCTGTAAATGACGACACAACCGTAGCAAAATTCTTACAGAATCCCCTGTAATAGCCAACCATTCCCAAAAAACGACGCAGTTCTCTTTGTTTTAGGGACAGGGAACTCCAAAATTGCCATCACCTTGGCATCAATGGGACGTACATGACCTTGGCCCACTTGTTTACCCAGATATGTGACCGTTGCTTTCCCAAACTCGCACTTAGCCAAGTTAATAGTTAGAGAAGCATTTGACAGACGAAGGAACACTTCCCGTAACGATCGTAAATGGGCTTCCCAAGAACTGGAATAAACCACCACATCATCTAGATACGCTTCACAATTTTTCACACCGGACAATACCTTTTGCATCAAGCGCTGAAAGGTGGCTTGAGCGTTCCGCATTCCGAAAGCCATAACGGAATATTGGAGAAAATTATCCGGCGTGACGAATGCAGAAATCTCTGACGCACGAGCCGTCAGTGGCACCTGCCAGTAGCCTTTTAACAAGTCTAATTTGGTCACAAAACATGCAGAACCAACGCGGTCTATACAATCCTCTATCCGGGGTAAAGGAAATGAGTCGGGTTTGGTTACACTGTTTACCTTTCTGTAGTCAGTGCAAAATCTGAAGGTACCGTCCGATTTTGGCACTAAGAGACAGGGCGAACTCCAAGGGCTTAAACTGGGTGTCGCAAGTCCCTGTTCTAATAAGTAATTTACTTCTTTTCTCATAATTTCTTTTTTCAATGGGTTTGCGCGATATGGATGTTGCTTGATAGGTGTGGCATTCATAACATCAATATCGTGAAAGAGAACATTGGTTTGCGAGAGATTATCTGAGAACAATGAAGGATATTCATAAATCAGCGATACAATGTTTTTGCGATGTCCCTCAGAAAGATAATCCAAGTGATTTTCAATGTTCAGCAAAAGTTCTGGGGTGCAAATAACATAATTCGTCTCACTCAATTTCGCATCGACTACGTATGGTCCTGAAAATCTTGCCTGCAGCGGAGAACCAGGAATTGGGAGCAGAACAAGGACAGAGTCACCAGGCTGAAAACTCCTATACGCACTCCGCGCGTCATAAGTACTTTTCATTTTGCTTTGAGCTACAGTCAGATTTTTCTTGGCGATTTCACCCACACGATGTAATCGCTCACGAACCTGACTCACGTATTCAAGCACGGATACTGAAGATGAATTCTCTTCCAGTATTTTCTCTTTTAACAATTTTAGCGGTCCACGCACAGTATGACCGAACACCAAGTCAGCGGGACAAAAACCTAGCGACTCCTGCACAGTCTCACGAATAGCGAACATAAGCATCGGCAAACCCTCATCCCAGTCTCGACCCGTTTCAACACAAAACGCGCGCAGCATGGTTTTGAGTGTTTGGTTTGACACGCTCGAGCCGCGCCCTGACTCTCAGGATGATAAGCGCTGGACAATTGATGCTTAACTGCAAGTTCCCTAAGAACCTGTGAGAACAGCGTTGATGTAAAATTGGAACCCTGATCCGTTTGGATAATTTTTGGCAAACCAAAAACTGAGCAAAATTTTATCAACTCCTTTACCACAGCTTTAGCTTTAATGTTGCGCATAGGAATGGCCTCGGGAAAACGCGTAGCCGCACACATAAGGGTTAGGATGTATTGATGCCCAGACTTGGATTTCGGCAATGGGCCTACACAGTCGATAATGATACGTTCGAACGGTTCTCCTATTACAGGTATCGGATGCAGTGGCGCAAGAGGTATCTTCTGGTTAGGTTTCCCCACCATCTGACAAACATGACAAGAACGGCAGTAGTCAGACACGTCAGATTTTAAACCTGGCCAGAAGAAATGACGTAACACTCGCTCATACGTTTTTCTGATTCCTAAATGTCCTGAAAGAACATTATCATGCGCACAGCTCCATTATCTGATTACGGTAACCCTTCGGAACTACGATCTGCCACACACTATCCTCAGCTTCCCATCTACGCATTAGAATTTCATTGTCCCAGAAATATGTTACCTTAGAGTCACAGCTTTGATTATCCGTTGCAGCAGCAATACAACCTGATAGCGTCGGATCGGCGTTCTGCGCGGCTGCTAGCTGCTTGCGACCGATCTGCAAAGGAATTTCGAGAAGAAAGGCACACTTTTCTGGTTCAGACAACGATTCACTCACATCAGGTGCAACCATAAATGAATCTGACAAGTTTACCACATCATTAAACTTACGAGCTTGTGCTCGCGTTATCACACACGCAGGAAAGACATCCTTAAATTCATGAGGTACATCACTAACTTCCCCTGGGTTTTTCACTACAATCGGCTGGGAAAACACTTGACCGCCAGCCAGGTCATTCCCTGATATAAACTCAACTCCATCCACCGGGAGTTGTGTGCACACAGCCACATTCACATACCCAGTTACCAAGTCTGACCTCAGAAAAAGCCTGTGTAGAGGAACTTTTATACAATCGGCACCCACGCCGCGGAGTAAAATGTCAGTACCAGTATAAGTCTCTGGGGCGAGCTTTAGCACATTGCTTACAATGAGCGATTGGGCTGCTCCAGTGTCTCGTAACATAGAGATGTGTATAGCATCGTCCTCACTATTGGATGCTACACATCCATGTAACATAAACGGTTCATAACCAGACGAGGGAGAAATGGGTGAAAAGGAATTTACAAAACCTACAGTTTTAGGCTTGCTTGACAGATTTTTCTTTTTCCAAGCTTCGCAATCAGCGATCAGATGACCCCCATCCAGGCAGTAGAAACAGACTCGCCCATTGCAAATCTGCCCCCTCCATACGCCCCACCACCTCGGCCATACTTGGCATTAACATCTCGTCCTCCCCTCCCCTGCATTTCAGCACCATGGACAGCTACTTTGTCAAATCTCCCCACTGGAGAAAAAACAGTTCGGTGGGTCAAAACGAACTCATCAGCAAGTACGGCGGCTGCTGAGAGAGACGTCACTTTCTGCTCATTCAAATATACCACCAAGTTTTCATGAGCACAACCTTTAAAATCCTCCAACAAAATTAATTCTCTTAAGTCCTCAACAGTGTTTACCTTACTTGCCATACACCATTTGTCAAAAAGGGTTTGTTTTTCCCTTGCAAACTCCACAAATGTTTGTCTGTCAGTTTTCTTTAAGGCCCTAAATCTTTGTCTATAGGCTTCTGGCACTAACTCGTAAGCACGTAGAACAGTTGCCTTGATCACATCATAGTCCAGACTTCTCTATCGGTAATGCTGAACATACTTCTTGGGCTTTCCCGGCCAGCTTGCATTGCAATAGCAGAGCCCACATCTCTTTAGGCCATTGCAATGTAGCGGCGACACGCTCAAAAGCCGTGAAGTACGAATCGACCTCAGCTTCTCGAAAAGGAGGTACCAAATTAATATGCTTACTTACATCAAATAAGGGAGAACTACTCACATCTGGAATTGGAGCGGGACCAAGAGAACCCGGCGCAGGGCTCGAAGGCAGCTGAGCGAACGAGGGAAAAGCAGGTGAACCCCCCGGTGAGCTTACAGTCGGTTGTGGCCGACCGCGAAACCCACGAAGTCGCGCATCCTTTTCCATTTCCAGCTCTAGTTCTCTCAGCCGGAGCTTCTTAGTCTCTTTCTCTTCCATCTTTACTCTTAGCTCCAATTCTTTTAGTTTTAACGTAATTAGTGGATCGGTGACTGACGTTGCTGCTACCAATGGGGTACTTTGAGGCACAAAAAACGGATCGCTGGGGCGTACTGGAGAAAGCAAAACAGGAGAGGGCTTCTCGTCGGCCTCCGCCAGCGCAGCAGCTCCCTCCTGCACATTTCCTAACCCTGACTCCTCAGGTAAAATTTGTTGCTGCACCAATTCGTTATACAAGAACGTTTTAACCGCTTGCTTGGATGCATAGCGAGGAATGTCTATTTTAAAGAAAAATCAGCAATTTTAAAGAGATCATCTTTCCTACAGCGATCAAATTCCGTGCTTGGAGCTAGCGTAAACGCAGTCAAATCAAATTCCATATTCCCACTTACTCTCTCCCACACCAAAAAGAAAACAGCCAGACAAAGAATAAAATTCAATAACTTACCCCACATGTAGCCACAAGAAGGGTTGCGGATGATTTTCCTTTCAACGCAAGCAAATGAAAATCCAGTTTGTTATTGTAAACAGCAGACGAGCCCCCAATTATGTTACGACCCTGGTCTAGGTCAGGGAAGCAGCATAAATAATCAAAAAAAAAAATCAGTTTCAACAATTTCTTTCTTTTTTTTATTTTTCTGTTTAGTTTCGTCACAAAGCCAAGAAAATAAATGAAGCAACCTCTTCAGGGCTGGGCAAGGCCAAAACAATAAACAAAACGGCCACTAAACTAAACCCGAAATTATTTCTAACTAAACCCTGTAAACAAAAAAAATCAGGAAAAAAAAAAGGAAATACAGAGGTCCTTACCTAACTTCCTGGCTAATTCAACACAGGAGAAAAGATGTACGCAAAAGAAAAAGGCACCCAACCCCTACCGCTTCAGTAATCAAAGAAAATATTATATATACAATATTTACAAAGGATGGCAACATAACTGCCACAATAAAGAAACGAAAAGAATCATAATGAAATGAAAACAATATGGTCAAGAATCAAAAATGAGAGTGCTTTACAGAAGTGAATAAGAATTGGTGACAACTTAAAACAATGTACACGATTTAGATCTCACTGATCACAAGTCAACTATGTCAATAACACCTCAGTAGCTACAACACGCCAACACCACTCTCCCCTCTGCCACGTCCGCATCCCCGGGCGTTTTTTCAAAGGAACGTTCCACTTGAGTCCACCAATCCATCTTGCCTACGTCCAATCAAGGCGGAGCTGAGAGAGAGAGAGAGAGAGAGAGAGAGACAGCACGCACGCACGTCTCCACACACCGGGAAAAAAAAGGGGGGAGGAAAAACAACAATACGTCTTCTGACGTAACAGCGTGGATACGTACAAAGCGAAACTTTATTGAATCATGATAGCTAGTTTAAAAGAAAATCACAGGGCTATATAGCAATAAAATAATGGTGGCAGCAAACCACACCAGACTGCTAATATTTATGTATGTGACAAATGGACCAACACAAAAAGACAGAAAGAAAGATCTCGCCACTGAACTGGTGTGTGCCAAGAGTAGGGCAGGCTAAGCAGTGGGCTTCAAAACAGCCCACAATGAGTAACCCCCCGTGCACAAAATCTCACAAGCACACACACTCTCCAGTGAAATCCACTGCAAGGAAACCTACACCACACGCTTTTGGAAAAGGAGAGTTTCCACCCTCCAAAAATAGCTAGCCTGACCGCTCCGGGTCACACCTGCTCCTAAAAAAAAGAAGAAAAGAGAAAAAATCAAATTGGTAACAAAATCAAAATACACAAAGGCAGAGCAGCACTGGTTATTAATCTCACAACAATAATCAAACAAAACAAAACACAACCAACAGAAAATAACTGATCTTTACAGGAGGAAGCAAAAGCACAGAAAATAATAACACATTACACTGAGGTTCCGAATATATATACTTTGTTGCCAAAACAGAAAAATAAATAAATAAAAAAAATAACACTAAACAAAGAGAAAAAAAAGAGTACAAATACAAGAATACTAATAAACCAAAAAAAATAAAAAATAAAAAATAAAAATAAAAGGAAACAGTGTCATGCCGCTTGAGAGAAAAAGTATTTTTATTTTGTTTCAGCAGTACAGCATGATCTGTTTATCTCTGTAACTATAGTAACGTAATACCGGCGCACGTCATGAATCAGGAAGTAGCTCGCCGTGCGGTAGTCAGTTGCAGCAGTGTGCGAGCTCTATTAGTCATCCGTTTCTCAGGCGATCGCTTTTTCCTCTTCCCTTTTGCTAAAGCAACGTCTGTGAATATTTCTTATCGTGTAATATTAGGATAGTGCCTATTTTCATCTTTTGTAAGATTATTGAGACGGCTAAGTTAGCTTTATGTTTATTACTGCCGATTGTTTACTAGCTCGATTGCGTTTATCATATAGACCACCGCTGTGTAGATAATCCGTGCTGTTTTCTCTGTCACTTTGTATTTGGATTTAATATTAATATATATCTCATTTGTATTGTATTACAGTTTCACAATATTCCCAGTAAACTTGATGGAAATTAATCATCTGTGTCCTGGAGTTTCTTGGGAGTGTTTTGCTGAATGGAGCATAGTCCATGACAAACAGTCTGAATAGAATAGAATAGAATAACAGAATAAAAGCAAAGGAAAAAGGCAGACTAAGACATGTCGCGATAGAAATATTTAATTGATGAGTTGAACACAATATATAACAATACAATATATAGGGTATGATTTTACCACAAAATCCAACATTTTGAAAAAATGATAACTGCAAATCCATGTTTCTCTGCCTGGAGTCCAGCTGTTTCTGTGAATTGCAGCGATCCATTTGCTTCTTTTTTCTGTAGCCTTCGGCACTCTGTAAAAATGTACCTCAGATTTTGTGTCGAAGATATTTGTACTGTCATTCGCAAAGCTCTTTCCCGTTTTGGATGTGTTTTGTGTGTTTTTTGCAGCATTCATGCTGAAAACCAATGCTGCCACTTTTTGCCACTCAGTGGGT
The DNA here is from genome assembly GCA_039654765.1 of Mylopharyngodon piceus. NCBI lineage: Eukaryota > Metazoa > Chordata > Actinopteri > Cypriniformes > Xenocyprididae > Mylopharyngodon > Mylopharyngodon piceus. The sequence goes on from CM077447.1 coordinate 21,919,342, forward strand.
GTAACCGCAGTCATAACGGCCGACAGTGACGTCACTTGCATACCCTCTATTATATGTGTGATATATTGTATTATATGTATGTATTATATATATTATGATAGGATCAGGGGTTAAATTGGGCCGGGGCTGAGCCCCGGCACATAGGCTTATCAGGGCTCGACATTAACGCTTAATTTTTTGAAGGGGCAAGAGAAAGAGTGTTTTACTTGTCCTGATTAAAACATCAATAACAAAAATAGCTAGGGAATCACCAAAACGCAAGCATGATTCTATTACATTTAGTGTAAGTGGCGATTGATAATGGATAATAATAATATATAATGTGCTGACAGTAAGGTTGCGCTGTTGAGGCTCGCGCAGCCTCTCGAGGAGAAATCGAAACAAATGAGTGCAGCACAAAGAAAACATGCTACTGTAAAAATTCAAAATGTGGAGTTTTTTTTATATTTATAACATATGATACAGTTACGTAACATCACACGACCAAGAGAGCTGTTTTCCGCGTTATTGGAATCACGATTGAAAATGACACTACTTTTATACATTCAATAATAAGTTAATTAAGTAAATTCAATACAAGTTAATAAAGTCACATATTTTAGACGCATTACTGACTGTTTTTGTTCTATTTCAGCAGCGAATCACAGCAGAACCATAGCGCATCTCTCACAGCGACACTCAGCTGCGTTTTATTACTGAATGATTCAGCGTTTTGAACGAATCGGTTGAGTCAAAGATTCAAAGGCCCATTCCAAAACACCTGCCTCATTCTTGAATGAATCAGCCGTTTGAACAAATCGTTTGAATGAATGACTAGGACAGTCACTTGCCGCCACCTACTGGCGGTTCAGTTTCATGTTTAAATTTTCCCAACATTTCTTATTTGTATATTCAAAAATATTTAAAGAATATCATAACATTATTTAATGCAGTTGTAATTTTTCAGTGTAAATTATTTAATTTGATTCGTAACAGTCCTGCTTTATTTTTCTTATTAAATTTATTGATCAAATGTAAAAAAAAAATTAAATAAAAGATGAAGCATGTAATAAGATTAGGGGAAAAAATGCCCTTGGGGTAAATATCACAAATATGCAGATATAAATATGCAAAAGCTGATGGAACACTGTTGAGAATATAGCTTCAGAATAAATTATATTTACACCAAAGACAAGCACATTTTTTGCTCGGACAAGTGACCAATTTACTTGTCCAAAGGACAAGCACATGACAAGGCTTAATGTCGAACCCTGTATTTTGTATTGATATGCTCTCCTTTAGGCCTACAGAAAGATTTTATTGTTATCAGATGTAGCTTTGCACACTGCCAGCATCTAGAATGATTTTGATCTGCATTTTAGTGTTCATAGCAGAGGGCTCTGTCGACTTATATTTTTTTACAGTTTGTCAATTGATAAGATTTTGTAGGCTTTGTACACACATGTGCACTCCTCGAAAGCCTGAAACCACAGAGTCCCCCCACATAACAAATCCCAATTTAACCCCTGGATAGGATGAATAAGCAACAGTTGTAAAAGTTAGGTTCCTGAGTTTGATACTTTTGTAACCAACCACAGAAGGTACACAGAGATGACGAGTGTTGCAACCTCAAGATGAGGTCAGCCAGACGAAGACTACAGTGAAGAAGAGCAAGAGTGCTAGAAGAAGACAGCAGCATAAGTGACAGTGGCACATATATGAGTCTTTTTTTAAAACATTTCTTTAAAAAATATGATTATTGATTTATGCATTTTAAGGGTAATTTTGCCAATTAATGCCAAATACACAAACATAGATTTATGTGGGGTTTTGTAGGCTACTTTCTAAATGGGCGTTATAAAACGACAGGGGGGGGGGGGGGTTCCTTTAGATGACGCACTTTTGGTTTCAGCGGGCTATTGTTTTCTCTGACCGCTGTGAACCTTCAAGGAGCTGTGTGGACACAGTTCAGAGCTTGTCACAAGTACGACAATGTAAGCAGATATATACATCAATATTCATTGCTTACTTGTTTGCTTTGCATGGTCTTGCCAGTAAGTATATTTGTGTTTTCTGCGTTCACCTTGTCAAATATGTTTTTTTGTTTTGTTTTGTTTTTTTCTCTCTCCAATGAACAAGTCGTCCTGAGGCAATCCTAGATGGGCGTAGGCCTACATAGTCTACAGTAGCTATAGAGGTCAAACACGACACTGATTTGTGAAAACTTTCTTTATCGCATGTTGTCTTGTTTCGGTGTTTCTTACTGCTCTTCTGATTTCCATATGCATTAATATCCTCCTGGGACCCAGGAATAGTTTTTTTCTGTTTTAGTGAATTTCTCTGGTCATGGATATTGGGAAGCAGAATCTCTCCTTACCTTCACCCCAACAAAAGAGGTTGATCACAGCTCTATCACATGCATAGTCAAGTACCACGGGAGTGTGCAGGGTGACTTCTGTGTATATAATGTGATAATCTAATAGTGATAATTTTAACTAATTCCATTTTTTAAATTTTTTTTTTTTTAACCAGAACAAGCAACTCTCAGCCACTTTCTGCCCCTTTGCAACGCTAAGCCCAGGTTATCTTAACCCTTTCATGCATTAATTATTAAATCACAAAAGTAATAATTTTGATGCAATAGAATATTCCAGGTCAGCTTACTTACCTATGCTTTCCCCATATTCTAATTTAACTAAACAAACCAAACTCACCATCCTGTACAAAAGAAAAGAAAAGAAAAACAAACTCCAAAACCACCAACAACAGGTTTCTTGAGGTAGGCCAAAATGAAGTGCCACCAGCAGCTCTTAAATAGGCAGAGGCCACAGGTGTTAGGGATAATCAGGCTCCACCCCCATCCAATTCGGAACTATACTCAGAAAGAAAAGAGAAAAGAGACATCAAGAGAAAGAGCAGGGGCTCGTAACAGCTGGTCAGTGATGAAACTTTATTGATAGTACCTAACTGAACTGTTGATTCAATAAGCTCTGTCTAAACTTTACTGATGAACATCATCTACTTTACATTATGCCAATAAGAGTTTACGGTAACACTTTATTTTACAGTGTCCATATTACACATGTTACATGTAGTTACTGTAGTAATAACTATAAATTATGCATAATTACATGCAACTAACCCATAACCAAACCCTTATCCTAATCCTAAACCTATAGTAAGTACATGAAGGTGTCACGTGTTGTGTTATGTTCTGTTTGTCACATGTCCTCCTTTGTTTAGTTTTCCCGCCTTTAGTTAGTATCCATGGTTACCCTCATTTGAGTTCATTTGTCCCAGCTGTGTCTGTTTAAATTAGTCTCTTTAAGTCCTTAGTTGCCCTGTATAGATTCCCTGTGTTCTCCCTCAGTCTTTGTCGGTTCTCGTTTATGTTAGGTTGTGTATCTTTGTTCTCCTGAGTTTTGTCATTAAAGACATTTACATTGAAGCTCCTTCATCTGCGTGTTTCACACAACCTACCCCTGACAGTAGGCTAGTTATTATTACTCAGTACTTAAATGTATAATTACACTGTAACACAGACACCTCAAAATAAAGTTTAACCAACTTTGCTAATATTTCTTTGAATTGTACAATATTGATTATAGAGGCCAATGTCTCTCAGAAGATGGCTAATAAAGGAAAAAAGCTGGCCATGCAGCTAAAAACAGCTTGGTCAGCTTTGGATATTGATATTGACATTGCTATATTGACCCGTTTCAGTGTTGTGTTATTTGCTTGCTTTTAAGGTAATGCCATATATGCTTGATTATAATGCTTAAATGGTTATGACATTTGAATGTACCTGTAATACTTCCTTTGTTTATTATAAAATAGGATGAATAAGCATCAGTTGTAAAAGTTAGGTTCCTGAGTTTGATACTTTTGTAACCAACCACAGAAGGTACACAGGGATGAAGAGTGTTGCAACCTCAAGCTGAGGTCAGCCAGAAGAAGACTACAGTGAAGAAGAGGAAGATATCAGCGTAAGTGACAAAGGAAGGACATCCGGCTTAGCCCACCAGCAACTATAGTTGCCGCAGTGTATAGTTGTCATTTTCCTTTTGTAAGTATTTTTCTAGATGTTATCCATGTTTTATGTCTCAATGACATGCAAGAAAACAACCAAATAAAGGATTTCAAGAACAAAAAAAAAGGTATTCTTCCTTCCTGCCACATGAGGCTGTCAACTTCCTACCCCTACCTCCAGGAAGCACGGCGAAGGCAAACTCTCCCAAAGAAACATCATTTTCACGTTACTAATAAGTATTTTTTGTTGACATATACATATCTACATCTTACAAGAGATCTATAGTTTTTTGTACACTTAATCAAAAGTCCAAGTCCAACTATAGTTGCCGGTGGGCAAATGACTTGTAAGTACATATATCATGGGGAAATGGGGTATACTGTGTTAATAGCTTATTAAGTCAAGGTTATTGGTCTTGTTTAGTGCTTTTTTCTTCCTTAATATCCCACCTAGAACAAAACTTAACCCTTTAACTGACATCTCTGCTGTACAGCTTAATTTGATAGTGATGGACACACTTTCTTTGCCTGTGAGAAATGCAGTGTTGCCTTGCATATTGAGTGCTTCACGAAATTTCATGCAAACCACTAAAACTATCCAAGAGAGATAGAAAAGGGGAGTGGGGAGGACACACATGACATAACTTCCTATTCCGAATGTCTTTTGAAAGAAATTGTCTGTATGCACTGTTATTTATTTATTTATTTTTATACCGAGATGTCGTAAAGCACATTAGTCAACATGTGTTGTTTAAATAGTGCTATACAAATAAAGCTGACATTGACATATTTATTTGTTATAATTGACCCTGGACCACAAAACCAGTCATAAGTCATTTTTTTTTTTTTTTTTTTTTTTTTTTAAATTGAGATTTATACATCATCTGAACGCTGAATAAATAATTTTTCCATTGATGTAGTTGTTAGGATAGGACAATATTTGGCCGAGAAACAACTATTTGAAAATCTGGAATCTGCAAAAAAAAAAAAAAAAAAAAAAAAAAAATTGAGAAAATCGCCTTTAAAGTTGTTCAAATGAAGTCCATAGCAATGCATATCCACTCACAAAAATACATTTTTGATATATTTATGGTAGGAAATTTACAAAATATCTTCATGGAACATGATCTTTCCTAATGATTTTGGGAATAAAAGAAAAATCGATAATTTTGACCCATACAATGTATTGTTGGCTATTGCTACAAATATACCCATGCGAATTATAACTGGTCTTGTGGTCCAGGGTCACATATAGATGTAAAATTTTCTTCATTCTATATATTTTTATTTATTTATTTTTATTTAACTTTTTGATTCACAATGCCCTGTTGGGGCAACTTAATGGGCTGCACTTTGTTCTGCACTGTGTTTTGCCACTTTAAAACAAATGGATTTGTTGTGTTTTCATATTCAAGAGATTATAAGCTAGATGCAGCTTTTTTGGGTTTGCATCGAATGTTCTTCGACTTTTATACATAATAAATGTGTTTATAAATAGAGATTGATCTGTTCAAAGCTGTTATTTTGAGTTAGATGCCAAATGTTCTCCTCCTATTCAAATTTGACAATGAAAGGGTGCTTACAACATATTTTCCCACCGGCAACTATAGTTGCCGCACCTTCAAAGGGACATTCTAAAATGCTTAACGTGAAAAACGCTTAACGTGGCTTAATGTACTAAGACAGTGATATTAAAAGACCGTAAACATCATTATAAACCATATTGTACAGCAAAGCAGATGAGCCCAGAATATGAATGCAATGTGTTTAATTACACGTTAAATGTTTCCTCCCATAGAAAACCGTTAAAGAAAAAGCTTAACGTCACTTAATGTAGCCTATACTAAGTGATATTAAAAGATCAAATTCTGCACAAACCAATTTTTCTGTAGGCCTATAGTATGCTTTATTAATATAGTGTTTAATAAGTTTGGTATTTTAATGTCAGTGTCTTAGTACATTAAGCCACGTTAAGCGTTTTCTTTATGAGAGGAAAATGCTTAATTAAACGGGTTGTGTTCATATTCTGGGCTCATCTGCTTTTCTGTACATAGTATGCTTTATTAGTATGGTGTTTACTAAGTTTGGTTTGTTAATAACACTGTCTTAGTAAATTAAGCCACGTTAAGCTTTTTCACGTTAAGCGTTTTCATGTTAAGCATTTTAGAATGTCCCCATTCATATACAATTTTTAAGGAAAAAAAAAACAAAAACCTGGGGAAAATAAATTCAGAACATGTTCACATGGGACACTATTAACACAACTATATGCATGAAACCATTTAGAAAAATTTGGGCACAAATGGGTTAAGCATGAGTTGCAGAGACTACGCTTACAACAGGAAGCCTGGATCATACAGGACTTAGACGAGTTGATGGGGGAAAGAAAAAAAAAATAGTATAAAAAATTCTGAGGAGTAAAGGTTTCCTCAGATGCTGCCTGCATTAAGCAAAGAGGAAACCTGAAAAAGAGGGACGCTTAACAGTATCTTCTATATTGCTGTAAATAGCTTTTTTTGCATTAACTGGGGGGGATTTCCTTTTGATGACGCAAAGGGGAAAAATCATTTTATGCACTTTTGGTTTCGGTAGGCTGCAGTTTTTCCATTGCGGTCAAGCCAGCCGCTAAAAAAACAAGCGTGTGCGCCTGTTACTATGAATACGGTAATTTCAGGAACAGCAGAGAGAGAATGCGCTTTCAGAGCGCTTGAGTTGCCCAGATCTATCTAAAATTTCTTTCTTTCTTTCTTTCTTTCTTTCTTTCTTTCTTTCTTTCTTCTACCTATCTGATATTTCTGTTTCTTTCTTTCTATCTGATATCCTTCTTTCTTTCTTTCTTTCTTTCTTTCTTTCTTTCTTTCTTTCTTTCTATCTGATATTTTTCTATCCATCTTTTTCTTTATTTATTTCTTTCTGTCTGTCTTTCTAATCTATCTATCTATCTATCTATCTATCTATCTATCTATCTATCTATCTATCTATCTATCTATCTATCTCTTTTTTCTTTCTTTTTTCCCATACAGTATGCATACCTCATATAAGTACATTTTACTGCAGCATTATATTACATTATTTGACTTTGGAGGCCTACAAAGACCTCATTTCAAATAAGTAGAAAAAACAATAGTCAGTTTCTATAGGGAATGTCCCATACAGTATGCATACCTCATATCAAACCTTTTTACTGCAGCATTTTGGAGATATATGTCATTATTCTTCCTTATACACCTACAAAAACCTCATTTCTAATAAGTAGAGAAAACTAATGGTCATTTTCTATAGGGGACGTCCCAAACAGTATGCATACCTCATATGAGTACATTTTACTGCAGCATTTTGGAGATATGGCACATTATTTAACTTCCGAGGCCTATAAAAAACTCATTTCAAATAAGTAGAAAAAACTAATGGTCAGTTTCTATAGGGAGCGTCCCATACAGTGTGTTTAACTCATATCAAAGCATTTTACTGCAGCATTTTGGAGATATGTCACATTCTTTAACTTCTAAGGCCTATAAAGTCCTTATTTCTAAATATAAAAAATTAATGGACAGTTCTTATAGGGGACATTCTGTACTATATGCACACCTCTTATTAAACTGTTTTACTGCAGCATTTTGGTGATACACTATATTGCCAAAAGTTTTGGGACGCCTGCCTTTACGTGCACATGAACTTTAATGACATCCCATTCTTAATCCGTAGGGTTTAATATGGAGTTGGCCCACCCTTTGCAGCTATTACAGCTTCAACTCTTCTGGGAAGGCTTCCCACAAGGTTTAGGAGTGTGTTTATGGGATTATTGACCATTCTTCTAGAAGCGCATTTGTGAGGTCAGGCACTGATGTAGGACGAGAAGGCCTTTTTATAGGCATCTCTAAACACTTTCTGTTTTTGGTCTAAAACTGTATAGGTGGTTTTTAAACTTGATAACCTCCATGGTGCTAAGTCAAACATAAGTCCTAAAGGGGAAACTACATACTTCCTGTTTCATATCTTGTTAGAAAACCGATGCAAGCTGTAATTGCTGCAACCGGTACTAAAATAGTGAAACCAGACATGCTTTCTAACAGTATGCCCATATATGTCTATGGTGTGTTCAAACCCCATTCCGAATACTCAAAGAGCAACGTTTTAGCATGTTTGTGCTTTTTTTATACCTCTTGAGAGCCTTGTGTCGAAACAAAATCATGCCTGGAGAGCGTAGAAGTACAGGTGCTGGTCATATAATTAGAATATCATCAAAAAGTTGATTTATTTCACTAATTCCATTCAAAAAGTGAAACTTGTATATTATATTCATTCATTACACACAGACTGATATATTTCAAATGTTTATTTCTTTTAATTTTGATGATTATAACTGACAACTAAGGAAAATCACAAATTCAGTATCTCAGAAAATTAGAATATTACTTAAGACCAATACAAAGAAAGGATTTTTAGAAATCTTGGCCAACTGAAAAGTATGAACATGAAAAGTATGAGCATGTACAGCACTCAATACTTAGTTGTGGCTCCTTTTGCCTGAATTACTGCAGCAATGCGGCGTGGCATGGAGTCGATCAGTCTGTGGCACTGCTCAGGTGTTATAAGAGCCCAGGTTGCTCTGATAGTGGCCTTCAGCTCTTCTGCATTGTTGGCATCTTCCTCTTCACAATACCCCATAGATTTTCTATGGGGTTAAGGTCAGGCGAGTTTGCTGGCCAATAAAGAACAGGGATACCATGGTCCTTAAACCAGGTACTGGTAGCTTTGACACTGTGTGCAGGTGCCAAGTCCTGTTGGAAAATGAAATCTGCATCTCCATAAAGTTGGTCAGCAGCAGGAAGCATGAAGTGCTCTAAAACTTCCTGGTATACGGCTGCGTTGACCTTGGACCTCAGAAAACACAGTGGACCAACACCAGCAGATGACATGGCACCCCAAACCATCACTGACTGTGGAAACTTTACACTGGACCTCAAGCAACGTGGATTGTGTGCCTCTCCTCTCTTCCTCCAGACTCTGGGACCCTGATTTCCAAAGGAAATGCAAAATTTACTTTCATCAGAGAACATAACTTTGGACCACTCAGCAGCAGTCCAGTCCTTTTTGTCTTTAGCCCAGGCGAGACGCTTCTGACGCTGTCTGTTGTTCAAGAGTGGCTTGACACAAGGAATGCGACAGCTGAAACCCATGTCTTGCATACGTCTGTGCGTAGTGGTTCTTGAAGCACTGACTCCAGCTGCAGTCCACTCTTTGTGAATCTCCCCCACATTTTTGAATGGGTTTTTTTTTCACAATCCTCTCCAGGGTGCGGTTATCCCTATTGCTTGTACACTTTTTTCTACCACATCTTTTCCTTCCCTTCGCCTCTCTATTAATGTGCTTGGACACAGAGCTCTGTGAACAGCCAGCCTCTTTTGCAATGACCTTTTGTGTATTGTCCTCCTTGTGCAAGGTGTCTTTTGGACAACTGTCAAGTCAGCAGTCTTCCCCATGATTGTGTAGCCTACAGAACTAGACTGAGAGACCATTTAAAGGCCTTTGCAGGTGTTTTGAGTTAATTAGCTGATTAGAGTGTGGCACCAGGTGTCTTCAATATTGAACCTTTTCACAATATTCTAATTTTCTGAGATACTGAATTTGGGATTTTCCTTAGTTGTCAGTTATAATCATCAAAATTAAAAGAAATAAACATTTGAAATATATCAGTCTGTGTGTAATGAATGAATATAATATACAAGTTTCATTTTTTGAATGGAATTAGTGAAATAAATCAACTTTTTGATGATATTCTAATTATATGACCAGCACCTGTATATTGGTGTTTCTTTTCATCGTGTAGTAGAGGACACTACTTAAGCTAATCGTGACTAACCGCATCCTCATTGCGTCACAGCTTTTAAAGGTGTGATAACGTCGTGGATTGTTCCTGCAATAAAATCATTTTTTGCCACAATTGCACATACAGTTGGAGCTCTACATTTACTTGCTTAAAGTGTCCTATAGATGTAGGACCGATGTATACTGTTGACTTACAGAATCTATATATATTTATAGAAGAGTTATTGAAAGTTTTTCAGCAAATGGTGGCACTCGGCACCTTAATTTTCCTTGAAAGATTTGGAGTTGTTTATCATCTTCATGTAGGAAAAATCAAGCTGGTGCCATCGTTCATCGTATAAAAGATTGTTCGGACTGTAGGAGCGTTCTATTTATTCCTGTTTGTCTTTATGGGAGTTTATACCCATAGGTCTGTGCTTTTTGTATGTGATCAAGGTCTTATCGGAGTTTTCTTCAGGGTTTTTTTTCTTTTTGTTCTTTTAAACCTTTTCCCCATTTTCTTTCCTTTTTTAACTTGAACATTGAGGATGAGTTCTTGCAACGTGGCCTTTTATACGAGGTGATGTTTTGAGCCAGCTGTTTGTTTTATGTCTGCTTTTTTTATTTGGCTTCCTCAAAGGAGCAGTTCCTTTCCCCTTAAATCATGTTATTGTCTCCTTCTTTTTCTTTGTTTCCTGCGTTTTGTGTGAGGTGGACATCTCCATCAAGAACCTGAAATTTAGTGGATCTCAGATTTCAATCAAACCACCCCAGACTTGCAAGGATTCTACCTCAAGCTGTTCAGACAACGTCAAGTAATACTAATGCAAAACTAGATTTGCTTGGTCTGTTCTGTCATGCAGAAGTGAGTTGGCTTGTGTGCAATGAAGGATGCAAAGCACTAGTCAGGACCTCCTGTGATGATGCGTATCCCAGAGCTTCTTGGGAAAAGAAAAATCTGTCTGTTCTTGTGTAGGTTATTTTAAAAAAACAACAACAACAACGTTGTGTTGAAAGACTTAAAAATTTAAAAAAAAAAAAAAAAAAAAATTAAAAAAGTCTTTGCTACCTTGTACAAACGACCCCTAAGTTTGTAAATAGTTGTATACATATTTCTAAACCTGTTTAATTTTTCTATGCACTTTTTTTATTTATAATGTTTTTGCTTAATAAAGATGTAAATTGTTTGAACAAAGTTCAAGATTTATTGTGGTCTTTGAGATGAACATACAAAGGCATCAATTGTGCACCACTAATAACTAAATATATTGCTTGTGGCCAAATCCTGTCAAGAAATTAACTTGATGTCAAAACTTGAAATATTCGTTTGCCAACAATTCTATCATATTCACTATATCTATAATGCTTTTTAAAGGACTCTATTTTAGGAATTGGAGTAGTAATTTAATAAAAAGACAAAATGTGAAATATTAATTGGCATGCTGTTGAAACTAAACCTATAGACTGATAAACTGGAGTGAAACTGAGATTTCTAGAGAAAACTAGAAGGATGGGGGTGGAGGGATTTCCTTTCTTGTTTGATTCTAAAAGCTTCCATATGAACTTCAGCCACACATCTGTTACCCATTACGCTATATACACCGTTTTCAATCAAAACAACTCTAGACGTTCACATACAATGCGTCACGAACAAACATTGTATGCTTTACAACTTGTCTTTGAATACTGGAGTTAAATGTGCAAAAAATATAACACAATCTATATACACTGAAAAAAAAAAAAAAAAAAAAAAAAAAAAAACTTGTAGGATTTACTTAACACAATTTAAGTAAATTTTATTGCTACTGCTCGGTACCATGTACCTGTTATTATCAAGTAAAATCTACTTACTGTTGAACTTAACATTCATAAAGAAATTAAGTAAATATTACTTTATTCTATTTGTGAAATTAAATTAGTAAATTTAACAAAATTAACTTTTTACTCAATAACATTGAATTAAACCATGCTTTTGAGGTGTATGCTTTAAGTATGCTTATTATGTAAATAATACAATAGATATCGTGTAGACATCATATCTACATAATAGAAGTAATGCACAGAGTTGAAGACAGAGACTTACACAATACACAATGACGGTAACATTCGATAGATCATTTTTGAGCATGAATGTGTCATTGTGAGTAGAAATTGAACTCCAGATGTCACAAAATCGCAAGTTACTCAACCTAACAACAAAAGCAGTGATAAAACCATGTAAATACAGCTTGAAAACAGCAAAAAATAAATAAATAAATAAATAAATAAATAACCTTATTAATTATTCATGATGGGAACACCAGCATCAGAAAAGTTAAGTAGGTTTTATATTGTTGATATTTCAGCTTTAATTTCTCCAAGCTTGAATTGAGTACTACTATAGCATTTAATTTGTTTTTTCAATTCTTGCCTGAACTAACTTTTTCATGTAGAAATTACATTTGATTTTTCTGTAGTATTTACTTCAACACAGAATCATTCTTATCAGTAAAACACAAACTATTTTATGATTTCATCAAAGTGTGAAATAATTACGAATTGCAATGAGAGTGTGTTAAAGGTGGGGTAAGCCATATTTCAAAAATACTGTTTGGAAGTTAGTCCGTTCATTTTTTGTGCTTCCTTGTCCTTCGTTCATCATCTGCGCTTTATTTTTCGTGAAGCATTATTTTGTTGCGCGTCAGCTGTGATAAACAGACATCCACTCTGGCGTTGTGTGTGTAACAGTGGTCAGATAGTGAGAGTTGTGCAGGTAAAGCAATGCGCACTGACAACCGCTAGAGAATGTGGTGTTTAGCATCATTGTTAGAGGTGTACTTGGCCAGCAGCAATCGGGGTTCGAGACGACTCGGAGCAGGGTGGTTAGGATTGGAGGGTGAGTTTTGGAAGCGGAGCAATGAAGAGAGGGGTCAACAATCAACAATGTCCAACCAACAGTGTTTTTGAAATATGGCTTACCCCACCTTTAAACAATACAATATAGAGAAGTACAATACTGCTTTGTTTTCTTAAAATACCACATTAATTATTCTTCAACACCAGCAGGAAGCTTTGCCAAAATCTCCACTGCATCGTTGCGACCGATAGTGGTTAACAGCTCAGCGAGGTGTCCGACGGTCCAGTCTGGGTTCTTGGTGACGACACCCTCCAAAACAGCGACGAGGGGACTTTTGTGATCCTTCATGGAATATGCATAATTGATCCAGGCAAAGGAAAAAGAGCACTGAGCAGCAAGGTGACGTGTATTCTTAGCGCCAGAGATGTCCGGGTCTAATACCAGCACAAGCTCCTCAAGAACATCCAGGTTGTTCAGCACAGTTTTCAAAGGCTTACCCAGGAGCTATGAATAGAAATGAAATTAGGAGTTACACTTTATTTTGATAGTTCACTTTAGACATTCTACTAACTACTTTGCAACTACATGTCAACTAACCCATTAATTTACTATACCATTATTAGGTTAGAGTTAGGGTTAGTAGAATAAGTTGAAATGTATTTGCAAAGTTACTATTTATATTATTAGTAGAATGTGGACTAATCGAAAGAGAGTTACCAAATTAGGTGTTTATGGAAAATCACCACCTTTTCCAAAGGAAATTTACTTTGTAAACACCTGAAAGGAGTGGTTTCATCTAGGGTCAAATCAAAGTTAGTTTGTTTTCATATACCCACCTAACAGATACGATCCAGATCCTGATTCAGTCATATGATCATTATTGTCGCTTTCTTTGATTATGTTGTATGAGACTGAGGTCTGTCCATATCTGTCAATTCCCTTTTTGGACAGGCTTTCCTGATCAGCTCCATTACAACATTTTTGAAATTCTGTTAAACATGAGAAATTCTTGTTATTCCCTTCCTTTAATCTTGTGAAACACATATTCCTTCAAAGTAGCACTCAAGACTTTGTGATGTAGCAATTGCAATAATGTAATAATAAAAAAAAAAAAAAATAAAAAAAAAGCTTCATATGTAGAACCTTTTAGGGGTTCCCATCATGGGGTCATTTTATGTATTTAGTTGTAGTTAATTTGTTTTAATTCACTTTTAATTTGAATTACATTTTATGAATTAAACAGCTCCTATACATACTTTAGTTTATAAGTAAAAAAAAAAAAAAAAAACGAAGTAACCCTTAAACATTAAAGTATTATAATGTATCTTTATATAGAACTTTTTTGGCAATTAGGGTTCTTTAAAGGGTAGGTTCACCCGAAAATGGAAATTCTGTCATTAATTACTCACCCTCATGTCGTTCCAAACCCACAAGACTTTCGTCCATCTTCGGAACAAAAATTAAGATCTTTTTGATGAAATCTGAGCGCTTTCTGTCCCCCCATTGACAGCTATGCAACTACCACTTTGACGCTTCAAAAAGTTCATAAAGAGATTGTAAAACTAATCCATATAAATTGAGCAGTTTAGTCCAAATTTTCTGAAGAGATTCGATCACTTTATATGATGAACAGATTGAATTTAGGCTTTTATTCACATACACTATATAAAAGTTTTGGGACACCTGCCTTTACGTGCACATGAACTTTAATGACATCCCATTCTTAATCCGTAGGGTTTAATATGGAGTTGGCCCACCCTTTGCAGCTATAACAGCTTCAACTCTTCTGGGAAGGCTTTCCACAAGGTTTAAGAGTGTGTTTATGGGAATTTTTGACCATTCTTCTAGAAGCGCATTTGTGAGGTCAGGCACTGACGTTGGCAAGAAGGCCTGACTCGCAGTTTCTGCTCTAATTCATCCCAAAGGTGTTCTGTTGGGTTGAGGTCAGGACTCTGTGCAGGCCAGTCAAGTTCCTCCACACCAAACTCGCTCATCCATGTCTTTATGGACCTTGCTTTGTGCACTGGTGCGCAATCATGTTGGAACAGGAAGGGGCCATCCCCAAACTGTTCCCACAAAGTTGGGAGCATGAAATTGTCCAAAATGTCTTGGTATGCTGAAGCATTAAGAGTTCCTTTCAGTGGAACTAAGGGGCCAAGCCCAACCCCTGAAAAACAACCCCACACCATAATCCCCCCTCCACCAAACTTTACACTTGGCACAATGCAGTCAGGCAAGTACCGTTCTCCTGGCAACCGCCAAACCCAGACTCGTCCATCGGATTGCCAGACAGAGAAGCGCGATTCGTCACTCCAGAGAACACGTCTCCATTGCTCATGTCTCCATTGCTCCATGAAGCTCTCTACGCACTGTTCTTGAGCTAATCTGAATTGCCACACGAAGTTTGGAGGTCTGTAGCTATTGACTCTGCAGAAAGTTGGTGACTTCTGCGCACTGTGCGCCTCAGCATGCGCTGACCACGCTCTGTGATTTTACGTGGCCTACCACTTCGTGGCTGAGTTGCTGTTGTTCCCAATTGCTTCCACTTTGTTATGATACCACTAACAGTTGAGCGTGGAATATTTAGTAGTGAGGAAATTTCACGAAATTTCTCCTAAACACCATAGTAAGATTGCTACATATGAAGTGTGCATATAATGTGGGATGCCCCCTACAGGAAAAGACCATCCATTTTTCGACTGATTAGAAACAGGGATCGGCTGGGCATGACTGCCTGACGCACCTCCACTGGTTCCAAATTGCCAGCCGCAGGGTCATCAGCTGGGAGCCACCCTTCACCGATGTTTCACCCCTTTAGTCCCAGAACATCTCAGGGTTCCCTGAGCTGCTTTGCACAGGCCGCAGATTTCTTCAGCCCCAAAACACCATGCCAGGTTGACTGGGCTAGGAAGTGTGCCGTAAGTGGCTCTAATAATGAAACTTAACCTGTCTTAGGGAATCATCCAAAGATCACTTCAACTGACTGACCTTGGCAGGATGTCGGCCCACTTCGTCCACTGGCCTTGTTGACCTTGGCTAACAGATTTCACAAGAAGTCTTTTCTCTTCCAATCCTGTCCCTTTTGTAACCACTAGCTTTTTCCGCTCCTTTATAGATTCTTTTGACCATAATTTGTGTGGTTTGCTACAGCCAAGACCCTGTCTTCCCTACTGGGTTCTTCCAACGAACTCTTAGTGCATCAGGTTAGCGATGGCATTGTAGTCATCTGCCTTCCACTTCCTGCCAGTCTGAACCTTGGCACCAGCATTTCGGACAAAGTGGTCACTTGAATGAGGTCTTTACAGTCCTCTGAAATAGTAAAATGTGACATATCTCCAAAAGGCTGCAGTAAAATGGTTTTATATGAGGTGTGTTTATAGTATGGGATGTCCCCTACAAGAACGGACCATTACTTTTTTACACTTATTAAAAATCAGGTCATTATAGGCGTATAAAGAGGAATAATGTGATATATCACCAGAATGCTGCAGTGAAATGGTACGATATAAGGCATGCACACTGAATAGGATGTCTCCTATAAGAACTGGCCATTAATTTGTTCTACTTATTAGAAATGGGGTTTTCATAGGTGTATAAATGGAATAATGAGAATAATAATGGAATAATGACATGTATATCCAAAACGCTGCAGTAAAATGGTTTCATATGAGTTGTGCATATAGTATGGGACGTCTTCTATAAGAACTGGCCATTAGTTTTTCCTACTTATTAGAAATGGGGACTTTATAGGCCTCTGAAGTCGATTGATGTGACATATCTCCAAAATGCTGCAGTAAAATGGTTCCATATGAGGTATGCATACTGTATGGGACGTCCCATATAGAAACTGACCATTAGTTTTTTCTACTTATTAGAAATGCAGTTTTTATAGGCATATAAAGTAGAATAATGACATATTTCTAAAATGCTGCAGTAAAATGGTTTGATATGAGTTATACACACTGTGTGGGACGTCCCCTATAGAAACTGACCATTAGTTTTTTCTACTTATTTGAAATGATGTCTTTATAGGCCTCCGAAGTCAAATAATGTGACATATCTCCAAAATGATGCAGTACTCATATAAGGTATGCATACATTAAGGGAAAAAAGAAAGATAAAAGATAGATAGAAATTTTAGATAGATCTGAGCAACTCAAGCGCTCTGAAAGCGCGTTCTCTCTCTGCTTTTCCTGAAATTACCGTATTCATAGGCGCATACGCTTTTTTTCCCCCTTTTTTTTCTTCGGCGGCTGGCTTGACTGCAGTTGATTACTGCGGTCTGTTGATTTCCCTGACCGCCGAGGACCTTCAAGGAGCTGCGTGGACACAGTTCACCATCAGAGCTTGTCGCACGCCAACCCAGCAGATACGTCAATATTCATTGCTTACTTGTTTTGGTCGTGCCAGTAAGTAGGCCTATATTTGTTTATATTTGTTTGTTTTCTGACTTCAACTCGACAAATATTCTTTTTCTTTCTTTCTTTCTTTCTTTCTTTAATGATCAAGTCGTCCTCCCAGCTGGGTGTAGGCCTATGTACAGTAGTTACAAGGGTCAAACACGACATAAAGTTGATGACGGATTTTTAATTTTTTGGTTAAACATTCCTTTAAAGTTGTTTTTCCCAAGTGGTTTCACTGTTGAATTTGCCCCATAGCCTACAGGATGCAAGATATGCCTTTAATTCCAGCGGTTTAAAATTCCTGTCTTTTGGCTAATTGCGCAGTCTTACACTTGTAAATATCGCGTAGCCTACATAGCGAGTCTTAATTTTATAATGCGTAGGTAGTCAAGCTCTAAAGTTGGTCACTTAGAACCTATAGTGTTACCTTGTCCTGCCCTCTGCTGCAAACGCTTGGTAAGTCCGTTAGTCAGGATGTCAGGAACTGGAACTTGTCTTGTTTCGGTGTTTCTCACTGCTCTGCTGATTTTCACTTGCATTAATATCCTACTGGGACCCAGGAATAGACTTTTGTCTGTTTTAGAGAATTTCTCTGACACAATTTTTTGTCACAGTTTTAAGTCTGGATGTCCTGTAAAGAGCACATTCAGGGTTTTTCAGAGATGCCATATGTTTGGAGGTTTCACCATGATAACTCGTTCTCCTTGGTCTTTAAAAATGTCTGACATTAATTTAGTGATCACATTTAGCACTCTTATGGAAATTATCATATTTTGTAATTATCATTTAAATCTGACTAATTTTCAAAATGTCATAAATCAACATGTCAGGAAAATGTTATGGGGTTTGTAATCAAAATATGACTTTCTGTAACAAAACAGGGCATTGATTTCATACATGTCCACTGTAGAGGACACCATGTAAAACATGTTTATCAGGCATTTTGGGAGACACAAGTGAAAATGGAAAGAAATTATATACCAGTATTTCTATGAAATATTAGATATTATTATGAAAATGTTGCCAATTATAACTCCCACTATTACACTTCTTTTTCATTACATGTTGCCCCAAGAACACATTAATAAGCAAATAAATTTTGCTATCAATAAATTAAAAATAGATACATTGTATTGAATAAGACTACCCATTTATAGCCATTTTACCCCAATATTACATAAAGTAAAATGGTAAATCAATTCATTCTGTTATATCTTTCATAACATTGTTGAGAATCATCTTCATACAAAGTTTGATTAAAAAAAAAGAAATCCTGAAACCTAAAAATTGATTGGTGAAAAAAAAAAAAAAAAAAAAATCCATTGTTTTTGCCTATAAATATCATTTCATGTCTTTTTTATTTTTTAAACAACTGAGTCCTGGTGTCAGATTTGTGGACATAACATATGAATAAAATATCTTTCTTCAAAAATGTTTTTTCCCCATTTGTTTCGTGTGCCCTAAACAATGTAATGACATGTAAAAATACTAAATTCACAAAACTTTTTTTCCTGGTTCTCAGGAGGATATGATCAATAAATTAGGCCTATGGATTTTCGTTTACAGTTTCTATCTCCTGAGAACTCTCAGGTATATGAACACTATAACTGAAGACTATCCAGTGCCCTAGACAAAGATTGTAAATATGTGCAAAGAAATCAGTAACATTTCCAATTTCTGTGTTTTTACCTCTTCAGTTTCTACAGTCCAGTCCAGCATGGGTGTACGGGCACAAGTTCTTCTCTGCTGGCTTCAGGGTATATACAACTTCTTTAAATGTAAATTAATATATTTTTTTAAGTTTATTAACTTCACTGATTTTATTATTATGATTTTGCAGTTCTTTGTGCTGTCGTGTTTGGTGATGTTTGGAAGATGAAGGTAGAGTCTGAAATGGAGGCTCTGGTCTCATCTTGTGTCGTGTTGCCCTGTTCATTCAAATACCCTGCTCAACAACAGCCCTCCAGTCGTACTAAAGGCATGTGGCACATGAAGGACAAATGGGAGGATTTCATCTATCACAATGATCCTACAAAGGTTCTAGACAATTTCAAGGGTCGTACAAAACTGATTGGGTCACTGGGTGCTTTAAACTGCTCCTTGGAGATTGATGAAGTCAGAAACCATGACAACGGCCCGTATTGTTTCAGAGTGGAATTAGAGACATCTAAAATAGACATGTACTCCTTTGTGGATAACTGTGTGACAATTACTATGATTGGTAAGTGTACTTTGAGCTGTCAGCTGTAATTACAACTCCTAAATAGGGTAAAAAAAATAAATTAAAAAAAATAGAGCGTGTATATTTAAATAAGCTCATTTTTGCTTTTATTTACTATGTGAAATATGTGTTTTATCATTCAAAAAAATATGTATAGAGCAAGCATCAAAACCTGAGCTGCAGGCTGAGACGTCTGTGCAAGAGGGTCAATCCGCAGTCTTCAAATGCTCTGTCCGGCACACCTGTCCATCCCATCAGCCCACTTTCAGCTGGAGCCACTCTGGAAAAACCATCATGAGCTACAAGGACATTGGTCATGGAAAATGGGAGGCAGAATCTCTCCTTACCTTCACCCCAACAAAAGAGGATGATCACAGCTCTATCACATGCACAGTCAAGTACCACGGGAGTGTCCGGGGCGAAATGCAAGCCACTCAGTCTATCTTTGTGAAAGGTATAACAATAAAACTCTTCTGTGTATATAATGTGATAATGTAATAGTGATAATTTTATCAATCAATCAATCAAACTTTATTTATAGAGCACTTTAAAACAACCGAAGTAGACCAAAGTGCTATACAGAAGAATATATAAACATAAAATACCCAACTCATACAAGACATAAAATACAAATAAAACAAATTAAGAAACAAATGTCAAAATCAAGTGTCAAAAGCCAAAGAGAAAAGGTGGGTTTTAAGAAGCGACTTGAAAGTAGACAATGAAGAGGCCTGTCTAATGGGCAGAGGCAGATCATTCCACATTTTAGGAGCTGCCACAGCAAAGGCACGGTCCCCTCTGAGCTTCTGTTTTGTTTTGGGCACATTCAGGAGCAGCTGATCAGCTGACCTGAGAGAACGGGTGGGTGTATAAGGATGTAACAGCTCAGAAATGTAGAGTGGGGCAAGACCATTTAAAGATTTAAAAACAAATAAGAGAATTTTAAAATGGATCCTAAAATGTATGGGCAGCCAGTGAAGTGAGGCTAGAATAGGGAAAATGTGCTCGTATTTGCGTGATCCAGTTACCAGACGTGCTGCAGCGTTTTGAACCATCTGCAGATGAGCAACAGAATATATATGATATATATATATATATATATATATTTTTTATAGCAGAACAAGCAACAAGCACAGCAACAAGCCACATCCTTATACCAGTCATCTCTGGTCTTGGAGCTGCTCTTTTGGTTGGAGTACTGTGTTTATTTGTTGTCATGAGATACAAGTGAGTCTGGATCTGACTTTAACATAAGTTTCCATGAGTAATATTATAGAACACATCCCTGAAAATGGTTTACACTGTAATTGTAAATTAAATTAAAATAACTAATTTGATGTAAAATTGATAATGTCTTTAAAAATACTGCATTTTTATGTGAGCATTTGATAATGCATTGCGACATCCTGGTATCTTTCAATATGATTTTGTTCACTCAAATCTTTCACAGGAAGCGCATTGCAGACCTCCAATCCAGATACAACATGTGAATAAATCGTAAGTTAGCATTTATTTCAGCAGTTTTGAATCTACTTGAGAACATTATTGTGCCTCAGTCTGATTCTTTTTTAAAAGGTTTTGTGGCTTTAAGTCTATGTCTGTGAACTTTGACATCATCTATATAGTAGTGTATCCTTAAAAGGTGTATATATCCCATCATAATGTCTTTTTTCAATAAAAATGTATCAACACAGCAGAGAAAATCATATACTGTAGATCTGTTTACAATATATAATAATTTAAAAAAAAAAACGAATTAATCGCAGATTTTTCTGTAATTAATCATGATTAATCACACCTAACATTAAAGTTTTTAAAGGGACCTATTATGCTAAAATCACTTTTATATTGATTTTGAACATATTTATGTGTCTGCAGTGTGTGTATTCAACCACCCTGTTGTGGTAAAAATCCATCCACTCTGTTTGTTATTTTCCTCATAAATCTGATCAGGAACATACTCCAATGTGACGTCACATTAGAACAGGCCCCGCCCATGACTGGCGACAGATTTTGCCCTATTGGTGCGTTCAAGTCCTCCTGGGAAGTTCGTATTTACGTGGTGGGAAGTCATGTTTACAACGTCAGGTTCGCTAACGTCACTTTCATCAGAGTAAGATGGCAGTGTACCTTCTTTCAGTTAACAACACAAAAATACAGCAAGGTTTTTAACTCTATACTTCTAAAAAATGAAGAACAAAGAATGTGCATCAGGTGTGTTTTGCTTTTTTTATGTTTTTAATTAATTTATGGAGCCACTGTAAACTGTATCGGTACATATTATATTGCTATATTACAGTGCTATCATATTTTGAGCAGGCAATTAGCTTGCTTTGTTGTAAATAGAAAAGCCTGATGATATCACTGCAAAATACCTTTAAGTATTGTTGTATTCCGCCACATTTCTCACTGACACATCCCCAAACATCTGGGCTTAAAGAAAATCATGCGCTTCCCACTTGTATTTACAACATTGTGGTGGCGTTCATGTACATTTAACTCATAAATACGATCTTTCCGACATGACTTGAAAGCACCATACCTTAGCTCATCCCCATAGTGTACCATGTTTATCTCATCGCCAGAGCATTTAACAGCAGCATCCAACAAGAAGTGTATTCTTATTAAAGATTATTCAAAAGTTATTCAGTCAAGAGCAGTGACTGATTTTATGTTTTTCTTTTGTTGTTTGATTCTGTTTATTACGCTGATGCACATGACGTGGATCTGATACACATCCTATTTTCTCACATCTCCTTACATCCATTTAATACTGTGCTTACAAGGATACTTAACAAAATGGGAATTTTGACATAGTTTTGTGTATTTTTGTCTGTTCAAGCGTGAAAGAAGTGCCATTCTGTGCCCATTTTGGGTGTTTGTTCACAGAGAGCTGCTTCACAGACAGCAAGCCAGTACAGATTTGAATTCTTTTTTGCGTCTTATCGTGTTTGAATGGTTTATTACACTTGAATGAATGATAGCATGATCATATACTGTAGTGCAGCCAAAGGTTGACGGAAAAAAAGATGCTTGTAATTGCATTAAATATTTGTAACACATTAAACTGAAAAAATAAATAAATAAATAAAAAAAAATAAAATAAAATAAAATAATTATGCATGCATTAACACATTTTGACAGCGGTAAAAATAATACAGTTAGAATATGTTCAACCCAAAAGTAAACTATGTAATTAATATTCAAGTCATCATAATTGTTTTACTAAAAATGATCATCTCAAGTGTTAAATGTTTTTTAGAAAATGGAGTCGACTATCAAGAATGTTTCACAGACAGTTGCTATACTTTTGAATTTAGAATTTTTTTTTGCATCTGAACTACATTTAATTAACCTCCATCAGTTATGAATGAACTTGAACTAAATGAAACAAATCTCTCTCTCTCTCTCTCTCTCTCTCTCTCTCTCTCTCTCTCTGTGTGTGTGTGTGTGTGTGTGGTCCAGAGAGCAGAGGCAAGTACACAACAGCTTTCTAATGTGCTCTTCTGAAACAAACCAGGACAAAACAAATCCTCTGGTGGACATATACTGAATCTATGGCATGTTTTGTATTATATTCATGGTATAAAGAATTTTAATGACTTCAGCATAATTGTAATTCATCATTTGTATAAAATATTTTGTGTGTGTCAAAACTTTATGTATCAAGGAATTATTTTAGATTAATCTGTTCAGCATGTTCATCTGTTCAATGTTGTGCAATGTTGTACTTTTCTCATGAAATGTGTTTTTCCTTCCTCTTTCTCAAAATAGATCAGCACCATCAGATACAAAAAAAAAAAAAAAGAGATTTTTGAGGAGAGATTTTTTTTGGTGTTGGTAGTTAATAATGGGCATATAGTTACAAGGGAAGTTACATAAAAACTCAAACTAATTGTTTTACATATTGTGTCATGAAATTGACATGTTGTTTACATAAGACCTTCAGTGTCACATGATCCTTCAGAAATTGATTTGCTGCTTAAGAAACATTTCTTATTATCAATGTTGAAAACAGTTTTTTTTTTTCTGCTTAACATTTTTGTGGAAACAATGATACCATTCAAACATCTGAGGTAAGATAAAAAGAGGGAGAAATAAATAAACTTTAATTCATCAAGGATGCAATAAATTGACCGAAAGTGACAGTGAAGAAAAAAGATTTCTGTTTAAATAAATGCTTTACTAAATTGAATACATACATTTAATAAATGCTGTTCACCGAACTTTCTATTCATCAAGGAATCCTGAAAAAAAGTATCACCATTTCCACAAAAATATTAAGCAACACAACTTTTTTCAACACTGATAATAATAGTAAGAAATGTTAACTGAGCACCCAATCAGCATATTAGAATGATTTCTGAAGGATCATGTGACACTGAAGACTGGAGTAATGATGCTGAACTTTCAGCTTCACCATTACAGGAATAAATGACATTTTATAATATTTTAGAATAGAAAATCAGTTCTTTTAATTTCGCAATAATACTGTTTTTACTGTATTTTTTGATTAAATAAATGCAGCCTTTTTGAGCACGAGACTTCTTTCAAAAACATAAAAAATTTTAATGCTTCCAAACATAAATATATATATATATATATATATATATATATATATATACTATATTGCCAAAAGTTTTGGGACACCTGCTTTTACGTGCACATGAACTTTAATGACATCCCATTCTTAATCCGTAGGGTTTAATATGGAGTTGGCCCACCCTTTGCAGCTATTACAGCTTCAACTCTTCTGGGAAGGCTTTCCACAAGGTTTAGGAGTGTGTTTATGGGACTTTTTGACCATTCTTCTAGAAGCGCATTTGTGAGGTCAGGCACTGATGTTGGCAAGAAGGCCTGACTCGCAGTTTCTGCTCTAATTCATCCCAAAGGTGTTCTGTTGGGTTGAGGTCAGGACTCTGTGCAGGCCAGTCAAGTTCCTCCACACCAAACTCGCTCATCCATGTCTTTATGGACCTTGCTTTGTGCACTGGTGTGCAGTCATGTTGGAACAGGAAGGGGCCATCCCCAAATTGTTCCCACAAAGTTGGGAGCATGAAATTGTCCAAAATGTCTTGGTATGCTGAAGCATTAAGAGTTCCTTTCAGTGGAACTAAGGGGCCAAGCCCAACCCCTGAAAAACAACCCCACACCATAATCCCCCCTCCACCAAACTTTACACTTGGCACAATGCAGTCAGGCAAGTACCGTTCTCCTGGCAACCGCCAAACCCAGACTCGTCCATCGGATTGCCAGACAGAGAAGCGTGATTCGTCACTCCAGAGAACACGTCTCCACTGCTCTAGAGTCCAGTGGTGGCGTGCTTTACACCACTGCATCCGATGCTTTGCATTGCACTTGGTGATGTAAGGCTTGGATGCAGCTGCTCGGCCATGGAAACACATTCCATGAAGCTCTCTACGCATTGTTCTTGAGCTAATCTGAAGGCCACACAAAGTTTGGAGGTCTGTAGCTATTGACTCTGCAGAAAGTTGGCGACTTCTGCGCAATGTGCGCCTCAGCATGCACTGACCCCGCTCTGTGATTTTACGTGGCCTACCACTTCGTGGCTGAGTTGCTGTTGTTTCCAATTGCTTCCACTTTGTTATGATACCACTAACAGTTGACCGTGGAATATTTAGTAGTGAGGAAATTTCAGGAATGGACTTATTGCACAGATGGCAACCTATCACGGTACCACGCTTGAATTCACTGAGCTCCTGAGAGCGACCCATTCTTTCACAAATGTTTGTAGAAGCAGTCTGCATGCCTAGGTGCTTGATTTTATACACCTGAATTCAATGATTTGGAGGGGTGTCCCAATACTTTTGGCAATATAGTGTATATATTTACAAAACAAGAATTGATCTTTTTGTGTTCTCTTATGCCCTCTTATGTAATCAACAGAATATTTTTGAATATAAATTTCACTGTATTTAAACACAGTATTAATGTTTGTATTCTTTTTGTGTTTTATTTGTAATCAAAGCTTATAAAGCAGTAAATTTTTTTTTTTTTTTTTTTTTTTTTTTTTTTTTTTTTTTATCATTAAATTTGACATTCAAACAGTCAGAAGCTGTTGTGTGTTACTTATCCTGAGGGGCCGTTTACATGACACCATTTTCAACTTGGCCGTTCATTTACATGACAACGTGTTTTCAAAGTGCCCGTTTTTGAACGTTACCGTTATTGTATCAGTGTAAACTAAAAATGTGAATTTGTGAAAACATTGACATCATGTGTATTACGTGTTCAGTCCATAGGCAGTGTTTCTTTACAAAGTGACATTGCCAACTACTGGCCTGGCATAAATAATACAGCATTTTTAATCGTTTTCACGGATCGGTGTGAAAGGGAATCATTTTGACAATGGTGTTGTCTGTACGGGGAAAAATGCAAAGGAAGACTTTTCTGTTTTTAGTACATTGTTGTCGGATAAGCCTAGTTATTGACAAAAAAACCCACAATGCTGTTTCATATGTGAACACCTGAATCCCTTCATGAAGGGCCCTACCACAAGTCTGTTGGCGAAGGGTACATGAGATGGTCTCTTCAAGGAAGTAATTTTATCATTTATGGTCAAGTGACCTGAATGGCGAATCCTCACGATTCACTTTAAAGCTAGATATGGCGGGAGAGGTCGAGTTAACGTATAAACAGAATAATTCAAGTTGATTTGTTGTGATATATTACACACATTTTCGTCATGCATTTCATAAATACGTTTTGTAGGTAAGAAATGTTTTAAAAGGATAGTTCACCCGAAAATGAAAATTATCCCATGATTTACTCACCCTCAAGCCATCCTAGGTGTATATGATCTTCTTTCAGACTAACACAATCAGAGATATATTTAAAAATATCCTTAGTCCTCCAAGGTTTATAATGGTTGTGACTGGGGGGCCACATTTAAAAAAAAAAAAAAAAAAAAAAATGCATCCATCAATAATCAAAGTAATCCAAACACACTATTGAAACACTATTTAACAATATGTAGGCTATACCCTATTTTGAGCCTAAAAGGTTCCGCTTTTGAGAGAACATAGAAGTTGTCAAAATCAATGTGTCATTTTTTTTTTTTTTTTGTTCAATATGCACCACTAGTGGCCTGACTGTGACCACTGTGTGGCATAGACTTGACCTCTATGTCTTCATCTGTGTTTGAGATACTGCGAAGAACAAATGATAGAATAGAGTCTACAGTCTCTTTCAATGTTTATTTTTGCTGAACATTTACTGTATCTTTATTCAACTTGGCTACAAAAATATTGGTAACAGTGAAATTGTTAGAATTGTTTATGTATTATAATAAAATATTAAACAAGTGACTTATTTTAAAGAAAGTTTCATGCAAAAAAAAAAAAAAAAAAAATGCACAAAAATACATTAATTAAAATCACCTTGGCATCAGGAAAGTTAGTTGTGAGAAAAGTCTAGTATCAATTGTTTGCAGATACATGGTTTGATATCTAATGCAATATAATTTTATGCAATATTATGCAGTGGTTATAGCATCATTTTAAGATAATATTTTATTCACAGTATACTTGGATATTATTTTATGCAATAGTTTTATACAAAAAAATGTGTATTTGAAATGTTGCTTTGACCTTGTGACAGACATGGTTTGCAGAAATGCAGTTCATCAAAATGAATGGCTACTGCACTAACAATAAAAAGGGGAAGTTACATTTTAAAGACAAACAGGAACTACAATGCATCCAGAAAGTATTCACAGCTCTTCACTTTTTCCACATTTTGTTATGTTACAGCCTTATTCCAAAAGGGATTCAATTAATTATTTTCCTCAAAATTCTACAAACAATACCCCATAATAACAACGTAAAAGAAGTTTGTTTGAAATCTTTGTTTTGAATCTTTGTTTGAAAAATTTATAAAAAAAAAAAAATCACATGTACATAAGTATTCACAGCCTTTGCTCAATACTTTGTTGAAGCAACTTTGGCACCAATTACAGCCTCAAGTCTTTTTCAGTATGATGCTACAAGCTTGGCACACCTATTTTTGAGCAGTTTCTCCCATTCTTTTTTGCAGGACCTCTCAAGCTCCATCAGGTTGGATGGGGAACTTCGGTGCACAGCCATTTTCAGATCTCTTTAAAGATGTTCAATCGTGTTCAAGTCTGGGCTCTGGCTGGACCACTCGAGGACATTCACAGAGTTGTCCCGTAGCCACTCCTTTGTTATCTTGGCTGTGTGCTTAGGGTCGTTGTCCTGTTGGAAGATGAAACTTCACCCCAGTCTGAGGTCCAGAGTGCTCTGAAGCAGGTTTTCATCAAGGATGTCTCTGTACATTGCTGCATTCATCTTTCCCTCTATCCTGACTAGTTTCCCAGTTCCTGCCGCTGAAAAACATCCCCACAGCATGATGCTGCCACCACCATACTTCACTGTAGGGATGGTATTGGCCTGGTGATGAGCGGTGCCTGGTTTCCTCCAGACATGACGCTTGCTATTCAGGCCAAAGAGTTCAATCTTTGTTTCATCAGACCAGAGAATTTTGTTTCTCATGGTCTGAGAGTCCTCCAGTCGGGCTGTCATGTGCCTTTTACTAAGGAGTGGCTTGCATCTGGCCACTCTACCATACAGGCCTGATTGATGGAGTGCTGCAGAGATGATTGTTCTTCTGGAAGGTTCTCCTCTCTCCACAGAGAAACGCTGGAGCTCTGTCAGAGTGACCATCGAGTTCTTGGTCACCTCCCTGACTAAGGCCCTTGTCCCCCAAATGCTCAGTATGCTCAGTAGGGGATCTCTGTAATTAGTTAACTAGAGAAGCTATCCATTCTTTACATTATGTTTTCATTGTCCTTGTAGTTCAACTACTGAACTGGCTGACTTTGTAGAGAAGCAAAGGTCTCATTCTTTAAAAAAATTTAAGTTTGCCTGTCGTTTGTTCATACAGACACCTGCATAGTAATCATTCATCTAAAAATGGTAGTTATCTCATCTTTTTCTCAACTTTATGCTGTCTCAAACTCGTAGGACTTTCTTTTGGAGGACAAATGAAGATATTGTAATGGAGAAATGATGTCTGTTTGCCCATACAATGGAAGACCAATGGGAACCAAACCTTTGAGCTCCAAAAGGAACATAAAGGTACGATTAAAGATCGAATTTGTCTGATGTCAAAATATCAAACCAAAGGACAACAAATCACTTCAGAAAACTGGCTAAACCATGTGATTAATTGGCTGTATCCTGCATTTACTGTATGTCTATTGGTATTTGAAAGTTTGATCCCCATTTCTTTTGCATTGTAGGGACAAACAGACATTTCATCTCCATTAAATAATCATCTATTGAATTATCGCAGTTCAAATCAGCATAAGGGTGAGTAAATGATAAGAAAATTATAATTTTTGAATTTCTGTTCTGCATATAATAGGCCTATTGTCTCTGTAAATAATAGTAAATAAAAGTAGCACATTGAATTATTTATTTATTTATTATTATTATTATTATTATTTTGTCATTTGCAGATACTGTCAGCCATCTTAAATTGTTTTCTTTACTAATAGATGTCTGCCACTCCTTCTGACCTTGAGAAGATGGATAAACTGCCTTTGACTTCTTGCTTGATCCTTCTTGGTAAGTTTATTATATTAGATATGCCTGCTTTTCTTTTCACTAAAGCAAAGCTCATACTCCAGACTGACACTAGTTTCTATTATCAGTAAAAGATCCACCATAATGTGCCTCATACTAGAATCTACTTATCATAAATGTAGCATGTATGACCTGTGCAGTCTATTCCAAGTCTTCAATTAATTATCCACTAGTGTTTGGTTAGACATTTTTAGATTATCAAATTTATACACTGCAAAAAAAAAAAAAAAAAAATTAATTGAAACTTTTGTAACTTTTTTCCTCTTATTTTTCATATACTTTACTGGAATAAATCCAGAAAAGAGGATAAAAGCTGCATGGAGAAAAGAGGTGTCTAAAATAACTGGAAAAACTGCAGAAGAAGACCAAGATGAAAAAGAAGACCATCAAGTCCAAAAGTATCTCATCATTTACTCAACCTTATGCTGTCTCAAACTCCTAGGACTTTCTCTTGGAAGACAAATGAAGATATTGTAATTGAGAAATGTTTGCCCATACAATAGAAGACCAATGGGGACCAAACCTTCAAGCTCCAAAAGGAACATAAAGGTACGATTAATCAAAGTCACCAGTCAATTCGTCTGGTATCAAAATATCAGACCAAATTGAATCACTTCAGAAAACTGTCTAAACCACGTGATTAATTACCTTTATCCTCCATTTACTGTATGTCTATTGGTATTTGAAACGTTGATCCCCATTTTATTTTGCATTGTAGAGACAAACAGACATTTCATCTCCATTAAATTATCAACTATTTATTCATCGCAGTTTAAATCGGCCAATGCTGATTTGTATTTTATAAATCATTTGTTTCGAAAAAAAATGGACTGGTGTTCACTGAAGCCTGATTTGAGAGTATATTTGTATTTTATGAACAGAGAAAGACTTCATGTATTTTTGTATGTATGTATGCATGTATGCCTGATTTAGGGCATATTGTAAAAGTTTATGTAATGTTGTATCAGAATAATAAAAAAAAGACATAACTTTTAAAAAGACATGCAGCTTCTAGCAGTGTTACAATGTAAAAAAAAAAAAAATCACATTCTAGAGTACTTTAATACTAGTAATAAATAGTTTATGGAGATTACAGCAGGAACACTAAAATAACAGTATAATGGCAGCCAAACACCTGACAGTAATATACTGTGCAAATTACAGCATTATGCTGGAAAATCTAGCTGCCAGTAGTTTACTGTAAATTAACAGGGACATTTTTTACAGTGTACAGTTTCAAGAGGTCCTGACATTCTCCACTAGGAGAATATACTCAGTACACTTATGGATTGCTCTCCTTCACAAAGGCAGGGTTGCACATTTCCCAGTTCTGCACTGAAAATTGTTCCTGTTCAGGCTCCAGTGCTGATGGCAGATGGTAGTAACGGATGTGATTTCCTCTTGCAAGATTTAGTTTTGCCACACTGCAGTCTTTCTTTAACAGTACTTTCCAATGCTTGTCTTTTCCCAGGGCGTCCTTGAAAGGGACTTTGTCTTTTGGGACATCCTTAGTGAGCTTTTCATTTCTCTGAATATTTCTTCCTGGATCTTGAGTCAACAGAGGCCTTGATGTTCCATTGCCCATGATATATAATGAGATGTGATGCACTAGAAAAGAAAAAATGAACACAATAAAAGTATTAATAATTACATTTAAGTTAAGTTTATTTACTTTCTTGCACTGTAATTATAAAACCTGTACATGCATAAACCATTCAGCATGATCAAAAGTAAAAAGGAAAAGAATTCATTGACATTACCTCAGTTGATTTTGAAAGGATGTCTCCTTTGGTTTGAAATCCGATTTGGATATAAATAGTGATGAGTGCCCTAAACTTCCTGTTTCAGCTCTCAGTGAGTGGTATAAACAACTTTGTGTTAGATAGGTGTTTCTGTTCTTTGAATGGACTGTGGAAATTAAATTAAAAATAGGATTACGGAGAACAATGGATCCTCTGATACTTTACATCAATTGGTCAGTGATGAATCATTATTCTCACAATCCTTGATCTAATTGAAATGATGTTGATTCAATAAGCTCTGTCTAAGGATGTGATTGCATCTGAAGAGTTTTCAAAGATTGTCTTATTCAACATTTTCATCTATATTCTCAAATGAGATAAACAGAGATTACATGATCAAAAAACCTTAGATCAAGAGCGTAAATTAACTAGGCTATAAAATAACTCCTCTACGGTAAGCAAATAGATGTTTGCTAATATTTCAATGTATTGCTTATATATTAGGAGAAAGGCTAGCTTATATAAAGGAAAAAGGATGGCCAGCTGGCAACCTTAAACCAACTGAGACATCTTATGACTGAGACCATCTTAAACCATCTAACACCAGATTATGCTGAGTTTCACTTTAGCCACACAAAATATGCACGAGTATAACAAAACATCCATCTCTATTAGCCTATATTGGGTTATATAAGCCATATTCTTTTCAAACATTCCCTTTAAAATTATGAATGATGTAGGCTTATGCATTTTAAGGTAGTAATTTTCAGCTTTTGCCAAACAACATTAACATTTACACAAACATACTTATGTGGGGTTTAAACAGGCTTTATAAAACGTTGTAAACAGCGTTTTAACATAACGGGAAAAATCAGGTTTGTTGTCGATAAATTCATTTTTGGTTTCATTTTTTATTTCCATAGACTGACCGCAATGGACCGTCAGGTATCACGAGAAATCGCTAATTATCACAGTCAGATATCCTATTTTCTGACAGAGTTTGAACTACAGGAGGAGCTGTGTGGATGTTATTGAAACGACTCATAGAACATATTTTCCGGAAAAATGTATATTTTGCTGAGTTAGACACGTTCCTGGGTCAACATATTTTGTTGATCCTGGAACAACATTCCTGTCCAAAAATTTATTTTATAACCATATCCCTACCCCTAAATCTAACCCTACCCATAAGTTATCCGTAAAATCAGAGGTAAATGAAAGGTGAATAACACTGATGTAGAAGCACCTAACCCTCGTTGTAAGCCTAAACTTGACAAAGATGTTGATCCAGGAACATGTTGCACTTGGTGAAATCAGGTTCTGCCTTGCAGCAACATCTCTTCTCTAATGACATGTTTACTGGCATGAGGGCGGGACAACCTGTCACTCACATGAAATCACGGCAATAGCAAAACACAACGATCCAACGATCCAATCAATTCCAGATGGACAAAATCAAGTCACACTCTACATTTTTTCTTGTTCTAGGAAGCTGTTTCACTCAAATATACATCACAATAGGGAAGAAAAGACTATCTCAACTTCCGTTTCATGGCAAATTTATTTTTGAACAAAATTCTCTGTAGTAAGAAGACAGTAGTCTGTCCCACCCCTATACGAATTACGAAATGTCCTTATTTACACCCATATATCTTAAGAATGCTAGGAAACACAATACATTTTTGGAATCCAGTTTGTTTCGATTGTCAGTCTGTTCCATATCACGTCAAATGTCTCTCCTTGAACCTTTGGTACGAACCTGAGCCCATTTAAGGTCCATGAGATGACCACATACATGACTCCTTTATGTCAAAGTGTTTGCACTAACCGCTGTCCCCTATCAATTTGAAATCTTACTTTTCAAATGTCCAATTATACCACTAAGTCTTTGTAGTGAAGAGAATGTAATCTTACTTGAGTTCTTAAAATCAAAACTGTGTGTGCGACTTCAAGAGAGCAAACAGAGTAATTCTAAGTGATGCTTCATTTTAACATCACAGGACAATGTTGTGAAGCAGTAATCTACAAAGAAAACTTGTTGAATCTGTTCTGGTCAGATAAAGTCTGCTAATTTTTACCACTTCATCTTCTGATTCCTGCTGTTTCTCTGTCTCTTGGACATAACGTGATTGATTTTGGATGTCAGAGAAAATTCAGTGTTGACTGGTAGATACCAGATTAAACTGATATCTTGTGATGGGAGGTGTAGTAAAGCAGCTAAGAGTAGGAATTCTGCTTAGTTGGTCAAACCACCTTAAGATGCATGTTGCTGTTTGTTTTTGATCAAGTAATAAACATTCATTCTTTTCTAGATCTGATCTTCACTCTGATGTCCAGTTCCATGCATGAGAAAATGACAAATGAAATAAAGGTCTGAATTCTCAGAAATCTGTGGGGCACAATATACTTCCTGTTCTTTTTTAAGCGATTTATATCTCTGGTTTGCATTCGAATTCAGTCATTCAGTCAGTCAGTAAAGGCACACCAGTCACACTCTGAAAAATAAGGTAGGCTCCCTTTCTTTTTTAAAATAATTATCATCATCAAGATAAAATGAATGAAAAATATTCCTGATTCTAAGCATAGTGATAATATTTCGATCTAAAAACAAATGTCTGTGTATATGAAATTTTATGAATATATGAAGAATAAAAAAATACAAAATATACATACAAAGAGGTATTGACTTGTATTATTTCATATATTTAATATGTTCTTTTGTTAATATAATTTAGTATACAGATACAGTTATTAAAGTTAATTTCCATTATTTATATCATATTTGATTGCTTATTGATTATTGCAAGATGTTTTATCTAGTGTATGATTCATGTTAGATATGTATCATTATTATTATTTATTTTATTTTTTGCAGATGTAAAAGTCCTTTTACTCTTAATTTACTCACAAGCATATTTCTACAGAACTGAAACAGGTTGTTGTATTAACCTCAATAACAAAATAGAATAAATAAATAAATAAATAAAACTTCACACTTGCCCTCTTAAGCGAGGCCCATATCTATCTTTATCTTCTTTTTTTTTCTATTTGTCCACTATTGCTTGTGACCTAGTAAGCACAGGCAAATGCTAAGCTTAGAATGATGTTAGACTTGTACATACTTCTCTTCTGTCTTGACTCTCAGATTTATGAAATTAAATCTCATCGGTATTCTCATTGTATTTGCTTCAAGTAATCATTGATTAAATTTGTTATTCCTTTATCAACAAATATCAGTGTGCAACAACCTTGCATCAATATCAATAAATTATCCATTTTTGTTTCCAGTTTTTATCTCCTGAGAACTCTCAGGTTGAGATACTGTATATGATCACTATAATCAAAGCCTAAATAAAAAGATTGTTGTATGAGCAAAGTAATCAAAATAATCAATATGTTTTTGCCTCTTCAGTTTCTAGAGTGCAGTCCAGCATGGGTGTACGGGTACGAGTTCTTCTCTGCTGGCTTCACGGTATGATTTTAAAGCATTATTTCCAAAAAAAAAAAAAAAAATTACCTTTATTTACATAGCGCTTTTTACAATGCAGATTGTGTCAAAGCAGCTTTACAGTGATAACTGGTATATAATTTTAGCTGCACAGCAGCTTTTAAAGAAAATGGTGTCATTGACCAGCTTAAATAAATTCAGTATTGATTCATTCCGTTGTAAAAATCAATAGTTATTAATTTAGTTAATTTATCTATATATCAGCACTGGAGAAAACAGTGATGTCATCATCCAGCTCAGTTCAGTTCGCATACAATGGTGTCAATGCAGGCAGATCAAAAACAATGTTGAACATCAAGTGTCCCCAACTAATATGAATATATGAATTGTATAATATGAATTATATGAGTAAATTATTTTTTTTTAAAGATTATTTAAAAAAATATATTTCTATTAAAAATTTGAGTGTACATTTTTTCAAGTTTAACTTTCACTGATTGTATTATTATTATTATTATTATTATTTTGCAGTTGTTTGTGCTGTCGTGTTTGGTGATGTTTGGAAGGTGAAGGTAGAGTCTGAAATGGAGGCTCTGGTCTCATCTTGTGTCGTGTTGCCCTGTTCATTCAAATACCCTGCTCAACAACAGCCCTCCAGTCGTACTAAAGGCATGTGGCACTTGAAGGACAACAAGAAGAATTTCATCTATCACAATGATCAAACAAGGGTTCTAGAGAATTTCAAGGGTCGTACAAAACTGATTGGGTCACTGGGTGATTTAAACTGCTCCTTGGAGATTGATGAAGTCAGAAACCATGACAACGGCCCGTATTGTTTCAGAGTGGAATTAGAGACATCTAAAATAGACATGTACTCCTTTGTGGATAACTGTGTGACAATTACTATGATTGGTAAGTGTGCTTTTGAGCTGTTAACCTGTAATTACAAAATAGGGTACAAAATAAGAAAGCAGACTAAAAAATGGAAAGAGTCCAAATGATGTTTTTGTGACCAAATAATTAGTAAATAAGCAAAATTTAGATTTTATTTACTATGGGAAATATGTTTTGTCATTTAAAATATATGTGTAGAGCAAGCATCAAAACCTGAGCTGCAGGGTGAGATGTCTGTGCAAGAGGGTCAATCCGCAGTCTTCAAATGCTCTGTCCGGCACACCTGTCCGTCCCATCAGCCCACTCTCAGCTGGAGCCACTCTGGAAAAACAATCATGAGCTACAAGGACATTGGTCATGGAAAATGGGAGGCAGAATCTCTCCTTACCTTCACCCCAACAAAAGAGGATGATCACAGCTCTATCACATGCACAGTCAAGTACCACGGGAGTGTCCGGGGCGAAATGCAAGCCACACAGCCTATCTTTGTGAAAGGTATAACAATAAAACTCTTCTGTGTATATAATGTTATAAGTGATAATTTTAAGTATTTTAAGTTATTTTAAATTTTACGTTTTTTTTTTTTTTTTTTTTTTTTTTTTTTACCAGAACAAGCATCTCTCAGCCACGTCCTCATACTAACCATCTCTGGTCTTGGAGCTGCACTTTTAGTTGGATTACTGTGTTTCTTCATCGTCAAGAGATACAAGTGAGTCTGCATATGATTTTAAAATAAATATCAATGAGTAATATTAAGGAATGCATTCCTGAAAATATTTAATATTTGAGTAAATTCGTTATATTGAGTAAATTTAAAATTTGAGTAAATTTCATAATTTGATGTATAATTGGTTTCTTTTAAAACACACACACACACAAAAAGGAAACTGCACACCAAACAAATTAAAAGTTCAAGATACACTGAAAAGTAGTATTTTACTTATTCTCATATTAAGTGACAACAGAAGCAGTTGTCTAATTTTGTTAAGATTTAAGCACTGAATATAGTCCAAGATGAACTGAAACATTTTTCTTTTCTTTTTGCGCACACTCACTTTTTTGTTAGTGCTCTTTGGTATTCTGTTGTCACTTTATTACCAATTTTCAATGGATCTTGAACTTTGGAATTTGTTTGGTGTGTGGTTTCTTTTTTATTTTTTTCCCTTTTTTAATGTTTTGTAAACTGAATCTATGCACCCATAAAATATTCTTCATGTACACATCGGTGGAGAACTTTTTCTTATTCTTTTAAAACACTGCACTTATACAGTATGTGAGCATTTGAGAATGCATTATGACAGTGTTACTCAACTCCAGTCCTCAGGACCTTCCTGCCAGAATGATTTAGATGTCTCCCTATTTAACACACTAAGAAGCTAAATGGAGTTGAGAAACACTGCATTACAACATTCTGGTATCTTTCAGTAATATTTTGTTTTAAATCACCCAAATCTTTCACAGGAAGCGCATTGCAGATCTCCAATCCAGAAATGACAATGGGTGAGTATTAACAACAGTTCTAACATTATAGTGCCTCATTCTGATTTTAAAATTTGTGGCTTTGAGTCCATGTCTGTGAACTTTGAGTTATTTACAGTGTACTCTAAAAAGCTGATAAAACAAACTTTTAACTATATATATATATATATATATATATATATATGTATATGTTGTGTCTATCCAAAAATCATTATACCCGTATTTTATGAAGCTATAGATAGCAATAACTCGATGGAGGCCGAGTGCACTTACAACTCAACTTTTACTTTTTATGAGAGGGGTATACGCCATCACACAGCACCATCTAAAGCATAAGACAACAATTGCAGGATAACCCAGTTTCTAACACTAAATACATAACATTTCCTCCCAACTTAAATCAAAAGTGATCATACACAACAAGGGAGTATTTCTTTTCTTGAATTCAACTTTAACCACAGTTTAGCAAGCACGTCTTACTCAAACTACTACATATGAATCTATTCCTCTAACAGGCATACAATTTAGGATGCTTGATAACGGTCAGGTGGCTTAGTAAGACGGGTAGGATAACGCTTAATAGCCTCTCTCGTTTGTACAGTCCCGGAAAGTGATTTGTCAATGTTGCCAGTCCCTAATTTGTCAGTTATCACATCCACAAGATTGTCTGTCTTTTCCCCGGCATTCTCCTGAAGCGGATGTGCCTGGGAATTATCAGAACAAACAGGAACTTCTGGTTCCATCTGCATTTCAGAGGATTGAGTCCCTTGTTTCAGTAGTTGATCTACATGACGTTTCCAGGTTCCAGCCGCACCCACGTTGACGATGTAGGAGACAGGTCCCGTTCTAGACATCACCACTCCAGGTATCCATTTGTCCCTTTTTCTGTAGTCACGAACCAGGATGGAGTCTCCAGCACGAAATTCTCTCAACTTAGAGTGTTCTTGGCGTCGTAACTGCTGAACATCCTGGGACTGTCTCACGATTTAGGTTTTAGAAGATCCAGCCGGGTTCTTAGCTTGCGATTGAGAAATAGCATTGCAGGTGGGTCTTTAGTAGTAGCATGTGGAGTGTTTCTGTATGTTAACAGGAATCCATCAAGTCTCTGTTGGATTGGAGCTGATCCTCTGGAAGATTTTAGAGCATGTTTGAGTGTTTGGAAAAAACGTTCAGCTTGCCTATTACTGGAGGGGTGACAGGGCGCAGAGCGGATATGTTGCACCCCATTTGCCTTCAGGAAAAGTGAAAACTCCTCAGCACAAAACTGTGGGCCGTTGTCACTGACAATGATATTAGGGACACCATAATGACTGAAAAGTCCTCGTAAGACCTGAATGGTTTTGCTTGTGGTAGTACTGTCCATAATGGAAACTTAAGGCCATTTGGAGTGCGCATCAACTACAATCAAGTACATATGGCCTTCAAAGGGACCGGCAAAATCCACATGTATCCTTTCCCAAGGATGAGCTGGCCATATCCATGGGTGAAGTGGTGCAAGACAGGGGGCATTTTGGATACGCTGACAAGACTGGGATGATTTGGACTGAGACTCGATCTGTCCATCAATACCTGGCCACCAAACGTAGCTGCGGGCCAGATGTTTCATCCTTACCACCCCAGGATGGCTCATATGCAGATCAGCTAACACTCGGTAGCGGAGTTTTGTAGGTACAACCACACGATTCCCCCACATTAAACATCCTTGAACGACTGTGAGCTCGTGGCGACGCGTCACAAAGGGTAGCAAGTCTGTGGGTACCTCTTTAGATTTTGGGAACCGTCCAGTTGAAACCATGTCCGGGGTGTCACGTCTAATTTCAGCACTGCTGACAGGCAGGGTGGCTACCTGGGCAACATAGAACACATCCATAGTGTGCATTTTCTCAGTGTGTGTCACTGGTAATGGCAGCCGTGACAGTCCGTCTGCATTGGCATGTAAAGCTGCTTTCTTATACTCAAGGACATAATCATGGGCGGCTAATAGCAAAGCCCATCATTGCATCTGCTGCCATGGGTGGAATGCTCTTGTTGGGACTAAGAATAGCAGTTAGAGGTTGATGATCTGTAAGGAGGGTAAACCGTCTTCCGTATAAGTACTGATGGAATTTGCGAATTCCAAAAATTATACTCAGGGCTTCCCGTTCAATCTGAGCGTAATTTTGTTTCGCCTTACTGAGTGTCCGGGACGCAAAAGCAATTGGCTTTTCCTCCCCATCTTGAAAGACGTGATATCACTGTCCCCACCCCATATGGGGAAGCATCACAAGCGAGACAATTTGGTAGCTCTGGATCATAGTGTGTGAGTACAGCTTTCGCTTTCTGAAATGATTTTTCACAGGCTGCACTCCAGTACCATTTCTTGTCTTTACATAAAAGATTATTAAGTGGGTTCAGAACAGATGCCAAATTTGGAATGAAACGGCGATAGTAGTTGATCATCCCAAGAAAAGAGCGTAATTGACTTACGTTGGTTGGTGCAGGTGCTTCCTTAATTGCTTTGATCTTTTCTGGTGATTTGTGACCCAGATACTCCAGTGACTGTCTGAATAATTCACATTTTTCACGCTACAATTTCAGACCATATTTCTCCAGTCTAGTGAGTACTTGGTCTAGTGTCTTGAGGTGTTCCACGTCATCTCGTCCTGTTATCAGTATGTCATCTAGATAGCAGTGAGTGTTTGGAATCCCCAAGAGAACTTGATCCATTGCTTCCTGAAATAATGCAGGGGCCGGGGCGATCCCGAAGGGCAAACGGTTATAGCAAAATAGCTCTTTTTGAGTGGATATGGTGAGTAATTTTCTTGACTCCTGTGCCACTGGCATCTGCAAGTAAGCACTTGACGAGTCCAGCTTACTGAATAATTTACCACCAGCCAGAGATGCAAAGAGATCTTCGATGCGTGCCCAGGTGTAAAAAAAGTGCAGTAAAATACACTTTATTTTAGTACACTTAGTACACTTCCATAATGTACTTAAAGTGCTCTATTTTCATGCACTTATTTTGTACTTAATATACTAAAAGCTCTTCTTTAGTACTTCTTAAGATAATCTTAAGAACATCTAAGCGTACTCAACTGTGCTATTTTGAGACACCATGAATTTGAACTAAAATGTGCTTTTAACATACTCTCTCTGTATTTAAAAAAAATGTATTTAGTTACCTCTTGTAGTACACCTGAACCCGTCTTTCATATACTTTTAAATGTACTCATCAGACATAGGAAATACACTTAAGAATTATTTAAAATATAAGAATAATATATACAAAATGTATCCATAATGTTGTAGGCAATAAATTATAAATACATTTTATATATATTCATTATATATTAATCTTATATTTGAAATACATAATCTATTTTCTATGTCTGATAAGTACATTTAAAAGTGTATGATAGATGGGTTCAAGTATACAAGTGGTAACTAAATACTTTTTTTTAATACAGAGACAGTATGTTAAAAGCACATTTTAGTTCAAATTCATGGTGTCTCAAAATAGCACAGTTGAGTACACTTAGATGTTCTTAAGATTATCTTAAGAAGTACTGAAGAAGAGCTTTTAGTACTTTAAGTACAAAATTAGTGCATGAAAATAGAGCACTTTAAGTACATTATGGAAGTGTACTGAAATAAAGTGTATTTTACTGCACTAAATATATTTAAATTGTGCTTTTTGGACACACTTAATATATTAAAATTATACTATACTAAGTGCATATTAAATGTATTATTTTGAAACAACTTGAAGTATAATAAGAGTATTTCAAGATGTACTTAAGTTCAATTTTAAGCTATTTGCAATATATTAAATACATTGAAACTGTGTTAAAATGGACCCATTTTAAGTACAATTAGTGCAATTTAAGTGTATTTCTTTAAATACATTTAAAATGTACTTTTAATATTTATGCTATTACAGTTAGAGTATATTTGAAGTATTCTTTTAATGTGCTTTATGTACATTTCCAATACAATTTCAGGTCATTACAAATGCATTAGCATAACACTACTTGGTTTATTATAAAGCTGTTTTTATCTGTATATACACACACACACACACACACACATACACACACTTTGAAATCTAAAAATTTTAGTGCACTACATATTGTGTACACCATTACAAATATTCTTACAGTACATTAAAAAAAGTACAGCAGCATTTCATCTTTTGACCAAAATACATTCAAATAAATAAATCAAACATTTCAGTTATACCTGTATTATGGAAAAGTACAGAATTTTACATCAATGAATAAGAATTACAATGCAAAGTCACTGAAAAACAAAGTACAGAAGTGAATAGTGCATTTTTTTATTTTTTTTTTTTTACAAATTTAAGCATGCAAATGCCTGAACCAAACAAAGACACAAAAGAGTTTAAACAGACACTGTAGTATTTGAAGGCTGCTTTATCACAGGATCTGTGAAAGGGAAAAATTTGTATAAAATTAACAAATGAATAACAGTTTTGCATCCATGATTGAATATACAGTGTTTTATAATTTGCACTGATATTCATTAGAATTTTGTTGACTTCTCAGTTTACCTTTTGACTATATCCTCATCAAGCTTGACATATGAGTGTCCATTTTTATCCTCTTGTCTGTCGTCACTATGCAGCACTCTGAGTTACACTGAACATAAGATTAGAAGAAGCCCAACAACACTATTTACAGTGAGCAGAGTTCAATCACAAAGTCACTGATATTGATATTTGAAGCAATAAAGCAACCTGTGAGTATTACAGGGTATGTTGTATATTGATAATTGTGGTTTATTTGAACCTAGGGTAATTCCCATGATTGTGTATTTTGTGGTTATGCTAACATGCATTCTCTACACCTCTGTTGCAAAGATTTAAAGAAATTAGAAGTTTGCAAAATATTGTATGCCAAGGCAACTACGACAAGTACCCTGCAGCTT
Source organism: Mylopharyngodon piceus (assembly GCA_039654765.1). Lineage (NCBI taxonomy): Eukaryota > Metazoa > Chordata > Actinopteri > Cypriniformes > Xenocyprididae > Mylopharyngodon > Mylopharyngodon piceus. The sequence continues at coordinate 21,960,733 of CM077447.1, forward strand.
TACCAAAAACAGAAACAATTAAAAAATAAACAAACTTTTACATGAATGACTAAAAGGAAGCACAAATTAGACACCTGCACTGTAAAAAAAAAATCAAAAGTTGAGAAAACTTAAAAGTTTAAGGCAACAAACTTCAGCAGATTTGTGTTTTCTCAACTTGTTGTATTCAGTTTATACAACAATAAGTTGAGAAAACTCAAATTTCCTACAAAAACAAGTTAAGAAAACTCAAATATGTGCTGAAGTTTGTTGCCTTAAACTTTTAAGTTCTCAATTTTTGATGTTTTACAGTGTGGAATGGGAACATTGCTAATATTCTCCTTCCAAGATTGACAGAATCACCCTCTATTAGGCCTGATTCAAAAGAAATCTCTATAACAGAGGTGATACGACATTCAAACACTCTTCTTCGCTTGTCTCTGCACTCAGATTTCAGTTTTTTATTTTTTAATTTATGCAAACAGCATAAATTCTCTTTATGCAAACAGCAACTAAAAACTTACCAGTAACTTCTGCGTGCAGCAGCTTCATCTGATCGCGTCTGATTGGTCAAATTGATTAAGTTAAGCATTCATAGCACACTTTTAAGTAATGCACTTATAAAACACTCTATATTTGGTTTACTTTATCTGAATCCACTTTAAAATCATTTGAAATGTAAGTTCTAATTGGTGCATTTATATTAAGTGTACTTAAGTACCACAGTTGGGAAAATGTACTTATAAATAGAACATTAGTAATATATTTGTGATAATATCGATGTCATTTAAACTTAGAATTACTATGTAAAAGTCTACTAAGATTGAAATTAATTTTAAAGCATTGAAAGCACACTTTTAAGAAATACACTAATAAAACTTATCTGTATATTTTTTGCGGTAGTATACTTTATTTCAATGCACTAATAAACTATTTAAGTGTTAGTGCTAATTAGTGCATTTATATTAAGTGTACTTAAGTACCACAGTTAGGAAAATGTACTTATAACTAGAACATTGGTAATATATTTGTGATAATATCAATGTCATTTAAACTTAGAATTACTATGTAAAAGTCTATAAGATTGAACTAATTTTAAAGCATTGAAAGCACACTTTTAACAAATACACTAATAAAACTCCTATGTATATTTCTGAGGTAGTATACTTTATTTCATTGCACTAAAAATCAATTTAAGTAGTAGTGGTATTTAGTATACTTTTCCAAGTGCAGTGAAGTACTACTGAAGTACAAATATACTTTGAAATAGTGTATTTATAGTGTATAGCTTTGACACTTTTATTTAGCACCAAAATAAAGAATGTACTACAAATGTACTTGCTTGTATTTAAGTATTTTTTTAATGCACTCAAGTATACTTTTTTTTTTCACCTGGGTGGGATTGGGTAGTGATCCACACAAATGGCTGGGTTGAGTGTCACTTTAAAATCACCACACAGTCTTACTGAGCCATCTTTTTAAATAACTGGTACAACGGGTGTGGCCCACTCACTATAATTTCACGAGTTTACACGTACATGAAATCAAAATAAAGTAATTCGTATAGTAATTTATGCGTATTTGGCGTGCTGTCCGGGGGAGGGCTCCGAGCTCGGAATTTGGCCCGAACCCAGAGTACTCCCCCTCCTTAACTGGGATAGAAACCAGCCAAGAGTGAGGTGATGGGGTGGTGGAGGGATGCTGTGAAACTTGTCGCGGGATAGAGGTGAGAGACGGCTTTATATACCGGCTTCCTCTTGCACTGATTGGTTGATTACCTGAACGTGCGCCTCCCGAATTTTGTTAAATAAAACTAAATGTATTGGTGAAATCACTCCCAACTCTGTTAAACGAGTCAATTCAGTCTCTACTTTTGGTCGAATAGCGTAAGGTACGACCCGTGGCTTGAAAAATTTTGGAGTATGGTCTGGCGTTAGTGTAATTTTAGCCTCAATTCCTTTCATGGTGCCTAGTTCTTTCCCGAAAACTTGGGAGTGGCGTTTTAACACGGTATCAATCGTCTCTGTGACTCCATGCCTTACTGTTTTTATGTCTTGCCAATTTAGTTTTATAGTTCTCAGCCATTCTCTACCAAATAATGGTGGTGCATCACTGTTAACAACAATCGTGTCGACTGATTGTTCAACTTCACCGTTACACTGATGACCCCTACTGGCGCTAGTGCTTCACCCGTGTATGTCTTTAAGATTCTGTCCGTCGGCTGCAGTGGAATATGCTGCAAGTTACTGTCATATTTTTCTTTTGAAATTAACGATACTGTAGCGCCTGTATCCAATTCCATCTCAATCATTTTCCCTTCAATTTCTGGAGTTATACAGATGTGTGCCAGTTGCTCACTTCTAGTGAGAAGTGAGCAACTGGGAGACGGGGTGAGTGTGAGGAGACGGGGTGGTGGAGGGATGCTGAAAACGGTCAAAAAAAAAAAACATAGGTGAGTCGAATGCCTTTATATATAGGTCTCCACTCATGCTGATTGGGTAGATATGTTGATTGCTGATTGATGACTGTTAGTTGGAGTGATGTGATGATTAGTTAGATCATTTGAACATGTTCCTCCTGAACTTTGTTAATAAAACATAATTTCACGAGTTCACACTTACAAATAATCAGATATAGATATAGTATGAGTATCGGATAGTAATGGCTGAAAGTGTGCTAATCGTAGGGAGGGGTTAGTCACTGGATTGGGAGGGCTTCTTGCATTGTGAGCATTTGATCATGGCATCAGAAAGGTGAGCCTCGCTGGTAGTGGGCTGTGGAAAGTTGCACATAGGTGAGCTCCTGCGGGAGCTGAGGCGTGAAGGAGCACCAATGCTGCAGTGGAGAAGTTTTTCCAGAGAAAACAGAGCTCCTGCGGAAGCGTGAGGGAACATCACTATTGGTGACGACGATGACGATCATAGAGATGATGATACGATGACGATGAAGAAAATGGTGACAGATGATGATCGTGATGATAATTATAGTGACCGATGATTATGATGATGCTCATGGTGATGATAATGCTCATGGTGATGATAGTGACTGATGATGATCATGATAATTAAGATTGGAATCACTAAAATTTAAATGATACCCAATTCTGTTTATTGATTTCGATTCTTGAGCTCCTGTGGGAGCATGAAGGAACATCAATGCTGCGGCAGTGGAGAATTTTCCCAAATAAACTGGGCTCCTGCGGGAGCATAAAGGAGCATCACTGCTGCGGCAGTGGAGAAATTTCCAAAGAAACTGAGCTCTTGTGGTAGCAGAGAGAACGTCACTGTTGACGAAGTTGAGAGACGATGATGATGATGACAATAATTGTGATGATCGTGATAATCGCCATGATTACAGTATGTTGTTGACTGACTGTAAAGATGGTCATTAAAGTTAGTGATGATGATGCTGGCTGTTGAAGATGAAGATAAAGATGATGATGATGATGATAATGATGATAATAGTGACCGATGATGATAGTAACTGATGATGATCATGATAATTATGGTTATCATTTGAATTTTAGTGATTCCAATTCTGCTTATTGATTCCGATTCTTGAGCTCCTGCAGGAGCGTGAAGGAACATCACTGCTGCGGCAGTGGAGAAAATTTTTGAAAGAAACTGAGCTCCTGTAGGAGCATGAAGGAACATCACTGTTTTGGCAGTGAAGAAAATTTTCAAAACGGAGCTCCTGCAGGAGTGTGGAGGAACGTCACTGCAGAGGCAGTGGAGAAAAGGCACTTCTGTGGAAGCGGAGGGAATAGCATTGCTGAGACAATTCGGATGGATAAGCAGATCTCTTCTGGAAGCTTAAGGTAGTATTGCTGTTGTGGCAGTTGAATAGTGAAGTTGGTTCCTGCGGGAGAGGAGGGCATCTTCATTCTTTTAGAAGCGCATTTGTGAGGTCAGGCACTGATGTTGGACGAGAAGGCCTGGCTCGCAGTCTCCACTCTACTTCATCCCAAAGGTGTTCTATCGGATTGAGGTCAGGACTCTGTGCAGGCCAGTCAAGTTCTTCCACACCAAACTCGCTCATCCATGTCTTTATGGACCTTGCTTTGTGCACTGGTGCGCAGTCATGTTGGAACAGGAAGGGGCCATCCCCAAACTGTTCCCACAAAGTTGGGAGCATGAAATTGTCAAAAATGTCTTGGTATGCTGAAGCATTAAGAGTTCTTTTCACTGGAACTAAGGGGCCAAGCCCAACCCCTGAAAAACAACCCCAGAAAAACAACCCCACATCATAATCCCCCCTCCACCAAACTTTACACTTGGCACAATGTAGTCAGGCAAGTACCATTCTCCTGGCAACCGCCAAACCCAGACTCGTCCATCGGATTGCCAGACAAAGAAGCGTGATTCGTCACTCCAGAGAACACGTCTCCACTGCTCTAGAGTCCAGTGATGGTGTTCTTTACACCACTGCATCCGACACTTTGCATTGCACTTGGTGATGTAAGGCTTGGATGCAGCTGCTCGGCCATGGAAACCCATTCCATGAAGCTCTCTACGCACTGTTCTTGAGCTAATCTGAAGGCCACACGAAGTTTGGAGGTCTGTAGCTATTGACTCTGCAGAAAGTTGGCGACTTCTGCGCACTGTGCGCCTCAGCATGCGATGACCCCACTCTGTGATTTTACGTGGCCTACCACTTTGTGGCTGAGTTGCTGTTGTTCCCAATTGCTTCCACTTTGTTATGATACCACTAACAGTTGACCGTGGAATATTTAGTAGTGAGGAAATTTCACCAATGGACTTATTGCACAGGTGGCAACCTATCACGGTACCACGCTTGAATTCACTGAGCTCCTGAGAGCGACCCATTCTTTCACAAATGTTTGTAGAAGCAGTCTGCATGCCTAGGTGCTTGATTTTATACACCTGTGGCCATGGAAGTGATTGGAACACCTGAATTCAATGATTTGGAGGGGTGTCCCAATACTTTTGGCAATATAGTGTATGTTCCCCTGCACTTTAGGCATTTTGCACTTGTGACTTGATTATGACTATATCATTTTTTTTTATTATTATAATTTTTATTTTTTAGAATGGTTTATTCTGTTCTAATTCAATTCTGTAAATTAATTTGAATGTTTTTCGGTGCATCGATATTGCGCTGTAGAGTTAAAGCTTGCTCGCACGGGCAATTTAGCCGAATTAATTTGATTTGCCTACGTGTGAAATGCATACCTATCTGCATTGTAGCCTTTCTGCAGTTATTTTTATATATATATATATATATATATATATATATATAGGTTTATTCATCTAAAATGTTTTTATTTATTTTCTTCTATGTCTTTGTGTGGTGCTCTGTACATCATGGCTATGAATAATGTTTATCCACATTGCCTTTCATTTCAATTTAAAAAAGATAAAAAGTCATTGTCAGTTTTGTCTATCACTTGACAGGCAGTTTAGTCACTTTCTTAGAAAGTTGTTTCACTGTGCTGTATGTGAGAGAAAATAAAAGTTGTCTTAAGGCCTTACTTCATTTTCCGCGTCCCGCTCCATCTCATGCACAGTTGAGCGCGCGAGCCTTTCAAAGTAGCCTATGCTCCTTTGGCCTTGAGCGCGGAAAGAGTTCTAGTGGACTGCTGTTTTTCAAGCTCACACATATATGATTCGACTATCAGTCGACTATGGGCAATCTAATTCGAATCTGATTCGACTATGTAAATCCGTAGTCGGGTACACCCCTACAATTTACCTTGATCTTCAAATTCAAAAAGTTTTCACCCCCCGGCTCTTAATGCAATGTGTTTCCTTCTGGAGCATCGGTGAATGTTTGAACCTTTTTTAATAGTTGTGTTTGAGTCCCTCAATTGTCCTCGGTGTGAAAAGATGGATCTCAAAATCATACAGTCACTGCTGGATCGCTGAGGATCCTTTACAGGGAATTTGTGAAATGTTAATGGTGCATCTCCCTTTGATGTCGGCACACGTAATCTTAAGACTTTAGCTTTGTTGAAGCAACCCGATATTCACACAAATTCACCATTTTAAAACTAATAAAATGTAGAGTATAGCTCAAACAATTAGCTTCTTCACGTGGATTTCCTTTGCTGTACACAACTTGGTTTTCATGAGACTAGCATATTCTCACCAGAGCTCACACTGCGCCTGCATCCTACGTCATAAGCTGGGACGCCACGCTCTCGTGAAGGCACGTACGACAGTTAGCGGAAGCTAGAAATTACAGTTTATAAAGTTTTAAATACGGATATTTTTCTTACACAAATGCATCGCTTTGCTTCAGAAGGCCTTTATTAAACCTTTATTAGGTATATATGTATATGTGTGTGTATATATATATATACACTGTTTTATTTTTATATATATATATATATATATATATATATATTAGGGGTGAAATGGTTCTCGGTAAAAAAAAATCGAACCGTACCGTTCTGCACATTAGGTTCCGCACGCACTTGCACCGCGGTTCATCTGTATCTGACGACGTGTACGCATCTATAATATGGTTTGTAGAAAATAAATAAAACAGACAAAGGCTAATGTATGTTTCTGTCGATGGATACGCATTCTGGCTTCCCCTAAACTTTGTTCAATGCGAGTGCCGTATGCTTTATATGACCAGTCATTTAGCGTGCGAGCGCAGGTGAGACCTGAACAGCGCACGTTGCTATCTGCGTTTAAGCTAAACTCATTTAAGCCTCGCCAATTTAAACATTCGAGTGCAAGCCGCGAAAGAGAATGCGCTGTGAGAAGATTTGTGCACGCGGAAGCGCGTGTACAGCACGCAAATATTGAGGTCTCTTTCAAGTCTTGTGTTTGAACGGACAAATTCACACAAAATTATGTCAACATGCCCGTCTTGGCGAGTATCCTAGCAAACATAGTCGGTTATGTCTTAAGTGAACTTATACACTCGAGAAAGAACACGTGTTCAGTATCAGTGTACTGATCCGTGTATTATGTCTTAAAGACACAGCAGCCCTTGCGTTCCTGATGTCTGAATGTGTTTTTAATGTTTATCAAACAACAAAAGACAAGGAAATCACTCATTGCTCATGACTGAATAGTAACTTAATAATTATTTAATCTTTATTTAATTTATACAGTGAAGATTACATGCAATGTTGCTTTACATTTTATTAGCTACTTTATTCAATTTCTGTACCTTAAAACTGGATACATGAAAAACCTGAAAAGCTTTATTTATTTGTCTTTGCTTTACTGAATTTATTTGTGCTGTTTGTTTATCTGTTCTTATTTTCTTTATTTTTTATTTGACATACCGAACCGTACCGAAACAGTGAGCCTAAAACCGTGATACAAACCGAACTGTGAGTAATCTGAACCGTTGCACCCCTAATATATATATATATATATATATATATATATATAAACATACATATATTTATTTATTTATTTTATTTATTTATTTATTTTTTTCGCAAAATAAACTTAATCAGTCATACCCCCCTTTAATTTGGCTCCAAATCTCCCCCTCTACAAAATATTGGACTACTCCGTTAATATTCGTCCATGACATGTAATATTTTGTATTTCTTTTTTTTCTGTTATAAAAAGAAATAAAGTGAGATCAAACTATGTCTTATCTGACTGGGGTGGAGAGGGGAATTACATCATGTTTAAAGATGCTTCCTGCTGATAAAACCACAGATCTGTTTCCAATCTAATAATACAGTTACTAATTAGAATATGTAATGAAAAATGTAACAATAAGAACCCATAAGTAAACAATGTAATTGAAAGTAAAAAGTCATCATAATTGTTTTACTATGATAATCTCAAGGGTTAAATGTTTTTTAGAGGATGGAGTCGACTATCAAGAATTTCTCGCAGGTAATTACTATACTTTTGAATATATTTTTATTAACATCTGTATTGAATAATTCATCAACCTCCATCAGTTATGAAAGAGCATGAACTGAATTAAATCCTTGACTTTCTCCTGTGTGTATGTGTGATCACCAGGTTTCGTTCAGGTGAAGGCAGCGGTGGTCCAGGTGGCAGAGAGCAGAGGCAAGTACACAACAGCTTCTAATGCGCTCTTCTACAACAAGCCAAGACAAAATAAATCCTCTAGTGGAAATTTACTCAATCTGTGATTTGATTTGCATTTTAATTATGGTATAGAGTTGTTTTTTTATGAATAGAGACTTATGAATAGAGACAGCAGGAATTAAAGTTGTGGGACTGGATACTATCTGTAATCCACACTTATACTAGGACAATAAATGGATAAAAGTTTATATATTAAGGAATAATTTTAGATTAATCTGTTAAGCCTGTTCAGATGCAATGTTGCACTTTTCTCACAAATGTATTTTCTTCCTGTTTCTCTGTAGAGATCAGTACTGTCATATAATTTGTCAAATATTCATTATGAATATTGACAAATATGGTATATATGGTATGCAGTGGACATTTTTGGGTATTGATAGTAAATAATGGGTCTAGTTACAATAAAGGAAGTCACCTAAAAAAAAAAAAAATTATATATATATATATAAATAAACTCAGCATCTGTGTGACCTTACTCAACTGATAGCAGGTAGGCAATATATATTATTTGGGTCTTTGATACACTTGATACCCAGAAAAAAAATACTACTAAATTATTTTTTATGTTATAAAAAGAGAAAGAGATCAGATAAAGAGTCAAACTGTATATGGTGCTGATGTGCTATTTTCAGAGGTGGGCAAAGTACGCAACTCCATTACTTGAGTAAAAGTAAAAGTACTACTGGTCAAATATTACTCCATTAAGTTGTAAAGACAGATTTTTAGAAGTACTTGCTTTTAAAAGTACTTAAGTATCAAAAGTGAAAGTAAATGCATTATTTTATTATTGTTGCGTTGTTGAATGCACGCTGTCATCTTCATGATGGTTTAAGCCAGTCAGTGATGCTCCATCTGACGTGCTAGCATACAACTACCTTAAACTCATTTATATACTTGTTTAAAAGTTACAAAGCTCTTATCAAAGTCAAAATAATACTAAAAAAGAAGGGTTTCTACATTGTTTATTTGACAAGATTATGCTAATACATATTTATGAAAGGACTTCAGTTAATATTATTAGCCCAACTACGTTTTTGCATGCTAAATAACGTCAGTCGAACTTTACCTACGTGTTAGCGGTGTATCCACAAGACTATGCAACTTGGCAGGCAAATCCATAAAAAAAAAAAAAAAAATCATTTGACTGACCATACTTCGTACCAGTGTTAATTTTGACAGCAAATTTTGATTTAGTTTTAATCATAGTCTTTTGACTAAAATGGCATTTAGTTTTAGTCTAGTTTTAGTTGACTAAGTATAATAAGATTTTACTAGATTAAATCAACTAAAATTCAGTACTTGTGCTCTGGCGTCTGAGAGGCAGCTTTCTTTGTGCGCACAGAAACCCGGATTGAATTGAGTTCTCTTTCGTGTCGTCACCCTTTTCAGACTTATCCACATGCCTGCTCTTCTCTTTCGTCTCATTTTTATTCATATTCAGATTTTTGTCAGTGTTTGCCATTCAAATCTGTTTTTTATTTAGTTGTCATCTCGTTTTCGTCAGTGAAAAAAATGTAATTGATGAAAATTATGACAAAAATTATTCGTCAACTAAATGAACATTGCTTCATACTGAATCTTTAGCTCTAAAAGCACAGACAATTTCCATTTCAAGCTTTCAACGGAAATTAAAAGTTTAGACACCTCAATATGCTTCTGCAGGTTGGACGGCGAATTTTTGAAGGCTGTGATATGGTTCATTTTAGGCAAACAAAGCAAACACTTAAAATGAAATGAATATTTAATCTTTTCAGAAAACTGAAACATACTTTCTAAGTATGGCCATGGGTGCGCGCACTGCGCCGAGGAACCGCCTTCTATTTTGCCATCAACTGATTAGTGTTCAAAAAATACTTGGAAATCATTGAACTTCACGTGACCCTACAAGAGTGATTACTGATAGGCTGTCTACAAAAACAAAAAAACAAAACAAAAAAAAAACAATCACGTTTTAAATGAGAAAAAAAAAAATCATCCACTGACTTTCAAAGCAGCTACATAGAAACAACTTTCTACTTTGAGAACCTTGATAGAAATGTAGTGGGGTAAAAAGTATGATATTTGTCTTTCAAATGTAGTGAAGTTAAAGTTATAAGCTTCCAGAAAAAAATAATACTCAAGTACAGTACAGATACTCAAAATGTGTACTTAAGTACAGTACTCAAGTAAATGTACTTTGTTACTGTCCACCTCTGGTTATTTTGGATCATCTGACCGAGGTGGAGAGGGGAAGTACAATGTGTTTAAAGACACTTCCCTGCTGATAAAGTACACAGATCTGTTTCCAATATCTCTACTGGCCTATATATTAGTGCTTTCAAAATTAACAATAAATTATTGTGCCCCTCTGTTTAACACACTAAAAATATTTAACGCAATTAATGCAGCATCTGTTTTTTTTCTGGCATCCTTTGGTTAGCATTACAGTATTTGATCATGCTCTCATTCATTCAAGTGCTTTTAAACCATTCAAGTGCAAAAAGAGAACTAAGAGATTAGTTTATTCAATTGCTGTATATTACCTACCTGAAAATCTTAAAGTGTTAGGGTTATGTCTGTTTAAAGTTTGTTTTTTATCAGTTTTCATGTTTTCCCCTGTCTTCAGTTTCTTACTCAGTTTTTTAGTTTGCTAATTAATTCAGTTCTCTCAGTTTCTCCACTTGTTTGTATCCTAGGTTACTGATTTGATTAGTGTCCTCAGTTCAGGTGTGTCTTGTTAATTAGTCTCGTTTGCTCCTCTGTTTCCTTTGTATATAAGCCCTTAGTTTCTGTTAGTTTGATGTTATGTTAAGGTATGTTTGGTTGTTAATTTCTCCTGTTCAAGTTCTTCACTGTATTAAAAGTTTTATGCAAAGATTTCCTTCAGTGTGCAATCCTTATCAACCAGACCATAATATAAAGGACTGTTTACAAGGTCATGGGTGAAGAACAACAAAAGCAATAACTTGAAGATTTTTCTAAGTTCATTTAAATTAAAAATTGTTATATTTTAAAAGCCTATTAAATTAAAAACAAACAAAAAAAAAACACCTTTCAATTATACTGTAATGTTGAATGGCTATAAGGCTAAAAATGAGAAGAGAAAAATTCAGTAGCAGTATTGGTATCAGTGATACTGGCCTTCATTCATAGAATGCTACTTAGTAAAAAGATGCAATTAAACAATTTAAATAAACCATTTTTTTATGTTGTTTCTACATTGATTTGGATGTTCAGTGTGAATTTATTGAAATATAAAAATAATTGAGTTGGTCTGATGATAGGTGGTTTTAGGGGAAGTGAGTTGACTTTGACTTGTTTGTAATTTTGAGAAGTATTAAATTTAATTGTGTCCAATGTCTAGAATCAATCACAGTATTAATGTTTGTAACTTTTTGGTTTCTTAATTGTAAACAAAACTGCTTATACAGCACAAAAGATTGTTTTATCATTAAATTTGACAAATTTAAACAGTCAGAATCTGTTGTGTTACACTTATATTTAGGTATTGAAAAAGTCCCCATAGTACTTTTTTTTTTTTTTTTTTTTAAATCTATATTCAGCACTGTTGTTGAGGCAGAATCTTCAGCCACCAACACAATGTCCATTTTTAAATATGGAAATGTTTCACTACCATTTCACCAGTTTGTGGTTGAGTCAATTAATGCTTTACTGTCTTTCTGTGCAGTTGTGGGTGGCATGTAAAACATTAATCTGTAAATGAAGAAATGACAAGATTAAATTTTCTCATTTGCATTTTTTCTGTTCCTCTTTTTGATTTAGGAGATCTATTTGGAGTAGATTTTCAAGGTATCCGCACACTGCCTCTTCAGTCTTTTAAGGACAGTCTGTTTGCTTGTGTCATTGCAAAGACTATATTGCATATATATTACAATATGGCATCTTTTGAGCCCAGTATCTGCTTCTAGTAAAATAAAAAGCTTATAATGAATTAAGTGACTGTTACGCTCTTGAAACAAATACTGTGTTTCTAGTTATGTTAGTTAAATTAGTTAGGGAACCATAGATCTAAAACATGTAAGAGCTATGTAGGCCAGTGTTTTCACAAACAAAAATGTAATTTGACTTCGAAATATATGTTCTGCTGATCCTAATATCTATTTTTAAATTTTAAAGGAGAGGTCAAGGGCATCAAATTGACAGGAGTTTTGACAACAGGTTAGTATCTGCATTCTTAGTATAATTTTTTTTCTTTTTAAATTATATTATTTTTGATCAATTTTAATTTAACAGTGTATCAATTCAATTGCAGAGGTCTGATGCTAATAAATGTTTTTGTAAACGATTTTGTAGATTTGTAGATTATGGTGATAGCAACACCAAAGTCATGAGTTTATGTTTTCAGGGAATGCATGAACTGATAATGTCTAAAAATATAAATATAAAAATTTTTTTCCTGTTAAATCCACTGTGTTGTGGACTTCAATACCTATCAGTATTTTTGTCATGAGCAACTTTTACTATAGGGTAAATTTATATAAAGCTATCTTTTACTTAAGTATGACAGAGGTTTTTGAATCTTAACAGGGCAAACAACGCATGTACGGTGTCAGGAAACAAGCCTTTCGACAAACCTCGTATGCCATCACCAAAGAGGTACAGAGCATGTGAACTAAATTTCAGTCTCTGGATAGATTCATGGCATTTAAAGGGGGGGTGTCTAATGCTATTTCATGCATTCTGACTTATTTACACTGTTAAAGCGTTGGATTCTCATGCTAAACATGGCCAAAGTTTCAAAACACGAGTTGGACGTATGACGGAGTATTTACGGTTGCAGACATGTTTCGCCGTTTTTTATGAGTATGGCCTTTATCACGTATAAAGGGCAGAAATATTGTATGGGCACTTCTCCCTGATAAGCGTGCACACACACATCACACAGAGCAAGAGCAAGAGCACGCGCTTTTCCATCAACGCGCTTTGGTCGGGATTCGGAAGCCGAGAGATTTTTCAACAATGGCTGTCCCAATTCAGGGGCTGCACCCTTTGAAGGCTGCATATATCATCGAGGCAGTCTCATTTAAGAAAAGTAACCGTTAGTTTGCAAAGTAATAAAGAAATTACTGTATTTTATACCTCACAATGAATATCAGTCAATTTTATCATGGTTACTTTTCTTAAATCAGACATTCTTGATGATGTATGCAGCCTTCAAATGCGACCTCCGGAGGATGCGGCCTCCGAAATGAGAGACAGCTCCTGTCAGCAAAGAAGTGTGTTTTTGGTTGTGAGGGAAAGATTACCTTTTTCAGCTTCCCAAAGAACCCAGCGTTAAGGGAACAGTGGATGAAGTTTGTTTTTTTCCGGGGCAGCAACGGAGTTGTGCACATATGTTTGTTTGTTCCCGAAATTTCGGTGATGAATGCTTTGTAAACAAGGCCCAGTTCGTCGCTGGATTTGCAGATCACAGGTGGTGAGTAAAGCTGCATCAGATGTCTGTGTTTTGTTGGCAATCGGCGTGCAAGTGCATATAATGTAAACAACACGAACGTTTTTGTTCCCTTTTTATTTATAATGATGTCGCACGCTCTGCCCACGACAGGGACGCCTCCAGGAGCTCGGCTTTTTTTGGAAAGACTCGGTACAGCGTATCTAACTTTTATAAATATGATAAAACTAAAGACTTTTTGGAGATATGAAGGATGCAATACTATTCTTTAGGTACTCAAGATTAACATGAGGTTGGCAGAAACTGTGTGTGATACCCCCCCTTTAATGATGTCTGTCTGTGCTCAGTGCTCAAATATTGTTCTATTTGTTTCAACAATCCAATGTATGTTTAAATCTTGTACAATTAGATTTTTATCAATGTTTTATTGTAGTTAGATTTAGCATTTTTGAAGCATTTTATTAAAATGGGGAGCAATGAAAAATTTTAATCAGCCATAACCATTGTTGCTTAAATCAATTATCAATAATTAATTTGATTAATGCTTTAATCAATTTATTATTTATTTATTTAAAAATTCCTTTTTTTTCTCCACATGATTCACCTCAGTAAGGCCAAATGCTACTCTGTGAGTATATACTTTATTCTTACGTGAACATCTGTTAACTGCTAAGTGTTTGATTTCTTGTCTTGTAGATCATACATATATTTCATCTCATAACTTTTGATTTATAGTATAGGCTTGGGAGAGTTACTTTAAAAATGTATTCCGTTACAGTTACAAATTACTTCATAAAAAAAGTATTCAGTAACATAATCACAATATGAAAGTAATGTAATCTGATTACTTTTGGATTACTTCAAGGTCACCCTTATATATATATATATATATATATATATATATATAAAAGAAAGAAAGAAAGAAAGAAAGAGACATTTGGGGGGAAATCAACTTTACTATAAATAAATAGCATTTTTAAATTTAATTTTAATTATTTCTTCTCAATTTCTGCAAGTTTTTAAATGTTACACGTTCCATACTTTTGAATGGGTCTCAACAATAAAAATATTTTACAAATCTGATAAATTATCTATTGCAATATTATTGTTGTTGTTGTTGTTTAGAGCTTAAAAATATAAAAGTCACATCAGATCATAAACAAACTAAACAAGCTCGGATCAAACATTTCTGTTTATGTTTGTTCTGCTTTAATTTTAATGTTTAGCATTTTGGTTACTTTTAAAACCCATTAATACTAAGCAATCATGTCTCATTTCCACAACTTGGGAATATATATATATATATATATATATATATATATATATATATATATATATATATATATATATATATGTAAAGGGCTATTAAGACATCTAGTGGCTACAGTATGGTATTACAGATTATTTTTTAGTCCTTTGATAAAGAAAGTGTTTTCGTAGCTGGAAGGCAGAGTTGGCACTGTATAACCATGTTATTTGCATATTCTTCTTTGAAAACAAAATAGCAGCGAAATTTTCATGAATTGATAGCATTTTTCCCCGCGGGCAGCATCGTTTCAACTAGCTGCAGTGATTCAGTCTGAGTCTGAGGAGATTGTAGACGGGTGTTATTTGCGCATGCACCAGCGGGTGGCTCACGTGAGTCATCACTGGCAACAGAACCAGGAAATACTGTATAATCAAGCAGCGCTTAAAATGTGTTATTATGGCAAAATAATAATTTATTTAGTTTTAAATGAAACGATTGTAATCCTGATAGTATCCCCCCTTTTTTCAAAATGTAACTGTAATCTGATTACTACGTTTTTTGACGTAACTGTAACGAATTACAGTTACTTGATTTTTGTATCCTGATTACGTAACGCCGTTACATGCATTCCGTTACTCCCCAATCCTATGCATATCTGATGTGTTATTGCCTGTCTAATCTGACTTCTGTATCTCTTTTTTCTGTTAAAATCTTTCATTTGAAGGTTGATGATTTTGATGATGATTACACCAACATGGCAGACCTCAACTTATATGGAAATATTTGATGAAAATGCCAGTAGACTTCATTTGCAGAGATTATGAGAGCGGACAATCCTGTTACATATATATATATATATATATATATATATATATATATATATATAACTGAGTGTTGCATTTTAAGCCTGGCATAATTGCCTAAATATGTATGCATATATTACTGTATTTACATAATTTGTTATGATGCTTACACTATGATGCTTATGATGCTTATAAAAAAGGGATCATCATGTGATAATTTTATGGATTTTTTAATAATTTTATTAATAATTTAAAAAAAAAAATGCATAATTTTTCACTGTTGAAATAACCCATTAACCATGAAAGTACCGTATTATGCAATCATTTTAGACATTTTTCTTACATAGAACCTTTTTGGCATAAAGTGTTCTTTAAAATTGAGTCAAGAACCAAAGGGTTCTACATAGAACTCCACTGAACATTTTTCTAAGATTGTACATTTTAAAGGTATAAAAAAATCATTATTAATGTACATAATAGTCATATATAGCAGTGGTGAGTGGTGACTTTTATAACCGGGGTATGCTGGGTGGCGCGTTTTGTCAAAAACGCACCTTCACTCTCTTCCATTGTAGTAAGTGAAGCCGTCAGTGTGTCAATATGGCACTGACATCTTGAGTCTCGAGTCTGCGCATAGTGAACTTGGAGCCTGAGTCTGCACAGTAGTGAGCGTGAAGTGGAGTCACAATAGCAAATGAGAACGCGAGGCAATGATGATGATACATAACAGAGAGAAGGCACAAAAGCTGCTGTAGACCTTACCCAGAAGCCTCTGCAACTGGCAGATTTAAAGAAAATTACCGTTGTTTGGCAAATAAATACATAAAAAAGTATTGACCAGTATTTGCCAACATTTTATCATGTAGGCTTTATGGTACACCTCAAACAAAGGAATTTATAGTAATTTGTAGTGTTAATGTTATTCAGCGAGTCCACAAATGGCTTGGGTGTAGCATGTAGCATGTCTTACTTGCTCACAGCAGCATGTCATGTATGTATTGGCAATAGTAAGCCCTGTACTTGCTCTTCAACAGCAGCAGCAGCATCAATAACCAACAGCAGTGTAGCAGATCTATTCTGCCAAGACCAAACATGTCAACATTTTCATATCCATTATCATGCCAAACATTCAGAGAGTTGTCATGACAGATCTGTATTTGTTTATTTTCATTTTTGAGAAATAATTTGCAGACCCCATGCAACTTCCCATTGACACCGTTTAGAGACAAGCTGTTTTTAGTGTTTATTTCAGTTTTTTATGACAAAAAAAAACAAAAAAAAAACTCAAATGTAAAATAGCATCTTGATGTTTAGTTTGTACCAGCCTAAATGTTTAATAAAGTGCACTGCAATACATACGCTGTTACTCTTTGCCATCTGCATTTCTGTACGTCATTCCTGCTCTGTTTGGGCAGGTGGTTTCAGAATATGTTTTTCAGCATCAAGCATAATGTAATATACCATCTTAAGTTCTGGATGTTTCTGGGTCAAAGGATTTACCTGCTATTTAAAACCACAATTAAAATGATTTACAAAAGGGCGGCACTAGTGATTTTTTTTTGGTGCAATCTGATCATAATACAGAGCTCTGGGAATATTTTATTTTCACTTTCTCGTCAAGTTACATGAGCTTAATGGCTAGAAGATTGTCAGTATGCCTATCAAGGGAAGGACGTGGCTAACAGTTCTGAATCTGGCGCCAATCACCCAAAAATGACAGTGGCATTGACTTGTTAAGCGCTGATCTAGAGTCTATGAAGAAAACGGTGACTGAAATGGAAGAAGGCCTCAACGCATGCTCCGATGAGATAACAGGTCAATAAAAATCTGTGCACAAGATGGAATCAGAGATCGCTAACCTGCAGGAAAAATGTCTCGATATGGAGGGACGAATGAGATGCAACATTCGGATAAAGAATGCGGCAGAGACACCGGGCTCAAGTACCTCTGCATCTGTCTCTAAATTGCTTAAGGAAGTATTAGGCATGGAAACTGAGATTCTAATTGACAGATCGCATCGTGGAACCCAGACCAAACAAACTGGCGGCAAACCTCGAGTGATAGTAGCCAAATTGCACTATTATCAAGACTGTGTGCGAGGGGACGATAGAGAGCACCACATGGAGTGGACGTGAATTTGGGGAGCTCCCTCAATAAGCCTCTATAAACTTGTATTTTCTGACTATTTTCACTACGAAAGTTTGCTCAACAATATCTAACAGTGAGATGAAGAAGGCTAAACCCAAGAAAGGTGATTCACCAACCTGCGCAGGTGAACAACTGGCCGAGAATGCGTCGAGAATTTTTCTTCTCCTTTTGCTGCCCAGCAGCTCCACTGTTCCTATGAGGGTTTTTTTTCCCGGCTTCATTTGGGGAAGCTGAAGGAAGGGGGAGGGTGGGTGGTTTTGTCTTTTTTTCGTCTCGTGTTTAGCGTTTTGTGTCTGTATAACTCCTTCACTGGTTAATATCCATTCAAATTCCTTTTGCAGCTGGCATTACGCTAGATATTGTACTTCATGACTAGTAGTACGGGGTCGCCACTTAAAAGGTGGCAATGTCACTCTCGCCAGCTGGAATGTCCGGGGATTAAATAACCAGATTAAGAGAGCTAAAGTTTTTTCTTATTTGAAGTCCATCCCTGCTGACATAATATTTTTACAAGAGACACATATTAGGCATTCGGAACAAAGGCGACTGAGATGCAATTGGATCTCTCAGGTATTCCAATCTACTCTCGTCCAGGGCCAGAGGAGTAGCCATTTTGTTTCGTAAATCAGCCCCCTTTAAGCACATATCTACTATCAGCGACCCTAATGGCCGCTATTTAATTGTTTCTGGCCTACTTTCCTCAATTCATGTCACACTGCTTAATGTGTACGGACCTAATTTTGATGACCCTGCTTTTTTCCGCAGAGTCTTTAATCTTTTACCAAATACTCTGAACACGCACCTGATAATAGCCGGTGATTTTAACTTGGTGTTGGACCCTACTCTAGATAGATTCCCTTCTCGCTCTGGCATACCCTTGGCCAATTCTACCACTGTTCTTAATGATTTGATTACTTCTTTTGATCTAGTTGATATCTGGAGACTAAAATATCCAACAGACATGCAATATACTTTTTTTTCACAAGTTCACAAATCATACTCCAGGATAGATTTCTTTTTAGTTGACTCTAAAATTATTCCCTGTGTAAAATCATTGAAGCATCACAATAGAATCATCTCCGATCATTCACCAGTGACAATATCTCTAGATCTCTTAGAAATTAAGCCCAGCTATAACTGGCGTTTTAATCCTACTTTGCTCTTAGATGTCAAATTTTGTGAACAATTAACAGAGTTACTTGCTGAGTTTCTCAAATTTAACGATACGGGCGAGGTTTCTGATTCGACATTATGGGAAAGCCTAAAGGCTGTCTTGAGAGGACACATTTCATACGAGTCCAGGCTAAAAAAAGCAAAGGGTTAAACGCCTTATAGAAATTGATAATTGTCTCTCTCGGCTGGAGGATGCTTATAGAGATTCTGCAGAATCGGATGTGCTCAATGAAATTACAGCACTTAAATTGGAATATAACTTGATTCTTTCGAACCAAGTTAATAATATGTTGTTAAAAGTCAAGCAAAAGCAGTTTTAACTTGGGGATAAACCAGACAAATTGCTTTCTCGCCAGCTGAGGGGGCTACAAGCCTCAACAGCAATTCATAAAATCAAGAACAAGAATGGTGTTGTTTTAACAAATCCCAGTGAAATCAATGATACATTTAAAGAATTTTACGAAAAACTATACAAATCAAAGGGACCCCTCAGCATTAGCTAATTTTTTACATTCATTACTTCTTCCAAAGTTGGGGTGCATAGAGCAGACAGCTCTGAATGCGGACATAACGGTAGAGGAAATACTAGATGCTATTAAATGCGCATGTGCTCTCTCCTTTGTTGTTGAGGATGTTTAATCATTCATTTGGCGAACACAAACTCCCCCAGTCCCTGTATGATGCAAATATTTCCCTAATTCTTAAAAAAGGTAAAGAAGAAACTGACCCTTCATCATATCGACCCATAGCTCTTTTGAACTCTGATCTTAAAATTTTTACTAATATTTTGGCTAATAGATTAAATAAATGCATTGGGAAAATTTTATTCACCCTGACCAATCTGGTTTTATTCCTGGCCGTTTTTCTTTTTCTAATGTCAGGCATTTAATGAATACAAACCCGATTCCAAAAAAGTTGGGACACTGTACAAATTGTGAATAAAAAAGGAATGCAATAATTTACAAATCTCATAAACTTATATTTTATTCACAATAGAATATAGATAACATATCAAATGTTGAAAGTGAGACATTTTGAAATGTCTTGCCAAATATTGGCTCATTTTGGATTTCATGAGAGCTACACATTCCAAAAAAGTTGGGACAGGTAGCAATAAGAGGCCGGAAAAGTTAAATGTACATATAAGGAACAGCTGGAGGACCAATTTGCAACTTATTAGGTCAATTGGCAACATGATTGGGTATAAAAAGAGCCTCTCAGAGTGGCAGTGTCTCTCAGAAGTCAAGATGGGCAGAGGATCACCAATTCCCCCAATGCTGTGGCGAAAAATAGTGGAGCAATATCAGAAAGGAGTTTCTCAGAGAAAAATTGCAAAGAGTTTGAAGTTATCATCATCTACAGTGCATAATATCATCCAAAGATTCAGAGAATCTGGAACAATCTCTGTGCGTAAGGGTCAAGGCCGGAAAACCATACTGGATGCCCATGATCTTCGGGCCCTTAGACGGCACTGCATCACATACAGGAATGCAACTGTAATGGAAATCACAACATGGGCTCAGGAATACTTCCAGAAAACATTGTCGGTGAACACAATCCACCGTGCCATTCGCCGTTGCCGGCTAAAACTCTATAGGTCACAAAAGAAGCCATATCTAAACATGATCCAGAAGCGCAGGCGTTTTCTCTGGGCCAAGGCTCATTTAAAATGGACTGTGGCAAAGTGGAAAACTGTTCTGTGGTCAGACGAATCAAAATTTGAAGTTCTTTTTGGAAAACTGGGACGCCATGTCATCCGGACTAAAGAGGACAAGGACAACCCAAGTTGTTATCAGCACTCAGTTCAGAAGCCTGCATCTCTGATGGTATGGGGTTGCATGAGTGCGTGTGGCATGGGCAGCTTACACATCTGGAAAGGCACCATCAATGCTGAAAGGTATATCCAAGTTCTAGAACAACATATGCTCCCATCCAGACGTCGTCTCTTTCAGGGAAGACCTTGCATTTTCCAACATGACAATGCCAGACCACATACTGCATCAATTACAACATCATGGCTGCGCAGAAGAAGGATCCGGGTACTGAAATGGCCAGCCTGCAGTCCAGATCTTTCACCCATAGAAAACATTTGGCGCATCATAAAGAGGAAGATGCGACAAAGAAGACCTAAGACAGTTGAGCAACTAGAAGCCTGTATTAGACAAGAATGGGACAACATTCCTATTCCTAAACTTGAGCAACTTGTCTCCTCAGTCCCCAGACATTTGCAGACTGTTATAAAAAGAAGAGGGGATGCCACACAGTGGTAAACATGGCCTTGTCCCAACTTTTTTGAGATGTGTTGATGCCATGAAATTTAAAATCAACTTATTTTTCCCTTAAAATGATATATTTTCTCAGTTTAAACATTTGATATGTCATCTATGTTGTATTCTGAATAAAATATTGAAATCTGAAACTTCCACATCATTGCATTTCTTTTTTATTCACAATTTGTACAGTGTCCCAACTTTTTTTGGAATCGGGTTTGTACTTCATAACGTGTTTAAAGGCACAATTTGTATTTTTTTTTTTTTTTTTTTCCGCCGCTAGGGGTTGCTAACCTCTTCAAAACAATAACAAAGGCATAGATTGATGATGCAGTGAACGAGCGTGGAATCATGGAACTTGTCATCATGCCGATGGATCTAATGATTTTTATGGGGAAATAATGTTTATGGATGAGTGAATGCATTTATATTTTTAACATGACCGTGATATGAAGCAGGGCGTGGCCGAGAATTGTGGGCGTGATTGCTAATGAGAGACAAATATCAGTGCAGATATAAAGGAATGAGGATATTTCATTCTACCGAACTACTCGCAAAGCTGAAATACTACTCATACAGGTCAGTTTATTTGACCAATTAAAATTGTGAGGTAACGCAGCGCTGTTTCACTTGGTCTAACGTAACACTATCATATTAAACTGCATTTGAGTGTGTTGAAAGTTGTAATGTTATTCTTTGTATTAGTTTGTTGGCTGTATGAGACTAACAGTAAGCTAGATCAACATTAGAATGTCATACTGATGATATTCTAACATTTCATCATGTTATAATGTTAGCTATAGGCTATAACATTAATTCGTCTGTACATTTGCTTAGCTGTCTAATAACGTGCAAGAGCGGCGTCTCTGTCAAGTCAAAGTTTGTTGCAAAAGCTGTATTTTGATATATTGATCCTCGTTTTGTTTCTCCTTTTGTTCCAAAGTTTGCTTGGCATGGTCCATAATGTCTGAATGAAACAACAACAGCTTGCCGCTAGACCTTACGCAGCTGTCCATGTCTGTTGCCATGGTTACTATGCAGTAGAAGCGGAAACCAGGGATAACGCAGATATTACGTCATTGACAGGCAACAAGGGAGGGAAGGGCACTATTTAAAATTGTGAATTTCTCTGAATTTACAAATTCTTGGAAACATTTAGGATAATGTAAGCACACAATTGAACGAAATATATAACACTGTGCAAGTAGTTTTTGGATATTTTAATATAAAAATCTTACATATTGTGCCTTTAAATATGGATTTTTTTCTACACAAACACATTGCTTCGCTTCAGAAGGTCTTTATTAACCCCTCGGAGCCGCGTGGAGCACACATTTATGATAGATGGATGTGGATGGAGACACTTTCTTCAGCTCATACTCATGACCCCTGTTCACTGCCATTATAAAGCTTGGATGCGTCAGGATATTTATTAATATTTCTCTGATTGTATTCATCAGAAAGAAGAAAGTCATATACACCTAGGATGGCTTGAGGGTGAGTAAAGCTTGGGGTAATTTTCAATTGAAAGTGAAGTAATCCTTTAATTTTATGTGTATTCATTTGAGATCTTTGTGAACCTATGTAAACTATTAGGTCTACTTCTTTTCTATATTAGGCCTACTTCTTTTCACATGCATTGATATAGTCAAATATTTTCTTTTAGCTGCCTTCTCAAACTTTCACTGCAGAAGCAGTGTTTATTCCTACCTTGTAAATGCGTTTAATTTCATGATATTTTATATAACTATCTCTTAATCTTCTGAAGAGAATTGAATTGTGCGGCTCTCTCGCGAGAAATTAATATTTCAGGTGCACGTGCTTTAGAGTTAATTGCAAACTCTGGATCAAACCTGAGTTGACAGAGAACATTTATTCTGAGCGTTGTGAGCCCGTTGAACCTGATCTAAACCAGGTTCAATTTTTTCTGGATTTGTCAACTCTAAAACTCAGAGTTTGTTTAGCTAGCTTCATGCAACAGGCCTCAGGTAAATTATAAGCAGTGTGAAACGTGAATCAAGATAACCCAGGATTCCGTTTACCCAGGGTTTAAAATGACCCAAGGTTAACTATTTCAAGTTTGAAAAGCCCTTCTGTGTGCCTGGGCCTACTTTGCCGAATGGCCTAACCCTACTGAGTGGGTTGCGGAGTGCCTGACAAAAACATGTTGTCCCGATTCAGTACCTGTGGTTAGATGAGATGTTGTCAGGCTATATGTCAGTGTCATTATTCTAACGTTATTTTTGTAGCTTGTTATGAAATATAAAGTCTCTCACCTCAGAAAACTGAACTCTCCTGTCCTGCCAGACGTTATACTGTGCTCGTAGCGTGCACTCTTCAATTGCACGAGCAAATGCGGTGGCGACGCACTGTATATCACTTCAAAATAAAGCGCAAGAGAAACTACAAGCATGCAACGTCGTAGTTACGTTGTCAATTAGTAAAGCAAGAAATAAAAGTACCAATAAATAATGTAACTAGTATGTCGTGTGTTAGCTGGGAAGGATTTGCATGCAGGTATGATGTTAATAATAATAATGTTTAATATATATAGCACCTTTCCCAAGCTCAAGGATGCTTCACAATAACAGTAAGGAACAAACAATCATTTCACACACACAAAAATGTTCATTCTATTCATCAGCAACAGTTTCCATGTTTCATTAACGGTTCATGTTAGTAGCCTATTGTGTATTTACCATGGTAACTCTTGTTTCCATAACCCCAAAATGCTATACTTTATTTTCACTTTGTGTTATTTTGTATATTTTTAAATTACTGCGGTGGCTCATGCCAACTTACCAACTTTATTGTATTAACAAAAACTAGTTTGAGTCCGCTATTTAATAGCCTTACCCTATAGACCTATTTATTCATCAGTATCAGTCATATTCCTACAATTTATGTGTGTTACGTAAAGTGTGACAGTACTACAGGTGCCCTCTTGTACTCACGGTTGCACACGTAGCCACGTCACGGGCTGTCGATGGCCAATGACATTGTCACATTTGAATTACATGCTTCAGACGTCGGTCGCGCTGGAGGTGTTCCCCAAAGTGTCATCGGACACAGTGCCAGTTCCCATTTGAAAGGGAGCAATATTTATGGTACTCAGACAGGAATGTTATATGCAGTTGTTTTGATAAATGTAAAGACGATACATTTCTAGTTTCAACATTATTTATTGTTCAGATATTCCTCTTTAAAATAAATAATTATCAGCTGTATGCAAAGTTTATGCAAAGTGACCCACATTTGGTTTTGGACCCCCGTAAATGTACAATTTAACGGTTTATTCATGGAGCCACATTGAAATCCCCATATCTGTGGAAATGAACCATATGGGGCATTAAAATATAAGATACCAAAAGAAAAGTTTGCTAAGAACCAAAATCTAAAAGGGTATTAAGATATCATTACTTCTTGAGTTACAGGAATGTAAACTTTGGGGGAAAAAACACAAGTGCTTTTTCACATTTTTGAACAGTCACCACAATGCAACAAAGAGTCAACAGATTTTACAAACAGACTACCAATCTCTGTGTAAAATAAAATAATGTGGCCATTTTTCTGAAGTCATTTTTACCCCTCATTTTTAATTTGGCTCCAAATCTCAGGTGAAAATGGTCATTTTTACATTTGTCACCCCCCTCTACAAAATATTGGGCTACTCCGTTAATATTTGTCCATGACATTTAATATTTTTTCTTTCTTTTTCTGTTATAAAAAGAAATAAAGTGAGATCAAACTGTATGATTTATCTGACTGGGGTAAAGAGGGGAAGTACATCATGTTTAAAGATGCTTCCTGCTGATAAAACCACAGATCTGTTTCCAATCTAATAATACAGTTACTAATTATAATATGTTAAAATGTAACAATAAGAACCCATTAGTAAACAATGCAATTGAAAGTAAAAAGTCATCATAATTGTTTTACTATGATAATCTCAAGTGTTATTTATTTTTTTAAGAGTATGGAGTCGACTATCAAGAATGTCTCGCAGGTAATTACTGTACTTCTGAATCTATTTTTAACTTTTTAATCTTCATTGAATAATTCATAAACCTCCATCAGTTACAAATGAACTTGAACTGAATTAAATCCTTGACTTTCTCCTATGTGTGTGTGTGTGTGTGTGTGATCACCAGGTTTCGTTCAGGTGAAGGCAGCGGTGGTCCAGGTGGCAGAGAGCAGAGGCAAGTACACAACAGCTTCTAATGCACTCTTCTGCAACAAGGACAAAACAAATCATCTAGTGGAAATTTACTCAATCTGTGATTTGATTTGCATTTTAATTTTGATATAGAGTAGTTTTTTTTATGAGTAGAGACTTCGTTATCAGCAGGAATTAAAGTTGTGGGACTGGATACTATCTGTAATCCATACTAGGACAATAAATGGATAAAAGTTTATGTATTAAGGAATAATTTTACATTAAAGGGTTAGTTCACCCAAAAATGAAATTTCGGTAACACTTTAGAATAATGGTCCGTTATTAATAAGTAACTATGCAGGAAGTAATGCAGGACTATTGAGTAGTACTACATTAACACTTCAGCTACTACTATGAACTAATATAGAAACAAGCTTACAATCAGTAAGTAATATCAAATTTAGAATATAGTTTCTTATTAGCTAATCAATAATTACCTATTGAGATTACCATCATTAATAACTATTAACTAACGGACAAATTGTAAAGAACATTATTGTGTGTCTGAGACATAATCAGTCATCATTTTTACTCTGAATATAGTCATAAAATGCATCATTAATTGCTCAAGTGTTACATAGTCACTATGCAGGAACTACTAGTGATCAGGACCATTATTTTAAAGTGGAAAAACATCTTTTTCACTTTAAAATAATGGTCCAGATCACTAGTAGTTCCTGAAGAATGACTAGGTACTTGAGTAATTAGTGATGCATTTTATGACCATGTTGAGAGTAAAAAAGGACAATCTTCAAGAATTACTAGTGATCTGGACCATTATTTTAAAGTGAAAAAGATGTTTTTCCACTTTAAAATAATGGTCCTGATCACTAGTAGTTCCTGCATAGTGACTAGGTAACACTTGAGTAATTAATGATGCATTTTATGCATTTTATGACCACGTTGAGAGTAAAAAAAGACAATTACTCACATCTCAGACACTTTAATGTTGTGATTAGTAATTAATTAGTAATTCTTTATAATTTGTCATAGTTACCTATTAGTTCTTAATGATGCCAATCTCATTCTGTAATTAATGATTAGCTAATAAGGAACTATCTTAGTCCTAAATTTGATATTACTTACTGATTAGGTAAGCTTGTTTCTATATTAGTTAATAGTAGTAGCTGAAGTGTTAATGTAGTACTACTCATAATAGGTCTAGTTATAATAAAGGAAGTCACCTAAAAAACTAAGATCAGTTGTTTTACAGATTGTGTGATGATATATATATATATATATATATATATATATATATATATATATATATATATATATATATATATAAAACTCAGCATCTGTGTGACCCTACTGAACTGATAGCAGGTAGGCAATATTCTTTGGGTCTTTAATACACCTGTTACCCTGAAAAAATATTACTAAATTATTTTTGTTATAAAAAGAGAAAGAGATCAGATGTGTTATTTTAGATCATCTGACCGAGGTGGAGAGGGGAAGTACAGTGTGTTTAAAGATACTTCCTGCTGATAAAAGCATACAGATCTGTTTCCAATATCTATACTGGCCTATATATTAGTGCTGTCAAAATTAACAATTCTTGTGAATTTTTTTTTTTTTTTTCTGATTCATTCAAGTGCTTTTAAACAATTCAAGTGTGAAAAAAGAACTAAGAGATTAGTTTATTCAATTCCTGTATATTTCCTATTACTGTTAGACCCACCTGAAAATTTTAAAGGACTATTTACAAGAAGGTTAAATGGGTCAAGAACAACAAAAACAATAACTTGAATAGTTCATATAAATTAAAAATTGTTATATTTTTAAAAGCCTAAAAAAAAAAAAAAAAAAAGTGTTACCTTTAAATTATACTGTAATGTTGAATGGCTATAAGTAATGGCTAAAAATGAGAAGATTTTTTTTTGTTTCTACATTCATTTGGAGGTTCAATGTGAAATTATTGCAGTATAAAAAATAATTGAGTTGGTCTAATGTGGTTTTAGGGGGAGTGAGTGATCATGTTGTTTTAATAAAATACGCCATTAATTGCTTTTAACTTTGACTTGAATTTTGAGAAGTATTAGCACATAAATCAGCCATGTCTAGAATCAATAAAATATTTCTTGTAAATTTCACTGTATTATGAACACTGTATTAATGTTTATAACTTTTTGGTGTCTCGATTGTAAACAAAGCTGCTTATACAGCACAAAAGATTGTTTTATCATTAAATTTGACAAATTCAAACAGTCAGAAGCTGTTGTGTGTTACTTATCTTTAGTTATAGAAAAAGTCCCCACACAGTACTGTTATATTATATATATATATATATATATATATACTGTATATATATGGGTCAAAGATGAGACGCCACCATTTTGGTGTCTGCATCAAATTAAATTTACAAAAGTCATTTTATGTACATAAAAAACATGTTAAATGCAAGCAGTGTGTCCACTTCTATATTTCAAATAAAATGTCAACATATGGAGGAAATAATGTTCCAAAGTGTAAAATTGTCATTCAGTGTAATGTCCGGACTTTTTGATTTTACCATTACATCTTTAAATAAACATATAAAATACCAATGTAAAAAAATATATTTGTGTTCTTGGCATTTTCAAATAAGTGTTGGCTGTCACTTGTTATAAGAACTGTCTTATTGTTTTTTTTTTTGTTTGTTTTTTTTATTTAAATAACCAGGGAACTTTTGTCCCGAATATTCAGTTTGTCAGAGGTCATTCAGTGTAGCGGGAACAAGAAGCCATTCTAAAATCAAATAAAAAAAACAGATAGTCATTCTGTAACATCATCAAATGGCACCCTGAAGACCATGTGGTGCTGCAAGAAAAGTAAGTTTATTGCTCTTAAATAATTGATAATCCCACCTTTTCATGGTGTGGTAGCCTAAGTTACAAAAACGCATGTCATTCAGTGAAATGCCAAAAAAAACACTTATATTGTTAGATTTTTTTAAACATAAGCAGATATTGTAAATAATTGTGATCAACTTTACGGTTTACAGTTGATGGCCTGCAATATAAGCTGAAGTAGAAGTTTCGTCATTCAGGGTAATGTTTTTGCGATTCAGTGTAATGCAAATTCTCTGTGACACCACAGTGTCATCAATTACACTAAAGGACAGTATCACTGTATAAATAACAATTTTAGCATCGTTATTTTACAGATAAATGAGGAATGTTTAGCACTGACAAATATGTGTTAAACTTAATAAATATTAATATTTTAGTGCATTTTTGTATCGTTTTAATTTGTTTTATTGATTAATTTTAGATGCCCATGAACAGAGAGAGTTGAAAGGCACTGTAAAAAGCCAAAAAGCTAATAAAGTAAATGCAGACCCAGTAGCTAGGGTGGCACTCTTAAAGCCCGTTCACACCAAGAACAATAACTGATAACTATAACAATAACTATATTAGCATCCACACCAATAAACAATAACACTGTTCATTCAAGCATGCGCTGCAGTTTTGTCATTTGCCACTTTAAATGCTGGAGCTCTTTTAAAGCGGAATAGATTTTGCTTGGCTGTCAGTGGTTTTACCGTTCATTAGCTGGAAAAAAAATCACTCTGAAACAGATTCCAACAATATTGTTTCTCTGTGCCATTACCATTATAGTTGTGGTGGACACTGCTATTCTTTAAAAAAAAAAAATTCTTTAGAATATTTAGAATGATTTTTTGAACTATATGTGTATCATTATCATTATAGTTATCATACTTGGTGTGAACAGGCCTTTAGCAAGGAAAAGAATAATATCTTACCAATATTTCTGAACAGAGAGTTCCCCTTCACTACGGTATGTCACAAGTTCAAAAGAGACCATTGAGGGGATTATTCACCCAAAATACTCATCCTGATAAAGTTTATGTTGGCAAATAGATAAACGTAGCTGCATGCTGCAATTTTTTGGGCAGAGCAAGTCAGAAACCAAGTGACAAGCTAAGCAAGCATGGCAGGAGCATCAGAACAGTAGAATGACATGCTTATTTTTCAAAATCTGCTTCTGCTGTCATTTAATATTATTAAATTATTATATTGAAAATATATTAAAGGAATATTTTTAAAACTAATTTAATGATATAATACTAAAAACTAATACTAAAAACATTGCAATTATGGGAACAATGGCAATATTATCTCCATTTTGGCAAAACGTCATTCAGAGTAACAAACCATGTTCATTCAGCGTAATGGATATATTTATGTAAAAATTAAACAATGTATTTATTTTGACCTGTACTTATAAAAATATATAAAAGAATATGAGATCATATTAAATTTTATTATATTTTAAGTGATTTTCACTTCCTTACAAAAACTTCTTGTTGACAAATGTGTAAAACCTAGTGGTTTGAAGGATAGTGGCAAAGTATAAAAATTTAAAAATTAAAATGAATAAGTATTTGATTGCTGCAATGTGATGCTTAAATAGTCTTTTAATGTGTCATCACATCATTATTGTTTAAATATGCCTAACATGATTTTTTGATATATAAATATTGGGTAACACTTTACAATAAGGGTACATGAATAATCATGTACTAATACCTGAATTAATACTTAATTCAGCATGAACTAATGATTATTGAAAGCATGAAGTAATCATGAACCAATGAAGAGCTAACCTTAACTAAGACAAGAGTCATATGGATTCATGCATGAATAACAGCAGCCTTAACTACATGTTAGTACATGTTTGATAATTAATGCATTAATCAACATTTATGGCAAAATCAAATCAAACAGCCTCTTTAAAAAGGAATAACAATTAACCTGACTTTGAACCAAATTTAAATATTATCAGAGTTTGAACTTTTGACTGCAGCTTTGTCATAAACATTACTGAATAGCACAGAATTAATTGATCCTCCTCATCAAATGTAGAAAATACTAAATACACTAATAACTGATTTTAAAATGTCTTTATCTGTTTTGTGTTGTTCTCTTTCCCTTCAAACTCACCTTACTGCAACTTATGCACAGCTAAATAAAAAATAAAAATTCAAAACCCACAAAGAACATTTGTGGAACAGTTCCCAAAGAAACAACCAAACTGGAACCATGGTCAGAACGTTTGCTGGGATCAGTACAGTTCAATCTCCATCCATACGCAGGCCGTGATGATACTGTATCTCCACTCTCTGACTTCTGGAAAAGCCACACAACATCACTATACTGGGCTGAATAGTCAAAAGTTCAAACTCTGATAATATTATTTAAATTTGTTTCAAAGCCAGATTACTTCTTATTCCTTCTTAAAGGAGTCATATAATGCCACTTTTAAAGATGTAAAATAAGTTTCTGATGTCCCCAGAGTGTGTATGTGAAGTTTTAGCTCAAAATACCGCACAGATCATTTTTTATAGCATGTTAAATTTGTCACTTTTGGAGGGTGAGCAAAAACGCACCGTTTTTGTGTGTCCCTTTAAATGAGCTGCTGCTCTCAAGAAGAGGGCGGAGTTTCAAGAGCTTGTGTTAGCAGTGCCAATTACCACATACAGAACCCAAGTGGCGAAACTTGGGTAACAGCCACTAGGTGGCGCTTCGGTAACGCGGCAGCCATTTTGGGGTGAAAATGCCAACTGGACAACAGAATCCATTAGTGGTATCATAACAAATTGGAAGCAATTGGGAACAACAGCAACTCAGCCACGAAGTGGTAGGCCACCTAAAATCACAGAGCGGGGTCAGCGCATGCTGAGGCGCACAGTGCGCAGAAGTCGCCAACTTTCTGCAGAGTCAATAGCTACAGACCTCCAAACTTCGTGTGGCCTTCAGATTAGCTCAAGAACAGTGCGTAGAGAGCTTCATGGAATGGGTTTCCATGGCCGAGTAGCTGCATCCAAGCCTTACATCACCAAGTGCAATGCAAAGCATCGGATGCAGTGGTGTAAAGCACGCCACCACTGGACTCTAGAACAGTGGAGACGTGTTCTCTGGAGTGACGAATCGCGCTTCTCTGTCTGGCAATCTGATGGATGAGTCTGGGTTTGGCGGTTGCCAGGAGAACGGTACTTGTCTGACTGCATTGTGCCAAGTGTAAAGTTTGGTGGAGGGGGGATTATGGTGTGGGGTTGTTTTTCAGGGGTTGGGCTTGGCCCCTTAGTTCCAGTGAAAGGAACTCTTAATGCTTCAGCATACCAAGACATTTTGGACAATTTCATGCTCCCAACTTTGTGGGAACAGTTTGGGGATGGCCCCTTCCTGTTCCAACATGACTGCGCACCAGTGCACAAAGCAAGGTCCATAAAGACATGGATGAGTGAGTTTGGTGTGGAGGAACTTGACTGGCCTGCACAGAGTCCTGACCTCAATCCGATAGAACACCTTTGGGATGATTTAGAGCAGAGACTGCGAGCCAGGCCTTCTCGTCCAGCATCAGTGCCTGACCTCACAAATACGCTTCTAGAAGAATGGTCAAAAATTCCCATAAACACACTCCTAAACCTTGTGGAAAGCCTTTCCAGAAGAGTTGAGGCTGTTATAGCTGCAAAGGGTGGGCCAACTACATATTAAACCCTACGGATTAAGAATGGGATGTCATTAAAGTTCATTTGCACATAAAGGCAGGCGTCTCAAAACTTTTGGCAATATAGTGTATGTGGATGCTGTTATCAGTTGTGAAATCCAACCATTACACATCTGAGGTAATGTAGTTAGCCTACTTTATTGAGGATTTCCATTTTATGTAACTTTTCATATTTACTATTAATAGTAAATTAATAAATTAATAATTAATAAAGTAAAGATCATCATGTTGTAGCGTGATCCAGGGAATTAAAACATACGATATTGTTTTAATCCCCTGGATCACACTACAAACATAATGGTCTTATAGAACATAATGCATTGCTGTGTCTGTTATCCCATAATTCCCACTTTTGAACACAGTGGCTGTTTTTTTTTTGTTTACATAGTCTTGCTTTAACGGACATTAATGTAAGACAACACTGCAAAAAACAGTGTACTGTCAAGCTGTTATAATCTGTTATATTTATTGTCCAACATTCCCAATTTTTCTGATGCATGTCCTTAATTTATGTTGGTATTAATTCAGTGTTTATAATGCTAATACTTGAACTTCAAAGAATTTTAATCCAAACTGACTGGGTTTCTAGAGAGCAAAGATTTTGTGAAAAAAAGTGGAAGACAAACACAAAGTCTGTAAAATAACCTGTTAAAAGGATTTGATGATCACTAGTGATTGTATGTTATTCTGTGTTGTCATCATTCAGGTTGGATTTCAGCTTTAATGTAGTTTTTTTTTTTTTTTTTTTTTTTAAACAAAGCAGCTGATTTTGCCATAGAATCTAGTGGACCGCCGAGTCGCTTTCACCCCAAAATGGCGGAAGCGTAGGGCTGCTGCTGGGCGCCGGTGTTGCAATGGAACGTTCTATTGGCTTTCACTTCTTGTCAGTATAAGTTCTTTGCTTAAAATGTTATAAACTGTTCAGCCTTTTATGTTCAAACCGAAGTCGGACGATGAAGAGACTCAAGAAGAAGTAACAACATGCAGAATGCAACAGGACGTTTCTAAAAGGTTAGTTGGTGAATTTACGCAGCTGATGTGGAGTTAACTATCTTAAAGTCATTGATTAGCATGTTCTGTCTTGATCATCTATAAATCGCTCGTGTGGGAACTGTTGGGTAGATGCCTACAGTACAGTGGCCGAGAGAGCTCAATGCGCTGCAACTGAGGAAAACATATTCAACAAGAAAAAACACCAGCAAATAAAGAAAACATCTTCATCAGTTTGACAACACATGTGCTGCAAAAGTCCACAATGCACCCAAATACAGAAACACGCTGCAAAAGTTCACAACCAAATACAAAAATGCGCTGCAAATAGGACTACTCTCAATGCACATACGATCAGGATGTTAAAATAAACAAAAAATCTCACCTTTCAGGTGCACAACTCTGGGGCATGTGTGAAAATGTATTATTATTAATAAATTACTATTAATAAATTATAATTTATTTAATAACTTACTTGATTTTATTATCACGGGATATGACGTGCGCGAAATGTGAATGTTGTCCATCATTTTGCGAGCAATTGTTGATAAAGACAAATGTCACGTCACAATATTGGAATTGTTTGTGTTTTAAACCATGAAGGTGAGTCAGTGGATATCACACTTAATGTGCAAACTCTGCACTATAGTTATGCTGGTGAAGAAGTCTCAAATCCCAGTCAATTATTCACTGCAGAAAGTGAAACTAAAAACTAAGCGATGAAAGTTCTACTGCAACATGTTCTGATAATGGTATATTTATTTTCTTAAAGTGCCCCTATTGTGGCATTTGAAAGTTTCCTATTTTTGTTTTGGAAGTACCCAACAACAGGTTTAAAAGCATGCAAGGTAAAAAACCCTTTGTCTTATAATATGCATTTATTTTTACCTTATTTGCTCAACGACTCCCAAACGATTCGCTCAACGATTCATTTTGCCAAGCCCCTTGTTTGCGTGACGCTAATCTGCGGTGATTGGTCAGATGACTTCTACTGGTTAACACGGAGTACAGTATAGTGCTTGCATCACTTACATTATATTATAATAATGATGGTGCTCCGCTCTGTTAATAAAGAAAAATAAAGTTAATTCTAAAAATAAAGACTCAGAGAGGAATTAAGTTGTTTTGTGTTTATGTTAGCGAACCTAGCCCACAGGTATATGGTATATGCGTTAGCCCAACGCAGAAACGTATTGATAAAGCACTGCAGTTGTACACCAACGTATTACTCTATTCTTTATCATAACTTCATGTAATAACAACGAAAAACATTTGACACATTTCTAGACAATTGTGAGTGAACACATAGCCTATTACTGTTAGCTGGTTAGCCGGAGAATACTGTTTCAGTTGGATTGCACATCAGAACAGGTGCATCTTTTTGTTTGGGGGCAGTTTTCTATCTTGGCTCCTTAAAAACTTAACTAATGTAATTTTTTTTTATCTGTTAGAATTATAATTACATTCTTTCATACAAAACAGTCAGTCTGTCAAACGTGGCAACAATTATTAATCGTAGGGGAGAGTGGGGTAAGATGAGCCAGTGGGTAAGTTGACCCACCCCCTGTATCTTTGCAACCGTACCATTTTATTGTCATGTAACCATATATTTTAGAGCCACCCATCATTTCTGCCAGACTGTGAAAAGGAGAAGCACATGGGAGGAGTGGAAGTCGCTTATTTACTTTAAAAACTGTTTTTGGCTCGTCAAAGTAAAACAGATGTAATGGCTGTTACAGATGTAATGGCTGTTTCATCAAAGCAAATTTGTCCAGGTCTAAAACTATTTATGATGCATATTGGTGATTTAGCAACATATAAAACCATGCAAGTCATTTAGCTAAATATTATTCTGAATTGGTAAGCTAGCTAGCTTTTCCTAAAATGGCAGCTATGGGGCAAAGTGAGCCAAATGCTGTGGGGTAAACTGAGCTAGCGTTTTAACTTACAACACCATAAGGCATTGAATTTAAGTTAAATCTGAAGTCTAAACTGGTGTCATTTCAATGTAATATTACACAACTGGTTTAGTTTATCTTTATTTTCAAGTTTATTTGATAGGAATAGTGTACAAGTACACCAAATCCTTCTCTGATACGAACCAGAGGATGTTTAATCATATATATCTTTCCACCTGTAGTCTCTAATGGCCTAACATGATCGACATTACAGAAAAACTACCATGTCAAGAACCTTTTGACTAAAATGTTTATTAGTTTCAGTGACATTTATTTATTCTTATTTAGTTTTTATTTAATTTTACTCAACAAACTCTCTGTTTAGTCTGTTTATATGAAGGTTACAACTTCAAGGTTACAACTGATGTTCAACATATTGTTTCAGAAATGCAAACAATTAAAGATACTGAAATTTCAACTTCATTTGGTTGGTTTTATGTTGTTTAATTTAGCTTTAAAAAAAGAATATTTTTACAAAGAATATTTGTAAAAGGAAATTTGATTATTAGTTTTTAAAATAGGTACATTATCTTTAAAATTTCACATGGGTTTGAATCAGATTCAGTTAGATGGTCAGTTTACACCCACCTACTGACTCGGGTCAACTTACCCCTAACCTGGGGTAATTTGAGCCAGAGGAACACTTTTTTTTATAATAGATGTATTCTGATCATTTATAATGATAGGAAACATCCTGAAATTACTTTAAATACTTTCATTGTACTTCTGCTTAATTTTCCCTTATCTTGAGGACCACATAAGTAAAAAAATGGCTCATCTTACCCCACTCCCCCTACTTACAGGTTGTGATTCGGAGGAGAAAGGAGCTGGTCCAAATAAACTGGGTACTGACCCATCCTTCAATAACAACCGGCTTGTGAATCCCTCGTTGAATGCATTTAAGTTGAAGAAGCAGTTGTCAGTAAAATGACTGGAACACACAGCACAAGGTTCAGGTTTCAAGTTTTCCCTGGCGTCTGTGCACGCAATAAGTGGGCGGGTAATATGCTAATGTTTTGTTTTGACGTCACAACGAAACAGTTTAAGCCCCGGGTATACTTCTAGATCCAGCTCCTCCCACTTTACATATCCCTAAACCTACCCGTCTCCACCCCCTGGATCTGGATCCAACTCCTCCCACTTTACATATCCCTTAAACTACCCGACTCCACCCCCTGGATCTCGAGTGTTCTGCAGTGAGGGGCTACTGTATACTTCGGCCGTCCGCGTGCCGAAGTATAAGCCCAAATTTCGAGACTGCGCGGACGGTGCGCGTGCAACAGCGCATGGGCAAGCAGGACAGAAGAGTCCACTAGGTGGCAATACGCACAGTACTGAGCACAATGTGCAGTCTTCGAAGAAGAGTGTGTAAAGAGCGATTCAAAAACAAGACAAGTAAACTCAGAAGCATGCCTTCTCCATTGTTTTTGATTCCTGTTCTCTTGGTTTATCTTCTGAACTATGTTGCAGTGGTGGATGCACCATTTTTCTTCTCCGATCCTCTCCAGCGAATGTCCGGTTGATGACACGATGTCTGGTCAAAGTATAGAAAAAACTGTACTGCGCATGTGTCGAACTCGGTCATCCGCGCGCATCCGTGATTTAGTATACTTTGAAAGATGCGTGGACGCGACTGCGCGCGGAAATTGAAGTATACCCGGGGCTTTAAGATTAGTTTTACAAACGACTCATTTTTGATTCAGAGTCGACTCTTACTTTTGAGAGACAATAACTTAATATACGGTGCACTTTCAGATTTAAAACTTTGCAGGATGTTTTCATTCACTTAGAGCTATGTTACACACTACATGAAAGGTAATTTTCAAAAATCCATAATAGCGGCACTTTAATATTTCTCTTGTGGCCCATATATAGTGAAAAAAATGAGAGGAAATGTAGGCTATTTCGTGTTAAACAAGTTGTTGTTTTGTTTTTTAAATAGCTAATCCAACAACTTATTGCAGTGTGTCGGTTATGTGGTGATACGCTATGAAATAAAAGTAGCCTAATCATCATCATTCAGATCATCACAGAGGGGGCTTGAGATTGCCAGGCCTGGTCTGTGCTATTTGCAGCACGTTTCTGTATTCTGTAAGATGTTTTCTTTATTTGCTGGTGTTTTTTCTATTTGCATGTGTTTTCCTCAGTTGCAACGCGTTGAATTCTCTCAGCCACCGTAGTACAGAGCCAGACAATACATGCTGCATGAAGATAGAACAGGTATAGTGTAAGACTTGATGCGAGCTTTCGCTGTGCCTCAGCAGCAGCGGGACCCGAGCTGCGGGGAACGCGAGCCGAATCGCTTTCCTCGAAAAGAGAAACAACACAGAGCTCGTGTGTATCCCCACCCGTGATGTAACGAGGGCAGGGAGTAACACACGGTCTGAATTGCTGCTGACTCGCCATACTTTTACTTGTCTTAAATATAGTGCTTGAATAATGTGAGAGACAAATGTTTTATTAACAAAATTTGGGAGGAGCAACGTTCAAATAATCTGACTAATCATCACGTCATTTCAGCCAGCTGTTAGCAATCAGTAATCAACATATCTACCCAATCAGCATGAGTGAAAGCATATATATAGACACAGTCGACTCACCCATATTCCTCGACAGTTTTACAGCATCTGACCCGCCGTAAGTTCCCAACATGTCCGAAATTAATCTCTTTGCGTCCGATGAAGAATCTTTCCTCCTCAAGGAATCTTTGCCACAATCCTCTGGCCTTACTAGGAGCAATTACACCGCCGCCGATCCCACAGATTTACAGGTGCTGGTCATATAATTAGAATATCATCAAAAAGTTGATTTATTTCTCTAATTCCATTCAAAAAGTGAAACTTGTATATTATATTCATTCATTACACACAGACTGATATATTTCAAATGTTTATTTCTTTTAATTTTGATGATTATAACTGACAACTAAGGAAAATCCCAAATTCAGTATCTCAGAAAATTAGAATATTACTTAAGACCAATACAAAGAAGGGATTTTTAGAAATCTTGGCCAACTGAAAAGTATGAACATGAAAAGTATGAGCATGTACAGCACTCAATACTTAGTTGGGGCTCCTTTTGCCTGAATTACTGCAGCAATGCGGCGTGGCATGGAGTCGATCAGTCTGTGGCACTGCTCAGGTGTTATAAGAGCCCAGGTTGCTCTGATAGTGGCCTTCAGCTCTTCTGCATTGTTGGCATCTTCCTCTTCACAATACCCCATAGATTTTCTATGGGGTTAAGGTCAGGCGAGTTTGCTGGCCAATTAAGAACAGGGATACCATGGTCCTTAAACCAGGTACTGGTAGCTTTGGCACTGTGTGCAGGTGCCAAGTCCTGTTGGAAAATGAAATCTGCATCTCCATAAAGTTGGTCAGCAGCAGGAAGCATGAAGTGCTCTAAAGCTTCCTGGTATACGGCTGTGTTGACCTTGGACCTCAGAAAACACAGTGGACCAACACCAGCAGATGACATGGCACCCCAAACCATCACTGACTGTGGAAACTTTACACTGGACCTCAAGCAACGTGGATTGTGTGCCTCTCCTCTCTTCCTCCAGACTCTGGGACCCTGATTTCCAAAGGAAATGCAAAATTTACTTTCATCAGAGAACATAACTTTGGACCACTCAGCAGCAGTCCAGTCCTTTTTGTCTTTAGCCCAGGCGAGACGCTTCTGACGCTGTCTGTTGTTCAAGAGTGGCTTGACACAAGGAATGCGACAGCTGAAACCCATGTCTTGCATACGTCTGTGCGTAGTGGTTCTTGAAGCACTGACTCCAGCTGCAGTCCACTCTTTGTGAATCTCCCCCACATTTTTGAATGGGTTTTGTTTCACAATCCTCTCCAGGGTGCGGTTATCCCTATTGCTTGTACACTTTTTTCTACCACATCTTTTCCTTCCCTTCGCCTCTCTATTAATGTGCTTGGACACAGAGCTCTGTGAACAGCCAGCCTTTTTTGCAATGACCTTTTGTGTCTTGCCCTCCTTGTGCAAGGTGTCAATGGTCGTCTTTTGGACAACTGTCAAGTCAGCAGTCTTCCCCATTATTGTGTAGCCTACAGAACTAGACTGAGAGACCATTTAAAGGCCTTTGCAGGTGTTTTGAGTTAATTAGCTAATTAGAGTGTGGCACCAGGTGTCTTCAATATTGAACCTTTTCACAATATTCTAATTTTCTGAGATACTGAATTTGGGATTTTCCTTAGTTGTCAGTTATAATCATCAAAATGAAAAGAAACATTTGAAATATATCAGTCTGTGTGTAATGAATGAATATAATATACAAGTTTCACTTTTTGAATGGAATTAGTGAAATAAATCAACTTTTTGATGATATTCTAATTATATGACCAGCACCTGTATCTCGGGGGGGCGTCAGCCCAAACAAACGGGTCCCCGCATGCCAAGACGCCGAGGCCTACCCTCGTCACTGCGGCCGAAACATCCGCAATCTCCTTCCGTGTATTTCCCTAGTCCTGCCGATTCAATCATTCCTGCCATAGAGAAATGGACAACAAGGCAGTCGAGCACCAAGCTTGAGCCTCTTCCCGCGAACGGGCCTTCCTCCAGCATTAGGCCTTCACAGCAGGCCTTCAGCAAGCCAGAGCCGGGCCACAGCGCAGATTCAGTGCCAGCCAGCGCACACTCTCTACCCCATCGGCTCAACCCTGCAAGAGCACAGTTAAAATCCTTCTCGTTTTCTGTCCCTGAATGAATTTCCACAGTTATGCCATCTGGATCAATGTTGATCGGGGGAATTCACGTTTTAAACTGTTTCTGTAAAAGTGATTTGCCGTTCTAAATTAACGTGCTGCTTGTGGTTTAATCACGCAAACAGCTGTTATATGCTCGTATATCACGTTCAGATTGCACACACGGTCGCATACAGAATCATTGAAACTCAGAACTTATTGTCATCGCTGTCCTGCGATTTATCAACAAAATCGTTTAGAAACGTTTTAAAGTCATAGTATATATGTATTTCTGTTTTGAAGTAACTTCAACCCACAGCTTCACTACTGATAAAGAGACGCAGCACAGACTGGTAGGACAAATTCTTCAATCGTTCTTTTGCTGATG
This sequence comes from Mylopharyngodon piceus, assembly GCA_039654765.1. Taxonomy (NCBI): domain Eukaryota; kingdom Metazoa; phylum Chordata; class Actinopteri; order Cypriniformes; family Xenocyprididae; genus Mylopharyngodon; species Mylopharyngodon piceus. The sequence goes on from CM077447.1 coordinate 22,000,563, forward strand.
CATTTAAATAAATCTTACCGTTCCTTTTCATCTGTATCTGTTTTAGAACGAGCAGAAATCTGTAAGTAACTTAACGAACCATAGACAGATAACCAGTGAATAAACTATTATGTTGACGGTTCCTACGCAGTTTGGAAAAGTATGGAATTTGATTTGAGTAATTTCCAGGTCTGGATGGAGAAAAAAAAAACAAAAAAAAAACAACATCATACAAGCAGCGTGTTCATGGTAAAAATTTTAGTGATCCTTTAGTGATTGTTGAACACAACTGAATAAATTCAAGGTGCACTTTTTTATTATGCAAAGCTCTGTCTTTTACAAGTGTCTCTTTTGATCTTTACTAAATGAAGGTGCTTGTGACTCAAACCAGCAACAGTTAAAAGAACAAACGATCATCTAAATCATATTGTACTTTGCTGTTTGATGATCATTCAACATCAAACAACAAAAGTACAAACAGTACTGTCGTTTACAGTATCAAAGCATCGTGTCAGAGGTGAATATATGCAGATTTAAAGGATTTCAGGCTGCTTCCAGGAAAATAAGAATATGTACAAATTTTAATAATCGATCTCTCGGCCCTGCACAGTTTCGCTGAGCTCAGGTTTCCAATCGCCCCGGATAAAACGATGGGTCCAGCCACGTCCATTGAATTTCTGGGCTTTAAATTGAATACAGTTAATTTCTAGGCCTCACGGCATAAGGAATCAATAGGATATTTATGTTCGCTTCCACCTTCCTAAACAGTCCAAACTGTTCTAAACAGGAACTGCTATCTTCGCTCAGCTACTTAAACTTCATGATGCTAGTAATCCCGCAAGGCCACTCTTTCATCTCACATCTCCTCACTCTTGCATCTTCAATTCATGCGCTAGAAAACAAGCATCAGGCCACAGCAGCAGCAAGCCTGGGCCGTGCCCCAGGTTCCCCACTTTCCTCCTCCCTCCGCGGCTTTCCCTGGCACCGCACCGCATCCAACAATGCCCGCCCCTCTCAGCGAATGCCTTCCCTTCTAGCGTGAGGATGCCTCTACTAGCGGAGCAAACTCAGCCATCTCAGCCATTTCATCTCGCCATCTCTCACCCTACCTCCCTTTTGTCTTTGGTCTACAGTTCAACTACGGACCCTAGCGTGAGGCTGCCTCCGCTATCGGTGCAGGCCCAGACGTCCTATTTTCCCCAGCTTCCCTCTTTTTTCTAACCACCCTGTTCCTTCCCAGGCTCCAGGGGCCAACCCGAGCAAGAGGCTGCCTCCGCTAACGGTGCAGGCCCAGGCACCTCATTTTCCTCCTCAGTTTCCCTCTTTTCTAACCTCCTCATCCCTCCCCTGGCTCCAGGGGCCGACCCGAGCGTGAGACTGCCTCCGCTAACGGCCTCGGTCCCGGCCTTTCTTCCTCCTAGCACTGTCCCACAAGCAAAACGCTGTTCACCCTGTCTACTACAACGCTGATGCCCATCCCACCAAATGCTACAGCCTTGGAACTAAACCCCGTTGCCAACAACATCAGAACACAGATCCTCTTAGAAATTCAAGCTGTTGGCACCAGAGGTGGACCCATTCCCAACCCCAGTACCTTATTATTCAGAGCTGATATTCCCATAAACCACCCACTGAAAACTCTCCTTGACTCCTCTCTCAACTACATTCTTCAAGCTGCCTCCCCTAGAACCCTACAATCGTATTTGACTGCTTGGAGATGTTTTAAGTCGTTCCACCTCACATACAGTCTGCATTTCCTGATTTCTCTCTCCTCACTATTACTTCATTTATATCTTACCTAAACAGCATTAAGAACCTCCAAGCCAGCTCCATTAAGGGCTACCTAAGCGGATTCCAGTTTTTCCATAAACTTATATTTGGCTCACCATCTTCCGAAATAGCCAATTCTCAAACATCCCTTCTTATCAAAGGCATCCAAAGAACCCAACCCACATGCCAAGATGCAAGAAAACCCATTACCCTAGACATCCTCACCAAATGCATCTCCACTCTCCACCGAGGCTACCTTAATACAGCCCACACTCTTGACGCAATGTTCATACTGGCCTTTTTTCGGGTTCCTCAGATGTTCAGAACTCACCATCACATCCAGCTGTAACCCAAAAATCCATCCCACAATTACAGACTTATCAGTGCTAGACAACGACACCATCTCTTACTTCATTAAACAAAGTAAGACAGACAAAATGAAAAAAGGCCATTTCATCTACATTTTTAATCTCCCTGCATCAATTCAGCCATACCAAACCCTTTCAGCTTACTTACACTTTAGAAATGCTCAGGCTAAATTACCATCTGACCCACTCTTCGTTGTCGATTCCAACCACCCTGTCACTCGTTTTTGGTTCCAAAAACACCTTAAACCCATCTTGATTTAATCCGGCATCCCAGCAGACCACTTTTCCAGTCATTCATTCCGCATAGGAGCAGCAACTACAGCCACCCAAAAAGGCCTCTCCCAGCATCAAATTCAAACACTTGGTCGCTGGTCATCAGAAGCTTTTAAGAACTACATCTAATCAAATTGCTTCCACATTATAGAAGCCCAACGAACACTTATCAGCTAGTTTCAGCTCCAGCTCGTTCTCTCACACATACCTGCAAGCCACCATAGCCAACTCAACTAATACCATCATTCCAATACAATGGAATTTTTCTATCATTGCTGCAGCAGTGATGCGCCTCGGCTCCCACAGGAGCTCAGTTATTCTGGCTAATATCTCCACTGTCGCAGCAGTGATGTCGCCTCGGCTCCCGCAGGAGCTCTTCTTCTCTGGCTAATATCTCTACTGCCGCAGCAGTGATGTCACCTCGGCTCCCGCAGGAGCTCAGTTTCTCTGGCTAATATCTCCACTGCCGCAGCAGTGATGTCGCCTCAGCTCCCGCAGGAGCTCATCTTCTCTGGCTAATATCTCCACTGCCACAGCAGTGATGTTCCCTCAGTTCCCGCAGGAGCTCAGTTTCTCTGGATAATATCTCCACTGCCGCAGCAGTGATGTTCCCTCGGCTCCTGCAGGAGCTCAGTTATTCTGGCTAATATCTCCACTGCCGCAGCAGTGATGTTCCCTCGGCTCCCGCAGGAGCTCAGTTATTCTGGCTAATATCTCCACTCCCTCAGCAGTGATGTTCCCTCGGCTCCCGCAGGAGCTCAGTTCTTCTGGCTATTCTCTCCACTGTCGCAGCAGTGATGTCGCCTTGGCTCCCGCAGGAGCTCAGTTCTTCTGGCCAATTCTTCCACTGCCGCAGCAGTGATACCACCTCTGCTCCCGCAGGAGCTCAGCCCTGTCTAAACTCACCTACACTGCCGCAGCAGTAATGTTTTCATCCAATATGATGAGAACTCTCCCGACCCTTCAAACTAACCCTCCAAACAGCACAATCAGCCTACACAATGCAATTTTTGGGGGTCATCAGTAATGTTTCCGGCTGCTGTCCTGCATTGGTTTGCAATTTTTGGGGAGTACTCTGGGTTCGGGCCAAATACCGAGCTCGGAGCCCGCTCCTCGAACAGCACGACAAATACGCAGCCAGCTGTTAGCAATCAGTAATCAACATATCTACCCAATCAGCATGAGTGAAAGCATATATATAGACACAGTCAACTCACCCATATTCCTCGACAGTTTTACAGCATCCCTCCACCACCCCGTCTCCTCACACTTGCCTGGTTATTTTCCTAACCAGAATACGGGGGGAGTACTCTGGGTTCGGGCCAAATACCGAGCTCGGAGCCCTCTTCTCGGACAGCATGCCAAATACGCATACTATTACGCATACTGTTTACTATCTGATTATTTGTAAGTGTGAACTCATAAAACAACAGTAAATAAGACAGACGATTTCACAGAGAGTGCTTACTGAAGACACAGAAGCTAACACTGTTTGGTTCAAGTGTGCTTTATAGTTTCCTGGTCATGACGTCACCCGCCTATGACATTCCGTCACGCCATTGGACTGATTTCACATGTGCTTCATGACGCAATCATGCAGAGGCATTCCCAAAGCGCTTGATGCAGCGCGAGTTCCCTTGAAAGGGAACTATCTTTTACTCAAGTATGATAGAGGTTTTTGAATCTTAACAGGGCAAACAACGTATGTACAGTGTCAGGAAACAAGCCTTTCGACAAACCTCATATGCCATCACCAAAGAGGTACAGAGAATGTGAACTAAATTCCAGTCTCTGGATAGATTCATGTCCCTGTCACCCCGTGTCTTCACGAAAGTCATGGAGGCGGCCCTTGTTCCCCTGAGAGAACGTGGCATTCGCTTCCTCAACTATCTCGACAACTGGCTCATACTAGCACAGTCCCGAGATCAGTTATGCAAACACAGGGGCTTGGTGCTCAGTCACCTCAGCCAGTTGGGTCTTCGGGTCAACTGGGAAAAGAGCAAACTCTTGCCAGTGCAGAGAATCTCCTTTCAGGGTAGGGAGTTTGATTCGGTCAAACGGACAGCACGCCTCACAGAGAAATGTGCCTGGTCGGTGCTGAACTGCTTGAACATGTTCAAAGGCGGGATGGCGGTCCACCCTTAAATTTGACATTCAAACAGTCTGAAGCTGTTGTGTGTTACTTATCCTGAGGTGCCGTTTACATGACACCATTTTTAGCTAAAAACGGAAAACTTTTTATGTGTGTTGGTCGTTCATTTACATTTTACATTTTACATTTTTTACGTTTTGGGGGCCTGAAAAAGCAAACTTCTGAAAACGGGTTTTCAAAGTGCACGTTTTTGAATGTTACTGTTATCGTATCAGTGTAAACTAAAAACGTGAATTTGTGAAAATGGTCACGTCATGCGTATTACATGTTCAGTTTATAGGCGCGTAGTGTTTCTTTAAAAAGTGACATTGCCAACTACTGGCCTGACATGAATAATACAGTATTTTTAGTCACTGTTTGACAATGGTGTTGTCTGTACTGGAAAAATGCAAAGGAAAAACGTTCTGCTTTTAGTACATTGTTGTCGTATAAAAAGCTTGCTTCAAAAAGTTCATAAAGGGATCGTAAAACTAGTCCATTGAGCGGTTTAGTATTTTCTGAAAAGACACAATCGCTTTATATGATGAACATATTGAATTTATGCTTCTTTTTTTTCGCATAGGGTGAATTCCAAACAGTGTTTTTGCACCCGTGAAGGGCACTTTGGGAAAGGGATGCTCCAAACGAAAGTGAACACCTGAATCCCTTCATGAAGGACCCTTTGACAAGTCTGTTAGCGAAGGGTACATGCAGTGGTCACTTCAAGGAAGTAATTTTATCATTTATGGTTTATTTACGATTTATTTTAAAGCTAGATATGGCGGGAGAGTTCGAGTTAACGTATAAACAGAATAATTCAAGTTGTTTTGTTTAGTTGTGATATATTGCACATATTTTCGTCATGCATTTCATAAATACATTTCATAGGTAATAAATGTGTTTAATATTAGATATGGTAGGTAAATGTGACTGTACCTGCAAGGTTAAAAGAAGAGATGGCACACACATATAAAGCAGAAAATTTGGACTAAACCGCTAGATTCATATGGATTAGTTTTGTGATCTCTTTATAAACTTTTTGAAGTGACAAAATGGTAGTTGCTTGCATTGTCAATGGAGGGACAGAAATCTCTCAGATTTCATTTAAAATCTCTTTATTCGTGTTTCAAAGATAAATGAAAGTCTTACGGGTTTGGAACAACATGAGGATGAGTAATTAATTAATTAATTAATTATTATTATTATTATTATTATTTCATTTTTGGGTGAACTAACACTTTAATAATTCACAAGTTCACACTTACAAATAAGTCAGATAGAGTAAATGTTATGCATATTTGGTGTGCTGTCCGAAGAGAGGGCTCTGGGCCCGGTATTTGGCCCGAACCCAGAGTACTCCCCCTGTATTCCTGGCTGTGATGATAGGAACCAGCCAAGAGTGAGGAGTTGAGGTGGTGGAGGGATGCTGAAAACTGTCAAGGAACGTAGGTGAGTCGACTGTGTATATAAAGGCCTCCTCTCATACTGATATAGACATGTTAATTGGTGATGACATGTTGATTGGATAGATCATTTGCACATGCTCCTCCTGAACTTTGTTGATGAAACATCATTTAACATTGAATCAGGGTTAGCGCATCCTAAATGGCTAACAACAATGCAAAAAAAAAAAAGGATGCTCTACGGAAATGAAGTTAGGCTTTTAATTGTCATTGCACAGGTACAAGATTATATAAACAATGAGATTAATATATGAATTAACCTTAATTCCATAAGTATCCATGTACAGTATGTACTGTAAACAATAAAATTACCATTTGTCCAACATACTGTGCTTTTTGAGTCACATATATTAGGAATTGTGAATAACTGTGAATCTACATAAAAATACATGTTAGTCCAACAAAATTCACCAAAATGTCATAGCTACACATTAAACAAAGTTTTCTAGACAAACATTTTTATGTTGAACAGCAATGCAAAGTATTAATAGTTTGCGCATGCGTGCTGAGCCAGAAAATCATGCCGACTGCGCGGGGTTTCCTTCTCCGTTTTGGGCTTTAGCTCCACCTCATTTTCTCCATGCCATGATGGGTTTCACAAATCCTGATTCTTCGAGGATCTAAATAGTCATATGACTGTAGGTAAGTATTAACATTACTTTAAATTTTATGCATGCAATGAATTGCATAGGCCTATTTCCGAGCAGGTGTATTATTAGATATAAAATCATTGCGTTAAACAGGTTAAAAATGCAAATTGTTAAACAGCGGATAATTTTTGTATAGTTTTAACTAGTCTTACCTCATATGTTGGCGTAATTATAATTATACATTAAAAGACATATTATGGAAGTGCAGTGGCCATCACCAAAAATGTTTTATGTAGGCTAAATGCACAAAAAATGCCTTGTGGCCTAACATGTTTTATGTTTGTGTCATTGGTCAGAGAAAGATTAGCTCATTAAAGTTCTCTAAACACAGATTATCGTAAATTAGATCATTTATTTTAAGAATTTCAAGTAAGTGATCAGGATCCCAGCACGAATTCAGTATATTATCCCGCTTATATTGCGTGATAATACTTGTAAATAATACAATAATAATTGTACACATGATTCAATACAATAGCAAGATAAACGAAACTGAAATTAGCAAGTAATATGTCTGTTTACCATACGATTATTTAAGTCCTTTATTGTTAGTTAAGTCCTTTATTGTTTTGTCTTTTGTCTTTTTTGTTTTTTTTATTTTGTTTGTTTGTTTTGTTTTGTTTTTTTGTCTCAAGGTGGCGCTGATTAGCTGACTGTGTATCTGTTCTGCGCGTTTGTGAGAGAAAGAAGAGTGCGGAGAGTTACGGGAAACGTTTAACCAGAGAGGTAGAACGTGTAATGTGTAAATGTTTAAGCCTCACATACATAATGTATGGATAGATAAACTATTATGTAAATGTACACTACCAGTCAAAAGTTTGGACACGGTAAGATTTTTTATGTTTTTAAAAGAAGTTTTGTCTGCTCACCAAGGCTGCATTTATTTAATTACAAAATACAGTATAAACCGTAATATTGTGAAATATTATTACAATTTAAAATAACTGTTTTCTGTTTGAATATATTTTATAAAGTAATTTATTCCTGTGATCAAAGCTGAATTTTCAGCATCATTACTCCAGTCTTCAGTGTCACATGATCCTTCAGAAATCATTCTAATATGAAGTCAAGTTAAATTTACTTATTTTCAAGTTAAATTTACTTATTTTCTTTGTTAATTTTACTTATCTTAGTTAAGTAGAGTTACTTAATTCCATATTTGAAATTTACTTAAAAAATATGCGTGCAAAAACTTGTGAAAGAAAAATTAAGTAAATTTTACTTATTGTTTTTTACAGTGTAGTTAAAACAGATTTCAAGCTCTTTTAAAATTAAACACTGCACTCTCTTATTGATAGTCATTCAAATAGTAAAACTGTTTAGAGTCTAAAAAAGTAAGCATTTATGTTTGGCTGCAATGTAAAAAATGTTGGAGTTGCCAGTGAATATTACAAAACCAGACTGCATGATATTCTTCTTCTTTTGTTTTTATCAGCAAGTTCCAAACAAAGATCTCAAGTGCAGTTCAATATTGTTTTGAATGTTTATGAATCTGTCATTGACTGACTTGTTTGTCTATGCTTTGTTCTTAAAGTCATTTGAAGCAAATTTGGACAAGTGTTGTCTACATTTTAGTTTAAATTGTTCATTAAATGGATAGTTCACCTAAAAATTAAAAAATTGTCATCATTTACTCACTCTCATGTTGTTCCAAACCTGTATGAGTTTCTTTCTTCTGTTGAATGCAATTGTTAAAATTTGCATGTGCTTACAACTCAAATAAAGTGATAAAGGAATAAATCCATGTTTGTCATTTGTAAATAGACGTAAAATCACTAAAAAAGGATAGTGTGCTGACATACTTTATTTTACAAATTCATTTTTTTTTTTTTCATCCAGGAAACAGAAAAAAATTAATTAACTCAACAACAGTAATTGTTGTTTCAGTTGCTGTGACAAGAATAATTGTATTAGCAAAACACGACAATCAACATTGCATGAATGAACAAATTTACGTCGGCTAAACAAAGTATCTTTACTGAGAAGAACTAAAAAATAATTGTTGAAACAACTCAAAAGTCTTACTGCATCAAGTTGCCTTACTTTTTTACGTTTTCTCAACTATTTATTTTTTACAGTGCAGATAACACCAGATGTTACTTTCACTTTAGCCACACAAAATATGCACGAGTATAACAGAACATCCATCCCTTTTAGCCTATATTGGGTTATATAAGCCATATTCTTTTCAAACATTCCCTTTAAAATTATGAATGATGTAGGCTTATGCATTTTAAGGTAGTAATTTTCAGCTTTTGCCAAACAGCATTAACATTTACACAAACATACTTATGTGGGGTTTAAACAGGCTTTATAAAACGTCGTAAAACTACAGCATTTTAACGTAACGGGAAAAATCAGGTTTGTTGTTGAAAAATTCACTTTTGGTTTCAGTTTTTATTTCCATAGACTGACCGCAATGGACCGTCAGGTATCACGAGAAATCACTGATTATCACAGTCAGATATCCTAATTTCTGACAGAGTTTGAACTACAGGAGGAGCTGTGTGGATGTTATTGAAACGACTCATAGAACATATTTTCCGGAAAAATGTATATTTTGCTGAGTTAGACACGTTCCTGGGTCAACATATTTTGTTGATCCCAGAACAACATTCCTGTCCGAAAATGTATTCTTAACCATATCCCTACCCCTAAATCTAACCCTACCCATAAGTTATCCGTAAAATCAGAGGTAAATGAAAGGTGAATAACACTGATGTAGAAGCACCTAACCCTCGTTGTAAGCCTAAACTTGACAAAGATGTTGATCCAGGAACATGTTGCACTTGATGAAATCAGGTTCTGCCTTGCATGAGGGCGGGACAACCTGTCACTCACATGAGATCACGGCAATAGCAAAACACAACCATCCAATCAGTGGTGGAAAGCGTACTGAAAATTTGTACTCAAGTACAAGTACTGTTACATTGCTGAAATAATACTCAATTACGAGTAAAAGTACTGGTGTCAAAAAAGTACTCGAGTAAAAGTACAAATTACTCTTCTCAAAAACTACTCAAATTAAAAATTACTAATTACTTTTTAGCCGGCGATATTTAATGAATTACCAATCAATATTCAATCAAATCATAGATCTAAGTAGAAAATAGCTACTTTCAACAAAGCACTTTCACCTTATTGACGAAGTGCATGATACTGGTGGTCTAGTGGTCACGATACTGGAATTTCTAACTTTAATACAATACCTTGAAAATTATCAATATTCAGTATCATTTTAAATACCATGGGGAAAACCACCACATACTGTATACTGCCTTACAGATATTTTAAAATCTAATTATGTCCATCTATTTTGTCAAGGCAATCATTATTTTCAAGCTTCAAAAAGCACAAGACTCCTGACAGTAATCAATTTGAAAGGAGCGGTTTAATTCAAGTCTTCTGAAGAGACACGTCCGCTTTATATGATGAACAGATTTTAATTTAGGCTTTTGTTTACATATTTAAACATTGATCAATTACTATTACAATAATCTCACTTAAACATTTGCTCTCTCTGTGTATTTGTGTCTTTACAATAACTTTGTTGCAGTAGCTCACATGCAGCACAAGAAAGCTTGATTTCAAACTGAATTGAATTTACAAAAAAGACAAGTAAACAGTCAGTAATAAAATAAGAACAAATAAAACAAACTACCTCAATTCAGTTGAGGTATACGAAATATAACAACACAGAATTTTTATATGCCGTGTATGTTAAAGGGTTAGTTTCACCCAAAGATGAAAATTCTGTCATTAATTACTCACCCTCATGTCATTCCAAACTCGTAAGACCTTCGTTCATCTTCGGAACACAAATGAAGATATTTTTGATGAAATCCGAGTGCTTTCTGACCCTCCATAGACTGCAACGTTATTAACACTTTTTATGGCCCAGAAAGGTAAAGACATTGTTAAAACAGTCGACGTGACTACAGTGGTTCAACCTTAATGTTATGAAGCGACAAGAATACTTTTTGTGCGCAAAATAAACCCCCAAAAAACGGTCAGACGACTTTATTCAACAATTTCTTCTCTACTGTGTCAGTCTCTGACACTGTTCACATAGCACTTCCAGGTTCTACATCAGAATGCCAGCTCATTATTGGCCGGCTTCTGCGTCAGCATCACATGCATGTGCTGTGGTGCTCACATGAACAGCTTCAGAGAGTGACACGGAAGAGAGGAAATTGTTGAATAAAGTCGTTATTTTTGTTTTTTGCACAGAAAAAGTATTCTTGTCACTTCATAACATTAAGGTTGAACCACTGCAGTCACATGGGCTATTTTAACAATGTCTTTACTATCTTTCTGGGCCTGCAAAAGTTGCAATTACATTGCAGTCTGGGGTCAGAAAGCTCTCGGATTTCATCAAAAATATCTTCATTTGTGTTCTGAAGATGAACAAAGGTCTTAGGGGTTTGGAATGACATGAGTGTGTGTAATTAATGACAGAATTTTTGGGTGAACTAACCCTTTAAGAGCAATATGATATGTTGTTCATTTAGATAAAAAGAACATCAGAATGGTTTGACCTGTAATGTCTGTACAATATAGTGATGCAGTTAGACAGACTAGGTTATTTGTATGTACAAATCATACAAATGCCTCATTCTGAAACATACATTTACATTGTAAAGAAATTAAAGATCCACCTTTAATTGTCGAAAGACTTTCTGGTGCATTTCACTTATAGCCAATAAGATTTCCTGTAGCATTTTCATCGGCCAGGCATGTGAGTCTATTCTGACTGTTTGATAATTTCTGACAACGTTTAATTTAAGAGCACGGAGAGATTCGCGATTGCACACTACACAGAGCGCGCACTCATCTGAGTGAGAGGAGAGGCAGTTCACTTGTATATTTGAGAGCTCGCGTTATTTTCTGCCATTACATGAATGTGCTCTCGCGTTACAATAATGCGCTCTCGACATTTGTAATTAAAATACGCCATTGAAACCTGCGGGTATGGTTAAAATTATACGCAATACCTGCAATCCTGCGCTGTAACTGAAACAAATGTGACAGGATGAGGAGCGGGTGTGTGTCAACCTCACTGGCTGCGTCCGAAACCGCCTACTCAGTGACTAGGTACTTAATTTCAATAAGTACTTACTTAACGAGCGCTAAAAGAGTAGGTATTTAATAGCCAAATCTCGTTGAGTATGAATGCGATCCGGACATAATCCGCCATGTTGACGTTATCATGTGACCTACGACTAAATCACAAGCGCAATAACTTTAAAGATATGAGTGACAGGTTTAATTCATCTATCTGTAAATATCTTGATATTGATTAAACTTGCTCATTTTGTGGTCTTGTTGAAGAAACAGCTGCCCAGTAATTTTGTGATTGTAGTACAACTAATATATTTTGGGTTAAAGTTCTTATATTTTTAACTACTAATGTGACCCACAGTTTATTTTTTGTTACGAAAACCCAAATTCGCGTGAATATGTTGTTGATTTCTTTTTTTATATGCAAAAATGTTCATCCACAAGTAAAAGTGGCATAAATCTCCTTTACGTTTTCCTTTTTCTTGTTGAATTAGCTCTAGTTTCATCCCTCAGGCTTATAAATAATAAATAAATATTTTTTATGCATTATGATGATGTATTCAAAATATTTAACCTCGTCATCATGCTTTGTCTGTGTATATAATCTCAAACTATGATGTATACAAACCCATATTTTTTTGTCATTATTATTGTTCATTGTTAAAGATAGAACCATGGTATGTTCCCTGATCTTGTATGTAATTATAGGTCCTGCAATAAAAATAAAGATATGAGCAACAGGTGCACTAACACCTCACAGCACCATAACTCCACAACCCTACCTAGTGCAGTTTTCCTCAGTGTTAGCAATGTCTGCACAGACATCGGACAAATGCTCGAAGATCTCGTCTTCTCGCCTTTGAAGAAGACTGTTGATTTTATACTCAAAAAATGTAAGTATAAACTACTTAAAAATTAAGATTACCCCAGAATGAATTGCATTGCTAGCCCACCCCAACACTTATACACAATAATAATGATAAATGCTGACCAAAACTTAATTATATTATTTTTCGTTTTACTTCTTTAGTAAAACAAGCAAAATGTAAAGTTTTGTCATATGACATAGCTATGCATGAATACACACTAGACAATTACAGCTGATGTGAATACATCTCAATTTACAGTCAAGCAATGAATTAATGCATGAATTAATAAAATATATAAATTTACTGATTATAGCATAATTAATTAAAAAAAAAAAAAAAGTAAAATAAATAAAATTAACAATGACAATAAATAAATGCATATACAAGTCAACAGCACATGAAACAAAGCTTTATTCAAATTTATTGTTCTAACAATCATGTATTTGCAGGCGTTGATCCCCACATCTAACTGCCTTCTCAACACAGCTGTGCCAATTCTGCAGCTTTATTTTGATGAAGCAGCTGACCACCGTGAACACCTTCGCCTGTCTTTGTCATCCATCATGTCCCTCATTGCTGCTCTTCTCTATGGGGACATCGTTGATCCAGAGGATGAGGAAGACCATGATGATGGACCCCTGAACTCCACAACCTTGAAGCAAGAGTGGGAGAAGATGTGTGGGACAATCTGGCTGCTGCTGTTTCTGCTCCAAACATTCGTGTGCCTGCTCTCCATGAGCATGACTAAATAAACAGATTAAAACATTTTACAATTCATGTCAGCATTCTGTTTCTTGCCATATTTCCTTTCATATTTTTAAAATTACAGGCTAATTTTTGTTGTAGCTTCATTACTTTTGTGGTGTAGTGGGCTAAACCACTGAGCTGGTAAGCAGAAGGTTGCTGGTTCGATCTCCGCAGCGTCTCCACCAGTGTGTCCTTGATCAAGACACTTTACTCCAGGTTACTACACGGGGATCATCCCTGTAATAAGAGCACTGCAAGTGTCTTTGAATAACAGCATCTGCCAAATGTTCAAATGATAATGTGATTTTTGTAAATCTTTTTTGTTAGTGTCTTGGGCACAAACACTAATTAAAGCTGCTTATTTCTTAAAGTTTACTTTTTCAAGGTACTATAATATAAATGCATACATACATTTCATACAGTTTCTATTTGGGGGCATAAAGGGTTAGTTCACTCAAACATATAAATTCAGTCATCATTTACTCGCCTTCACGCTGTTCAATCCCTGTGTTCATTTTTTTCTTCTTCTGAACACAAAAGGTGATTTTGGTCAAGTTTGTCCTGCTGGTTTCTGTTCATACAATATCAGTCAATGGAGCCTGACTTCCAGAAGCTTCATGACATTATTTGATGATGCTTTTGAAGCTTATGAAAGTCAGGCTCCATTGTATGAACAGAAACCAGCAGAACAAACTGGACCAAAATCACATCCTCAATCTTTTGGTCTTTTTCTAGATGCTCTCGCTGGCTCTGGGCTCACTGAGGATGAAGAGACCACAGCAACATCCGGTCCAGATGAGGCAATAAGGGCAGGTGGAGTGATGGAGGGTCTCATCCATGGCTCTACACCATTTCCAGGATCTGCTGTGGCTCTCCATCCTCAGTGCTCACACCAGTCTGAGGACATTTCACATCCTACAAAAATGCACAAACATAACACAAAAGCAGTAATTTTAACAGCACAATGTCATCTGATTTCTGTATTAGAAGTAACAAAATGATCTTACTTTATATTTTTGTTTCAGGTTTTCCCTTTTTTTCCCCCTCAAATGCCGCCGTCACCTTTCCTTGCAGGTCCTGCTCCACCACAAAAGCTCTGCAGCAAATGTACAGACATCAAGAATCAGAAAAGTGCTGTAATAAATGTGTTTGAAATTACAATAATTAAAATAAACTACAACTTAAGATTTAAATAGACTTTGTATTAATTTCTGTAGTATACTCACTCAAAGCCTTTGATGGCATCATTCCTTCATCAGTCTCTCTCCACCGGATAAACACACGTGATCATCTGTCCCTGTAACATCAGACAAGATTCAAGTTTCCTCTGTGATTTATGTGCTCAATACTACATTTACATGTTGAGGTAGTTGATGATGTGTTAACTCACTTTTTATCCAACACAAATGTTCCTTAATTTATCAGCAGTACTAATGGACAAATACAATAAATAACTTACGTTTATTTTAGGTAGATTTATTTATTTACATTATTTTCATTCATGTAATGTAAACAGTTTTGACAACAGTGAATTCTACATAATAGCACACACACATCACTCATAATACATAATCCATCACTCATAAGTCATAATACTTAAAGAAGATGTTCCTGTCAGATGTTAAATAAACATTTAGTAAGCATTTTTATAATGTATATGGTTTAGAATTCATGTAAATCCACTTTGGAGACGAACGTGTTTACTGAAGCTCCCGTTATCTGTACATAATAAAACGTGTTTTTACTGCAAAATCACAACTATACTATACTGTCTAGTGTCTTTACTCATTCAACAGTTTACTCATTCAACAGTTTACTCTACAGTAGCTCAACAAATGCGATTTTAACACAAGGAACCGTGTTTACTCACATTTGAAAGCATCCGCGTCGATTTTCTCCTCCGTGTTCGATTATGACGTATCCTCTCCCGTGGCCTCCTGGGATAGAAAAGTATCCATCGAGGAACACTTCAGAATCTGGGCGGAAGCAGTAGGCCATCCGGGAACTTCTCGCCTACTCTTTTATTACTGAGGTTTCGGACATACTTATTCGCTCGCCTACTGCTTTTCACCTACTATATAGTAGAGAAATGGGCGGTTTCGGACGCACTTTAAGTAGACGCACGTCCGAATCTCGCGAGAATTAGTACGTCACCCAGGTAATTTTCGCCTACTCTTTTTTGACTACTAAGGCTTTGAACATACCCAACAAACACAGAACGTTGGCACAACGTAGCCAACCTTCTAACAACGTTTTAACAACGTGGCCAAAACGTTGCTATA
Organism: Mylopharyngodon piceus; assembly: GCA_039654765.1. NCBI lineage: Eukaryota > Metazoa > Chordata > Actinopteri > Cypriniformes > Xenocyprididae > Mylopharyngodon > Mylopharyngodon piceus. Next base: position 22,016,156 of record CM077447.1, read on the forward strand.
ACTACGTTGCGTTGTGAAGGTTGTTACAGCGTTGTCACAATGTTGACATCTGACCACCGCTCAGTTCCATTGCTCAAGGTTGCGCTTGGGTGTCTGGACTACCACTGGACAACGTGAACTCGTCACTGCTCCAATTCCTCAGGAGCGCGGATTTTAAATTTCAAACGACCGTTGATCCGTCTCTTCATCGAGCAAGGATACGTGAGTATTGCTTTTATTTTATCCCTAATTAAGATATGCAAATATTCAATACACTTTCCGTGTCTAATGTGATATTTATTTGTTTTGTCTACAACTGAACGAAATAGAACAGAATAGTCGATAATTCCGGAGTGTTTGCGATCTAATGTAAAATTTACCAGTGTAAAGTTATAAGCCATAGTGAAGAAAAAATTACTTGAGGGATGAATTGTTGACATTTTAGCACTTTATGAACAGACAGCGATCCAGGAACAGACAGCGACTCCACTGTTAATGTTTAACGTCAGTCCATTTTTGGGAAACTAACATAAACGTTTGTAACCTCGCACACAGAAACCGTCTTAAGTGCTATCCATCAAGAAACACGGTATTGTTTACCTTGTTTATTACTACAGAAGCTGTTCGTTAGGCCAACAGTGTAGCATGTCATATTATCGATCAAAAGCTTGGGGTCAGTAAGATTAGTTTTTAATGAATGAATGCATGAATTTATACGTAGCCTATATTAATAAATACAGCAATCCAAGGAAGGACACATCAAATTGATCAAATATGACAGTAAAGATATGCAATCCACGTAAATATGAAGCAGCACAACTGTTTTCAACACTGATAATAATCATAAATGTTTCTTGAGCATCAAATCAGCATATTAGAATGATCTCTGAAGGATCATGTGACACTGAAGACTGGAGTATGATGCTGAAAATTCAGCTTTGATCACAGAAATAAATTACAAATTGTAATACTAGTTATTTTAAATTGTAATAATTTAAATATTACTGTTTATAATGTATTTTTGATAAAATACAATGATTGTACCCTTGGAAAGTATAAGTGAATTCTTTCAAAAACATTTTAAAAAATCTTACAGACCCAAACTTATGAACGGTAGTGTATGTTATGCATGTAAATCTTTGCTAGGGTTGAAATAAAGCAATTATTCTTATATTGATTTTCTTTTATTTCTTTACTCAAGAGGCTATTTTCTTACTCATAGCTTTCAGTCAGGCGACTGGAGGGCAAAACACCCATAGAACTGCAGGACAGGCCTGTCAATTTTCAACCTGTTTCAAACAACAAATATTACAATGCGTCTCAAAAAAAGGTAAACAAAATATGTGAGTAAAATGCACGTTTTGGGCACTTGTGATCCATATAAAGCACCTGCTGCAGTATTTGAATTACTAGTAGAGTATTCACTTTAAGTACCTTAAAGTAATGAAACAGTGATATTAAAAGATCAAATTCTTTATACAGCTTATTTGTGATTGTGATTGTACAGACGAGCAGATGAGCCCAGAATATGAACGCTACACACTAACTGGGCAAGCAGATGAGCCTAGAACATAAATGCAATGCTTAACAACAAACTGTGTGTTGCATTTATGTTCCAGGCTCATCTGCTTGCCTGCCTATATATATAGTATGCATCATCAATAAGGTGTATATTGATTTTGGCCTTGTTTTACCCTCCAGGTGGGTGTTCCTATAAAAACTAGCAATGAAGGTAAGCATACGCTATTTTAAGTATTTTCTTGTAAACAATCGAATAGGTCTATTAATGAATCTATTAAATTTAATACAATTAAAGATTAAGTAACAATAAAAAAGTAAGTAACACTTTCAGAATGTTTTCATTTGTGGGATTCACCTCAGATCAGTGTAGCTGTAGTTCCTGATGCATGGATGCAGTAGATAACTAAGTACTATGTGAAAGTGATGTTAGAAACAAAAATCTCTTTTTTTTTTTTTTTTTTTTTTTTTTTGTAGGCAATATCAACACCATACAACAGGCCCTGCTCTCCTCACAAAGAACAAGTAAAAATTTATCTAAAAAGAAATTTTTTTTTTTTTTTAAACTGTGAACTATAACTTTGTTGTCATTTGTCTAACAGCAGATAGTAGTATTATTAACAATATGATTCTGCATACTATTTTCAGCACCCGAGCCATCACGGACATGGAAAGGTTTTGACACCTTGCCAAGAGCTGGATTTTTTGGTAAGCATAAATAGATATGCAGATTTACACAATACACTATATATATCAAAACTGGTCGTAATTTACTAATACTGTATGTCATTGATCCAGAGATGCTAGGGAAGACTATGGAGCAACTATACACACATTCAGTGATGCCACAGCAACATTTAGGTCATTTCTCTTTTAAGGTAATCTTTCTTTTGGTAACACTTTAAAGGGTTAGTTCACCCAAAAATGAATTTTCTGTCATTAATTACTCCCCCTCATGTCGTTCCACACCTGTAAGACCTTCGTTCATCTTCAGAACACAAATTAAGATATTTTTGATGAAATCCGAGGGTATCTGATTCTGAACCACACATAGGCAGCAACATCACTGCACATTTTGAGGTCCAGAAAGGTTGTTAAAAACATGGTTAAAATAGTCAACGTGACTACAGTAGTTCAACCTTAAATGTTATGAAGTGACGAGAATACTTTTTGTGTGCAAAAACAAAACTAAAATAACTTTATTCTGTCTGTCCTGTCATTCTGCTACGTTGTTTACGTTCAGCGCTTCCATGTTTACATCCAAACACGGGCTCAGTATTGGCCGGCTCTGGTCACGTGAGCAGCATGACGCATGTGTTTGATGCTGACACAGAAGCCGGCCAATAATGAGCCCATGTTCGGACGTAAACACTGAAGCTCTACAATGAAAATAACGTAGCAGAATGACAGGGGGCAGATGAATTTGTTGAATAAAGTTGTTATTTTTGTTTTGTTTTTGCACACAAAAAGTATTTTTGGGTGAACTAACCCTTTAAAGTGTTACCAAAAGAAAGATTACCTTAAAAGAGAAATGACCTAAATGTTGCTGTGGCATCACTGAATGTGTGTATAGTTGCTCCATAGTCTTCCCTAGCATCTCTGGATCAATGACATACAGTATTAGTAAATTACAACCAGTTTTGATATATATAGTGTATTGTGTAAATCTGCATATCTATTTGAACTACTGTGGTCACGTTGACTATTTTAACCATGTTTTTAACTACCTTCTGGACCTCAAAAGGTGCAATGATGTTGAACCACACATACACTATGTGTGGTTCAGAATCAGATACCTTCAGATTTCATCAAAAATATCTTAATTTGTGTTCTGAAGATAAACGAAGGTCTTACGGGTGTGGAACGACATGAGGGTGAGTAATTAATGACAGAATTTTCATTTTTGGGTGAACTAACCCTTTAAAGTCTCATTTGTTAACATTAGTTTATGTAGAAGTAACTAACATAAACAATGAGCAATACATTTGATATAGTATTTATTATTCATCTTTACAAATGTTAGTTAATAATAGCATGACTGTTTGTTGTTTTTTCTTATTTGTTCAGTGTGTTAACTCATGTTAATAAGTACACCAATTGATTTTAAACATGAATTTGCAAATGTTGAACTTAACATTAACATAAAAATGTTGCAGAAGTATTGTTCATTGTTGCTTTATTTTAACTAATTTAGTTAACCAATGTTGTCTAATGAAACATTAACATTGGTTAACTAATTGATTAACATTTTTTAGAATGGTATACAGTGGTATACAATTTTACAAAGTCGTAATTTGTAAGCCATCCACTAGCCATTTAACATCTGGCTTTGACAGCTAGTAGAGTATAACCATTAGATGTAAAATTATGTTATTAACACAAAATAATTCTTTTAGATTTCTGCAACACACCAAACATGGATGACAAGAGTGAAGAACAAGGTTATGGCTCATCAATTTGAAGGTAAGCTAAATTGAGCCTTTTATGAAAAATAATAAGCATTTTACCATTTTGAGATCATGCGCACAGGACCTTTTGAGTAGACTAATTTCTCCTGTCTGCTCACTAGTCACTCTGGTCAGTCCCGGTCTAGTCCTGCCATGTCAAGCTCTGATCTGCTCTGTTCTCTGCCCAGTTTACCTGTGCCTGCAGTGCAACCCTCTCTGGTCCTGGATGTCTACAGGTTTCGGACTCATGCTTCAAGGTTTCTGAGCTTGCATCTCTCCTCTGGATTTGTTGATCTTTCCTGGACTCATTCTGGTTACCAATCTTTTCACCTGGCCTTTGACTATGCTCACCTGTCAGCCATGTACAGAGCCCACTTTTGTTCAATAAATGTTCTGAACTGCCTTTACTTTTTTTACTGCCTTTTATTTTTTATTTATTAAACTAATATATATATATATATATATATATATATATATATATGCATGCTGTCACATATATTACATTCTTTTATAAATGCATTCCTTTTGAAGGATAATTAGAATGTCATATGCAGTTTTAATAAAGTTGAATTATGTAACCTTGTATGTCATTTTTACTATTCAAAGTGTACATTTGCAGGTGTTGATTATAATTAATTTAGTGCCCACAAATAATAATAATAAGTATAAACAATATATAAAAAGTATTACATAGTGATCTAATGTCGAGTGATTAAAAATTAACCACAAAATATAACACGCAGAATGGAAAATATTTATAATCTACCATTAAAAATAAAGTTGTCAGAACGTCGTGTCGCAGTTGCTCAAAGTTGCGCTATAGCGTTGCTACAGCCCTGTGGCGTCTTACAATTCTACGTTGTCACAATGTTATGGGCACGTAGACTGCGACATTGCCATAGAAATGCAACGTGCCACAGACGTTGCCACAACGTAAATGTGTTTGCTGGGTTATTCGCTCGCCTACTGCTTTTCCCCTACTAAATAGTAGAGAAGTAGGCGGTTTCGGACGGAGCCAGCGTCGGGGAGATGAGAGAATGAGAACGCGCCGCTGGTAAAATATCAGGGTTTTCATTGGTCCGTTTACGATCGGATAACTTTATTGGCTACCGATATGCCGGTCAAAGGTTTCAATATTAATTCAAATTGTAGGCGTACTCAATAACGGAATGTGATTTTACAAGTAGCGAAGTAGATTACTTAGCTTAATTTGTACTTAAGTACAAGTAAAATTACAGATTTAAAAATGTACTCAAAAAGTAGAAACTACTTAATTACAGTAACGTGAGTTGTAATTCGTTACTTCCACCTCTGCATCCAATCAATTCCTGATAGACAAAATCAAGTCCCGCTCTACATTTTTCATTTTTTCTTGTTTCACTCAGATATACATCACAATAAGGAAAAAAAAGACTAACTCAACTTCCGTTTCATGCCAACTTTAATTTTGAACACAAACTCATTTACATTTACATATATATATATATATACACGAATTATATGAAGAGCCAATCAAGGCAAAATTCATTCTGGCACTCTTACACACATACGTTCTACTTTCACATACATACATTCTCCTTTCACATACATAGGTATTCTACATTCCTCTTTCATTCTTTTATTAAAAATAACTATGTAAGAAGAAAATGTATGCATGTCTGAAGAAAATATGTGTATGTAAGAGAAGAATGTATGTGTGTGAGAGAGAGTATAGTGGAAACGGAAGGAGTATAATGGAAACGGAAGGCAGGTCAGGCGCGATCATCACGTGACGTTCAGCTTCTCAGCGCCGCCCCTGCCGACTTGATGCATTTTGTCTATGAGATACAGGTTTGTGTATGTTTTATTTCATCTATAAAATCGTTGCTGTGCTGTAAATTATTTTATTTAATGCAAAGCAAACTACAGGGATGCGTCAGTAAACGAGTGTCGCATCCGTCTTTCGGATGAAGGAGACACTTGCCTTGCATAAAATTAACAATTTATTTCTAAAGATACTGAATATAAATACTTTGGATATTGAAATATGTTCTCAGAACTGTGCACTGATTGTTTATGGGCAGGTTATGGAAGCAGCCAAAGCATCTTTCGGCTAGGAGTGAGACGCAGGGCAGTGGTCTGAAATTAGTTCCGCCGCCGAACGCGAGCCCATCTCTGGCAGGAGAATCAGCATCGTTACGGTGGAAACGGGACGGGACTTTTTATTACACTTGAATGACTTTTAGACCTAAATGTATCATTTTTACTTCTAAAATGTTTGTTAAATGATTTTAAATGTAGGCAATATTTTTAGGCATGGTAAAAACTATATAAAATAAGCTGTATTAAGAACTGTATCGAAAATAAAGTTGTCATAAACCAGTGGTTGTGTGGAGTATTTTACAAATGTTTAGATCAGAGATTCCCAACCGGGGGTACATGTGCGTGTTCCAGTAAGTAAGCAAAAAGATTTAGATTGTGCTTGGTTTGTTCAGAGCTGTCACTTAGGCGTAATAGGCTTGCTAGGGGTGCTTCAGTCGCCCCAGCTTCACCCCAACCTGGCGCGTTAATCGCTGCAGATGTGTCTATTTACAGCGTGATTTTGCAGCATTGAGTATTGTAGCCAAACACATGCATTACTTTTGAAAATAATGGCCAATCAGAGGTGTTTAAGTTAGACTCAGCTCAATATCCCTCAAAACTCTGAATAAGTTTCTTTTTAGTGCCAGTTTAATAAGTCCTACGCTCACAAATACTCTGATAAAAAGTGTAGTAGACACATTGCAATTTAAAGATTTATTTGAAAGACTTTGTGACTTTTCCTACTTTAGTGCATAAAGTGCTGAACTTTATAAGCCAATAAGTGCTTATCTACCGCCATCTACTGGTTATAGTGGTATTTTTTTTATGTCTTTTTTAATTTTAAATAAAAGTGTTTGTTTTCAATCAAATGTTGGATTTCCTACATCTTGAAACTTTCAGTTTTACAAATGGGGGCAATCTCTGAAGGATGAATAAATAATTTTTTTGTCATCATATTCAAAATAACATTTGAACTGCTGGAATGTCCAATTACATTTACAATTACATTGTGTTTCTTATTTAAAATTTCCCATTATCTTCAAGTCTTAATTGTAATCAATAAAACTGGTTCATTGGTAAATTAGGTAATTGCGACAACTGCATTAAAATATAAGCACCACATTTACTTTTGTTTAGTGTCGATAAAGGGGTACTCGAGCCTTATTGATGGAGTTGTGGGGGTACTTGAAGCTAAAAAGGTTGGGAACCACTGGTTTAGATAATTTAATCTGTAAGTACTAAATAAGCTATATCATAGAAAAAAAATAATAATAATAATAAAATCATCCCTTTATGCTGGGTAAAATTAGCCCAACCTGTGTTCTGTCCTATGTTTACCCAGCCCTTGGGCTAAAAACAACCGAAAATTTACACATGTATGTGAAAGGAGAATGTAAATGTGTGAGAGTGTAGAAATGTATGTATGTGAAAGGGGAATGTAAGTGTGTGAGAGTGTAGAAATGTATGTATGTGAAAGGAGAATGTAAGTGTGTGTGAGAGTAGAAATGTATGTACGTGAAAGGATAATGTAAGTGTGTGTAAGAGTAGAAATGTATGTACGTGAAAGGAGAATGTAAGTGTGTGAGAGTGCCAGAATGAATTATGGCTTGTACGGCCCCTCAGAATTAAGAAATGTCCTTATTTACACCCATATATCTTAAGAATGCTATGAAACACAATACATTTATGCAAATTTGTTCGTTTTGATTGTCAGTCTGTTCCATAACATGTCAAACATCTCTCCTTGAACCTTTGGTGCGAACCTGAGCCCATTTAAGATCCATGAGATGACCACATACATGACTCCTTTATGTCAAAGTGTTTGCACTAACCGCTGTCCCCTATCAACTGAAAATCTTACTTTTTAAATGTCCAATTATGCCACTAAGTCTTTGTAGTGAAGAGAATGTAATCTTACTCGAGTTTTTAATAGCAGACCTGTTTGTGCCCCTATTATGCCTTTTTAAAGGTTCCTAATATTGTTTTAGGAGTCTAAAACATTCATGCAAGGTCAAAAAACACTTCCATTTTCTCATAATATACATTTCATTTCACCTCAATGAATTTCACCTCATAAACGATTCGTTAGAAGCAGTTCAAAGAATCAGTCTCTCTAAACCCCTCCTTTCCATGAGCCTACACTGCTGTGATTTTGTCAGATGGCCCAATCCTTTGTGATTGGTCTACTGTGCGCACTGCGCGCCCATACAGTACCTCAGGGATGACGTGTTTTTGTAGGCAAAACCCGGAAGCGAGTTAGCATTTTAGGACTTCCGGTTCCATCGCCCCGAAGTCAATGGGTTTTTTGAATGTGTTTTTGCTAAATCGCCTGAAATAAGGTCTGTGGTAAACAAAGCCTCTAAATATTTTCATGTTTTGATCTATGACATAAAACACACCAGTTATAACCCGCTTGTGATTTTTTAAATCTTTATTGTGTCTTAAAAATGGTGGTTGCTAACAAATTGCTAAAAGGGACTACTTCCTTTGGCGGGGCCTTTAGACGTCATCATGACAAATAGGACATTTGGACAGCATTTCTCGTGAAAAAGTGGATAAGTATTCATACACAGCGCAGATCATAATCAGCGAGCATGTTTTTAAATAAAGTTGTTTTTTCAATAAAGTTTGAGGAAGCTTGGTGGTGGTGACGTTGATCCGCGACCATGGTGTGCTGTAGTCCGTTTATAGCCTACTGTTAGCTTTTTATATCTGACGACTTTATTTAGGCTTCAAAATGTATAAATGTTGTGTTAACTTGTAAAGATTATCTTGATAGACAAAACGTCATAACCCTTTGTTAAACACAGCTTATTTTTTGCGAATTTCCAAAAGTCTATGGGAAAAACGCATAGGCTTTTGATCGAGGGAACCCGTGCGCCGCTAACTTCCGGGTTGGCCTCCAAAAACACCTCATCTCTGAGGTACTCTATTGCCATAGCTGAATGACAGCTATCAATTCGCAAGACATTGTATACAATGTATGGACAGAAAAGATAGCATTGATTTTACCGTATCAATTCAAGCCCGACAATGAAACGTCTGAAGTAGTAGATCAACCAGAAACTGATTCGCAATCATGACTGGAGTACGACGTTTGTCTAGGGTAAGCGTCACCTTAGTTTGCTTATTTACAGGTGCTGGTCATATAATTAGAATATCATCAAAAAGTTGATTTATTTCACTAATTCCATTCAAAAAGTGAAACTTGTATATTATATTCATTCATTACACACAGACTGATATATTTCAAATGTTTATTTCTTTTAATTTTGATGATTATAACTGACAACTAAGGAAAATCCCAAATTCAGTATCTCAGAAAATTAGAATATTACTTAAGACCAATACAAAGAAAGGATTTTTAGAAATCTTGGCCAACTGAAAAGTATGAACATGAAAAGTATGAGCATGTACAGCACTCAATACTTAGTTGGGGCTCCTTTTGCCTGAATTACTGCAGCAATGCGGCGTGGCATGGAGTCGATCAGTCTGTGGCACTGCTCAGGTGTTATAAGAGCCCAGGTTGCTCTGATAGTGGCCTTCAGCTCTTCTGCATTGTTGGGTCTGGCATATCGCATCTTCCTCTTCACAATACCCCATAGATTTTCTATGGGGTTAAGGTCAGGCGAGTTTGCTGGCCAATTAAGAACAGGGATACCATGGTCCTTAAACCAGGTACTGGTAGCTTTGGCACTGTGTGCAGGTGCCAAGTCCTGTTGGAAAATGAAATCTGCATCTCCATAAAGTTGGTCAGCAGCAGGAAGCATGAAGTGCTCTAAAACTTCCTGGTATACGGCTGCGTTGACCTTGGACCTCAGAAAACACAGTGGACCAACATCAGCAGATGACATGGCACCCCAAACCATCACTGACTGTGGAAACTTTACACTGGACCTCAAGCAACGTGGATTGTGTGCCTCTCCTCTCTTCCTCCAGACTCTGGGACCCTGATTTCCAAAGGAAATGCAAAATTTACTTTCATCAGAGAACATAACTTTGGACCACTCAGCAGCAGTCCAGTCCTTTTTGTCTTTAGCCCAGGCGAGACGCTTCTGACGCTGTCTGTTGTTCAAGAGTGGCTTGACACAAGGAATGCAACAGCTGAAACCCATGTCTTGCATACGTCTGTGCGTAGTGGTTCTTGAAGCACTGACTCCAGCTGCAGTCCACTCTTTGTGAATCTCCCCCACATTTTTGAATGGGTTTTGTTTCACAGTCCTCTCCAGGGTGCGGTTATCCCTATTGCTTGTACACTTTTTTCTACCACATCTTTTCCTTCCCTTCGCCTCTCTATTAATGTGCTTGGACACAGAGCTCTGTGAACAGCCAGCCTCTTTTGCAATGACCTTTTGTGTCTTGCCCTCCTTGTGCAAGGTGTCAATGGTCGTCTTTTGGACAACTGTCAAGTCAGCAGTCTTCCCCATGATTGTGTAGCCTACAGAACTAGACTGAGAGACCATTTAAAGGCCTTTGCAGGTGTTTTGAGTTAATTAGCTGATTAGAGTGTGGCACCAGGTGTCTTCAATATTGAACCTTTTCACAATATTCTAATTTTCTGAGATACTGAGTTTGGGATTTTCCTTAGTTGTCAGTTATAATCATCAAAATTAAAAGAAATAAACATTTGAAATATATCAGTCTGTGTGTAATGAATGAATATAATATACAAGTTTCACTTTTTGAATGGAATTAGTGAAATAAATCAACTTTTTGATGATATTCTAATTATATGACCAGCACCTGTATAAGACGTAATAGCAGCGTTATACTTTATGTAGGTGCACCTGTGGGAACTGTATCAGAATGCTAATCAAAGCTGAAAACCTCTAACATAAGAGAAACATTTAGGCCAGATGTGTACACAGACTTTTTCGTCATAACTATTAGCAAAGAAAAATGGCTATATCAGTTTGACATTACAATGGGTGTTTATTGTTTACAGAGAGAATACTTCAACTAGTTAGCGTGTACTAGCATCTTAACATCCTATTACAATACAGATAGAGCTCCACTGTACTGTAATAATAAAAACGCAGAGGAAAAAAACACTTTGTTTTGCTGTAACGTTAGCGAGCCGGGCCCACGTTATGTTGTAAACTCTCACGTTAGCCGAACACAAACGTCAATAGCTGATAATGCATTACACTTTGTAAACAAATGTCGTGCTTCATCCTTGATCATTACTCCAAGCAATAAGACAGACAAGCTGCATTAATCGACACATTTTTAGACAATATTGGACCCACATCCGAATAGCAGAACTACAGAAACGTGAGTTAGCCGGTTAGCAGGAGACAGACTCGGGTGTACGTTACACAACATAACATACAAAACTATGAATTTTGAATGATTGCTAGAAAATATAAATATCAATTATTAATCATACTTACAGGCTGAGATTCAGAGGAGCAAGCTGGTCCAAAGAAACTGGGCATTGATACATATTTTAAGACCAAGCATTTTGTGAATCCTGTGTGTTAAACTCCCCGAGGTTTGAGAAGCAGTCATCAGTAAAATGACGGGAACACAACAAAAGATTGTACTGCTGTGGTATTGTTGAAAAAATTAATTTTCCCTGGCGTCTGCACGTGCAATAAGTGGGCGGGCAATATGTTAATGTTTCGATGTGACGTCACAACAAAACGGCTTGGGATTCGTTTTACAAACGACTTTGCAGGATGTTTTCATTCACTTAGAGCTATGTTACACACTACATGAAAGATAATTTTCAAAAATCCATAATAGGGGCACTTTAACATCACAGGACAATGTTGTGAAGCAGTAATTTACAAAGAAAACGTCTCAGGTTATGTATATAACCATGGTTCCCTGAGAATAGGGAACGAGACACTGCGTCATTGACGCTTTGGGGAATGCCTCGCGTGGACGCCTCTCGGCTGGCCAATCTATATTTAACTTGAACACAGCGCGAGTTAACACATCCACCAACTCCTCATACGCTGGGTAGAGAGGTGGCGAATCCTCTTCTCCCCCACCAACATTCACCACATCTAGCTCCTCAGAACCAGATAGATGAAGCGGCGAGCCTCTCCCTGGCCGAAGAAACCGCAGAGTGGGCTTCTGACACCTGAGATCGGGTTCTGGATTCACCAGGTAAAGGCAGAGATAAGGCGAAGCCCGTCTCTAACCCCATTGATAAATCCATTTGCGATCCCCATGATTGCCTTCTCCGTGCTGCCAGAGCAGCAGCGGGTCCAGAACCAAGAGGAACGCGATCCTGTGGCAGCCTCTCACAATGCTCGCAGTCAGCCCCCTCGAAGGCTGACAGAGCATGCTCCGCTCCCAAACACATTACACACAAGTTGTGATTATCTCCGGTCGTGATATAACGAGGACACGGAGGAGTACACTGCTTGTATGAATGAGTCGCCATAATATACTAATAGTGCTTTGACAAACAACAGTAAATAAGACACACAGTTTTGACAGAGAGTGCTTACTGAGGAAACAGAAGCTAAAGCCGGTCTGGCCGGATGTGCCTTTATCCTTTCCTGGTCGTGATGTCACCCGCCCATAACGTTAACTCTCGCCATTGGATTAGTTGACACACATACTCAGAAGCGCTCACACGAGGCATTCCCCAAAGCGTCGATGACACAGTGCGAGTTCCTTTTCGAAAGGGAATTTGTTGAATCTGTTCTGGTCAGACAAAGTCTGCTCATTTTTACCACTTCATCTCCTGATTCCTGCTGTTTCTCTATCTTTTGGACTGATAGAGGACTTAACATGATTGATTTTGGATGTCAGAGAAAATTCAGTGTTGACTGGTTGTAGATACCAGATTAAACTGATATCTTGTGATGGGAGGTGTAGTAAAGCAGCTGGATTCCCTAAGAGTAGGAATTCTGCTTAGTTGGTCAGACCACCTTAAGATGCATGTTGCTGTTTGTTTTTGATCAAGTAATAAACATTCATTCTAGCCTGTACTTCGCCCTGATGCTCAGCGTCCTCAAGGGATGCATGAGGAAATGAGAAATGAAATAAAGGTCTGAATTCTCAGAAGTCTGTGAGACACAATATACTTCCTGTTTTTTTTTAAGCGATTTATATCTCTGGTTTGCATTAGAATTGAGTCATTCAGTCAGTCAGTAAAGGCACACCAGTCACACTCTGAAAAATAAGGTAGGCTCCCTTTCTTTTTTAAAATAATTATCATCATCAAGATAAAATGAATGAAAAATATTCCTGATTCTAAGCATAGTGATAATATTTAGATCTAAAAACAAATGTCTGTGTATATGAAATTTTATGAATATATGATGAATGAGAAAATACAATATACATACAAAGAGGTATTGCCTTATTTAATACATTCTTCTGTTAATATCATTTAGTATACGGATACAGTTATTTATTAAAGTTAATTTCTATTATTTATATTTGATTGCTTATTAATTATTGCAAGATGTTTATCTAGTGTATGATTTATTTTAGATGCATATGTATCACATTATTATTTTTTATTTTATTTATTTATTTGCACATGTAAAGGTCCTTTTGCTCTTAATTTACTCGCATGCATATTTCTAGAGAACTGAAACAGGTCGTGTATTAACCTCACAAAAGTTTACCTAAAAAAAAAAAAAAAAAAAAAACCTTCACACTTGACCTCCTAAGCGAGGCCCATACCTATCTTTATCTTCTTTTTTTTTCTGTTTGTCCACTATTGCTTGTGACCTAGTAAGCACAGGCAAATGCTAAGCTTAGAATGATGTTAGACTTGTACATACTTCTCTTCTGTCTTGACTCTCAGATTTATGAAATTAAATCTCATCGGTATTTTTATTGTATTTGCTTCAAGTAATCATTGATTAAATTTGTTATTCCTTTATCAACAAATATCATTGTCCAACAAACTTGTCTACTGATTCTACTTGCATCAATATCAATAACTTATCAATTTTTCTTTCCAATTTTTATCACCTGAAAACTCTTAGGTAGATATATATGAACACTATGATTGAAGCCTATCCAGTGCCCTAGATAAAGATTGTTGTACGCGCAAAGCAATCAGTAAACATTTTTTTTGATCAATTTCTGTGTTTTTTACATCTTCAGTTTCTAGAGTGCAGTCGAGCATGGGTGTACGGGCACGAGTTCTTCTCTGCTGGCTTCAGGGTATGATTTTAAAGCATTATTTCCATACATTATATGAATAAATGATTTTTATTTTTTGTAAAATTATTTAAAAAATATATTATAAAATAAATTCTATTAAAAATTTAAGTGTACATTTTTCACTGATTATATTATTATTATTATTATTATTATTATTATTATTTTGCAGTTTTTTGTGCTGTCGTGTTTGGTGATGTTTGGAAGGTGAAGGTAGAGTCTGAAATGGAGGCTCTGGTCTCATCTTGTGTCGTGTTGCCCTGTTCATTCAAATACCCTGCTCAACAACAGCCCTCCAGTCGTACTAAAGGCATGTGGCACTTGAAGGACAACAAGGATAATTTAATCTATCACAATGATCAAACAAGGGTTCTAGACAATTTCAAGGGTCGTACAAAACTGATTGGGTCACTGGGTGCTTTAAACTGCTCCTTGGAGATTGATGAAGTCAGAAACCATGACAACGGCCCGTATTGTTTCAGAGTGGAATTAGAGACATCTAAAATAGACAAGTACTCCTTTGTGGATAACTGTGTGACAATTACTATGATTGGTAAGTGTGCTTTTGAGCTGTTAACCTGTAATTACAAAATAGGGTACAAAATAAGAAAGCAAATTAAAAAAAAATAGTCCAAATTATGTTTTTGTGACTAAATAATTATTAAATAAGCTCATTTTGTATTTTATTTACTATGTGAAATATATGTTTTATCATTCAAAATATATGTATGTATAGAGCAAGCATCAAAACCTGAGCTGCAGGCTGAGACGTCTGTGCAGGAGGGTCAATCCACAGTCTTCAAATGCTCTGTCCGGCACACCTGTCCGTCCCATCAGCCCACTCTCAGCTGGAGCCACTCTGGAAAAACCATCATGAGCTACAAGGACATTGGTCATGGAATATGGGAGGCAGAATCTCTCCTTACCTTCACCCCAAAGAAAGAGGATGATCACAGCTCTATCAATTGCACAGTCAAGTACCACGGGAGTGTCCGGGGCGAAATGCAAGCCACACAGCCTATCTTTGTGAAAGGTATAACAATAAAACTCTTCTGTGTATATATTGTTAAGTGATAATTTTAAGTAATTAAGTGATTTTTTTTTTTTTTTTTTTTTTTTACCAGAACAAGCAACTCTCAACCACATCCTCATACCAGCCATCTCTGGTCTTGGAGCTGCACTTTTAGTTGGATTACTGTGTTTGTTCATCGTCAAGAGATACAAGTGAGTCTGGATCTGACTTTAACATAAATATCAATGAGTAATATTAAGCACTGCATTCCTGAAAATATTTGATATTTGAGTAAATTCCTTATATTGAGTACATTTAAAATTTGAGTAAATTTTGTAATTTGATGTATAATTGGTTTCTTTTAAAACACACAGAAAAAAAGGGAAACTGCAGACCAAACAAATTAAAAGTTCAAGATCTATTGAAAAGTAGTATTTTACTAAAGATTCTCATATTAAGTGACAACAGAAGCAGTTGTCTAATTTTGTTAAGATTTAAGCACTGAATATAGTCCAAGATGAACTGAAACGTTTGTTTTTTTCTTTTTGCGCACACTCACTTTTTTGTTAGTGCTCTTTGGTATTCTGTTGTCACTTTATTACTAATTTTAAATGGATCTTGAACTTTGAATTTGTTTGGTGTGTGGTTTTTTTTTTTTTTTTTTTTTTTTTTTTTTTTTTCTTTCATGTTTTGTAAACTGGATCTATGCACCCAAAAAAATATATTTCATGTACAAATCGGTACAGGACTTTTTCTTATTCTGTTAAAACACTGTACTTATACAGTGATCATTTGATAATGCATTATGACAGTGTTACTCAACTCCAGTCCTCAGGACCTTCCTGCCAGAATGAATTAGATGTCTTCCTATAATTTAACACACTAAGCTGATGAGTTGGATCAGGTGTTTTAATTAGGGAGACATTTAAAGCATTCTGGTAGGTTGGTCCTGAGGACAGGAGTTGAGAAACACTGCATTACAACATTCTGGTATCTTTCAGTAATATTTTGTTTTAATTCACTTAAATCTTTCCCAGGAAGCGCATTGCAGACCTCCAATCCAGAAATGACAATGGGTGAGTATACAGCTTCTACCTGGGAACATTATAGTACTGATTTTAACATTTGTGTATGAGGGGCCGTACAAGCCATAATTCATTTTTACACACCTACATTCTCTTTTCATATACATACATTTTTACTCCCACACACTTACATTCTCCTTTCACATACACACATTTTTACTCTCACACACTTACATACATTTTTACTCTCACACACACTTACATTCTCCTTTCACATACATGTGTATATTTTGGGTTGCTTTTAGCCCAAGGGCTGGGTAAACATAGGACAGAACACAGGTTGGGCTAATTTTACTCAGGAAATTGGGTTGTTTATTTACCCAGCGTAAAGGGTTGATTTTATTTTATTATTTTTTTTTCTATGATATAGCTTATTTAGTACTTACAGATTAAATAATCTAAACCAGTGGTTCCCAACCTTTTTAGCTTCAAGTACCCCCACAACTCCATCAATAAGGCTTAAGTACCCCTTTATCGACACTAAACCAAAGTAAATGCGGCGTTTATATTTTAATGCAGTTGTCACAATTACCTAATTTACCAATATACCAGTTTTATTGATTACAATTCAGACTTGAAGATACTGGGAACATTTGAATAAGAAACACAATGTAATTGTAAATGTAATTGGACATTCCAGCACTTCAAATGTTATTTTGAATATGATGTCAAAAATCATTATTTATTCATCCTTCAGAGATTGTCCCCATTTGTAAAACTGAAAGTTTTAAGATGTAGGAAATCCAACTTTTGATGGAAAACAAACACTTTTATTAAAAAATAAAAAAGACATGAAAAATACCACTATAACCAGTAGATGGCGGTAGATAAGCACTTATTGGCTTATATTAGCCATTTCCACTATCCAAGTTCAGCACTTTATGTACTCAAGTAGGAAAAGTCACAAAGTCTTTCAAATAAATCTTTAAATTACAATGTCTACACTACGCTTTTTATGAGAGGATTTGTGAGCATAGGACTTATTAAACTGGCACTAAAAAGAAACTTATTCAATGTTTTGAGGGATATTAAGCTGAGTCTAACTTAAACACCTCTGATTGGCCATTATTTTCAACAGTAATGCCTGTGCTTGGCTACAATACTCAATGCTGCAAAATCACGCTGTAAATAGACACAATTGCAGCGATTAACGCGCCAGGTTGGGGTGAAGCTGGGGCGACTGAATGCACCCCTAGCAAGCCTATTATGCCCAAGTGACAGCTCTGAACAAACCAAGCACAATCTAAATCTTAATCACATGTACCCCCGGTTGGGAATCACTGATCTAAACATTTGTAAAATACTCCACACAACCACTTGTTTATGACAACTTTATTTTCAATACAGTTCTTAATACAGTTTATTTTATATAGTTTTTACCATGCCTAAAATATTGCCTATGTTTAAAAATCGTTTAACAAACATTTTAGAAGTAAAAATGATACATTAGGTCTAAAAGTAATTTAAGTGTAATAAAAAGTCCCGTCTCGTTTCCACCGTAACGATGCTGATTCTCCTGCCAGAGATGGGCTCGCGTTCGGCGGCGGAACTAATTTCAGACCACTGCCCTGCGTCTCACTCCTAGCCGAAAGATGCTTTGGCTGCTTCCATAACCTGCCCATAAACAATCAGTGCACAGTTCTGAGAACATATTTCAATATCCAAAGTATTAATATTCAGTATCTTTAGGAATAAATTGTTAATTTTATGCAAGGCAAGTGTCTCCTTCATCTGAAAGACGGATGCGACACTCGTTTACTGACGCATCCCTGTAGTTTGCTTTGCATTAAATAAAATAATTTACAGCATAGCAACGATTTTATAGATGAAATAAAACATACACAAACCTGTATTTCATAGACAAAATGCATCAAGTCGGCAGGGGCGGCGCTGAGAAGCTGAACGTCACGTGATGATCGCGCCTGACCTGCCTTCCGTTTCCATTATACTCCTTCCGTTTCCACTATACTCTCTCTCACACACATACATTCTTCTCTTACATACACATATTTTCTTCAGGCATACATACATTTTCTTCTTACATAGTTATTTTTAATAAAAGAATGAAAGAGGAATGTAAGTGTGTGAGAGTAGAATACGTAGGCTATGTATGTGAAAGGAGAATGTGTGTGAGAGTAGAAATGTATGTATGTGAAAGGAGAATGTATGTGTGTGAGAGTGTCAGAATGAATTTTGACTTGATTGGCTCTTCATAATATATAGTTACAAATCAGAATATATAAATATAAATCTGAATATATAGTTATAAGTCTGAATATATAAATGTAAACTCTGAATATATATGTATATTTACATTTATATATTCAGACCTCTAAACTACACTACACTGTAAAAAAAAAAAAAAAAAAAAATTCTAACAACTTTTTCAGTTATCTTTTTACATTGACTCAGTTAAGTTGAATTTACTTAGAATTTTAAGTACTTTCAACTTGACAAATGTAGTTATTTGAACTTATAAAGTTTAGTTGAAATAACTTTATCAAAGCAAAGGTAACTTTTTTTTTCAATACCACATATTCAGATTTATATTTATATATTCAGAGTTATAACTATATATTCAGGATTTATAAATATATATTCTGACTTATAACTATATATTCAGGATTTACATTTATATATTCAGACTTATAACTATATATTTAGATTTACATTTATATATTCAGATTTGTATATATTCAGAGTTATAACTATATATTCAGATTTGTATCTATATATTCAGATTTACATTTATGTATTCATGATTTACATATGAATATTTCCTGTTTGGCCCCCCCATAATATATATATATATATATATATATATATATATATTATACAGGGCCTTCGCGAGCATGGTGCAAGGCCCAGTGCGAGTTATCTAATAGTTACTTATACTTATCTTACATACACAAACACATTTTAAATTAACCACTAGTGTGTTAAAATAAAATTAACATCTGTAATTACAGAAATTTTTAAAGTTGTTTATCAATATAACAATATGGTGTGAAGTTGTGTGTAGTTAATTTTATGTTTTGAATTACTTTCTGATTCTTTTATAATTGTTATATTTATTTTATATTGATATTGAGGTCAAACTATATTGCCAATTGCTTTATTTTACATTCTGAACCTTTTATAGTTGTTCTCGAATATTTATATATTGACATTTTGTGATTGTATAATTTCATTTTATGCTTGTGAAGCATTTTCAGTTGCATTTTATGTATGAAAAAAGCTATACAAATAAATGTTTATTATTATTACAAAATGGAAGGAGTTAAAGTACAGTTAAAATTATATATAATTATTAAAAAAAATACATAATAAGAACATAGTAGTATACTTAAAGTGCAAAATTAATATATAAACATAAGTATGATGTTATGTTCACTTAAAGAAAACTTAAAAGTATACTTGCATTATAAAACTACTAAACTAGTACAGTGCGTGCAGAATTATTACGCACATTGACTTTCTGATCATATTTTTTTTTTCCAGGCACATTTTTACCAATTCCAAACCACATTAATCTTAAAAACTACTATTAATTAATCTGGCAGTAAGTTTTGGGAATTCATTTTTAGTCCATCTCCTACCCTGAAGTCAGTTTTACAGAGATGGACTAAAAATGAACTCCCAAAACTCCCAAAAAGATTCTGGAAGATACATTTTTCAAATAGTGGTACAAGAGGATGTGGTGCTGGGTCCTTCAAGAGTCACTCTCAATCTGTCTATAAAGCCTATAAAAAAAACAGTTTTCATGTATTTTACAACACTTCAGCTTGTGATTCTTATTAAGTGGGGGTAATTTTTTAGGATTCTTTACCAAACCTAAGTCTTTGAGATCCTGACACCTTGAACTTCTGGAAACTCCAGGTAGTTTGCAGTTCTGGAAAATGATGGTGCTGGAGACTAAAGGGTTACTGGTGGTTTCACACTTAATTCTTCACATTAATTCTTAATTCTTTTGCAGTTAACGAGTCTTTTCTTCTCCACCTGTTTTTGTCTGACCCTGCTGAACCAATGAGCATTTCACTGTCCAATGGTCATGCCTTAACTGCAATTTCTAGTATTGCATCAGTATTGCATCCTTCTCATGGGCATTTAATAATTTTTGACTTTACTGTCTGAGTTAAATATCTTTGGCTCATTTTATCTGTAAAAGAAAACGTACCTAATAATTATGCACACCTGAATATAAGGCGTTTTTCATTTTCAGCCTTCATGAACAATTATATATCACTTATAAATGAATGAATACAAAATTAACAGTAGTTATTAAAATTAATGTGGTTTGGAATTGGTAAGATGTGCCTGGAAAAAAAAATATGATCAGAAAATCAATGCGCCTAATAATTCTGCATGCACTGTAGTTTACTGAGAGTATATACTTCAAAGTGTACTTTCATAAACTAAAAAGTGTACTACAAGTATTAAAATAGTAAACTAGTATACTTATAAGTTCACTTGTAGTACAGATGCAGTACAAATGAAAAATGTAGTTGTGATCTATCGTGCACTTAAAGTTTGCTACTGTTACACCTATAGTACACTTAAGCTGCGTTTCCACCGCAGGAACCAGGGTCTAAATAAAGTTCCGGGTAAAAAATTCCCCCTCTGAAAGTACCTGCTCGCTAGGTAGTACTTTTTCAAAGTTTAGGAACTTTCAGGGGTGGGACTTGGGCACTGAACATGCTAATTGGTTGACTCCACGCAGCATTTTATTTCAACCATCGTTTTTTAAAGTCTGTTGTGGTGCATGCAGTAAGAGTTGTTTGCTATTCAAATCAACAATAGGGTTTAAAAAATACGACCAACGGACTGATGATGAGGTTCAGGCTTTATTAAGCTTATATGCAGAGGATGAAATCCAGCGGGAACTGGAAAGTCTCGCGCAGTCCTATGTCACCGGACTATCTTCTCGGACTGCTATGGAAACGCAGATAGCTATTCTTTAAGAGCTGCTGTGCAGCCAAATAATGTACCAGTTATCAATGTAAAGCTGCTTTGACACAATCTACATTGTAAAAAGCGCTATATAAATAAAGGTGACTTGACTTGACTTGACTAGCAATAGGTCTGGGGGGAAAAAAGTTCCTGGGACAAATTGTTCCGGGTAATTTAGGTGGAAACGCGGCTTTAAAGTCCCTGTAAAACCATATTAAAGTATGTGTTCTGAGTTTGTCACACCACAGAAAAATGTGTTATTAACCACCCAGCCAAATTTGAATGATTAAAAAAAAATCGGCAAGTAATCACTGCAGAGACAAAATTAATCCACCCCTTCTTCATATCATTGTTTTTAGGAAATTTAAATAAGGAGACCGAGCTGCTTTGCATATTATCGCAACCAGGCCATGCTCGGGGGCTCCAGTGCGCCATTGAGCCCCCGTTTTAGCTCCGCCCAAAAATCCTGAACACATGTTGGTGAAAAACTTTAATGCTCTAACTTCACAATTCAGTACTACATAGTTCACAGTCTTTGTAATGTGTTTCAGCAATACATTTGTAATATTTATAATGTGTTTAGAAATAATTCTCAGAATTGACTTTACAGGAACTTTAAACCTATACTTTAATATACTAAAAAGTGGGCAAATTTAGACCCAAGCAGTATTGAAATAGTACACTTACAAGTTTACTACTAGTACATTGATATTAGTATACTTACTAAATAAAGTATACTTAAAACATACTTGATCATTACTTAAGTATACTTAATAAAATTAACTTGAAATATACTTCTTTTTCATAAGGAAATGTTAAACGACCGACAACAATCCAGTGATCTACTCGACTTTTTTCAAATGTTGCCATTTTGATTTTGAAGTGAATATAGGCCCATGTAATTTACGTGATTCTGACTCATGTAATTCGTTTGAATGTGACGAGACAAGAAACATTAACAGAGCTGTTTTTGGCATAATATGCATATGGTTTGAGTGAATGTGTGCACCTTTTAAAATAAAATGTATTATTAACAGTTTAAATGCATTACAATAAATTCTAGTTCTTTTACTATTTTATTCTCTGAAATCCCTTTAAATCCTGGGCCACAGTCAATTAATGATACCTTTTGTCAAATTTTAAAGCGCAAGGCCCTGTGCAGATCCCCCGTCAAAGCAGAAGAAGAGCCCGTTTCATTCTTACCTTTATAGTCCAAAATGTCCGTTCAGTAGGCTATAAACTCAATAATACAGTCGGCAATACGAGGATGTGCAATGCTAGAGCTTTTAAATAAACAGGTCGTGTGCTGCATTCATCCAATCAATGACACTGACACCGCAAATATGCAAATAAGAACATTAACCCAGGGTTTAGGTATGTACAGTATGAAATGTCAGCTAACCAATACCCAGGATTAATTAACCCCGTTGGCCTGTTGCACAAAGCTGGTTTCAGTTGCTGAAGGTAAGTTTGAGATTAGTTTGAGAAAACTCTGGTTTCTCTGGCTCAAGAAAGTGGATTGGTTTTTAGCGGTGTTCATCGCCATAGTAACTTATGCTACATGGCTAACCTGCTCCGGAGCAGGTTTTATTCTGGGTTTGAGATTACAAACCCAAACTGGACTAGTCAGCTATGAGTGAAGTGACACTTATCTGATGTAATAAAGCCACTCCTCCTATATCTCTCACTTCAAATTAAAGCAGTTTAGAGTGAAAGAAATTTAGAGACAAAATTGCTCATCCTTTGCTACTAGTTATTTATTTTATTTATATTATATGAATAATTCATGTAATATATTAATATAATTATTATTTTAATTGACAATTAATAGTAAACTTTGCTTTTAAATTAGTATAAATATAATACATGCATTAATATATAAAGGTTTTAAACAAATTAAAGGATTAGTTCACTTTCAAATGAAAATTAGCCGCTTTATTCACCCTCAAGCCATCCTAGGTGTATATAACTTTCTTCTTTCTGATGAACACAATCGGAAAAATATTAAATATCCTGATGCATCCGAGCTTTATAATGGCAGTGAACAGGGTTCACGAGTATGAGCTGAAGAAAGTGTCTCCATCCACATCCATCCATCATAAACATACTCCACATGGCTCCGGGGGTTAATAAAGGCCTTCTGAAGCGAAGCGATGAGTTTGTGTGAAAAAAATATCTATATTTAACAAGTTATGAAGTAAAATATCTAGCTTCTGCCAGACAGCCTTCCGTGTTCAGCGTACGAAGAAAGTGTAAAACTCTTGCAGTTCAAAAAGCTTACGAAAGGTGGCACAAAGGTGGCCTCAAGCTGAACACCTGTTGTCTAACTAGAGCTCAAATGGGCGAAGGTCTCAGCAGAATGACTCTTTAAATCTGTTTCTCAACTGGTGGAGACCGTTCTGAGTGGGTCGTGGAGTGCCTGAGAAAAACATGTTGTCCCGATTCAGTACCTGTGGTTAGATGAGATGTTGTCAGGCTATATGTCAGTGTCATTATTCTAACGTTATTTTTGTAGCTTGTTACAAAATAAAAAGTCTCTCACCTGAGAAAACCGAACTTTCCTGTCCTGTCAGATGTTATACTGTGCTCGTAGCGTGCACTCTTTAATTGCACGAGCAAATGCGGTGGCGACGCACTGTATATCACTTCAAAATAAAGCGCAAGAGAAACTATGAGCATGCAAAGCCGTAGTTACATTGTCAATTAGTAAGTCAAGAAATAAAAGTAAAGTACCAACAAATAACGTAAGTAGTATGTCGTGTGTTAGCTGGGAAGGATTTGCATGCAGGCATGATGTTAATAATAATAATATGTTTAATAAATATAGCGCCTTTCCCAAGCTTAAGGACGCTTCACAATAACAGTAAGGAACAAACAATCATTTCACACACACAAAAATGTTCATTCTATTCATCAGCAGCAGTTTCCATGTTTCATTAACGGTTCATGTCAGTAGCCTATTGTGTATTTACCATGGTAACTGTTGTTTCTATGTTGTTATTTTGTATATTTTTAAATTACTGCGGTGGCTCATGCCAACTTACCAACTTTATCGTATTAACAAAAACTAGTTTGAGTCCGCTATTTAATAGCCTTACCTTATAGACCTATTTATTTATAAGTATCAGTCATATTCCTACAATTTATGTGTATGTTAAGTAAAGTGGGACAGTACTCACAGAGGGCTGAACACTTGATGTCATTGCCTGACTGGGGCTCAGATGAACTAACCTCAGATCGGGAGGAGGTCAAACTACACTCAACCTTAAAGGGTTAGTTCACCCAAAAATGAAAATAATGTCATTTATTACTCACCCTCATGTCGTTCTACAGCCATAAGACCTTTGTTCATCTTCTGAACACAAATTAAGATACTGCTGATGAAATCCGATGGCTCCTCTATTGAGAGCAAAGCCAGTCAAACTCTTAAGGTCCATAAAGGTACTAAAAGCATTTTTGAAACAGATCATGTGAGTTTAGTGGTTCTATCTTAATATTATAAAGCGACACAAATATTTTTTTGTGGGCCAAAAAAAAAACAAAATTACAACTTTTCAACAATATCTATATGGGCCGATTTCAAAACACTGCTTCGGAGCTTTACGAATCGAATCAGTGAATCGGAGCGCCAAAGTCACGTGATTTCAGCAGTTTAGCCATTTGTTAGGAGATCCGAATCACTAATTCGAAACAAAAGATTCATAAAGCTCAGAAGCTTCATGAAGCAGTGTTTTGAAATCGGCCCATATAGATATTGTTGAAAAGTCGTTATTTAGTTTTTTTGGCGCACGAAAAAGTATTCTTGTCGCTTTATAATATTAAGATAGAACCACTGAACTCACATGAACTGTTTTAAATATGTTTTTAGTACTTTTATGGACCTTGAGAGTTTTAATGGCTTTGGTCTCAATGGATTCCTCACTGAGCCATCGGATTTCATCAACAATATCTTAATTTGTGTTCCGAAGATGAACGAAGGTCTTACGGGTGTAGAACGACATGAGGGTGAGTAATAAATGACATTATTTTCATTTCTGGGTGAACTAACCCTTTAACCTTTCTTCATGATATTCATGTTGACACGTAGGCAAACAAACGGATACTGTAGACAAAAGAAGATGTTGACGTACTACAGGTGCCCTCTTGTACTCACGGTCACACACGTAGCCACGTCACGGGCTGTCGCTGGCCACTGACATTGTCACATTTGAATCACATGCTTCAGACGTCGGTCGCACTGGAGGAGTTTCCCAAAGTGTCTTCGGACACAGTGCCAGTTCCCATTTGAAAGGGAACAATATTTATGGTACTCAGACAGGAAAGTTATATGCAGTTGTTTTGATAAAGATAAAGACGATACATTTCTAGTAGCATTATTTATTGTTCAGATATTCCTCTTTAAAAGAAATAATTATTAGCTGTATGCAAAGTTTATGCAAAGTGACCCACATTTGGTTTTGGACCCCCGTAAATGTACAATTTACTGGTTTACTCATGGAGCCACATTGAAATCCCCATATCTGTGGAAATGAACCATATAGGGCATTAAAATATAAGATACCAAAAGAAAAGTTTGCTAAGAACCAAAATCTAAAAGGGTATTAAGATATCATTACTCCTTGAGTTACAGGAATGTAAACTTTGGGGGAAAAAACACAAGTGCTTTTTCACATTTTTGAACAGTCACCATTGGCATATAATGCAACAGAGTCAACAGATTTTACTAATAGACTACCAATCTGTGTAAAAATAAAATAATGCGGCCATCTTTCTAAAGTCATTTTTTACCCCCTTTAATTTGGCTCCAAATCTCAGGTGAAAATGGTCATTTTCACATTTGTCACACCCCTTTACAAAATATTGGACTACTCCGTTAAAATTTGTCCATGACATTTAATATTTTGTCTTTCTTCTTCTTTTTCTGTTATAAAAAGAAATAAAGAGAGATCAAACTGTATGATTTATCTGACTGGGGTAAAGAGGGGAAGTACATCATGTTTAAAGATGCTTCCTGCTGATAAAACCACAGATCTGTTTCCAATCTAATAATACAGTTACTAATTATAATATGTTAAAATGTAACAATAAGAACCCATAAGTAAACAATGTAATTGAAAGTAGAAAGTCATTAATACTTGTTTTATAATTGTTTTACTATGATAATCTCAAGTGTTAAATGTTTTTTAGAGTATGGAGTCGACTATCAAGAATTTCTCGCAGGTAATTACTATACTTTTAAATCTGTTTTTAACATCTGTATTGAATGATTCATCAACCTCCATCAGTTATGAAAGAACTTGAACTGAATTAAATCCTTGACTTTCTCCTTTGTGTCTGTGTGATCATCAGGTTTCGTTCAGGTGAAGGCAGCGGTGGTCCAGGTGGCAGAGAGCAGAGGCAAGTACACAACAGCTTCTAATGCGCTCTTCTGCAACAAGCCAAGACAAAACAAATCCTCTAGCAGAAATTTACTCAATCTGTGATTTGATTTGCATTTTAATTATGGTATAGAGTTTTTTTTTTTTTATGAATAGAGACTTAGTTATAAGCAGGAATTAAAGTTGTGGGACTGGATACTATCTGTAATCCATACTTTATGCTAGGACAATAAATGGACAAAAGTTTATGTATTAAGGAATCATTTTAGATTAATCTGTTAAGCCTGTTCAGATTCAATGTTGTACTTTTCTCACAAATATATTTTCTTCCTGTTTCTCAGTAGAGCTCAGTACTGTCATTTGATTTGTCAAATATTCATTATTCATGAATATTGACAAATATGGTAGATATAGTATGCAGTAAAAACTCAGATCAGTTGTTTTACAGATTGTGTGATGATTGTTGTGACAGAAAATATAATAACAATCAAAAATTTAGTAATAAAAATATTAATAAATTATTTTTATGTTATAAAAAGAGAAAAAGATCAGACAAAGAGTCAAACTGTAAATGGTGCTGATGAGTTATTTTGAATCATATGACGGAGGTGGAGAGGGGAAGTACAATATGTTTAAAGATACTTCCTGCTGATAAAAGCAGTCCCGTACTTGCTCTGCAACAGCAGCAGCAGCATCAATAACCAATAGCAACAATAACAGAAACAGCAGTGTAGCAGATCTATTCTGCCAAGACCAAACATAACATTTTCATGTCCATTATCATGCCAAACACTCAGAGAGTTGTCATGACAGAACTGTATTTGTATTTTCATTTTTGAGAAATAATTTGCAGACCCCATGCAACTTCCCATTGACACTGTTTTAGAGACAAGCTGTTTTGTGTGTTTATTTCAGTTTTTTATGACCAAAAAAATACTCAAATGTAAAATAGCATCTTGATGTTTAATTTGTACCAGCCTAAATGTTTAATAAAGTGCAAGTTCAGCTATAAGTAATGGCTGAAAATGAGAAGAAAAAAATCAGTAGTATTTGTATCAGTGATACTGGCCTTCATTCATATAATGCTACTTAGTAAAAAGATGCAATTAAACATTATTTAAATAAACCATTTTTTAATGTTGTTTCTACATTAATTTGGAGCTTTAATGTGAAATTATTGCAATATAAAAAAATGTATTGAGTTAGCCTAATGACAGGTGGTTTTAGGGGGAGTGAGTGATCATGTTGTTTTAATAAAATATGCCATTAATTGCTTTTAATTTTGACTTGAATTTTGAGAAGTATTAGCACTTAAATTTTATTGTTGTGTCCCATGTCTAGAATCAATTAAATATTTCTTGTAAATTTCACTGTATTATGAACACAGTATTAATGTTTATACAGCACGAAAGATTGTTTTATCATTAAATTTGACAAATTCAAACAGTCAGAAGCTGTTGTGTGTTACTTATCTTTAGTTATTGAAAAAGTCCCCACAGTACTGTTTATATATATATATATATATATATATATATATATATATTCAGCACTGTTGTTGAGGCAGAATCTTCAGTATGGTCATAAGCCACCAACACAATGTTCATTTTTAATTAATGCTTTACTGTCTTTCTGTGCAGTTGTGGGTGGCATGTAAAACATTAATCTGTAAATGAAGAAATGACAAGACTACATTTTCTCATTTGCATTTTTTCTGTTCCTCTTTTTGATTTAGGAGATCTATTTGGAGTAGATTTTCAAGGTATCCGCACACTGCCTCTTCAGTCTGCTAAGGACAGTCTGTTTGCTTGTGTCATTGCAAAGACTATATTGCATATATATATTACAATTTGCCATCTTTTTGAGCCCAGTATCTGCTTCTAGTAAAATAAAAAGCTTATAATGAATTAAGTGACTGTTACGCCCTTAAAACAAATACTGTGGTACTAGTTATATTAGTTAAATTAGTTGAGGAACCATAGATCTAAAACATGTATAAGAGCTATGTAGGCCAGTGTTTTCACACCTGAAACAAAAATGTAATTTGACATGGAAATATATGTTCTGCTGATCCTAAAGACTAATATCTATTTTTTTACATTTTAAAGGAGA
Source organism: Mylopharyngodon piceus (assembly GCA_039654765.1). NCBI lineage: Eukaryota > Metazoa > Chordata > Actinopteri > Cypriniformes > Xenocyprididae > Mylopharyngodon > Mylopharyngodon piceus. The sequence goes on from CM077447.1 coordinate 22,044,834, forward strand.
GGTCAAGGGCATCAGATTGACAGGAATTTTGACAATAGGTTAGTATCTGCATTCTTAGTATGATTTTTCTTATATCTTATATAAATTATATCCTTTTTTAAAGGATTTTTGATCAATTTTAATCAATTACATTGCGAAGGTCTGATGCTACTAAATGTTTTTGTAAATGTTTTTGTTCTGCAAAACGGTAGATTATGGTGATAGAAACACCAGAGTCATGAGTTATTTTTTCAGGGAATGCATGAACTGATGAAATGTCTAAAAATATAAATATAAATCTTTTTTTTCCTGTTAAATCCACTGTGTTGTGGACCGTTACTTCAATACCTATCACTATTTTTGTCATGAGCAACTTTTACTATAGGGTAAATTTATATAAAGCTATCTTTTACTTAAGTATGACAGAGGTTTTTGAATCTTAACAGGGCAAACAACGTATGTACGGTGTCAGGAAACAAGCCTTTCGACAAACCTCGTATGCCATCACCAAAGAGGTACAGAGCATGTGAACTAAATTCCAGTCTCTAGATAGATTCATGGCATTTAATGATGTCTGTTTGTGCTCAGTACTCAAATATTGTTTTATTTGTTACAACAATCCAATGTATGTTTAAATCTTGTACAATTAGATTTTTTATCAATGTTTTATTGTAGTTAGCATTTTTGAAGCAATTTGTGAAGCAAAGTGGGGAGCAATGAAAAAATTAAATCAGCCATAACCATTGTTGCTTAAATGAATTATCAATAATTAATTTGATGAATGCTTTAAACAATTTATTTTTTTATTTAAAAATTCTTTTTTTTTTTTTTTCACATGATTCACCTCAGTAAGGCCAAATGCTACTCTGTGAGTAAATACTTTATTCTTACGTGAACATCTGTTAACTGCTAAGTGTTTGATTTCTTGTCTTGTAGATCATACATATATTGGTAACACTTTACAATAAGGTTCATTAGTTAACATTAGTTAACTACATTAGTTAACATAAACTAATAATGAACTGCACTTATAAAGCATTTATTAATCTTTGTTTAGTTGTAGCATTTATTAATTTTTATGGTAACACTTTATTTTAGGGTCTTTTAACTAGTTGCTTATTAGCATGCATATTACTAGAATATTGGCTATTTATTAGTACTTATTAAGCACATATTAATGCCTTATTCTGCATGACCTTATTCTACATTCTTAATCCCACCCAATACCTAAACTTAACAACTACCTTACTAACTATTAATAAGCAGTAAATTAGGAGTTTATTGAGGGAAAAGTCGTAGTTAATTGTTTATATGTGTTCCCTATACTAAAGTGTTACCTTTTTTATTAATGTTAATTTCAACATTTACTAATACATTATTAAAATCTTGTCAACATTAGTTAATGCACTGTGAACTAACATGAACAATGAACAACTGTATTTTCGTTAACTAATGTTAATGAAGATTAGTAAATACAGTAACAAATGTATTGCTCATGGTTAGTTCATATGAGTTAATACATTAACTAATGTTTAACTAAGGAATCTTATTGTAAAGTGTTACCGATATATTTTATCTCATGACTTTTGATTCATAGTTTGTGCATATCTGATGTGTTATTGCCTGTCTAATCTGACTTCTGTATCGCTGTTTTCTGTTAAAATCTTTCATTTGAAGGGTGATGATTTTGATGATGATTACACCAACACGGCAGACCTCAACTTATATGGAAATATCTGATGAAAATGCCAGTAGATTTCACATCAAGATCTTCATGCAGAGATCCTGCCTACAGTCCTACAGGCAATCCTGTTACGTGTGTGTGTGTATATATATATATATATATATATGCAACTGAGTGTTGCATTTTAAGCCAGGCATAATTGCCTAAATATGTGTTGCATCGCTATGCCTATTAACCTGTGGATTACGTCATTAAACTAGTATTTGGATTTATTCTCCTCGTCTGTGCTCCTTCCTGCAACCAACCGTAACACCTTCACGGTGTGCCAATATGGCGCTGACATCTTGCAGAATCAGTTAATAAAGCAGAACAACTCAAAATGTCGTTGTGAAATAAACAGTTCTGGAAATGTAGAATTTAAAGTTAAAGCTCCAATCTCCTCCTGAAGATCGAGAAAAAAAAGTCCTTTGGTGCTTCAGTGACAACTTCGCTCTGAGAAGCTGTCAATCACAGCTGTCAATCATGACATCAAAACCCGCGTTTTTATGGCATCAAATAACTAACTAAAAACAAACTTATTTAAAGAACAAACACTTTAACTAACATCAGCGTGATAAAAATTGTCTAAAATGACAGAAACGATCTTTGGAAAAAAAATATTTTGACGTGTAATTTGACTGTTTAGTTTGTCTCACGTTCCATTACATTACATGGAGAGGGCAGGGTTTATGACCTATACTGCATCCAGCCACCTGGGGGCGATCCAGACGCTTTGGCTTCACTTTTCAGGACTCGTGTGGCACGCTTGGTGCAGATACATTTGATGGACAGAATGTTATAGCTGCTCAGTTGCTTACTCTCATGACACATAGCAACACAGCTGAAAGTATTCCTTGTTTGACCTTTAGAAAGTAGCCTACATTTACCTCTTGATGCCTTCACAAGCACCCGTAAAAGCTGTTGTTTTTGGTTTGAGTCAGGCGAGATGCGCGAAATGGCCGTTTGCAAAATATGCTGTATAATCCGCTCACAGCTTTTCCAGTGCACTGAATCCCCCATAGGCCAACAAACAATGAGAACGCAGAACAATGATGACGATACATTACAACAGAGCAAAGGCGCAAAAGCTGCTGTAGATCCGCTTACCCGGAAGCCTCCGTAACTGGCAGATTTAAAGAAACTTACTGTTGTTTGAAAGAAAAAAATACTATGAAAAAGTATTTAAAAAAAGTATTTACCAACATTTTATCATGTAGGCTTTATGGTACACCACAAACAAAGGAATTTATAGTATTTTATAGTAATTTTTTGTGTTAATGTTAATCAGCGAGTCCACAAATGGCTTGGGTATGCAAAGCATTCGCAGCTTATATGGACCGCACGCCACTGATATATAGTACTAAAATACTTTTTAATGTGTGAGAGACAATGAAACATTTAGCTGAACTTTCTGTTTTGAATCTCTAGATGGCGCAGGCTGACAGGTCCTTAACTCAATCTGCTTGCAATCACATTGTTATCTTTAAGGCACAGCTGATTGGTTTCTGCTGTATCAGTAGCCAATGAGCTCACTGCTCAACCTTCAAATACTTGGTCAGCATTTGCTGTAGCAGCTGCAGCACGCTTTTCAGAAACCCTCAGAATCCCCCGCTCCTCCTGTATAAATCTGCTACGAGTAATTCATGTAAGCTATTTTGTACAGCAATAGCATGTCTTACTTGCTCACAGCAGCATGTCATGTATGTATTGGCAATAGTAAGTCCCGTACTTGCTCTGCAACAGCAGCAGTGTAGCAGATCTATTCTGCCAAGACCAAACATAACATTTTCATGTCCATTATCATGCCAAACACTCAGAGAGTTGTCATGACAGAACTGTATTTGTATTTTCATTTTTGAGAAATAATTTGCAGACCCCATGCAACTTCCCATTGACACTGTTTTAGAGACAAGCTGTTTTGTGTGTTTATTTCAGTTTTTTATGACCAAAAAAATACTCAAATGTAAAATAGCATCTTGATGTTTAATTTTTACCAGCCTAAATGTTTAATAAAGTGCACTGCAATACATACACTGTAACTCTTTGCCATCTGTATTTCTGTATGTCGTTCCTGCTCTGTTTGGGCAGGTGGTTTCAGAATATGTTTTTCAGCATCAAGCAGAATGTCATATACTATCTTAAATTGTGGATGTTTCTGGGTCAAAGGATTTACCTGCTATTTAAAACCACAATTAAAATGATTTACAAAAATAACAGGCATCGAAACTTGTTAAACACAGCTAAAAGGTATTGAAATGTATTTTTGGGGATTTTGGGGATTTCAGGATACTTTTAGGACATTTTTTATTTATTTGCATCTAAAGGGTTTGTCAAGTTTTATCAAGAACATACTATTTCAAAACAAGATGCCAAATGTGTGACCTCAGACCACAAGAAACAGCCTTATTTGGAATAAAATAAAATAGGCCTCTATGTTGGTTCTTCTCTCAACCAGCGTTTTAATAATAGGGCGGTGATTTGACGTTCACTCAGAATCCTTCTCACATAACGAACTGTGCTTTTGTATTTCTCTCAGTCTCTCACATTTTACATGGTGTAGACCTTTTTCATCCAGTCTACTTCTTTGCTGAGACTTCATTAAGAAGATAAGAATGAAAATTAAAGTGTATTAAATATTGTAGCAATATACATATAGTAATATATGTAACAGAAGAATAAAGGTTTCAGTTTCCATAAATTTTAGCCCATATTTTTTCTGGGTTTGGTGGTCAATACTCTACTGATTTCTATTGTTAGTCTGTTGGATATAATATGTTCTTGCCAATATTTTTTGTGCATGTAAAACAACAGTTGTTTTTGTTTTTACTTACGGGCAAATCCAGGAACTTGGTGGGACCTCTTAAATTGCTTTTACAAGGTATAGAATCCATTTCCCTCTCTTCGTTCAGTTAGTGATGTCTGTCTTGAGCATTTAAAAATATCCAATTTGTACTGGATTTAGTTGTGTAAATATTGTTTACATAATGGACATTTTGCAGTTGAACTATGTTAAATATTGCAGTGTACACACAATTACAGTTGGAAGGATGGAAGTTTGTTTCCGAATGCCCAAAGTATATACAATGTCAATTTAATATAAACCCCCATACAGAAATGTAATATATGTACATATATGTCCCTATATCACGAGTAGTGTTGTTATATATTATAATACAATATATTATTATCACATATATACATCCTAATGTATGTCTAATATATATATGAAAGTTTATTTAAACAACACATATGCAAACATTCGGTATGCTTATATAGGATGTTATATAGGTTTATAGCATTTATGAAATACCCATAGTAAAATTGGTATATGTACATATATTAAAAATAATTATATGATGATTTTTATATGGTACTGTATGTTAAGACCATGTGAACAATATATGTCTAATTTATATTTGAAAGTTTATTTAAACAACACATATGCAAACATTTGGTATGCTTATATGGGATGTTATATAGGTTTATAGCATACTGTTTATGAAATACCCATAGTAGAATTATTATATATATTAAATATAATTATATGATGATTTTTTATATGGAACATATATGCAAACATTCAGCATACTTATATTGGATTTTGGGTTTTATTTAAGTTTATACCATATATGAAATACCTGTAGTAAACATAGTGTATGTACATATATTAAAATTTGTTATATGATGAATTTTTATATAGAACTGTATGTTAAGACCATATATGTGAACATACTTCTTTATATATGCAAGTTTATTTACAGAACATATATGCAAATATTAATTCGGTGTGCTTATAGGATTTTGTTATACCACATATGAAATACCCATAGTAAAATTAGTATAAATACATATATTTTATAATGTAATGTATGTTAATGCCATAGCCTATATGTGAACAATATATGTCTCATTAATATATGTAGGTTGATTTAAACAACATGAAAAAAAATACTGTATGTTTATTTTATATTGGTTTTATATACCATATATGAAATACCTATAGTAAAATTAGTATATAGCCTATATTCAAAATATTTATATGATGAATTTTTATATGGTACTGTATGTTAAGACCATGCATGTGAACAATATATGTCTAATTTATATTTGAAAGTTTATTTAAACAACACATATGCAAACATTTGGTATGCTTGTGTAGGATGTTATATAGGTTTACAGCATACTGTATATGAAATACCCTTTGTAGAATTATTATACATATGTTAAAAATAATTATATGATGATTTTTTTATGTGGAACTGTATGTTAAGACCATATATGTGAACAATATATGTCTAATTTATTTATGCAAGTTTATCTAAACAACATATATGCAAACATTCAGTATGCTTATACGGGATTTTGGGTTTTATATAAGTTTATACCATATATGAAATACCTGTAGTAAACATAGTGTATGTACATATATTGAAAAAAATATTTATATGATGATTTTTTTATATGGAACTGTATGTTAAGACCATATATGTGAACATACTTCTTTTACAGTTTATTTACAGAACATGCAAATATTCATTCGGTGTGCTTAAAGGATTTTGTTATACCACATATGAAATACCTATAGTAAAAATACATATATTTTTTAAAATGTAATGTATGTTAATGCCATAGCCTATATGTGAACAATATATGTCTCATTTATATATGGAGGTTGATTTAAACAACATATATGCAGTGTATGCTTAGGATTCTCTCATTAATTCTCTTGTTAATTTTGAACAACTTTAATTTTGAAGGCCACATTTCATAAGTTATATTCGATTTCAAAACTATTACTATTTTCTATAAAGAAATTTTACATTTTGCCAGGATTAAGCCTTAGTTCAATTAGGGCATTTAAGCTTTTAAAAACGTTCACTAGAAAAAAAACAAACAAACAAAAAAAAAAAACATTACTGTTGTGCATCTTGAGACAAAACAATGGCACTGACATATTTTAAGAACTGTCAGTACAAGTTACTTTCAGTTACAACAGCTCAAACATGCATAGGACTAGCTTAAGCCTTGTCTATGAAACCGGGGTCAAATGTGTGACGAAACGATGCCACCCTAAAGCCTCGGTTACCGTGCATCCACCAACTACAGCGTGAAAACGTCTCAGGTTACGTATGTAACCATGGTTCCCTGAGAACAGGGAACGAGATTCTGCATTCAAAAACGCTATGGGGAACGCCTCCGCATGAACCGGTGTCTGAAAACAATATCAACTCACGACAATCCTATTGACCGGCGACAGCCTATGATGTCATCATAGCGCGACCCGGAAGTATATAAGGAGCGCCTAGAGAACCAGTCAGTATCTTTTCGTCTGAAGGGACTGTTCAGCAGGCAGCCCCGATGCATGGCTAGGAAACGCAGAGTCTCGTTCCCTGTTCTCAGGGAACCATGGTTACATACGTAACCTGAGACGTTCCCTTTTGAAAGGGAACTCAACTCTGCGTTCGAAAACGCTATGGGGAACGATATACCCATGCCGCCGTGCTTGAGGGGAGTGCATGCCACAAATGGCTAGACAAACGTCAGAACTAGCAGCTTCAACTGACGTGCCAGAACCACTCCCCCTACGGGTCATACATAGGCTGTCAGTGACAGCATTCCCTATGGCCAACAGCCCAAGCTAAAAGCCTCAAAGAGGCCTTCCGCAGAAGGCCTACCAAGGCCGCTCAAAGGCTTCTGGAACCAAGCTTCTTTTCAAAGAAAGAGGGTACCTTTAAGGGAATGTGGCCAGGGGGCCCGAGGGAACCCTAGCCAGTCACTTGTCAGGGGAACGTACTTGACCCTGATTGCCACCAGGGAGGCCGACCTGGTCTACTTTTACAAAAACCTAGTCTTGGCCAACAACCTGTCTGATCACAGAGTCTCAAATCACATTCTTCAGAGAAGATATCTAGTAAGAGTGACTGCAAAGAGGCAGTAACCAACTCAGACCAGAGCGTAGAGACGGGCATCCCGGAGAGCAGGACTCAGCTTAGCGCTTTTTACCCTTACAAATGAGGGGAGTAACACTCTGCTCAATCCTAGGATCTACTCAGCGTGTGATTATTTGCACTGAGGAGGCTGTGCACTCTAAAGGAACCCAACAAGGGGAGTACATTTACCAGCCTGGGGGCTGATCCTCAATAGGGAGGCCACAGAGAGGCCTTCAACCACTGACCAGCTTAGGGAGCTAAGTACTATGCAGGACAACCCTCAAACGAGGGGAGTACAGAGCTCAACCTAACAGATAGACCGTATTGTAGGCACAGAATCATGAAGGCCCCAGAAGGGGCCTGCAACATGACGCAAATTCTACATTGTGTAGAAATACCTCACAGCAGCCTTGCGAAAGGCCAACATGTGAAAATACATGCTCAAACTGCTTAAAGAACACTCAGATGTGGGGGGGGGGGGGGGGGAAGCTTAAAGCGCGGCCTGTGAAGGCCACACACCTAGAACAGCTTGCTTGCTGATAAGCAAGATCCCACAAACATGGAACTCACTCAGAATGAACCAAGTTTAACTAGCAGATAAGACTGTAGAGTGCCCACATATTACAGTTTACCTCAACACATTCCAACAAGCACTGTACTCAGTAAAAACACTTTTTACTCTTTAAGCAAGAGGAGTACAACTTATGCCATCGTGCTCTAGAGGAGGTCCAAACAGGACCTGCGACTTCAGAATGGCACGGGCGTCAGCTAGTGGCAGTGTCTATGCTCTAAGGGAGCCAAATCTGAGAACCAAACTTTCCAGTGAGGTTGACTAGTTTAACTCAACCTGAGCACACATTCCAACAGGCAATGTACTCAGTAAAAACACTTTTTACTCTTTAAGCAAGAGGAGTACAAACTCACGCCATCATGCTCTGAAGGAGGTCCAAACAGGACCTGCGACCTCAGAATGACATGGGCGTCAGCCAGTGGCAGTCTAAACTCTAAGGGAGCCAAATATTAGAACCAAACCATCCAGTGAGGTTAACTAGTTTAACTCAACCTGAGCTAATCTTATCCACACATTCCAACAAGCAGTGTACTCAATAAAAATACTTTTTACTCTTTAAGCAAGAGGAATACAAACTTACGCCATCATGCTCTGAAGGAGGCCCAAACAGGGCCTGTGACTCCAGAAAGACACGTGGCGTCAGCTAGTGGCAGTGTCTAAGCCCTAAGGGAGCCAAATCTCAGAACCACACCATCCAGTGAGGTTAACTAGTTTAGCTCACCCTGAGCTTAATTTTATCCACACATTCCACCAGGCAATGTACTCAGTAAAAACACTTTTTACTCTTAAAGCAAGAGGAGTACAAACTTACGCCATCATGCTCTGAGGGAGGTCCAAACAGGACCTGCAACTTCAGAATGACACGGGCGTTTCAACCTGTGGCAGTGCTAGTTTCCAAGTGATCAAACTCTAACTGAAACATCTACCAACAAGCCTTGTAATACAACAAGCTATTGTGCTCTGAAGGAGGCCCAAACGGAGCCTTCTACTTCACACAACACGAGTGTCAGCTTGTGGCAGTGTTCAAGCTCTAAGGGAGCCATATATGAAAACCAAACTATGTAGTGAGGTTAGCTTATTAAACTCAACCTGAGCTTATACATCCCAACAGGCAATGTACTCAGTAAAAACACTTTTTACCCTTACAGCAAGGGGAGTACAAACTATGTCACCATACTCTAAAGGAGGCCAAATTCAGGCCTACTACTCCAGAACACACTGGTGCTAGCCTGTGGCAGTATTAGAGTTACTGAGCTCACAAAGTGTAGTTCAGGAACCAGAACTAACATATTAATCCAACCCTGAAAATACAGGGTGGGTACTTCACATCAGAAATTCTCACCAAAAACAGATACAATCTGTACTGAACCCTAGGGAACAGGAGCTTTCATAAAAAGCTACCATCATATCACTCAAGCTTGAACATAGTTCAAGGGGTTCAGGGGAAACACTGAAGTCAAAGTACCACTAGATAGTTCTGGGGGAGCGGGGCCACAGCAACAAAGTTTCTATTCACATAGTGAAAAGGGCCTACACCGCCTGAGACAACGGCACCAGCGAGACTTAGCAATAGTCTGCTACCTTAGCTGCTATCTATTTTGCACCTACACCGAAGGGACAATGGGCCTTGGCCTGACAACTCTGATAAGAGGAGGCCAGAACTAGGAAAACTACACTCACATAAAAAGGGGTAGTATAAAAAGGGTGTAAAATGCTACTAGCAGCGCCTAAACCCTAGTTCTAGCCTAGGCCAGCTATAGCTGTGGGCCTAGAAGGCCAACACATAAGCATAGATCTGCCTGGGGCTAAGAAACAACAGCCTCTACCAACGACTCTCAACTGAGAGGAGGCAAACTCTGAGAATACTAAATTTCTAAGTAAAGCTCAAAGGAGCAAAGCTCAACCCAAGCACAAATGTCAGGCGGCCTGTAAGGCCGACGCTAAACATAGATCTATCTGAAGTTAGTGAAAGCTAATCTCAAATCTCTAGCATTACTAGAGGAGAAAGCTAATTAACCAAAAGGTGGCTAACAGTGCAGCTTAGTTAAAGCCGACATCTGAATACGTATGAACGGTGGCTTCATTAACTGAAGCCAACACATCCAAAAAAGGGGACAAACAAAGTACTTGTTACAACACAGAAGGGTCGGAGACAGGAGATCACAGACAGGGATGTTTATTGATACCAGCAGAGTATAGCAGCAGTGCAGGTGAGTATGAGGCAACGTAAACGTGAACAACTGAAGTGAAGATAAGTGATACTGTCCTTTTGTGGTTGTAGAAGTGAAGATCTTGAATGGCGTTGGAGAAGATGGACGTTGGATAAGGAGAACACTCACACACAGACTGGAGATCACACGAGGAGAACAGGAGATGCTGGAGACAGGTAAGTAGATTGGTAAGAGTCCTTGAGGTAAGCATACAGGGAAGTTTAGATGCAAACGAGACCGGACAATGTGGTTGTGAGTGTGAGTGTTCTTTATACTGGTGGTGATGAGGTGCTGATGAGGTGCAGGTGCCGGTGATCAGAACTCAGGAGATGGAGTGCGCTGTGATTGGTGGACGGTGGAGCCTGGCGTGTCTGTGACAGTACTACCCTAATAATATATTGTTACAGCCAACCTAATGGAACTTCAGGGCCCTTAGTCCGCATTCAGGAAACTGATTATAAATAAAAACATAAAGTCCAAGCCATACCAAGCCAATTTCAGCAGGTCTAACTGATATGCTTACAAACAGACATTGCGTGTAAAGCAACTCCCGCCTGACCTGCTGCCGCATATAGAGCATTGGAGCCTACCTATATCACGAGATAGTTGCACTCATCTCGTCAGTAGGAGGCATCGACGCGTACTCATACTCACTCCATCAACATCAGCGAATTAACCTGCTGATGTTGATGAATGCGAGCTGAATACAGGTCCTTCCATGCCTTCTTGATCTCAGTATGAAGATCAAGAAGGAATGGAAAACTTACGGCGGCTGGAGAATTATGGCAAAAAAGGAACCGTTCGACGAACAATCCGCGAGCGGTTTCTTTCTTAACTTGCTCCAATGGCAGCTGCAGTCTGCCAGAGGCGTGTTCCATAATCTCACACAGCTGTACATACGCAGGGGCAGGGTGGCTTTGAGGATTCAGGAGGCTCACCATCTTCATCCTCATCAGCCATCTCCTGCTCTCTTGTTTGGCTTTAGAACAAGAAGAGCAACTGCTGCTGAATCTAATGATATCATAGACAACACATCATCATAATCACACAGCTCTCTCCCGTCAGCCGTCAAAGGTCGTGGGGAATTTCATCCCTTCAACTCTTCAACAAGCTCCAGCTGAAAACCCCTTGATCTAGTCTCTACTCTACCTCAGCAAGAGTAAGACCCGAACCATTAGGTGCAGCTGCCGGTCCTTCTCCTCTCGAGGAAAAGACCAGAAGAGAGTGGAGCATTTTACAAGTAAAACACACTCACAATAACAAACAGACAGATCCCACAATAACTGCCTGTACATGCTCTTTTGTTCTCATAAAAGACAAAGTTATAAGTTACGTATGTGATCAGATGTCAACACTATGGGACATGGATGCACATACTTACTGAAACGTTTGTCAGACATAAATTGTCTTACCTTAATATCAGTTTGATATCGTTTCAAACAAAACAGTCCCTGAAGACGAAAAAGATACTGACTGGTTCTCTAGGCGCTCCTTATATACTTCCGGGTCGCGCTATGATGACGTCATAGGCTGTCGCGCTGCAAATAGCACAGATGACAAAGGAAATGTTTCAAGGGGACCCCAAAGAAGTGACGAACCTAGCTGGGAACGGGACGCGTTTATTGTTCCATGTCTACTCGTTACTGGTGTTGTCGATGACCTGAAAGGTGAGTTGGTAACACTTTAGAATACTGATCCTTCATTAATGAATATCTACACAGGAACAAATGAGTAATGCATTATTAACACTCTAGTAACTACTATTAACTACCAAGAAACTCTGATTAATGAATTAATAAGTAATAGTGCTCAGTTGAATGTGGTAGTTCAGTATTAGCTAATCAGTAACTACTGTTTTTTCATACCTCCCAGAGAACTACTAAGAACTACTATATACAGGTTCATAATTAACATGAATGATGCATAATATATAATTAATTCTAAAGTGAAGATCATGGTAACCCACTAGTAATGACTGAAGTATTACCAAATCCTTCAGAAGGAATAATAACTAATTATTTGGATCAGTATTTCTAAAGTGAAAAACATGTTAACTCTCTAGTAACTACTGAAGTCATTGTAAACTTTTGAGGTTTTTGTACATTTTTGTACAGTAATTCCTTCTGATGTATTTGGTAATACTTAAATAATTACTAGTGGGTTACTATGATCTTCACTTTAGAATACTGATCCAAATAAGTAGTAGTTCCTTTAGAATTATGTAGTAACTTATTACTTAGTACGTTATTACTATCCAATACTTTACAAAAACCTCAAAAGTTTACAATGACTCCAGTAGTTACTAGAGAGTTATCATGTTTTTCACTTTAGAATACTGATCCAAATAATTAATTCCTACTGAAGGATTTGGTAATACTTCAGTCATTACTAGTGGGTTACCATGGCCTTTACTTTAGAATTAATTATACATTATGCATTATTCACATTAATTATGAACCTGTATATGGTAGTTCTTAGTAGTTCTCTGGGAGGTATGAAAAAAAATAGTAGTTACTGATTAGCTAATAGTGAACTACCACCTTCAACTGAGCACTATTACTTACTAATTCATTAATCAGAGTTTCTTGTTAGTTAATAGTAGTTACTAGAGTGTTAATAATGCATTACTCATTTGTTCCTGTGTAGTTATTCATTAATGAAGGATCAGTATTCTAAAGTGTTACCGGTGAGTTTTTTGTTTAACATCCTCATCGTATATAGGCTACTTTGTGAGTATTTGCAGCGTGTTTCTGTATTTGTTTGCGTTTATTGTCAAAGTGATGAAGATGTTTTCTTAATTTGGTGGTGTTTTTTTCTATCTGCATGTGTTTTTTTTTTTTCTTCAGTTGCAGCATGTTGAGCTCTCTCGGCCACTATACCATGTATTTATCAAAAACACATTTTACATACATTTCATTTTTTATATGCAAAATAAATACTAAGACTCTATGACATATCATGTAAACAATATGCTACGCATGTATAATTTGTAAACTACACATAACCTACAAAGGCATATTAATAATTATATATGAGACATATATGTCAAAATATGCATTATACATACATGAACATATATTTAAATGGGATAAATTTATATGTCAATATATGGCATTGTTCCTATTTCTAATAGTTTTCATATATGGCTATGCATATATGTACATATATGTTTTCATTCTATATGAGATATGTCAAAATATATATTATACATGGATACATTATATGTCAATATATGGAACTGTTCCAATTTCTAATAGGTTTCATATGTAAGGAATAATTGACTTCGGGCCATTGAATTCTTAGAAAATAATGCACACCCGAGGTGTACCACCTTTCTAAGAATTCAATGGCCCGGAGTCAATTATTCCACTTATACTATGGTTACCATACCTCAAGACACTGTTTCGATGTTGTATTTCAAGACATTTGCCAGGTTTTTGTCCTTAAAACACTCATTTTTATGAATGTAAAACACTAATTAAACACTGTTCATTAAACACTAATTTCTTACGCATCACATCCCAAGCCTCCGTTGCTAATTACAAAATGTTATTTCAGAACTAGTAACGAAGGCTTGAGCCTTGATAATGATACTGTTGATTACAGTTATTAACACAGTTAGAGAGAGAGAGAGAGAGAGAGCATATGTGAATTTGCCTACCTGAGTGTCTGTGCCTCTCTCACGGCAGCACTGTCTCTACTAATAGCGAAACGAAACTATAAGTTTTCATCCTATTGTTTACTATATTTATTTGCTTGGTCGGTGTCATTGTGGGTTTTGTTTCTTCTGCTGTTATAGGCTGTAAGGACCTTTTGAAATAACTGAAATCATTTGGCAAAGTTTCCCTGAAAATAATTAGGAACGTTAGAACCTTGGGAACCTTAGAACGTTAATCAACCAATCAGATTCGAGCATTCAACAGCCCCATAGTATAAATGTTTTTACTTTATATGAGAGTATGTTCCATATATTGATATTTCATATACTGTATACAGCATTACATCTGTGGCCCCAGCCAGTCTGCACAATGAAAGCGTTCAAACTGCAATATTTAACAAATATGCATGTTAAATATACATACATATACTGCCAAGCATCCCATATGTAAACAGTAATTCATCCATCAAATACAGAAGAAAGTCCTGCACAATCTGCATATTTTAAACACTCATGACAAACATCACTACCTGCCAATGACAGCAATTAGATGCTGCCTGGCTTTTTTTCTTTTTTTTTTTTTCTTTTTTTGTATGTTGAAAACCTCTTACAGGGCTGTCAAGTGAAAAGCAAACCAAGCATTTTAAATTGTGGCTATGTTAAATTATTAGGGGAAGGTGTTTGTGTGGATGATTTTTGCCTGGCCTGTGGGCCCCGTGATATTATACCACCATTCACCCCATTCACTGCCCAAAATGATTTTTGATCAGAAAGTGTAGGAATGCATTTTACAAGTTTATATTCATTAGTGTTACACAAACATTGTCAATAGATAAACTGGTTTCTTGTGTATTAGCATGAATTAGTTGGCATCGTGTTAAAAGTAATATATAACTTAAATATACACTCTCATTTTGAGTCTTTATTAAACACTAATATTTTTGGAAAAAAAAAAAAAAGCTTAATCCTCCACTCAGCCATTAATATTCTCCAACTTTTGTCCCACAGCTGTTCTTCTGTATGATGCTTTGGCATGGAGCGTGACAATGCCAAAAAGCATTCGTGGCCTCCAGGGTTCCTGTCTGGTTATACCATGTTCTTTCTCTTACTCATCATACCCACCCGAAAATCCACGTAGAGTGGTGTGGTATCAGTGGGTCTCTAGAGGTTATCCTTTAGTTTATGATCCATGGTATCCATATGATGTCATTGATAAGTTTAGATGGAAAACTGATTTATATGGAAACCCATCAAATTGGGATTGCAGTCTGCTGATCACAAACCTGGAACAGTCCCACCATGGAGAGAAAATATATGCATGGATTGACCCTGAAAACATTGGAAAGTTCACCTACAAATTTTATGATGTCACCTCTACAATCCTTGTCGACAGTATGTAAATATTCTTGTAATAATATTCATCTAGCTTAATATCTGTGATTGTCAAAATGTGCCTGGAAGTGTTGGTCAATAACAGAACATTAGACAAAATTTCTTTCAAACTGACTTTCTTTTAAATAAATTTTTATTCTAATTCTAATGTTTCTGTCAACTCTAGCAAGTCCACAGTCGCCCAGCCTTATTATTTATGGAGGTGACAGGACAGGTGACACCATCACAGTAGCATGTTCGACTTTCCACACGTGTCCATACAGCAAACCAAACATCATTCTGAAGGGTATAGAAGGATCTGACCAAATAAAGGATGTGGATATTAATGATGGCCTGTGGAAAACCACTCTGACACGCACAGGTGTCGTAAAGGCAGAAAGTTCAACTATTGAGTGTTCTGTAACACATCATGGTGGCAAAACAGTGACAATTAAAAAGGACAAAAGCGCACAATGTGAGTGAACACAAATATGAATAGCTTTGTGCTGTTAGTTAGAAGTTTATTTTAAATGTCACAGTTGGACTTATTAAAAGATCTCAGTTTAATTTCAGGTGTTCATCATAAAATAACAATTCAGCCTGAACTGGCAGATGTCACAGAGGGCGTCGCAAAGAACTTCACTTGTTCTGTCTATCACTCCTGCCAGAAAGAGACTCCAACCATCACATGGAACTATGAGAACATGCAGGTCTCAACGGGGGGGAACACACTTTCCGGTTTAGATCGGGTCACCTATTCCAACAT
Organism: Mylopharyngodon piceus; assembly: GCA_039654765.1. Taxonomy (NCBI): domain Eukaryota; kingdom Metazoa; phylum Chordata; class Actinopteri; order Cypriniformes; family Xenocyprididae; genus Mylopharyngodon; species Mylopharyngodon piceus. The sequence continues at coordinate 22,061,042 of CM077447.1, forward strand.
AACCTTTCTGGGTTCAAAAGAAGACCATGGGAAGAAATTGATATGTACTGCAAAATTTTCTGGAGGAAACATCGAAGCTTCTGTTGCACTACATGTACAGCGTGAGTAATTTGGCATCTGTAATGCAACACTTACTTGAACAATAACACATTTGGTTTAGTGGCACAAACATTTGAAAAAAAGTAGAGGTTGAAAAAAAAAAATAGAATACTTAAGTAGCCTTAAGGCTCAAATGTAGCATTTAATTTACACCAAAATCATAAATGAAACTTGAAAAACCTAAGCTTATTGATTTCTACTGATTCTCTTACAGAGTATCAAAAACCAGCGAGTCCAATCCAGAATGAAAGTATGTCAACCCCGATAGCTATTCTCTAATTCATATCAATGGCAATGACACTTTCAGTTCTGTAATAATATTGATTAATCCATTATATGGTATCATTTTAGCTTATTTCCAGTATGAGGCAGATGTGATACCCAAGATCACTGCGTTGCCTCGTTCCTGTGTGGTAATACCGTGCAGTTTCAAGATGGAAGAAGAATATGTCACTCGACTTCGTGTTCTTTGGGTCACCAAAAAAGGTGGCTACATGTTCCACACAGACTCACATGACGTCTTAGACAACTTTAAAGGCCGCACAAGGCTTCTCGGAAACCCAGATGAGCAGAACTGTACTGTGGAGATGGATAATGTGCAAACTCATGATAATGGGCCATTCTGCTTCAGAGCAGAAACAGAAAATGAGAAATACAGTTTCAACAACAGCTGTGTGTTCATTATAATGCGGGGTGAGGAAATATTACCACTCAGTATTGGTTGGCTTTTAAAAATGCTTCACATCCCATAACTAACGTAACGTCTTTGTGTTTCTGGTTAAAAAGCACCTGACAAACCTGTGATGTCGTCCCTCCCTGAAGACATCGAGCCTGGGACACGCGTCACCGTCAGATGCTCAGTCAACCACACATGCTCCTCTCACCCTCCCAAAATTACCTGGAGCGTCCCAACAGCCCGAGAAACTATCAGTCACAATCACATGGGTGGAGGCATCTGGGAAACAGTGTCCACTGTGACCTTCATTCCAACTGGATATGAAGAGAAAGATGAAATTGTCTGCAGTGCCAACTTTTGGGGTGGTAAAACTCAACAGCACAATACTGCCTTCCTGAGTGTTAAGAGTGAGTATAGACTGATACAGTTACATCCAAGATGTTTTGGTGGATCTCTGATTGTACCTGCATACTTTAATGAGTTGGGCTTGTGCACGTTAAGACTATTTGGTCCATTTTTTAATATGTCAGGTCAAACAGACTGTACTTCATGATGTGTAAGAGATGTGACTATTAATCCTTTTTAACAATAATATTATCATAGGAGTTCAAGGCATTGGATTTGTGCCTTATATCATTGCTTCTTCACTTGTGTTCATCCTTATTTGCATACTTGCTGGAGTCTTCATATATAAAAGGCGACACAGGTTTGTCTATTTTTTTATTTATTTTGTTTACTTATACTGATCCTTCAAAATGTTTTTATTTAAATACCTACATTTCCTACCAGTACCAAGACTTGAACCCACAACCTTCAGGTTACAAATCTAACTCTCTAACCATTAGGCAACAACTGTCCCTATGGAGGATCCAGTTAAATTTATTTGTAATGGATCTGCCTCTGCTGTGCTTAAATGCTGATTTTATCAGCCCTGACAACTTCTCACTGTCACACTATCATTATTGTTTGTAGACAACCTCTTCGTGATATGCAAGGGTCACGATCTGAGCTAAGGTATGTACATCGGTTTTCACTCATTAATTCATGTTAAGAGCTAAAATCTTCTGATTACTAAAACACTAACATCGCTTGTTCTCTGATGTAGGAGATCAGTTTGGAACAGATTCACAAGGTTGGAGTTTTCTTTACTGAATTTACATTTGAATCAGAATCAGAATCAGAATGAACATTATTGCCAAGTATGTTTACACACACAAGGAAGAAGCTTCCAGTGCAGAAGAAAGTACAGACATAGTGCAGACACACATAGAAATTACGCAGTAGATATGAAATATAACACAAGAAAACAAAAAAATTAAATAATGCAATATAATATAGAGAAAAAACAAACAAAAAAAAACAAACAAATATATATATATATATATAATTGTTTTAATGAACAGATATGTTATTTACAAGAGTACAGTTTATGATGTAATTTACAGATGTAAAATTTTAGATGTTATGTACAAATGAACAAATATATCCTGCGGAGGAAAAAAACTGTTCTTGTGCTCGGTGCTCTGTAGTGCCGGCCAGAGGGCAACAGTTCAAAGAGAGAGTGGGCATTTGTATCTTTGTATTTTCTCCTGAGACTAAATGTAAAATTTCCCCCAGTCATTTTAATATGCCTGAAGGAAGAGCAGCTTGGAATAACAGGGGAAACAGGAGTGATATCAGGCAAGTACAACAAAAAAAAGGTAAAAAGTTAAAATAAAAATAATTAAAAAAACAACCTTTAGTTAGTGTTGATTATTACTGGTCCAAATCTGTCCAATGCACTAACTAGTGCTGGTAACTATCTACAGGTACACTGAAAATGCTCCTGAAAGACCACCGAAGCCTGAACAAAGGCAGGTTAAAAATATAATTGTAATATTACAAAAACATAAGCATAAACTAAACACAAATTATTTTAGTAATCATGCTATTTAAGCATCATATGACTATTCAAACATCACATCTTTCAACAGATGGAGCATCTGGAGCAGATTTTCTAGGTAATCAATTACATTTTCTGTTCATTTTGTGTCACGTGTTTTATTATCAAATTATAAAATTCTCCAATTTGGTAACTTTTATTCTCTCTCTCTCTCTCTCTTGTTTTTGTAGAAACCAATCACCCAGAACCAATGCAAATCTGAGAGCTGAATACAAGTCAGTATTTAAAAAAAAAAAAAAAAAAAAAATTCAGTCAAGTCAAGTCAAGTCACCTTTATTTATATAGCGCTTTTTACAATGTAGATTGTGTCAAAGCAGCTTTACATTGATAACTGGTACATTATTTGGCTGCACAGCAGCTCTTAAAGAATAGTGTCAATGCAGGTAGATCAAAGCACTGTTGAATATCAAATGTCAAGTCAAATGTCAAGTGTCCCCAACTAAGCAAGCCAAAGGCGACAGCGGCAAGGAACCCAAACTCCATCAGGTGACATCAGGTGGCAGACAAGTGGCAAATAGGTGTTTAAATGGAGAAAAAAAACCTTGGGAGAAACCAGGCTTAGTCGGGGGGCCAGTTCTCCTCTGGCCAACAGTGCTTTGTTACGATTCAGGTTGCCATCGTAAGTCCAATAGGATCGCAACATTCAAAGTATTTATTCCAGTTCCATCCAATTGAGGATCGTATTCATCACGCCGGTATGGACGGTTGTTGAGGAACTGTGTCGTGGCTGTCGTGTCAATGAGGCCCTCACAGTGGATGATCTAGTTGACTCAATCTCTGCTGATACTTCAGGGCTGCGTTGTGGTCGTGTCAAGGCGCAGGTCCTTGGTCTCACCTGGATACGGCCCGGATCCGGTTGACTACGGTGAACCTCGGGATAACCAGAAAGACTAATATTAGCGTAGATGCCATTCTTCTTCTGATGTAACGAGTACATCATGTGTTATAGGAAGTGTTCCCGGTTCCGGCTGACCTAATTTATGCAGCCTAATAATCCTTTAACGGATTTGAAAATATAAATTGGTAATGTGTTATGTGTATGCCAGGTTAAAGAAATGCGTTTTTAGTCTAGATTTAAACTGACAGAGTGTGTCTGCTTCCCGAACAATGCTAGGAAGATTGTTCCAGAGTTTAGGTGCCAAATAGGAGAAGGATCTACCGCCTGCGGTTGATTTTGATATTCTAGGTATTATCAGCTGGCCTGAATTCTGAGATCGCAATAGACGTGAAGGACTATAATGAATTAGGAGCTCGCTCAGGTACTGGGGAGCTAAACCATTTAGTGCTTTGTAAGCAATTAGCAAGATTTTAAAATCTATACGATGTTTAACAGGAAGCCAATGCAGTGTTGACAGAACCGGGCTAATATTGTCATACTTCCTAGTTCTAGTAAGAACTCTAGCTGCTGCATTTTGTACGAGCTGTAGTTTATTTATCAGGCGAGCAGAACAACCACCCAGTAAAGCGTTACAGTAATCTAGCCTTGAGGTCATGAACGCATGAACTAACTGTTCTGCATTTTTCATTGAGAGCATATGCCGTAGTTTAGATATATTTTTAAGATGGAAGAATGCGGTTTTACAGATGCTAGTAACATGGCCTTCAAATGAAAGATTGGTATCAAAGAGCACACCCAGGTTCCTAACTGGCGACGAAGACTTAACAGAGCAGCCATCAAGTGTTAGACAGTATTCTAGGTTATTACGTGAAGAAGTTTTTGGTCCAAAAATTAGAATCTCTGTTTTTTCTGAATTTAGTAGTAGGAAATTACTGGTCATCCAATTTTTTATATCAGCTATGCATTCCGTTAATTTTGTGAATTGGTAAGTTCAGTACACATCTTAGATTGTACAGTATACATTTTAATAAATATTTTACAAATGACAACACTGATGAACCTTCTCTCTCCACAGGGCAAACAACACATGTACAGTGTCAGGAAACAAGCCTTTCTCCAAACCTCATATGCCATCACCAAAGAGGTACAGAGCATTTGAACCACATATGAGTCCCTCAAGGTCTAAATTCATTATATTCATGTTACACAGCTAAATAATACTGTTAAATGCAGTCAGTGTCATAATAAAATTCCCAATGCCTCTTAAAGATATCCTTTCTTTAACATTGTTTAGCAGAAAATAGCTGCATTTGTGTAAGCTGCAGTTTAAACATTATAAATACCAATTGAACAGTTTCTTGCAATAACAATGTATGTTTTATAATTCATATAAACACTGCGTGTGTTTCTCTTCTTTGCCATATGGCAGATATATTAGTTATAGTTATATTAGCAGTCTATTAAATGCATTAGCTTAACAGTTTCTATGATAAATTTAAACATGTATATGATTTTACATTCTTATCCCCCCTCCACCCCAACTCCCCATCTCAGTGATCCAAAATCCTACCGCGTGAGTACATTTATCACTTCATCTAATTTCTTACAGCATGGATAACACATTCAATTTCTGTGATTAATATGCTATTGACTGACCTTTGTATCTCTTTACATTTTCCAAGGGTTATGATTATGATGCTGATTACACCAACCTGTATGGAAATGTCTGATGAAAATGTTAAATCGACAGGGCTGTACCCTAGAAGTTAGGACATGTGCTCTGAATTTCAGTCCAGTTCGTATTATTTCCCCATCCTGTTCCTCCTATTTTCTCTCTCACTCTGTTTAATATCGTTTTTTAAATGACAACAATGTAAAACTGATATGAAAAACAAACAAACAAAAAAAGCTTCTGAATATAACAAAAAAACAAACAAAAAAAAAGTTATAATCTTATGCTGCATGAAGAGTTTAATTAAAAATATTAAATACATAAAGTTTCTGAGTCTGTAGTTTGTATTGACTTTAACATGCTTTTATGCCTTCATACATCATTCTGTAGGTGTGTCTCTCTTGGCATTCCAACTTCCAGAAAAAAAAAAAGAAAGAAAAAAACTTAATCAATCCACAAATCATATACCTTGTGTTTTAAAGTCAAATAAATGTTTTTGTGAAATGTATTACTTGAAAATTATGCTTGTGCTATCTTTAAAATAATGAAAAATGCATGTGGCTTAAGTGTTCACAGTATTTTATTGTTTTAGATCTCGATTGCATACATATATTATTCCCATATTTGTCTGCTAGAAATTCAAGTTACGATATCTAAAGAGACATTTCCATTGTTAGGATGTGCTTGAAAAAAACATTGTATTGCCTGCTATCAACATTTCATCTGCTTCATGTGCAATAAAGTTTAAAAAAAAACTAGGGATGTCCCAATCAAGTGTTTTTTTTTTTTTTTTTTTATATCCAAGTCAATTAATATTAAATATCTGCTGATACCGAGTTGAATTGAATTGAGTTGATCTGCTGACAGCTAGTTTAGAGAGGGAGTGAGGGATAATCTATGTCTTTTTGATAAAATATGTTATTAAAGGAGCAGTAAGCGACTTGTAGCAAATTAGCAGTAGGGGGCGTGTCCACTCATGATGGGGGAGGAGAGAGAGAGAGCAAGAGGGAGATTTGAAGAAAGACTGTAGAAAGAGAGCCATCTGAGAGACACAAATAGGGTTGAGTAACGAGAACCAGTTCCATTTTAGAACCGGTTCCAAATTTCAATGAACTGGGGATTCGATACGATGCGCGCATTTCGACTCTGTTTATCGATTCTTGACTTTTTTCAGTAATTCTCGCACGGCGAACGGCAGTGAACATTTTACATTTGTATCTATCTGCCAGGACCTGCGACAAGGACCTTATCTCATTATGCACATGCGCAGTTCATTACAATCGGCACTAGGACTGACCGCAGCAAACGTTCAAAAGTTTGGTTAAACTTTGTAAAAAAAGATGATAGCATTGCCAAATGCAGTACATGTGGTAAAGATATTTCGTGCAAGGGAGGAAGTACTTCTAATATGATGAAACATTTGCTTTAACACAGCATTAATCTGAAGGAATGCACCTTGTTTAACTCTCCCAGCCGCGAGTCTTGCTACAACACACCACATACAGCTAATATTAGCAATAGCACCGTCTCACACTCTGGTACAAAACACAGATGAAAAGACATTTACCTTCTAATTAGAGCCTCATAATTCAGGATAAACTGACAATCAGTTTTGTTTACTTTATTTTTTTAAATAGTGATCACGATTAAATACATTCGGGCATTTACAGGACAACATGTTCTAGTTTATGTAAAATTATATTAATTTGAATCATTCATTCAATCACTTTTTAAAAATTAATTAATTCAGTGTTTTATTCATAAATACTTTTACGTTTACTTTTAACGTTTAGTTAATGGACGATCCACCGTTTTGAACGACTCTTGAATGAATGATTCAATGAAAAATTCATTTATAAACAGTCACTTGTTTCCACCTAGTGTAAGGGTCAAAGTCTGATGGTTCGCCATGAAAGAGGAAGCTGTTGTAACTCAGGCATACTATGTTCGATCTGCCCCAAACTTCACATGTGTGATAAGAGTCCTGGCCTAAAGACATCTATATGACAATATTCAGTTAGTCATAGCGCCACCTGCTGGCAACAGGAAATGACATGCTTTACACTGTAATTCACTACCAGAAACACATTTCAATATGCCACAAAGTACCAAACATGCTAGAAACATGTTAAATCATGCAACACTTGGCTAAGTGCTAATGTATGCGATTAACGCCATGAAACAGGAAGTTGTTGTAACTCAGGCATACAATGTCCGATCTGCTCCAAACTTCACATGTTTGATAATATTTCTGGCCTGAACACATCTATATCGCAATATTCCATTACGGTCAAAGCACCACCTGTTAGCAGCAGGAAGTGTGGCACTTTGAAATGACTTGGCCATAATTCTCCTGTATTTACTCGCTTACATGCATGTCGCCCACTTTTCACTGTTTTCCTAAGGCCAACGGGTGGCGTGAAGTAGCCCAGGTGCGAGGGCCCTTTCATCGCTGCTTGCAGCTTTAATTTATGTTGTATTTTTTTTGTTATACCTAAATAGGTTTGGTTTGTAATTGCTTTGGTCTAATGTTATTTCATGCATTCTGACTTATTTACACTGTTAAAGAATTGGATTCTCTTGCTAAACATGGCCAAAGTTTCAAAAAACGAGTTGGACGTATGACAATATTTCTGTGCCAAATACACTCCTTCAGATGTCCTACATGTTTCGGAAAGTTTTTTTTTTTTCGAGTATGACCCTTTATTATGAAATAAAGGGTGGAATTCCATGTATGTGCACTTCGCCATCAACATACTTCGTTCGGGTTACGGAAGTTACACCTGACTTGTTCGAGAAAGAATTTACCACTTTGTTTTTAGACCACGAAATCAACAATGTCACCAAAGAAGTGTGTTTTTGGTTGTGAGTGAATCTTTCATTTGAAGGCCATGTTACTAGCATCTGTAAAACCGCATTCTTCCATCTTAAAAATATATCTAAACTACGACATATGCTCTCAATGAAAAATGCAGAACAGTTAGTTCATGCGTTCATGACCTCAAGGCTAGATTACTGTAACGCTTTACTGGGTGGTTGTTCTGCTCGCCTGATAAATAAACTACAGCTCGTACAAAATGCAGCAGCTAGAGTTCTTACTAGAACTAGGAAGTATGACCATATTAGCCCGGTTCTGTCAACACTGCATTGGCTTCCTGTTAAACATCGTATAGATTTTAAAATCTTGCTAATTACTTACAAAGCACTAAATGGTTTAGCTCCCCAGTACCTGAGCGAGCTCCTAATTCATTATAGTCCTTCACGTCTATTGCGATCTCAGAATTCAGGCCAGCTGATAATACCTAGAATATCAAAATCAACCGCAGGCGGTAGATCCTTCTCCTATTTGGCACCTAAACTCTGGAACAATCTTCCTAGCATTGTTCGGGAAGCAGACACACTCTGTCAGTTTAAATCTAGACTAAAAACGCATTTCTTTAACCTGGCATACACATAACACATTACCAATTTATATTTTCAAATCCGTTAAAGGATTATTAGGCTGCATAAATTAGGTCAGCCGGAACCGGGAACACTTCCTATAACACATGATGTACTCGTTACATCAGAAGAAGAATGGCATCTACGCTAATATTAGTCTTTCTGGTTATCCCGAGGTTCACCGTAGTCAACCGCATCCGGGCCGTATCCAGGTGAGACCAAGGACCTGCGCCTTGACACGACCACAACGCAGCCCTGAAGTATCAGCAGAGATTGAGTCAACTAGATCATCCACTGTGAGGGCCTCATTGACACGACAGCCACGACACAGTTCCTCAACAACCGTCCATACCGGCGTGATAAATACGATCCTCAATTGGATGGAACTGGAATAAATACTTTGAATGTTGCGATCCTATTGGACTTACGATGGCAACCTGAATCGTAACAAAGCACTGTTGGCCAGAGGAGAACTGGCCCCCCGACTAAGCCTGGTTTCTCCCAAGGTTTTTTTCTCCATTTAAACACCTATTTGCCACTTGTCTGCCACCTGATGTCACCTGATGGAGTTTGGGTTCCTTGCCGCTGTCGCCTTTGGCTTGCTTAGTTGGGGACACTTGACATTTGACTTGACATTTGATATTCAACAGTGCTTTGATCTACCTGCATTGACACTATTCTTTAAGAGCTGCGGTGCAGCCAAATAATGTACCAGTTATCAATGTAAAGCTGTTTTGACAATCTACATTGTAAAAAGCGCTATATAAATAAAGGTGACTTGACTTGACTTGACGTGAGGGAAAGATAACTTTGCTTCCCAAACAACCCAGCGTTAAGTGGAGCTGAGATTTGTGCTCACGCTTTACATTGATGTGCTCTTGACATTTGTCATTAAAATGACCATAGAAACCACCTTAAATTAACTATCAAAATAAGGATAAATTCATGTCTGAAAGTTGCAATCAATTTTTTTTTTGTTAAAATGAATGGAGAATATCTCGTGTTTTCTGTGGCTGCTAGAGCCCTCAGGATCGGCGCTTATGGTTTTATAAACAAGGCCCAGTTCAACGCTGGATTTGCAGATCATTTGAAACTGAAAGATGGAGTGGTCACAGCGGTAAAAGATTCCGGTCATGAGTCGGAACTGCAGGTGGTAAGTAAAACTGCATGAAATGTCTGTTTTGTTGGCAGTCGGCGCCTAAGTGCATTAACCCTTTGACGTGTACGATCACACCGGTGTGATTAGAATGTTCAATCCATCACATGATCAACTGCCAAATTCAAATGTGCTTGCGAGCTTTGGCTGGCGCTAAGAGTGAAAGTGAAGTGACATGTGGCCAAGTATGGTGACCCATACTCGGAATTTGTGCTCTGCATTTAACCCATCCAAGTGTACACACACAGCAGTGGACACACACCCGGAGCAGTGGGCAGCCATTGCTGCGGCGCCCGGGGAGCAGTTGGGGGTACGGTGCCTTGCTCAAGGGTCTCACCTCAGTCGTGGTATTGAGGGTGGAGAGAGCGCTGGACATTCACTCCCCTCACTGACAATCCCTGCCGGACCTGAGACTCGAACCCATGACCTTTGGGTTACGAGTCCGACTCTCTATCCATTACGCCACGACCGCCCCCAGAGACAGACATGCTCAGCGCTTTTCAAATATCACAAATGCAGTGTTTTCAACCACATAATGTTTATTTTAGGTTTCAGACATTTAAATACACATAAGTACTAACAAAACAATACATTTATGGAAGCGGCAATAACAATCCTTTCCATTTATAATTAGACGACACGTTTGATTCATGTAAGTAACTTTAAAGTTTACTCTATTTCTTCTCCCAGTTCACCGGCTCACTTACTTTCATGTACTTTGGGAAAAGTGGATGGATTTGCGTGCTGTAAATCCAACAGATCCGATTCTCTGTACTGCGGCACAAACTAACATGGCAGCGCCCATCACGCGTATAGCTCAACTAACGCGATCGTTATAAAGGTGTTTAAACAGCAAAACACATCCACTTGCACATATTTGATAATCAGAATATCAGATCGTTCATGCTATAGTTAACAAATTTGTGAATATTTTGAATAAAAAAGGAACAATGAAATAAAAGCAGATCATCAGTTATACAGTGCTATTGTGGCTGCGGTATGTCACGTAACAAGCAATGACGCGTCACCATGGAAACAATAATGTGATACGTACTAAATAATGGTCGCCTTGAAAAACTCACTCTGGGGGCTCAGCCAGAATATTTTAAACTTACGTGTGAAAGGGTTAAATGTAAACGTTTAAATACATTTGTTTAGCTGACCATTGATAGCTTCGCTACGCAAAAGCTGCGCGTGCTCGTCACTCTTTAGCTTCGTCCATGGCACGCCTCCAGGAGCTTGGCTGTTTTCGGAAAGACTCGGTTCAGCATAACTTTCTTTTATAAATCTGATAAAACTAAAGACTTTTCGGCGATATGAGGATGCTATACTACTCTATAGGTACTCAAGATTAACATGAGATTGGCCGAAAATGTATGTGTTATGTACCCTTTAATGAAAGTATTTCATTATTTGACGAATTGTCACAGTTAACAGTTACAGCCTATTAGTTATAGCCTAAATGTGGCAAGAATTAAATGTAAAAACATTTTTCTTGAAGTATTTACTCTTTTTTTCTCTCCAAACAAAATATTGGAATCGGAACCGAGAATCGATAAGAACCAGATTCAATAAGCGAAATCGGAATCACTAAAATTAAAATGATATCCAACCCTAATTACAAAACAGAAAAGGTCACAGGAATAACACTGGAAAAAGAAGGGTTATGATCAGGCAAGAGCAGGAGTGTCCAAACCTGCTCCTGGAGGGCCACTGTCCTGCAGAGTTTAGCTCTAATTTGCCTCAACACACCTGTCTGGAAATTTCTAGTATGCCTAATAAGACCTTGATTAGCTGGTTCAGGTGTGTTTAACTGGAGTTGGAGCTAAACTCTGCAGGACAGTGACCCTCCAGTAGCAGGATTGGACACCGCTGTAGGCAAGAGCTTTAGGACCCACATTAATTTAGGACCCACTGTGTTCCGAACCCTCATGGCTGGACGATTAGTTTCTTGGGGTGGCCCGAGCTGGTTCTCAGCGCTTCACCCCAGTACCTTTCTTTTCGGAGATGCATGAAGAGGTGACTAAATCGTGGACGGCACCTTTTTCTGCCCGAAGCCGGTCTGGTTCCTCTTCCTCCCTCACTACCCTCGATGGCAGGGCGGCTAAGGGGTACGTGGAGCTCCCCCCAGTGGAGTGGTCTGTGGTGATGCAACTGTGTCTGAAGACCACTATGTCTTGGCGGGGTAATCTGCGTCTCCCCTCCCAAGCGTGTAATTTCTTGTCCTCTCTGGTGGGCAAGGCTTACACAGCTTGTGGAAAAGCCACTTCTGCCCTGCATGCCATGGCGCTCCTGCAGGTCTACTAGGCCAAAGCGCTCAAGGAACTGCACGAGGGTAGTTCTGACCCAGGAGTTATGCAGGAACTGTGCACAGCGACGGACCTCACCCTACGGGCGACGAAAGTCACTGCACGCTCCCCGGGTCAGGCGATGTCCATCTTAGTGGTCCAGGAGCACCATCTATGGCTGAACCTGGTAGATATGCTTGAGCCCGACAAAGTTCGGTTCCTCAACGCCCCTGTCTGTCAGGCCAAAACTTCACCTAGCAGTTTTCAGCGGCACAGAAGCAGATGGATGCGATTAAGCACATCCTGCCCCGATGTCCAGCTGCTCCCTCCACCCAGTTGTCGGCTGCAGCGCCTCCACCTGCTCCTTGCCGAGGGTGCCCCCCTGCGGCTGTCTCTGTCCCTGCTCAGCCTAAGCAGTAGCATCCACCTAGGCAGAAGGCAGCCAGCCGCAAGAGGAATGCCCAGTCTGTCCAGGCCCCCGCCAAACCAGGCAGCAAGCATAAGGGCAAGCGGCCCTGAGATAAGCGACCTAGGGATGGGAGGATCTGCTCTCCGGGAGATGGTGTCCTCACTCAGACTCCACTTCGGGCCACCTCAGTGCCTCGAGTCGAGTCCCTGTGTTTCACCTCGCTGCCCCACCCTGGGTACATCTGTGGTTCCGTTGGTCCCGCTTGCACGGTGTCTGGGAGCCTGGCTAGCGCTCCCCAGCCCGTTTTGCTGGCTCATCCATACCATCAGACTTGGCTATGCAATTCAGTTTGCCCGGCGTCCCCTCAAGTTCAGGGGCATTGACCTCTGTGCGGAGCTGCGATGCTCCTGTTTTACAGACAGAGATCAATGTCCTACTGGCGAAGGACATGATTGAGCTGGTCCCTCCAGCCGATATGAAGACAGGGTTTTACAGCCCCTACTTCATTGTGCCCAAGAAAGGTGGTGGGTTACGGCCAATCTTGGACCTGCTAACCTTAAACCGGGCCCTGCACAAGCTCCCGTTCAAGATGTTAACACTCTGGAGTCGGGAAATGCGCCGGCACGTTTTGCAGGATTTTTTTCACATTGCAGCAAAACAGACTTAAAATACTCCGTCAAGTAATATATCAATTGAAACTATAGAATGTCTTCTTTTATTTGTGTACACTCAGAGTAAAAACAAAATGTTGTGCTTTTTGTAAAATAAAGAAAACTAACATGATGCGTGATCTGTCATCTCCCTCTGAACGAAGTCCAATCTGATAGTTCTCAGAAAATGAAGTGAAACTTAGTGAATACTAATGACAGAAAAATGAGACTTATGTCTAAAGAAACGTTGAAATGTCAGGTTTTAAATCGTGTAAGTCAAATCGAAAACGAATATTCTCTGTTTATGTAATCTGAATGAAAAGAGAGCCATGTCAGACATCCGTGAGTCAGCTCATTATCCGCTAATTCGGCCACACCCACGGAGCAAGCGCTATTCAGACGAAAATTCTGAGGCAGTACATGTATACATCGTCTCAATCGTGTATTTATTATCTTCAAAAGTGTCTATCTGCATGTTATAGCCATGATTATAGAGATCTCTGGAAGCCTCTGTTAGTTCCTGGAATGTCACATGGTATGCCTGTTCTTCATTAGGAGTCATTTGTGGACTAAATGTGCACAGAGCGCCCTCCGGCTGCAAGTATGAATTGAAAACAGTATCCAGCGCTTATAGTGATGACAATAAATATTGAATAAATATTACTCCTCTGTATAGAAAATTGACAAACATATGAGAATCCATCAATATTTCTCCAAATGTGCATGCTTTTAAGCTAAAAGCCTATATGAAATGCCATAGAGGTAACATGAATGTTCAGACGCTTTGCATCACAGAAATACATTATATTTTAAAGTATATTAAAATAGAAAACCATTATTTTAAATTGTAATAATATTTCACAGTATTGCTGTTTTTTCTGTATGTTTGATATACAGCATGATGAGCTTGAGACATGATCACAGAGGGTTTCTTCACATAGCCTGCCTGACTGAAAGGGCCCATTATGCGGGTCATTATGCAGGTCATTATGCAGGTCTTTGTCTTCTCAGGTGTGAATCACAGCATTATTCATGAAGATTCACGCCTCCATGCATACTGTGTTTCTTGACACAAAGTGTCTTACAAAATTTAAATATCTATATTGTTTTATGTGAACAAGTAGGCAGGATAATTTTTATATCATTTTGAAGCAAAAATTCTAGTCTACAACCTCCAATACCCAGAAGTCTTGTGAACACATATTTAATATTTATTTTTTTGGCCTTATTACAGTGACTTAAGTTTTTTGTTTTTTTCAATAACCACGCATAAACGTTGATGACACCTTTTCCATTAATATGTTTATGAACAACTGAAAAAAGCACAAATGTCAGGGCATGTCAAAACTTCTCCAGGGCCCCAAATCAGCCTCAGACCCCAGAGGGTTAATGCAGAAACGCATTTTCGAGTGCATCCATCCCCGAGATTGGTTTGCGGCGATCAACCTGAAGGACGCGTACTTTCATGTCTCGATTCTCCCTCGACACAGGCCGTTCCTACAGTTTGCGTTCAAAGGTGGGCACATCAGTCGCCTCGCATCTTTACAAAGGTTGCAGAGGCAGCCATGGACCAGTTGTGCGAACACAGGGACCTCAGCCTGTTGGGACTTCGGGACAACTGGAAAAAGACCAAACTCTCCCCTGTGCAGAGGATCTCTTTTCACTGTATGGAGTTGGACTCAGTCAACCAGTCAGTGTTGAACTGCTTGAATTCGTTCAGAGGCAGGACAGCGGCCCCACTGAAACTTTTTCAGAGGCTCCTGGGGCATATGGCATCTGCAGCCACAGTAACGCCGTTTGGGTTGCTTCATTTGAGGCCGCTTCAGCACTGGCTTCATGGCTGAGTCCCGAGATGGGCATGGCAGAGCGGCATGCACCGGGTGTCCATTACCCCGTACTGTCGCCAAACCTTCAGCCCGTGGGCTGCCATGGGGGGGGGCCACGTACAACAGAATTGCAGTGTTGGGTCTGTGGACGGGGCCTCAACTGCATTAGCGCATCAACTGCCTTGAAAGGCTAGCAGTACGTCTTGCACTGGGCAGCCTCAAAGGGCTGCTACACGGCAAGTACATGCTGGTCCATACGGACAATACTGCGACCATTGCGTGCATCAACCACCAAAGTGGTCTACGTTCCCGCTGCATGTGGCAACTCGCCCGACATCTCCTCCTCTGGAGTCAGAAGCATCTGAGGTCGCTTCAGGCCATTCACATCCCTGGCGTGCTCAGTCGTGCAGCTGATGAGCTCTCACGACAGCCTGCGCTTCCGGGAGAGTGGCGACTCCATCCCCAGGTGGTCCAGCTGATTTGGGACCTCTTCAGAGCCGCACAGGTAGACCTATTTGCCTCTCCGGACTCGACCCATTGCCAGTTGTTTTATTCCCTGACCGAGGGCACCCTCGGCACGGATGCACTGGCGCACAGCTGACACCAGGGCCATCGCAAATATTCGTTTCCCCCAGTGAGCCTTCTTGCACAGACACTGTGCAAAGTCAGGGAGGACAAGGAGCAGGTCTTGTTAGTTGTGGCATACTGGCCCAACCAGACCTGGTTCTCAGAACTTATGCTCCTCACGACAGCTCCTCCTTGGCCCATTCCTCTGAGGAAGGACCTGCTTTCTCAGAGACGGGGCACCCTATGGCACCTGCGTCCAGACCTCTGGAAACTTCATGTCTGGTCCGTGGAGGGGACGCGGAGGATCTAGGTGACCTGCCCCAATCAGTGGTAGACACCATCACTTCCGCTAGATCCCCCTCTATGAGGCACTTCTGTTTAAACAAACAGGTTCCACCGGGAAGACCCCTGAAGATGTCCGGTCAGAGTTGTGCTTCCTGTCTCCCTCCACCCTGAAAGTGTATGTTGCCGCAATTGCCGCACATCACGATGCAGTTGATGGTAAGTCTCTTGGTAGGTACAACCTGGTGGTCAGGTTCCTTAGAGGGGTGCCATCTTGGGACCTCTCTCTGGTGCTCACAGCACTGCACAGACCTCCCTGTGAACCTTTGCAGTCAGCTGAGTTGAAAATTCTGCCCTCCTGGGTGCTGGCTCAAGGCGCCTCGCTGACAGATATTTGTAGAGCTGCGGGCTGGGTGACACCTAACACGTTCGCTAGATTCTATAGCCTTCGCGTAGAGCCAGTATCTTTCCGTGTACTCACCCCCAGTGGCCAGCAGCGTGAAGGACCCGTTCTAAGTGTCGGCTTGCAACGCCACTCCCGCCCGCTGGGCCGGATACGTGCGTCTATTGCTCCAGTAGAGTTCCCCAGAAATGGCTAACCCTGTGAGTTCCTCCATCACCCCCCGGCAGTCACATGTGGCGGAGTGTCTGACGCCAGGCCTACACTTGTATACGCTGTGGAACCTGTGTTAGGCTGGGTGTCCATATGTAGTGATCCCTGTGGCAATCCCATATGCGTATTCTTCCACGGTAAGGCTACCCAGTCCGGCTAGCCCGTGTCTTTCCCTCAACAGAGCCTGCTCTGTCACCTCTGCTGGTGTTCTTTCCCCCCTAGAACTAGGCTGGAACCACCCCAAAGACTTCCATATGTTGTACTACCCTAATTGGCTAGTCCATATGTGTAACCAAAACATTTCACCTTCCTACGGGCAGGATGTGGTCTCCGCAGCGTCCCCTTTCCTTCAAGGGCACGCTTTCCCAGCGTTATTCAATAGTCACACTGAGTGGGTCTTGCGGAACAGCAGTAAATGAAATTTTCTGCTTAGAGCCCTGACTTCCGCTCCAACAGTTGTGGGCGGACCAGGAGTCTCAAGCAGAGTGCTGGAAGGGCCAGCGACAGTGGCGTGTTGGTAGATATCCCCAATTCGTGAAAGGGACTGTCTCGGTTACGTATGTAACCCTTGTTCCCTGAAGGAGGGAACGGAGACGTACGTCCCGTTGCCACAGTCGTTGTAACTCTGCTGTACGGCCGAGTCACTAGCTTGGCTCCACAGCGGAAAAGCAAATATGCAACGCACCTGCTGCTCATTAAATACTCGTGCTGCAGCGCAGAGCAGCTGTTGCAATTATCGCATGCCACATTGGCTCGTTTTTCTTACATTCAAAGTAAATTGGTTTCCCAAAGCGATCCCCAATTCGTCGGTCAGTTCCGACCAGGGCTCGATTTGAGGGAGGTTGCGGGGGGGATGGCATCCCCCTTGTTGAAAAAAATGACAAAAAGCATCACCTCTGTAAAGCCACCATCCCCCCTTACCATACCCTTTAGATTAACAGTTATGTATTCTGTAGAACTTATCATGTAAATGAAATTTTAAAATTCTCTGTATTATAATTAACAAACTATAAATAACAGCGATTGACCAATCAGAACTCAGTGCTGCGCACAGTCACTCTCGAGATAACAAAAGTTGTTTTTACAATGTTTGGTCTGCTGTTGCTATAGTAACTTTCACGCGCATCTGATCGACGGATAAATCATGCGCTCTTATATCTTGTGGATATTTCAGCAAAATGTTTACTTCGCTTAATAATAAAGTCTACAATAAATAAATATAGGCTAATCAATCACTGTTCAATCAATATACGCTAAACATTTTATTTGTATAATTAACATGTTTAAATTATCAACAGAGCATTCAACACCTCAAGCACAGGCAGAGTGTCTTCAGAAGGTTATTCTAAAACTATTCTACAAACTTTTAGAGCTGCTTGTATTCAGCCCACTTTATTTTCCTCATTCGTTTGAAATAATAATGTGTTTGTTATTTTTATTTGTCATGTAGTATATGGCTGTGATATCATGTGTGCTAAACTGTCTTCATTCTCCTAGCTCTTCCATTAAAAAAAGGTGCATTCCAGATTTCCAAAAAAACTAAACTTTAAAGCTGGTACAAGCAGATTAACAGATTATGGTACAAGCAATACCACGATAACAACGTTGATAGGCTCATCAAGGCCATCGATAAATTGAACAGTCACGCTAAAAGTGTGTTGTCTTAATAACCAGGCTTTGTGTCAGGGAAAAAAAATAAATAACTAGGCCTACATTTTGAACTGGAACTCCGTCCCCCTTTGAAATTCACTCCCTGGACTCAGTGGAAGTCGGAGTCAACTCCAGAGTCAAACACCCCTAAAGAGCTGACGCAGAGAAAATTGGGTAAATTGACCCATATCAAAGCGCCATCTGCTGTTTTGGATTAGGAAGTTGCTCAACTGCATTTGTGAGAAAATCTGCCTGCACACATTTGTGAGAAAATCAAGCCGAGAGATCTCATAAAAAGGCAAGTGTATTACAATCGTAACAGACAGGTGTGCGTTTATATGCACTAGATTTGGTATTTGTTCAAAGGTTACATGCCATTTGTAGGGTGGTTTGTATTTATTTGTGAAATATGATGTAGGCTCATTTATTTGTAAAACACAATACATATATTTGTTACTCATCTGCATTTTCACTCAAACTGAGCTTTGTTGCACATCACTTTCTGTTTGTTTGCGAGTCGAGTTTTCCTTTGCAAAGCAGATCATGTTTGCCCCCCGCACTTTTAATAAAACGTAAATTCGTCCCCCGCACTTTTTGCATGATCTGCCATTTTATTCTTAATTAAAATGAGGCGATCTAAACATTATGAGCGCTCA
Source organism: Mylopharyngodon piceus (assembly GCA_039654765.1). Taxonomy (NCBI): domain Eukaryota; kingdom Metazoa; phylum Chordata; class Actinopteri; order Cypriniformes; family Xenocyprididae; genus Mylopharyngodon; species Mylopharyngodon piceus. Next base: position 22,079,807 of record CM077447.1, read on the forward strand.
CTCTTGTGTAATATGTTTCATTCATACTGGAAGCTGGAGGGCGCTCTCTCACAGAAAGTCCAAAACGGTTTCATTGAAGTAATTCAGCTATTAGCTCGCTGTAGCAGCAGCTGAATAAAACATCTCAGGTTACATATGTAAACATGGTTCCCTGAGAACCAGGGAACGAGACTCTGCGTTTGAAACGCTATGGGGAACGTCAAACGTGACCCGGTGTCTGAAAGCCAACTATCCAACAGCTCCAATCCCTATTGGCCGGCGACAGCCTATGACATAATATGGCGTGACCCGGAAGTATAAAAGGAGCGCCTGGAGAAACAGTCATTATCTATCATCTTGAGGGACTGTTCAGCAGGCAGCCCGAAGCATGGCAAGGAAACGCAGAGTCTTGTTCCCTGGTTCTCAGGGAACCATGGTTATATACGTAACCTGAGACGTTCCCTTTCGAAAGGGAACTCGCTCTGCGTTTGAAACGCTATGGGGAACGATATACCCACGCCGCCATGCTTAAGGAGAGTGCATGCCAAATAATATGGCTGAGACAAATGTCAAGCAGTTTTGAAGAAACGCTTAGCAACTCACCCTCGGGTCACACCAGGCTGTCAGTGACAGCATTCCCTACGGCCAACAGCCCTAGCTGAGCCTCAAAGAAGCCTTCCGTAGAAAGCCTACTATGGCCGCTCAAGGCATCTGGGACCAACTTTTCCGAGGAAAAGTGGACCCTTAAAGGGAATGTGGCCAGGGAACCAAAAGGAGCCCCGGCCAGTCACTAGAGGGGAACGAAGTCACCCCCAGTGCCACCAGGGAGGCCGACCTGGTTTGATAAAGGACAAACTTAGTCTTGGCCAACCCTGTCTGAATACAGAATCTCTATAACACATTCTTCAGAGAAGAGAGCAGGTAAGAGCAACTGCAAGAAGGGCAGTAAGCAACTCAAACCCACGTGTAGAGACGGGCATCCTGGAGAGCAGAACTCAGCTGAGTGCTATAAACCCTCGTATTGAGGGGAGTATAATCCGCTCATCCTAGGATCTACTCAGCGCTTGATTATTTGCACTGAGGAGGCTGTGCGCTAGGGAACCCTGATACAGGGGAGCACAAACCAGCCTAGGGCTGATCCTCAGGAGGAGGCCTCATGGAGGCCTACAACCCATGATCAGCTTAGGGAACTAAGCACTATTACACAGACAACCCTAGCAGGGAAGTACAAAGCTCAACCTAACAGGTAGACCATACTGTGGGCACAGAATGATGGAGGCCAAAAAGGGGCCTACAGCATGATAGTAGCTTTATATGGAGCATGACTCACATACGAAAAGCATTTTGTCATATTAGAAGGACATTCAGTGGTGGCCTGGGAGGGCCACCTTGAACACCTGTCTTGCTGGGAGCAGGACATATGACTTAGTAACAGTAGTTAAACTGTAAAATGCCCACATGACAATCCACCTAACACAATCCAACGAGCAGTGTACTCGGTAAAAGAACCTTTTTACTCTTTAAAGCAAGAGGAGTACAACGTATGCCAACACACACTAAGGAAGGCCTTTGACGTGCCTATAACCTCAGCAGACACGTGGCATCAGCTTGTGGCAGTGTTTAAAGCACCAGGAAGGATAAATAACTGAACCATAAGGAGGTTAAATTATCACCTGGGGCCCTGGCCAACCAGAAGTGCATTCAGTAGGATACTGATAGCTCTCTAGTAAGAGGATTACACTACAACATACGCTAGTATGTTCAAAAAAGGCGGCCCAGAGGGCCTAAAACCTTAAAGACATACAGCGTTAGTCTAGTGGCCATTAGGGTTCTAGGAGCAAAAATAGAACCAACCTAGATACTAGGTAGCTATTTAGCTCAACTAGAGTAGAAACCCAGACTCAAGGAGGCTGATGTAGTTAAAACCAAACCTCAGTAAGGTTTTACCACAAAAACTCACCCCTGAGAGGTCAGCTACTCAGAAGAGTACTCGGTAAAGCACCTTTTTACTCTCAAAGTGAGAGGAGTACATAACTGAACTCCAACATGCTACACGGGAGGCCCATAGGGCCTACCCTAGTAAGAACAGGTGCTAACCTGTGGCAGCATAAGTAAGCTCACATACAAATGTAGGGCAAAAGGCTAGAACTCAAAGCAAAACACAATGCTTTGAAATACATGCTATCCTAATAGGATAAATGTTCTCTCCAAACAGATTTGCAAATCTGTACTGAGCCCTAGAGGACGGAGGCTAAAAAGCTAGCGCCGTCAACTCAAACTTGAATGGAAATCAAGTGGCTCAGAGAAAAAACATTTTTCATAGCATGAAAAGTTGTAGAAAGTGGGGCCTAGCATACACTGCATAACTTATCTACGCAAAGATAAGGGCCTACCACCTGAGAAAAACAGCACCAGGGAGTCTAAAAACAGTCTACAACCTTAGCTGTTAACTCACCAATTGCACCTACATAAACAAGGGGACAATGGGCATACGGCCTAACAACTCCCTCGGGAGGAGGCCAGAACTAGGAACTATACCACCTGACAAGGGATAGTATACATAGGGTTAACATATAACACACCTAACCTAGCTCTAGCCTGGCCTCTAAGCTACGGGCCTTCTTACAGGGCCACAAGCCTAGTGAAGCCTGGGCTTCACTTCCAAATCTCATGGATAAGAGAAAGAAAGCGAAGCACACAAGCAAACAATGTCAGGCGGCCGATTAAGGCCGACCTAAACATACATATAACTGAAGTGACGAGTGCTAACTCAAACTACTCTAGCAAACAGCAGATGAGAAGCTACTCTAAACAACAGGTGGCTAAGAGGCGGCCATTTTGTGGCCTGCACAATATATCATTCTAGCCAACCTATCAAACTTCAGTTTGCCCAAAACCCCTTACTTTTTCCGATTACATACTCAGGAAAAAGTATACAGGAACACAAGGTCAACATATTTAGGAATATAGACCCAACTCACTTTCCTGCGGCTCGAAGATCAAAGACTCCTCCTCCCATTCTCTTTAACAAGGAAGGATGGAATCTAGGGTTCTTTAAAGCCTAAAAGAGCCTCTTACACTATCAAGCCAGAAGGCGGGCCTTAGAAAATTATTAACAGAGGCCCAGCCGCCAGCCCGACTGTTAAAGAAGCAGCTGAGTATGTAAACTGAAACCAAAGACCCAGGAGGCGGAGGAAGAAGGGGCGAGGGCAGATATAAAGTCGCCATCGCAACGAGAGGGAATCGATTACCGACGCTAATGGCGTATGTGATCGATCACCTCCTTTAAAACCTGCTTCTTCCTCCTTGAGTCCAGCCATCTCTGCGCCTTGCTCCGAAAGGAGGAGGCGCCCGAGCGGCCATACTGGACCTCTGGCCCTGTCTCAGAGCCTCAGCTCGAGATGGACCAGCCTCCTGATTAACTACATGCTCAGAAAAACTATACAGGAAAACAAGGTCATATTTTAAAACATAAAATATAGACCCAGCTTACCTTCCTGCGGCTCAAAGACCGAAGATTCCTAATACTCCTTTTTCTCCACATGAAAGGATAGAATCTAGGGTTCTTTTAAGCCTAAAAGATCTTCTCATTATCAAACCGAAAAAGCGGGCCGACAGAAATAATCACTATGGGCCCAGCCATCAGTCTGACCATAAGAAGTATCTGAGCATGATATATGTCTATAAAATACATATACATGCATATAAATAAACATATATATATATATATATATATAGGAGGTGGAAGAAGAAGAGAAGAGGGTAGATATAAATCGCCCTTTTGTAGCTGGGGGATCGATTACAACGCAGTGGTGTTTACAATCGATCACCCATCTCACTCTCGCTACTTTCCCCTCCCATCTGTCTGGGCTCAGATACAAATCTGAACGGCTAGGGGTTTTTCCATGCCCTCCCGATCTCAAACGTGGAGATCAGGACGGAATGGAAAGCTTATGGGAGCTGCAGTGTTCATGGACAGAAAGAAACCGCTCGTCGAGCCGTCCGCGTGTGGTCCCTTTCTTAACGCGTCCTCACAGCAGCCGCAGCCTGCCAGAAGTGCGTCCCAAAAAATATCAGCAGCTCCGCATACACAGCAGCCAGAGGAGCACTCGCTGCCGGACACGATGACGTCAAACACAGACGTCATTGTCATCCAACAACTCATCCTCGTCAGCCCCGGGGAAGCCGAGAGAGAATACAACTCTCTCAAACTTCCCAACGAGCTCACCTGCAAGCCCCATGATTGCAGCCGCCGTTTTGCCTCAGCACAAACGGGGCCAGAATCACCAGGCACAGATGCGGACACCTCTTCCCTCGAGAAGAGTGCCAAACGAGAACGGACCGTCCCGATAGGGAGACGCTCACAGTAAATAACAGAAAAACACACAGACAGCACCCTCAAGCACTGTCTATGCGCGTTCCTCTCCCAGACAGAAAACGCCCAGAAATGTGTATATCAAGTGTCAAAACCTGGGACACGGATGAACACACTCTCTTGAACGTTTGTAAGGCATATTATAGAATCCCTTACCGGAGTCGATATAATCGCGATCAGACAGAACAGACCCGAAACGAAAAGATACTGACTGTTTCTCCAGGCGCTCCTTTTATACTTCCGGGTCGCGCCATGTTACGTCATAGGCTGTCGCCGGCCAATAGGGATTGGAGCTGTTGGATAGTTGGCTTTCAGACACCGGGTCACGTGTGACGTTCCCCATAGCGTTTCAAACGCAGAGCGAGTTCCCTTTCGAAAGGGAACGAATTGACTGATGAAATGTGAAGACAAACACACGATTGCGATATTATGTGTTTTTAAAGCCATCTCAAGGTATTTTTTACAATAAAGTATATGAATAATGCAGTGCTAATTGACAACCTTTTTAATGTTTTTGAAAGCAGTCTGTTATGCTCGCCAAGGCTGCATTTATTTAATCAAAACATACAGTAAAAACGGTAATATTGCGAAATATTATTACAAATTAAAATAGCTGTTTTCTAGGCTACGTGAATATACTTAAAAATTTAATTTATTCCTGTGATGCAAAGCTGAGTTTTCAGCATCATTACTCCAGTCTTCAGTGTCACATGATCCTTAAGAAATCATTCTAATGCTGATTTTCTTGTGGAAACTATGATACATTTATTTTTTCTGGATTCTTTGATGAATAGAAAGTTCAATGTACAGCATTTATTTGTATTTATTGTCACTGTCACTTTGATAAATTTAATGCATGCTTAATGAATAAAAGTATAAATATCTCTCTTTTTTTTTAACCACAAATGTTTGAATGGTATCATGGTTTCCACAAAAATCTGAAGCAGCACAACTGTTTTCAACATTTATAATAATCAGAAATGTTTCTTGAGCAGCAAATCATCATAGAATGATTTCTGAAGGATCATGTGACACTGAAGACTGGAGCAATGATGCTGAAAATTCAGCTTTGATCACAGGAATAAATTACATTTTACAACATATTCACATAGAAAACATCTATTTTAAATTTGTAATAATATTTCACAATATTTCTGTTTTTACTGCATTTTTTGATTAAATAAATCCAGGCTTGGTGAGCAGAAGATACTTATTTCAGTTGTTACAATTACAATTGTAATTTTTCCAAACTTTTGATAGGTACTGTATTTTCTGCCTTATTCTGTGATCTTTTTTTTTTTTTTACATTGTATAAAATCCATGAAGACTAATGCACAAGTGTTTGTAGGACATAAACCAGCTCAAGCTCAAGCTCAAGACCTCGGCTACACCATCCACCTACCAGATACACTCAATAACTGGAAAACCCCTCTGTCGAAGACAAGTACGCCGGAGCGTCGGACCCATTCAACTTCAAGTGGGCATTCTTCATGTGGAAAGACTACATCTGCTGGTTCTGGAGGAGTCCACCGCTGACATGATCCTAGGGCGCCCGTGGTTAGAGCAGCACAACCTAGTCGTCTCTTGGAAGACCGGCGAAGTCCTGAAGTGGGGCGACACCTGTTTCCCGAACTGCTTCTCTGCATTGCCTGTACCATCCTCTCCACGCACCGAACATCTCTCTGTCTGCGCCACCTCCATCGAGAGTCCGGTAGAGAAACGTTCGGTGGACATCCCATCATGTTACGCCCCCTTCAGCGACGTCTTCTGCCTGAAGAGAGCCTCCAAGCTGCCTCCACACCGGCCATGGGACTGTGCCATCGATCTGCTTCCGGGTGAGTCAGTGCCCAGGGGAAAGATCTATCCCCTGTCAATCCCGGAGAAGAAGGCCATGGAGGATTACATCAAGGAGGCTCTGGCGCAAGGTTACATCCGCCCGTCTACTTCCCCTGCTGCTTCGAGTTTCTTCTTTGTGGCGAAAAAGGATGGAGGCTTGCGGCCATGTACTGATTACCGGGTACTCAACAATATCACCGTCAAGTTCAGATACCCCCTTCCTCTCGTCCCTGCTGCGCTAGATGTAGCGAAATTGTACAGGTATTTAATTAATTTATGGGTGAAATATATGAATATAATAAATCATAAAGCTTTATGATTAATTATAATACATATACCGACCCAAGAGGGAATTATACATATATTGTGAATTAATTACAACGAATTATAATCAATTACATATATGATTAGTTCTGGTTTAATAATTATTTAGAGAAACTATTAGTTTGTCCAGCAAACCGTTAGCTCCTCATAGACTATTATAAAAAGGAAGATTTTTCTCTGGCCACGAGAAAGACTTCCTATTCTAGCATCAATGCGTAAAGCAAGGATACTGGATCGAAACGTTAAAGTGACCTGGGTTTTGTTGAATGAGCAAAAAACAATCGAGCATGAATAATGTGTTTAATATATGAAAACTACTAATACAGAGGTTATGCGTCTAAATATATATATACAGAATATACACATATATACAAGAGCGGAAGTAAAGACAGGCAAAGAGAGAAGAGAGGTAATCAAAGATTGGCAAATTACAACAGTTAACCCTTTGAGAGCCAGCACAGAAATCAGTTTAAACGAATTTCAAAGAAATTGGTACTTGCATATAGGTTCAAGTCAGTGTGTAGTAGAGTTTCAGTGCGCGTGGCTTGGATCGATTGGTCCTTTCCGAGAGGGTTTCCTCCGGCGGGGTTTTCAAACGAGGTTTAACTGACGAGTAAAATAACAGAGAAGAGAGAAGAGAGAAGAGAGAGAGAGAGTCCAAGGAAATGGTCGTCCCGGAAGAAGCTGAGCGCGTGATGAGAGCGCTGTCGCCTGAGGTAGTTCAGGGGCAATCGTGAGACAATCGGGAGACAAAGGAAAAGTTGTGTGTTGGTGCTTTTATGGAAAACCAAGCTAACACACCTCCTTCTTTGAAAACAACCAATAGTCAGGGTGCAATGTTTGGCGGGCCAAGTTTTCCTTGTCTTGTCTCCTGGCTGGATTTGCATAATTTATGAGGTATCAGATAGGAGTGTATTTTCTTCACAGTATCATTAAAAATAGAACAGTGCATTTTGCAGTTATGTGACATACCTCAGTGAATGAGATGTGGAAAGAGCTTTAAAACGAGACCAAACTTGCCATAAGAAAAGCATATAAAAGAAGTTACTGTTTACAGTCAAATGTAATCGTTAGAAATGACACTAGTACCACTACAATCCTAGCTAAGCTTATACAGTTGGAATAACTATATGCAATTTGACAATACAACGGCGGTTACATTTATATATAATTATATCTTACATATACAGTCTTCAATGCATGTTTGTGTGCATGTTTGTGTCTGTGTGTGTGTGGTGTGTGTTGGAATGTGATCTGGCACTTAGTCCACATGAGGGGCCCTTTGATGTCCCAAGAGCTAGGAAATGGGGTTCTCTGTTTAACCTCAGAGGGTCCATGAAAGTGCCAAAGTGCTCGTCTTTCTCAGACCAGCCGGGGCCGATGTGAGATTTACAAACACAGTTCAGCAGGCTAAAAGCATTCTGAAAATTCCAAAGTTGGTTGGCTAAACATCTCCGTGGTGCCACTGTCTTCACCAAGTTGGACCTCCGCAGCGCGTACAACCTCATCCGGATACGTGAGGGGGACAAGTGGAAGACCGCCTTCGTGACTCCTACTGGACACTATGAATATCTTGTGATGCCATATGGCCTGGTCAACGCCCCCTCCGTATTCCAGGACTTCATACATGAGGTGCTCCGGGAGTTTCTCCACAAGTTCGTCTTGGTCTATATCGATGACATCCTGATATACTCCCGGAGCCAGGCCGAACATCGCCACCACGTTGCGGAGGTCCTGAAACGCCTGAGGGAGTTCCAACTATTCCTGAAAGCAGAGAAATGCTCCTTCCATCAGCCCTCATTGCAGTTCCTTGGATACAACATCGACAGCAGTGGCATCCGGATGGACGAGAGGAAGGTGGATACCATCAGGAACTGGCCAACACCCTCTACAGTCAAAGAACTCCAACGCTTCCTTGGTTTTGCCAACTTCTATCGTCGTTTTATACAGGTGTAGCGAATAAACTCAAAGGGGAAATATTAATAATTATTCATAACTCATTATGATTATTAATTATGATTAATTATGAATATTGTAAATCAGTTAATCAGATTAACTGGATGTAGCTACATTAAGATTAATATTACAATCAATTAACCTGTTCGTCCAGTGAACACTCAGTGTTGATTATTTATTAATCCTAAGAAATGTTCATTTCCAGGTTATGGAAAAACAACATTCGTATTGTACAGTACTACTCAGAGCATGTAATCAGGATCTAAATCACTTAAGAGGCAATTTATTAGCAGACGGAGTCAGAACCAAACATGTATTGTGCACAATCCTTATTAACTAACTCACAAACACATAACTAAACTAACAAACACATAACATACACGCAGGTCACACACATACGTAGGTAAGAATGAGCAATGATAGAGTTGAACCAGGAATGGAGTTATAGGAAAAAGTCAAAGACAATCTGGAAAAGAATCATCAGTTTCCTCAGCAATAAAACACCTTTGCTGACAAAGGTAAGTTTTACAAATCAATACTAAATCGCTGTTTAGTGTTAAAATGTACGATACTTGCAAGATGCCTTTAGGCTGAGGAGCATCGGATCTGCAGGCTGGGTTGTAATCTTGATGGTTTGGTCCGAAGTTGTTGCCAGTATATTCTGCGTTAGATGAAGTACTATGAAACAACTTATGGATGAGCACATGGCTGGGTTGTAGGCCGTGGCCTGCAGGCCTGCAGCAAGAAGGGGGTCTCTTCAGTCGTCCAAGAAGCAAGGAAAGAGAGGGAGTGGCATTGTTCACTGGCTTTTAAACTCTGGTCATAGTCACACCTCTTAGTTGTTGACCGGACCAATGAAGATGTTGTATTTCCAGGCGACAACACCCCCCCCTGTCAGGGCTTTTACGACCGAGCCAGATCAACTGGCTGAGTTTTGAAGAAGAACTATTAAAGATTCTTGTAATACTGATGTGTTGCACAGGTATGGACATACCGCATACACAAGCATTTAAATCTTCTCAATACGAACCCATAGACACTAAACATGGCATAATTGAAGTTACCTTAAATGTATCATAAAACATGTGAATACAATGAGTGCAATACAACAACAGTAATAATGGATACCATTTCCTGGGGATGTGCATGTTCATTTATAGAACAGTCTGTCTATACATTAATGCAGGAGAGTCTGTGTTATGTGGGGATAATGCAGGAAAGATGCACGTTTCCTGTGTCCCTTCTCTGCTCTCAATGTGGCAACCACATTCTTTAGCGCAATAAAACTTGTAACTAAGAACTTCTCGGGGGATGGGGGACAGACCCCAGAGTGAGCTTTAACCAATTATTGGTTAACTATAACAAATAATTGTGTCTGATTTGTCTCAGTCTTTACACAGGATTACAGCACCATCTCCAGCCCACTAACAAGCCTCCTCTGTAATAAGCCCAAGTCTCTGTCCTGGACACCAGTTGCCACCAACGCATTTAACATCTTGAAGGAAGCTTTCACCACCGCTCCTCTCCTCGTCCATCCAGATCCCGAAAAGCCCTTCGTAGTGGAGGTAGACGCCTCTACCACCGGAGTAGGAGCGGTTCTGTCTCAGCAGCAGGGGAACCCAAGTAGACTCCATCCATGTGCCTTCTCCCGCAAGCTCAACCCGGCAGAGGTCAATTACGACATCGGCAACAGGGAACTCCTTGCCATCAAGCTGGCCCTGGAAGAGTGGAGGCATTGGTTGGATGGTGCTAAACATCCCTTCCTGGTACTCACCGATCATAAGAATTTGGAGTATCTGAGAGTAGCAAAAAGACTGAATCCAAGACAAGCTCGCTGGGCGTTATTCTTCACCCGCTTTAACTTCACTATCTCCTATCGTCCAGGGTCCAGGGACATCAAGGCTGACGCTTTGTCACGTCTGCATACTCCTGAAGAAAATCCTGAAGAACCTGAAACTATCCTTCCTGAAAAACTCATCGTCAGCCCCATAACCTGGTCTGAGGAAACCATGCCCTCCTCCAATGCCTCCGCCAACACTCCGCCGGGTTGCCCGCCAGGCTTGCAGTATATCACCAGGACACGGCGCACTCCACTCATCCACACTGCCCACACGTCACTAGGCACTGGCCACCCGGGGGTCAATGTAACCCTCTCGCTGCTGAAGGAGCGCTTCTGGTGGCCGAATATGGCATCTGACGTCAGAAGGTACGTGCAGGGATGCAAGGAATGCGCCATCTCGAAGAGCCCACGCCATCTTCCCTCCGGCAAACTCCATCCTCTGCCCGTTCCCAACAGACCCTGGTCACACCTAGGAGTAGATTTCGTAACTGATCTACCGGCTTCCAATAACTGTACCTGTATTCTGGTAATTGTTGACAGATTCTCTAAATCCTGTTGTTTGATTCCATTAAAGGGACTGCCTACTGCCATGGAAACTGCTGAACTTATGTTTAACCACGTCTTCAGATACTACGGAATCCCCGAGGACATAGTATTGGATAGAGGACCTCAGTTCATCTCCCGGGTATGGAGAGCATTCTTCTCACTCCTAGTTGTGACTGTCAGCCTATCTTCTGGATACCATCCGCAGTCGAACAGGCAGACGGAGAGGAAGATTCAAGAGATCGGTTGCTTCCTCCGTACCTTCTGTCACGGCCACCAGGACTCTTGGAACCAGTACCTGGGTTGGGCCGAGTACGCGCCGAATTCCCTACGACAACCTTCCACTGGACTCACTCCCTTCCAGTGCTTACTCGGTTACAAACCCCCATTGTTCCCCTGGTCAGGGGAACCATCGGACGTACCATCTGTCGACTACTGGTTCCAAGAGAGCGAGAGGGTCTGGGACTCTGCACACCACCAGCTTCAACGGGCCTTGCGCAGACGCAGGATGACAGCCGACCTTCACCGCTCCAACGCACCAGCATACCAACCAGGACAGAAGGTCTGACTGTCAACCAGGGACATCAGACTGTGTCTGCCCTGCCGAAAGCTGAGTCCCAGGTTCATTGGCCCATTCACCATCACCAAGCACATCAACCCGGTCACGTATCAACTTCAATTACCTCCACAGTACCGCATTCATCCCACATTCCATGTGTCACTTTTAAAGCCTCACCACCCTTCTGTCCCTGTCTCCACAGAGCCTGGCGCAGCAGCAGCTGAACCCCCCTCTTCCTCTCATCATGGACGACGGAGCAGCCTACGAGGTTCGTGAGATCTTGGACTCCCGGCGCCGTGGTGGTCAGCTGGAATATCTTGTGGACTGGGAAGGCTATGGACCCGAGGAGCGCTCATGGGTTCCCAGAAATGACATACTTGACCCCAACCTGCTGGACACCTTCCACGCAACTTACCCCAACAGACCTGCCCCACGTAGAAGAGGACGACCACCACGACGTCGGGGTCCTCGGCCCTCAGGAGTGGGCCGTGGAGGGGGGGGGGGTACTGTCACAGACACGCCAGGCTCCAACACTGTCCAATCACAGCGCACTCCCTTACCCGAATACTGATCACACGCACCTGTACTCAATCAGCACGCTCATCAGTCACCACATAAAAGACACTCACACACCTTCAGTCACTGTCCGGTCTCGTTCCCATCAAGACTTACCTTCATGCTTACCTCAAGGACTCCAGTCGATCTACTTACCTGTCTCCAGCGTCTCCAAGTCTCCTCCTGTGTCTCCAGTCTGTGTGAGTTGTCCATCGTCTTCGTTGCTTCATCTCTCCACCATCGCCCAGGATCTCCACCACTACAAGCACAAAGGACAGTATCACTCATCTAACACTCTCCATTCATTCCAAGATCATGTTTACTCACCTGCACTTCTGTTATCTCTGCTGTGTGTCAAATAAACAACCACTAACTGTATTCTTCAGTCTCTGACCCTTCTGTATTGTAACACGGATACTGTACTTTACATAAAATATTCTTGGCTTTACACATAAAACAACACGTAATGCAGTGGTACAGAAGAAGTGCAAAAGAGACATTGAGGTCAAAACATTGCAAACAGGGACAGTGCAAGATGAAAGAAAAACTAAAGTGTCCACTGCACATACAGGGAGAAATAACTGTAGCCATAGCTAGACATAACTGTAGTAGCTGGAAAATGTACGGTGAAAACACTGCTCTGTCGCCAGTAGTCCCTGATGGAGCTCACCTTCATTGCCAAGTAAAACAGCAGCCCAATGTAGCAGTACATCTCACTGATGTTTATACCTGTCCATTTATATTAGCGGCCCTTTGCAATTGCTTTGGCAGCCTGAGCATTGGTCTTATGGCACAGACTTGACACCACACTCTCTGAAAACAGACTCATAGGAGAATGTGAGTCAACAGAGCTCAGTTGTGGTCCAGTTTCCTGTGCGGGCAGGAATCGCAGAGTCTGTGTTTTCCATGACAGAGTGGACTGCCCAAAGCTTGTCTGCTTGTTTGCCTTGGCTCTCTTTGGAACAGGTATCTGGTCACTGTCATTCTCACATCTGTACAGAAAAAAAAAAAAATAAAATAAAATAAAAAATAAGACAGGGTTCCCACAGGTCCTTGAAATCCTTGAAAGTTTGTGAATATGACTTTTTTTTTTTTTTTTTTTCTCAAGGCCCTGGAAAGTTTTTGAAAACAAACATGCATAGATACAGACCCTTGAAAGTGCTTGAATTTATTTTGTGCAAGAAGTTTTCTGGAAAAAATTCCATATTATCCCCTCCTGTCTGCTAATGTGTTATTTCGCCAACACTTCCTGGCCTATGCATAGCTTGCTTGATTTATACGCTGGTACGTGCATTTACGCATTATGTTACATGGCTCCATACTGCACCTAAAACGGTCGCATTTGCAACTAAAAATATTAATTTGCGAGTGATATTTTTGCTGAATTCACACGTTATTGCTGTAAAATTGGCATGTTATTTGCATGTTCTGTGACCAGTAGCCTATCACATCATTTGTTGTGTTGACATAATTAAATGAGATGCTGCGTGTTAAAGTTTCAACTGAGTTAGAGCGCCAAAATATGAACGGGTAGGGAAAAATATCACACACCAAACCGACGGCAAAGAACTAACACTGATGAAAGCTGACTGTGTTGTCGCCTCATGTCACCTGCATCGGTGCGAAAAAGCTGCATTTGAACACACCGTTCTGCTCCTGTGTAAAGGAGTCAACTGCCCATTTCTTCATTTAATTCGTCTATATTCGTCATTCAAAAGGGAAAATTGCCTCTGCAGATTGCAGATACACACACAATGCAGCGCGTGCTTACCATTTTGAATATCAATCATGCTGATCACTTTCATTATTCCACTCCGCTATGCTCATCAGATAAATTTAAGGTCATAAAAAGTCTTCAGTACTTTAAATGGTATAACAAGAGTATTAATGATCATTTTTATGCGTCTTATATTTTGTGGATGGAAAAACAAATCGCGATACTCCCTAACCCTCTACTGCACACATGTTGATGGCACATGAAAAAAAAAAAAAAAATATTCCACATCATTTTTTGGTTCATTTGGGAACATTTTATTGATAAAACAATTTTTTGACTCCCCACCCTTCCCCCACCCCAAAATATATTTTTGTTGCCTCAGGGCAACGTTGTGCAACAATGGTACAGAATCATAGAGAAAATTATCATCAAAATCACAATTTTTTTCTAAAAAATGTCAAGAAACCATTAAATAAAAAGGGAAAAACTCTTGAAAGACATTGATATACTGAATTTGATACATGCATAGGTCTGTATCATGTAGTGTGTCATGCCATATAATGCACTTCATGTAATAAGATTTCACTCCGTACGGAACTTCAAAAAGCAGTTCTTCTCTGCTGTGAAATAGAGGTGTATGTTACAATTTTTGCACATCACTTTGGGTGTTCCTGCACACCCAGGAACCCTGCATCTTCCCTTCTTATAACACATTATGGCCAATGTGAGGTATTGTCCAAAACATCCTCAAAAAGTACCCCTTATCGCACAACGTTGCCCTGAGGCAACGAAAAGAAAAACTGAATTTCAGAACATGCAAAATAAAAAAAAAATTCATAAAACCTGAAAAAAGTCTTCTCTACACCTTCATACACACACACACATATTTTTTTTATGTACACTTCATGTCATTTTAAATAAGATTATTAAAGCAAATAATCTTTCCTTCTTCTCACACCATGTGCTCCTGTGACCATGTGTCAGAACAGGATGTCCCACCTTTAAATGGTGCTTGATAGTGATTCCCACACCTTACTGGACTGTTCTTTGGTACTTTCTCGACATTTCTAATTGGTTGTAATCATTTAAAGAAAAATTTACTAAACATAGGGCTTAAGAAAACTTTCCATTGCCTGAGGGCAACGCTGTGCTGTAGAGGGCTAATGTGATTATTAACTTTATTAACTTCAATTTCATTAAATAAATGTGAACGCTGCATGTTAAAGTCAAAAGATGGCGCTGTTGCGCATTCTTCAGGCTCACACCAGAGCTTCAGAGCAGCTCGCAATCAATGATTAGCGCACATTTGTCAACCAATTGCTTATGAACTAATGCTGATCAATTATGACAAAGTTTATTTAATATTATTTATATTGTAATGTGTTGTAAACGGTTGTAACAACGTGTTTTTTTATCTTCCTCATCTGAACTTGAATGAGCAGCAAAAGTAAAGCACACACATTTTTAAAATAAGTTCCGCTGCATTTTGGCCTGTTCATTAATCAGTCAAGTTAGCATGTAATGTATATCAATTTCCCATTCAGTTGGTCACGTTCGACGTACGTATATTGTATCATATTGTAGGCTTTCTCCACGTCAAAAAATACAACTACTAAAACTTCCTTATTAACTTAAGCCTTCCTTATGTCAGACACTAGACATAAAACTGCATCCATAGTGTTCCGACCTTTCCAAAACCCACTCTGGAAAGGAGAAAAATATCCTTTGCTTTCCAACACATGATTTAATCTAAAAATAACCATTCTCTCCATAATTTTTCAAAGATTAGATGTTAAGGCAATAGGCCTATAACTAGACGCTATTGAATGATCCTTCCCTGGTTTTGCAATAGGAATAATTATCGGTATAATCCCTTTTTCCCAGATTTTATTAAAAAGATGTAACAATATGTATAGTGATGTATCTGAAAGGTGCTTTACCATTTCATAGCACACATCGTCCTTCCCTGGAGAAGTTTGCTTAGCTCCAATAATTGCCCTTTTTAGCTCATCTAAGGAAAACTCATGGTCTAATGTACTTCCTGATGGTCCCCTATGAGATATGTCTGGATTGTCTCTTAAACAACTCTCTCTACATCATTACTATGCACTTTAACAAAAGCTTTGGCTAAAACTTCAGCTTTTTCAATATCCAACACAGCTGGTTTTATTTTCATTTACGAAAACCGGAATGCTATTATTCCTTTGTATCCTATTCATCTTATTAATCATACCCCACACTGAACTGATTTCAGTTTCCTCCCCTATACTCTCACAATATTGTCTCCAATAACTTCTTTTTGCATCTTTAATTACTTTCCTAACAATAGCTTGTTTCCTCTTGTACTCAATAAAATCATTAAAAACATTTTTCCTAACATTTTTCAGTGCTTTATTATGAAGTATTATTGCTTTACTACATTCGTTAGTCCACCAAGGTACTGCCTTCTTCCTGCTACTTATTTTACATTTACCAATTACTTCCACTGCTGCTTTACAAAGACTATTATTTATTATATTGTTTAGTTCTTCAACCTCCTCTACAGATTCTTCTATTTCTCTCATCAAAATCTCACTATGCTCCTTAAATTTATCTCAGTCAGCTGACTTAAATTTCCATCTAGGCATTCTTTCCTCTACATTCACTTCCAAATCAATTCCTATTTTGCTATTGGAAAATGGAAAATGGTCACTACCTATTCAATTTTGATCCAATATATCCCACACACACCGCCTTGCCAGATTTCCAGTAACAATAGTTAAATCTAAGGCAGAAAACTTCCCTTTTGCGAAATCAATTATTGTTGCTCTTCCATCATTTACACAAACTAAATCATATCCATCTAGCATATCTTCTATGACATTTCCATTAAAATCTTTTTTTTTTTTCACTTCCACATAATATACTATGCCCATTAAAATCTCCAGACCAAACCAGATTGTTGATTCACTCCCCTAATTTCTTCTGGAATGTCTCTACTTAACCTTTTACATGGGTTATAGTAATTAATTATTCTTAATTTCTGATCCCCAACCCACACCTCTATTTCTACTACTTCTAATTCATTGCTTACTTTAACTGTTCTAAATTTTATTCCTTCCATTACAAATGTAGCCATTCCCCTTCCTACTCCAGAATCTCTATCCCTATAGACATTATTACCCTGTAATTTAAAATCCAAATGAGGCTTAAAGGTCCCATGACATGCTGCTTTTTGGATGCTTTTATATAGGCCTAAGTGGTCCCTAGTACTGTATCTGAAGTCTCTTTCCCGAAATTCAGCCTTGGTGCAGAATTTCAGCCACTATGAGCCAGTCCCACAATGAGCTTTACTTAGGACGTACCATTTCTGTGTCTGTAGCTTTAAATGCTAATGAGGAGGAGAGAGGCGGGGCAAGGTGGAGGGTGGGTGTGTGGCCTTAACCATCTTGCGGCCACGGTACCATGCGCTAATGTTGACAGTGGATGTATCGCAATAGCTCGTAGACGCAGTTGTTCAAGCTTTTCAGTTTGACCCAGAATCTGATCCGGATGGAGAAGCACCAGATGAAGAAGTTGCAACTCAGCGGCTACAGCAGGACGTCTCCGAATGGTTAGTTTAAAATATTGTGTCTGGATACAGTACTTTAGTTGGTTTGTTTATGTATGCTGTTACAGTTATTATCATGTAGCTAATGCTAGCCTACGTTGTTGGCTTTTCATGTTGCTCTGATTTGCTATCATATATATATATATATATAAATTATCAGCTACAGACACTACCCAGCGCCACTATATTAGTCAGACCTCTGCCATTATTACATCTTCATAGGCTCTGATGAAGGAACTAAAAAAATACTTTGGGGTTTATTTGTACATCCAAACACTGAGCAACTGCCATGCTTCGCTCATTTGCAAGCCATGATGTCTCTCGAGGAAAAAAAAGATATTGCGCTCGCCTCGCACGGTAGTAGCTCATTTTCTCATTGGTGGGCAAAGCAGAGAAAGGGGAGGTAACCTTTTCCCATATGACGACATATAGGGAAGATTCCAGATTGGGCCATCTGAGCTTTCATTTTCTCAAAGGCGAAGCAGGATACCCAGGGCTCGGTTTACACCAAACGCCTTTTCTAGCCACTGGGGGACCATAGGCAGGCTAGGGGAACTCATATTAATGTTAAAAAACCTCATAAAGTGAAATTTTCATGCCATGGGACCTTTAAGCCAAGTTTCCTGAAAACAAATTACTCCTCTGCTAGATTCTATTTCGGTAACTGGAAAACTCAGTTCCATTCTATTGTCACTCTTAGGTTTTGACATCTGAACCTTTTTGAGAGCCTCTGCATAAGTCAGACCTTCTGATGCTCTCACACTCTGAACTTTAACAGCTTCTTTCCTGTACTGGCATCCCCCATAGTCTGCACTGTGCTCCCCACCACAATTACAAAACTTTGGCTTTACATCTTGTTCACATTTACCGTACTCATGATTTCCTCCACATCTTTATTTCCCCCTACATACCACAGCAACATGTCCATACTTCTGACATTTATAGCACCTTAGTGGTGGAGGTACATATGGTCTCACTGCATAGCTTGGAAATCCGATATATACTCTTTCGGGAAGTTTATCTTCCTCAAAATGTAGCATAACCGAAAGGCTATCAACCTTTTCTTTGTCCCTAACATACCTCAACCGTCTCGCCTCTTTCACCACAGCTCCTGTTATACCTTTTTGGATTTTTTCAACCGAGATCTCAGTCGGTACACCAGATATTACTCCTCTAACCCACTGCTTCCTTTCTAACACTGAACATGTAACCTTCTGACCAAGCAATGTTTTTAGTCCGAGTGCTGCCTTTTGTTGACTACTATCCTTACATATTATAAGTAGTTTTTCATCTCTCAAATTTTTTGCACATTCAATTTTTCCAATCGATTCCATAATACACTGTAAAGCGAACAGTTGGATCAACTTAAAAAAAAAATACTTCAACTGGTAACACCTAAAAAAATTAAGTTGTCAACTTAATTTATTACTTATCCTCCCGGTTTCACAGACAAGGCTTAAGTTAGTCCTAGACTAAAATGCATGTTTGAGCTGGTGTAACTGAAAGTAACTTGTACTGACGGATCTTAAAATATGTCAGTGCCATTGTTTTGTCTCAAGATGCACACCAGTAATGTTTTTTTTCTAGTGTACGTTTATAAAAGATCTTAAATGCCTTAATTGAAACAAGGCTTAATTCTGGCTTAGGCTAAGCCCTGTCTGTGAAACCGGGCCACCATCAACTTAATTTCACTAGGTCAATCACACTTATATTATTTGAGTTTGTTCAATCCTATTATTTACATCGGTCTAACTTAATTTTACTACATTCCAACTTAAATGTGTTAATTTTACTCAAATATTTTTTAAAAAATTGCCTGCAAGTAAAAACCTCAATTTTAAACATAAAATTGCTTAAAAGTACTATTTTTTCATTAGTTGAAGTATTTTTTTTTTTTGTCCTGAAAATGCAGTGAATTATCACAAGACTCAAATTGCTTTAGAAATGTTTATTAACATACATTCAGTTTATACACTGACAGTATTTTCCTCACTCCAAATATGTAACTTTGAGAAATCATTTGCAAGTTTCTAATGTAATTACATTTACTTAAACTTAAAAAGATCTATTCCATTAACATACAAACTGCTTATTTGTAAAGTACTTTGTACTGGACTGAACACTTTATGCCCGAAACTATTATACTATTATATATAGGGACAGAAAGCTCTCAGATTTTGTGCTTGTGCTGAACGCGTCTTTCCGTGCTCACGGGCAAAGGGGTATCTTTGAAAGGCCCGCGCGCTCAATGTCAAAGGAGCGGGACGGAGCGGAATGCGGGAAATGAAGTATACCGGGGCCTTCACCGCTCCAAATTGTAGTGGACTGGAGCTGACGGCTCTCTCTCTCTCTCTCTCTCTATATATATATATATATATGTATGTGGGCAACATTATTTTTCCGGATGTGAGCCGTCAGCTCCAGTCCACTACAATTTGGAGCGAAGGCCCTGGTGTACTTTATTTCCCGCGTTCCGCTCCGTCTCGCGTGCGAGCCTTTCAAAGAAACTCCTTTGACACTGAGCGCGCGGGCCTTTCAAAGATACTCCTTTGCCCGTGAGCACGGAAAGACGCGTTCGCCGCATGCACACGTGCACCGTCTGTGGTCATAAACATTCAGCTACACGCGGCCACTGTTCAGAGAGTCAAAGCTAGTCTACTGCATAATTAATAAGGAATTACTGAAGAACTAATAGGTACTTCTTCATTAACACTTAAGTAACTACTGTTAACTACTAATGAAGATGTGTTAACTAATCAGTATGTAATAGAATTTTATGATTTTGTTAAGTAACAGTTAGCTAATCAATAACTAATGAATTCTGTCATACCTCCTGAAGAACTACTATTAATTATCTACTAATTAAGGTTCAAGAAAAATAACTATGAAGTAATGACTAATGAACAGAAAATGATTCATTTTCAAAATTACTTGAATAAAATTACAACTACTTTGTACTACTTTGTTACAGTCCATCACTTATTATTACTATGGAAATTAAATATGCATTTATATGCTGCACTCCCCAAAAGACTCATTACAATAAATTGTTCAGAAGTTTTTGCCTGTATGGTAAATAATGTTCCGTAAGAAATCAGCTTCGGAAAGGAACCCCACCCCTACTGCCTTGCCATAACTATCTAACTTACCACAGATATAAAATGTTTTATTTATTTATTTACCCAAACGCTGGGATGAGGCTGTTGAGTCATTTTTGGGTTATTTTTTTCAGTGTTGGATACAGGTTCCCTGTATTTTCACTTTAGATACTGTTTCAGGTTCTAAGTAATTACTGCAGAATTATCTAATAATAATTTATTAATTACTAATGGGTTCCTTAAATCTTCACTTTAGAATACTGTTTCAGGTTCTAAGTAGGCTAGTTCTTGCAGAATTATCTAATAATTCTTTATTAATTACTAATGGGTTCCCTGTATTTTCACTTTCCCTCAGTCATTGCCTTACAAACTGGAATTTACTCAATGGTAATGTGATATGCTGAGGAAAACAGACACACTTACAGTACTGTATATGAAATATAAAAAACTAATCTGAGGTAAGTTGGCTATGGCAAGGCATTTAGAGTGGGGGTTGGGTTCCTTTCCGAAGCTGATTTCTTACAGAACACACTCACAAAACAATTATTTACCACACAGGCAAAAACCTTTATAAAATGTATTGTATTTATTAATATTGCATCTTCATAATACTACTACTGATAACATTAGTAAATAAGAAAGGGTCACAACTCAATGTAATTGTGTTTGTTCATTAGTAGTTACTTTATAGTTATTTTTCTTGAACATTAATCAGTAGATAACTAATAGCAGTTCTTCATTAGGTATGACAGAATTCATTAGTTATTGATTAGCTAACTGTTACTTAACAAAATCGTAAAATTCTATTACATAATGATTAGTTAACACATCTTCCTTAGTAAGTAGTTAACACTAGTGACTTAAGTGTTAATGAAGAATTACTTATTAGTTCTTCAGTAATTCCTTATTAGTTATGCAGTAAGTAAGAAACAGTATTCTAAACCTTTTTTCTTGTTCAAGTTAAGCATAAAAGGCAGTGCTAAATCTTTTGTCCAGTGCAGATGTTAAATTTAGGTAGGAATATGGTGGGTAATTTAACACATTATTGCAGGAACCATTTAAGTTTAAGTTTAAGTTTCCTTTTGTTTAGACAGAAAGCAGCTTCTGTAATACATCTGAGCAGGACTTTATTCCTCAGAAAGTGGGAAAGTAAAATGGCTTCCTCTCTAGACATCAGTATGGCTGAAATAACATGCTAATGTTTATTGTTGTAATTAAGACCCCATCAATTAAATTATTGAGAATTTGACCTTTAAGCCTTAATGTTGTAAAATTTAAGACTAAAAAACTGCAAGAAAACAGACAATGCTTCAGCAAAGGTGTTTAACAATTTAATAAACATTGAATGTGTTTCACTGACTATATATAGTCAGGATTTCAGGTTAGTATTTTTATTTTGCCTTAATACTTTAATACAATGAAAATATATATGATACTATATTATTGATATAATAAACTTGCCTGCCAATATTGTTAACATGGTTACACGTAGGCTATGTAGTTGTGGAATTTTCCCAGTCAGACTTGACTCGTTTGTCGGTGTTTGTTGGGGCAGTGTGAACATGACAGTTTTTTTTCTCATGGAATTCTAAATCCAACGGCCAACTTGTTCGTTGGTGTTTGTCAGTGCGGTGTGAATTGGCCTTTATACCGACTTGAAGCAGAGCAAAATGGCACACAGCACAGCAGTGCTCCGTAGATCCACTCTCAGTTCTTTGAAACTTAGATGAGTCACGCACATTATATCTCTTTTTCCATACAACAACAGCACTCAATCTTGCTTGTTTACTATAGCGGATGAAGACAGGAAGGAAACCGGAAACCGGTATGCCGACTTCTGGCGCCAGCGGAAGTTCATCACTACGCTTGTGAATAACCCAAATCCAAGGGGATGATTTGTCTGCTAGAAATTCAAGTAGTAATGATATGTAAAGAGGTATTTCTATTGTTAGGATGTGCTTGACAGAACATTGTATTGCCTGTTATCAATATTTCATCTGCTTCATGTGCAGTAAAGTTTCAAAAACAAAGGATGTCCCAATCATGTTTTTTTTTTTTTTTTTCCCCTCTTTCTTTCTTTTTTCTCCAGATCCAATCCGAGTCAATTAATATTAAATAGTTTAGTTTATTGTTAACAGGGACAATGCACATTAATAAACATTACTGTAAATGTGCCAGAATTAGCGCAAAGTAGACCCTTGACAGAATGTTAAAAAGTCACCCTAAAACAAAGACAGAGCATCATTACACACATACACATCATTTAAAAAAAAAAAAAAAAAAATACAAAAGCACAGTAAAAAGCGCTACTAAAAATACAAAATATAAGTAAGATTATCTAGACAAAAATAAAACCCCAAAGTTTGTTATTAGGTCACACAGGTTCGATTCTCTTACAAAGAAATGTAGGCAGGAAACGTGGGCATCATATAAAAGTACAAAATTCACAACTTGAATTCAAGATTAAAAAAAAAAAAAAAATTATACACAAAAATTACATAAGACAAAAACTGCACACAAAAATCAAACTCAAAGTATACCAAATTACAAAAACAAACTTAACAAAAAGAAAATACCCTCACTGTTAAAAGGTCCAGTGACAAACAATTATACAAATAACAAAAAGAAACAACCAGAAGAAAAGACATTGAACAAAACCAATTTAACACAACTTCCAGATAGACAAAACAAAATATATAATTAATTACAGGGCTGAGGTTACCCACCGGAGTGATCACCAGCGCTAGTTATCCAAAAGCACACTTCCACACACCCAACCGTGAACTCAGATCACACACTCATACACTTCAAAAGTGTCACACGGCAAACGTTGAAGCAGCACCACCACCACAAAAGATCTTTCACCCGTGGGACTCCAGCTCCTGAAAGAAATCAAAAACAAAATAAGTAAATCTCATAAACAGAAATAAATAAAAATCAGTCAAAGGGAGTCACAATTCTACCGTAAAATGATGGGTAACAGTCACCACAGTACAGCACAATTAACAATATACAAATATTCAAAAGAAAAAAAAAATAAACAACGAAAGAGCTTGGTTCAGACCACGGGGGAAACAGGACTCGTAAGGAGCGGCCACGTCGTCCTTAGGCCAGCTCCAATAACTGAACGATCCTCCACCCCAAAGTAAACCAGTAAAGGTAAATTAGAACAACCACAAAAACCAGACAGCAGCAGCAGAAGTCCCCTTAATAGTTGTAATCTGATAGTGTTCGTGCGGCGTGCAGCGGAAAAATGATCGAGCTGTAATAATAATCGCCCAGGACGAAAGGGAGAATCCTGTGGCAAATATGAATAATACAAACACATGTAGGGTTACTACTAATTACGCATCACCCGCTGGAATTCCCCCCTAGCAAACCCAAACAAGACTTACCAAATGAGTATAGATGAGTTTTACAATCAGTTCACTGCTCAGGATACGCAGCCTTCAAATAACCCGCTGTTAAATTGAAGTACAGGGACTGCACATTACTCACACCACCTGCCCCTCAGTGAAGCTAGGCATTGTTTGCAATAAAACAACTTCATACCTGAAAGGAGGGCAGTAATCAAATCCACTACAGCATCCAATGGAAACACATACACACCGATGAAAAAGACAGGCTGGGGTACAACAAACGAGCCATTAGTGCCACGAGCAGTAATAAAAACATTAGCAAAACGTTACATGCTATCAGCGCATACCTGAAACCACCGTAACAGAAAAAGGAGAGGATCCGGACGTGACGCATCCCTGGCTGAACCTAACCAGCCCTGAAATAGTGAACACTCGCTGCTGATTGGTGATCACGAGTGTCAATCACCACCCTTACCTCATTCATACGGTCACACTGAGTTGTCAGTAACCATTTTTCGAGATGAAACTGAAAAGAACCAAAAGTATGTAATCTTCTAATTGTTGATGGGATGGAGTTCCATTCCCTTGGAGCTCTGACTAAAAATACAGACTGACTGAATTTACATCGTTTGAGAGGTATAATACAGTCCCCTCTTTCCCCACCCCTTGTCGATCGGTGAGCAGTTGTTCTAATATTCACAAACTGTTTAAGTGGTGAAGTCAGGCTGTGTATAGTCTTAAACAATAGACAAATATGAACATATTTAATCAAGTTATCCCAACTTAGCAAATTGTATTTTTTTAATATTGAACAATGATGAAACTGAACCGATTTCTGATCAAGAGTTTTTAGTGATTGTTTATACAAAGACTCCAGTGGTTTCGAAGTAGTTATACTAACTTGCGACCAAGTAGTAAAACGTCTCGGTTAGAAAGGTAACCCTCGTTCCCTGAAGGAGGGAACGGAGACGTACGTCGGACAGACCGACGAATAGGAATCTCGCTAGAGAGGCCAATCTACTTCGAGTGTAACTACAACGAGCCAATGCACATTGGCATGCAATCATATGCATCAGCTGCTCGCCTCGCAGCGCGGGTATATAATGAGCAGCAGGTGCGTTGCATCTTCAGGTTTTCGCTGAGGAGCCGAACCAGTTAGGCGGCAGCATCAGCGGGGTACAACGACTGTGGCGACGGGACGTACGTCTCCGTTCCCTCCTTCAGGGAACGAGGGTTACCTTTCTAACCGAGACGTTCCCATTCAGTCGGTCACGTTCGACGTACGTCGGACAGACCGACGAATAGGAATCCCTACCAAAGCGCCACAGGAGCTGCCCCCTTCCAGCGCTCTGTTGTAAGCCACCTGAACCCCCTTGCCTAAGGACGGTGGGACAGGGCTAACACAGAGAGTGTCGATCACTGCTGTTCCCAAAAACCCATTCAGTGAGAGTATTGGATAACGCTGGGAAAGCGTACCCTTTCGCTGGGAAAGGAACGCTGCGGAACCACATCCTTCCCCGAAGGAGTTATGTGGAGAAGTACATATGGACTAACCCCATAGGGCAGTACTATATATGGAAGAACTGGGGTGACTCCAACTCGATGAGAGGTGGGTTCTCCCAGAGGGAAAGACACGGGCTTCGTTTAGGAGCAACCGTGGAACTAGACATATGGGATCCCTGTAGGGTCACACATATGTTACCCAGCCTAACGTCGGCTGCCGAAGGGAGATCGGAGGACTCGACAGGGTCTGCCTTGTAGGGACTCTCTGGAGAATTAAGCGCATGTAGCGCAGCAAGCCGACACTAAGCCGGGCCTCTCCGTGCCTCTGACCTGAGGTGAGAACACGGGAGGAGACCGGCTCTACACGAAGGCTATAGAATCTAGTGAACGTGTTAGGTGTCGCCCAGCCCGCAGCTCTACAAATGTCTGTCAGCGAGGCGCCACGAGCCAGCGCCCAGGAGGATGCAACACCTCTCGTAGAGTGAGCATGCAACCTGAGCGGGCAGGGCACGCCTTGAGCTTGGTAAGCCAAGGCGATGGCGTCCACTATCCAGTGGGCCATCCTCTGCTTGGAGACAGCCTTTCCCTTCTGTTGGCCTCCGTAACAGACAAAGAGCTGGTCTGAGGTCCTGAAGCTTTGAGTTCTGTCTATGTACAGTCGCAAGGCGCGAACTGGACAGAGCAAAGCCAGGGCTGGGTCTGCCTCCTCCGAGGGCAGCGCTTGCAGGCTCACTACCTGGTCCCTGAAGGGAGTGGTAGGAACCTTGGGCAGATAGCCAGGCCGGGGTCTCAGTACCATGTGGCCGTCACCCGGCCCGAACTCTAGGCACGATTCGTCGACCGAAAATGACTGCAGGTCCCCTACCCTCTTGATGGAGGCCAATGCAACCAGCAGCAAAGTCTTCATAGACAGAATCTTTAAGTCTGCTGATTGCAAGGGCTCAAAGGGAGCAATCTGAAGTGCTCTGAGCACCAGAGCAAGGTCCCAAGAGGGTATGGAGGGAGGACGAGGAGGATTTAACCGTCTCGCCCCCCTAAGGAACCTGACGACCAGGTCGTGCTGACCAACAGACTTGCCATCTATGTGGTCGTGGTATGCGGAGATAGCAGCAGTATGGACTTTGAGGGTGGAGGGAGACAGCCTACGCTCCAACCCTTGCTGCAAGAAGGAAAGCACGACTCCGATCGAGCATCTACGGGGGTCTTCTCGGCGAGAAGAGCACCACTCGACAAACAGGTTCCACTTCAAGGCGTAAGCACGTCTCGTAGACGGTGCACGTGCCGAAGTGATGGTGTTAAGTACCCCGGGATGTAAGTCACCTAGAACCTCCGCGTCCCGTCCAGGGACCAGACATGGAGAGTGCCCCGTCTCTGAGAAAAAAGGTCCTTCCTCAGAGGAATGGGCCAGGGAGGGGCTGTCGCAAGGACTGAGAGTTCTGGGAACCAGGTCCGGTTTGGCCAATAGGGCGCAACTAGCAGGACCTGCTCCTCGTCCTCCCTGACTTTGCACAGGGTCTGTGCAAGTAGGCTCACTGGGGGAAACACATATTTGCGAAGGCCCCGGGGCCAGCTGTGTGCCAGTGCATCTGTCCCGAGTGTTCCCTCGGACAGGGAGTAAAACACCTGGCAGTGGGAGGTTTATGGTGAGGCAAACAGGTCTACCTGAGCCTCTCCGAACTCACTCCAGATCAGCTGGACCACCTGGGGGTGGAGTCGCCACTCTCCCGGCAGCGCAGCTCGTGATAGCTCGTCGGCCACACGGTTGAGCACACCGGGGACCTGAATGGCACGAAGCGACCTCAGATGCTTCTGACTCCAGAGGAGGAGATGGCGGGCGAGTTGCGACATGCGACGGGAGCGTAGACCACCTTGACGGTTGATGTACGCAACAGTCGCAGTGTTGTCCGTACGGACCAGTACATGCTTGCCCCGTAGCGGCCCTTTGAGGCGGCTCAGAGCAAGGCGTACTGCCAGCAACTCGAGGCAGTTGATGTGCCAATGCAGATGGGGGCCCGTCCACACCACTGACACTGCATGCCCGTTGTACGTGGCACCCCAGCCAGTGGCAGAGGCATCTGTGAATACCACAGCATGCTGGGACACTTGCTCTAGGGGCACTCCTGCCCGAAGAAACAACGGGTCCGACCACGGGCTGAAGGCTTGGCGGCACTCCTGAGTGATTGCCACCCGGAACGTGCCGCGTTGCCACGCCCATCCCGGGACTCGGCCGTGAAGCCAGTGTTGAAGCGGTCTCATATGAAGCAGACTGAGCGGGGTTACTGCCGCTACGGCCGCCATATGCCCCAGGAGCCTCTGAAAGGATTTCAGTGGAACCGCTGTCCTGCCGTTGAACGTATTCAGGCAGTTCAACACCGACTGAGCACGTTCCTCTGTGAGGCGTGCTATCTGTTCGACCGAATCCAACTCCATACCGAGAAAAGAGATCCTCTGCACAGGGGAGAGTTTGCTCTTTTCCCAGTTGACCTGAAGACCCAACTGGCTGAGGTGTCTGAGCACCAGATCCCTGTGTTCGCACAACTGATCCGTCGTCGAGATAGTTGAGGATGCGAACACCCTGTTCTCTCATGGGAACAAGGGCTCCCTCCATGACTTTCGTGAAGACACGGGGAGACAAGGCCAGCCCGAAGGGTAGGACTCTGTACTGATATGCTCAACCTTCGAACGCAAAACGCAGGAATGGCCTGTGTCGCGGAAGAATCGAGACATGAAAGTACGCGTCCTTCAGGTCGATCGCTGCAAACCAATCCTGGGGACGGATGCACTCGAAAATGCGTTTCTGCGTGAGCATTTTGAACGGTAGCTTGTGAAGGCTCCGATTCAAAACTCGCAGGTCCAGGATAGGCCGTAACCCACCGCTCTTTTTGGGTACAATGAAGTAGGGACTGTAGAACCCTGACCTCATATCGGCTGGAGGGACCGGCTCTATCGAGTCCTTCGCCAGTAGGACCGCGATCTCCGCACGCAAGACAGGGGCATCGACAGCTTTCACTACAGTGAAGTGGACGCCCCTGAACTTGGGGGGACGCCGGGCGAACTGAATTGCATAGCCGAACCTGACGGTCAGAATGAGCCAGCGAGACGGACTGGGGAGCGCTAACCAGGCTCCCAGAGACCGTACAAGCGGGACCAAAGGGACCGCAGGCGTACCCGCAGTGGGGCAGCGAGGTGGAACACAGGGACGCTGCCCGGGGGGCTCTCTTTGCGAGGCGGCCCGAAGCGGCGTCACAGTGTGGTGTGCAACACTTACCTGGTTCCACGGATGGACAGAGGGAGCAGTCGAGGCTGTGGTTGCCCGCTGCTCGCTGCTGTCCGCTGGCGACAGAAGAGGGGGATGAGAGTGGTGAGGTTCTTGCCCTCCCACTGCTCTCCGAGCCCTCTTCGGACCCGGAGATGAAGGAAACTGCTCTTTTGTTGAGAATTTGGGTACCGCTGGCTGTTGGGCCAGCGGCGGAACAGAAACAAAAGGGAACAAAAGATTTTCCACCCGGCCCTCCTCCGGGGGAAGGAGTGGTGCGGTCACCATCTCCCGAAGAGCAGTCCCATCCATCTCTGGGTCGCCCGTCCTAGGGCCTCTTGGATTTGGCCTTGCCACCCTTCTTCTTGGGGACGGGCTGGACGGGCTGGGCACCCTGACCGCAACCGGCTCCACGGCGCCGCTTAGATGAAGGCTGCTGCTGGGGCACGGGAGCGGGGGTGGCCGCGGGGGGGCGCCCTCGGCGACGAGCAGCCTGAGGTGCTGCGGGCGGTGGAGGTGCAGCAGCAGACCGCCTCGGCAGGATATGGCTGATGGCCTCAGACTGCTTCTGTACAGCCGAGAACTGCTGGGTGAAGTTCTCGACCGCGTCGCCGAAGAGGCCGGTCTGGGACACGGGGGAATTAA
The DNA here is from genome assembly GCA_039654765.1 of Mylopharyngodon piceus. Taxonomy (NCBI): domain Eukaryota; kingdom Metazoa; phylum Chordata; class Actinopteri; order Cypriniformes; family Xenocyprididae; genus Mylopharyngodon; species Mylopharyngodon piceus. Next base: position 22,108,941 of record CM077447.1, read on the forward strand.
GGAACCTGACTTTGTCGGTATCCCTCATGTCCGCGAGACACAGCCAGAGATGGCGCTCCTGGACCACTAATGTGGACATCGCACGACCCACTGACCGCGCCGTGACCTTCGTTCCTGGAGAACTTGTGGATCATGACCACCCTCGTGCAGGTCCTTCAGTGCCTTGGCCTGATGGACCTGCAGCAACGCCATAGCGTGCAGGGCAGAGGCGGCTTCCCCACAGGCCTGATAAGCCTTGCCGGTAAGATCCGACGAGTACTTACAGGCCCGGGAAGGGAGAGACGGCTCCCCCCGCCAAGTGGAGTTAGGGCACAGTTGCATAGCAACGGCCCGTTCCACAGGGGGTATGCGCGTATAACCCTTAGCCGCCCCGCCATCAAGGGTGGTGAGGGAGGAGGACCCACCGACACAGTTTCGGGCAGTAAAAGGTGCCGTCCATGTGCCAGTGAGCTCTTCATGCACCTCCAGGAAGAAAGGAACTGGGGTGGGGGGCTGAGAACCAGCCCTGGCCACCCCGAGAAACCAATCATCCAACCTCGAGGGTTCGGGACACGGTGGAGGATTCCACACGAGCCCAACCCTGTTGGTGGCCCGGGAAAGCATAGCCATCATTTCCGGGTCCGAATTGGGCACAGTTGTCACCCCCGAAGGAGGCAGCTGCGCCAAATCATCATCCCCCGAAATATCAGGCTCACCCTCCGATGCAGCGATCGACATTCTATCATCTTGGGGAGCTCCGAAGGATACGGATGGTACACACCTCTGGGGTGGTCCACCGCGTTCCCCCGGCAGCTCTACTGGCTGCGGAGTGCAGGAGGGATGAGAGTTCCTAGGGGGTTGGTTCCCTGAAGGAAGCGCGCTCACCGTGATCCTCAGATCACCAGCACCGCTGCCCAAAGCAACCCTCTGAGGAGGATTGGAACGAGGCAGCGGCACCGGGACTCCGCCCCTTTGCAGGAACTGGAGTCTAGATCGCAACTCCGAGACGGTCATCTTCCCACAATGGGTACATGACTCGTCCACAAACGCCGCCTCAGCGTGCTTTAAGCCCAGGCACGTGATACAGCGTTGGTGACCATCCCGCGGTGACAGATAACGACCGCATCCAGAAACACACAAATAGAACGACATCTTTAAAAAGACGCGAATCTACTTGTGTAAGCTCTTTTAGGGACTGAACTCTTTTAAGTGCCGAAGCACGCAGGGGAATGGCCGCTGCAGCACAGACAGGGAAAAGTGCAGCCTGTCGTGTGCACTCTCTCTTTGAAGCCGCTCTCTTACCAGCTGTCAAAACAGCTTTTCAGCACTCAATAGCGCACCGTTTAACAGCCGTGAGAACGGCTTTTCCAGCTGGAAACGTTGCTCAATGAAAGGCAAACAAAACAAAAGAAAATGAAAGAGAGAGATCGACCCCGCTGCAGTGCTGTCCGCCTGCACCAACAAAGAGCAGTTTCAAAAAGGCTCGTCCTGTTACACACTCCGTAAAACACCATGAAGGTTCGGCTCCGAAGCGAAAAGCTGAGTTTTATCATCCCAATTAAGTTTTATCATCCCAATTAATATTAAAGTCTCCCATAATAATAACTTCTTTGTTGAAATCACACTGTTTTAGTAATTGTTTCAAGTTTTCATAAAAACTAATGTTTGAAGATGGTGGACGATAAATTACAATTAATACAAAAGACATCTGCGATGATAGTATAAGATTCAGACCAATACATTCCAAATCTATGCAGTTTTCCCAAACGATTTCATTACACTGGATGCCAGTTTTCACATAAATCATGACTCCACCTCCCTTAGAACCAATTCTATCTTTCCAATATAGTCTAAAACCAGGTACTTCTAATGCTGCAGATGGAGAGTTTTTATGAAGCCATGTCTCAGATAAACAAAGAAAATCTAAATTAGAATCTAATAAAAGATGATGAATTTGATCACTTTTTGATATAATACTTCGTATGTTTAAATGACCACCTAAGAGACCCTTTGGCTTAACTTTAGGATCCCAAATTGTTCTTGATTGATTTACTGTCTGAAAGAACCCCCTTTTCCTATTTTTCAAAATACCTTGATTTACAGATTTCCGTTTTACATTTTGCATAGACTTTGCAGACACTTGTGAAGTACCTAAACCAGAGTTCACAGAAATGGAACTGGTCGGTGACTCGATCGGCGCAGAATTTCTTTCATTCCCCAAGGGTATCGTAATGCACAAGCTCGTCTGAAAGTCCGTGTCACTCCCGCTCGCTGCATGGTAACCCAGGCCTGTCTCAGACGCCAACAACCCCACATGGACACACCGCGGAACACCAACTCCGGCCACGGGAACTCTTGGCGACTCGGCCTCTTCCTCCGCGTCGCTCCCCGCACCACCACCGCCACCAACATCCAGCGAAACAGAGCGAGGGAGATTAGTGTGTTGAACATAGCCAGACAATAACGTACCACCACCAAAAGTGCGTACCTGTAGGATAGCTGGATCTGACATGGAATCCACTGGGCCGGCGTGACGCCGATCCATGATGGTAGCGCCCAGCCGTTGGGCCTCCACCACCTCCTTGCGGGCAAGACACCGCCACCAAAATCCGGCAATCCAAAGCGAGGGAGGTTAGTTTGTTGTACATAACCAGACAGCAACACACCGCGACCCAGAGTGCGCACCCGAGAGGCATCTGAATCCAACGTAGAATCCAATAAACTCTCTGGCTTGGCGTGGCGTGGACCGGGACAGGGATGAATATCTCCCGATAACAGCAAACAAATCATGATAATTAGGCCTAAGGCTTCATTTTGATGAAGTCGAGTTGATGGCTTTGAGTGTTTCTTCACTCGCTTATTCAGAGATGGATAAATAAAGGTTAATACTAAAGTGTACTTCCCATGTCCGAAATTTCCCAAGGCATTATATGTTTGTTTAACTAACCAATCAGCATTATTAACAAAAGTTTTCTCATGTACATTGAATATTGAGTGGTTATTAGAGTGATCCGCAAAAAAACTAAAATTAACAGGACTTAAAAAGTTAAGAAGCAAGCTGTAAACTAAGAGAGCTGTGACAACACCTAATGCTCCTGCCGCCATCATAAATCTGTGCGCACGCACACACCCTTCCCCTCTGCTGATATCTGCTGATACAGAGTTGAAATTAAATTGAGTTGAGTTGATCTGCTTACAGATAGTTTGGAGAGGGAGTGAGGGATGATGTATGTCTTTTTGATAAAATATGGTGTTAAAGGAGCAGTAAGCGACTTATAGCCAATCAGCAGTAGGGGGCGTGTCCACTCATGATGGGGGAGGAGAGAGAGAGAGAGAGAGAGAGAGAGAGAATGAGCAAGAGGGAGATTTGAAGAAAGACTGTAGAAAGAGAGCCATCTGAGAGACATTACAAAAGAGAAAAGGTCAAAGGAATAACACTGGAAAAAGAAGGGTTATGATCAGGCAAGAGCAGGAGTGTCCAAACCTGCTCCTGGAGGGCCACTGTCCTGAAGAGTTTAGCTCCAGCTTACCTCAACACACCTGTCTGGAAGTTTCTAGTATGCCTAGTAAGACCTTGATTAGTTGGTTCAGGTGTATTTAATTGGGGTTGGAGCTAAACTCTGCAGGACAGTGGCCCTCCAGGAGCAGGTTTGGACACCCCTGCGGGCAAGAGCTTTAGGACCCGTGTTAATATTAGAAAAGCATTCCAGTGCTGGAGAGACCTAATCGAGAAGGCCTGAATACGGACACTGAGGTTGCTTTGTTTCTGCTCCATACACGAGTAACATTTGCTGTTTCACAGAACCAAGATTTTGTGTACTGTATGTATGTTGATTTTTTTGTTCTTCCTTATAGTTTGTTCGTCATCTACGCTTTATTTTGCACAGATCTTTATTTTGCTTTGCTTTAGATATGGTAAAGAGACTTCCACACTCTTGCATTGCATGTTTGTACATGTCGGGGGTGTGGAGCAATGAAGGGAGGGGTGTGTTTGTTTGGGTTGATTTCAAATATCAACAGTGTTTCTCAGAAACTGCTTTCTGCACCTATAATTAATTTCACATTTGACATATTATTTTCAAAACTAGTAGCAGGTAAAGTTTTATGTTTTGTCTCATGTCTAAAGAATCAACTGAATATTTCTACTGTTTCACTTGTATTATGAACTATTAATTTTTGTAAACATTTTGTGTCTAATTTGGGGGCCTCTAATAAGGCAGCAATAATTGTTTTATCATTAAAAATGACAAATTCAAGCAGTCAGAATATGTAGTGTATTACTTATCTTCCTTACTGAAAAAGTCCCAACAGTACTGTTTTTAAGACATCTGTATTTAGCGCTGCTATAGGGAAGAATCTTCAGTGTTCATAAGCCACTAACACAGAGTTCATTTTTGATTAGAGATGGAAATGTTTTCTGTTGTTTCACCTGCTTGTGGTTATGACTGAATGCTTATTAGTGTGGGTGTGGGTCTGGGTGGTGGCTGTGATGATTAGAAAAAATGTAAAACTGCATTATTTACATTTTTCTGTTCCTCTTTTTCATTTAGGAGGTCTATTTGGGTCAGATTTTCATGGTATCCACACACTGCCTCTTCAGTCTGTGGGCATAATCTTGCTTATGGCATTGCAAAGACTATAAGCTTTCTTCTGCAACACAAATTGTATGTATGTATGTATGTATATATATATAATATATAATATATATATATAATTGTTGTTGATAGCCACACCCTGCTTCATTGGAATAATGCAACTTTGATGCTGAAAGTACATTTCTTGTCTATAAGAGTAGTAGATTAATAAAAAAGAAAAACACAACTACAGAAACTTAATTGGAAAAACATTTATTGAAATAAATGATTGACAAGAATAATAACGGTTTATATTAAAAAAATATAACAGAGACAGCTTGTTGGAAATTATGTGTGAAGAATAGAATTGAGTGATATCTGTTTATAAAAAAAATATAACAGACAGCTTGTTGGAAATTATGTGTGAAGAACAGAATTGAGTGATATCTGTTTATAAAAAAAATATAACAGTGACAGCTTGTTGGAAATTATGTGTGAAGAATAGAATTGAGTAATATCTGTTTATAAAAAAAAATGAAAGACAACTGGAATTGTAACGCCTTTATTAAAGCATGTATTAATTACTTATTAAAGCATGAAAGACAACTGGTATTGTAACGCCTTTATTAAAGCATATAATAATTACTTATTAAAGAATGAAAGACAACTGGTATTGTAACGCCTTTATTAAAGCATGTATTAATTACTTATTAAAGAATGAAAGACAACTTGTATTGTAATGCATTTGTTAATAGCATGTTAGTAGATTAGAGAGGAAAAATATATGTATTAGATAGAAAAGCAGGTATTACCCTGAAGTGATGTCTTGCAGACGAAGAGCAGACGACGGCAGAGGATGAGGGCCCAAAAAAGAAGGACAAGAAAACAGTGGGCTCTATATAAGAAAATCCTAAGGTGCTTTCCCGAGCTTATGACAGCTCAGGACTTCGGATTTGACCAATTAACTGTAAAGGACTGATGATTTATGAGGGGATTTTTCATACGTCATCAGTGGTTTGTGTTGTCTATAAAAGACTAGGAGAAGAAAAAGAGGTCAGACGCTGATTCTTAAAGAACGGCCTCTCCGGTGTAAGATAACTTGCTGTTAGCACCTCCTGCAGACAAACGCTTGTAACCTAAGTGTTGATTGTAATTTTATTTTATTTTATTTCTTTATTTAGTGTATTGTATGTAAACTACTTAACCTGTAATTAATAAAACTATATTACTTATAACTAAGAAGCTCGCCTGCCAAAAAAGTCTCTGATTTCTAAATTGAGCTGAACAGGCCACGGAGAAGTCTTCTGAGACCTATTTTGTGTGTATGAGATTTCAAATACTTATGAATTAGGACAGATTCGACTTGCTTTACCTAACCTGAGAATAATTAAAATAAGGTAGAAGGTGTATAAAATTTAGCACCATAAAACAATATATATATACACACACACACACACACACACATTAAAAGCTCACTATTGTACCCTTGAAACAAATATACTTATGTTCAGGGGTCAAATTATGGAACCATATCTAAAACTTAAACAATAACCTATATAGCCCAATGTTTTCATACCTGAAAAAAAAAAAAATGTAATTGAAAAGACTTGACATAGACATGTTCTGCTGATCCTAAAGACTATTGATTTCCCCCCCGTACATTTTAAAGGAGAGGTCAAGGGCATTAAATTGACTGGAATTTTAGCATAGTGTGTCAAATATTGACAGAATTGTAGATGCCTGAAGCTAATGGCTAATGCTATTTTTACCTATAAAACACTAGATTATGGTGCAAGCAACGACATTGAAAGGCTCATTTCAAAGTAATGTCATCGATAAATTGGACTAATTTGAACAGTCACGCTAAAAGTTTGTTGTCTTAATAACAAGACTTTGCATCATGAAAAAAATTAACTACATTTTGAACTGGAGCTCCATCTCCCCCTTGAAATTCACTCCCTGGACTGGGGAAGTCAGAGTTGACTCCGGAGTCGAACCTGGAATCAAACACCCCTACAAGAGCAGACGCAGAGAAAAGTGTGCCTGCAGCGGGAAAGCAAGACCTTGTGCTCATGGTGCAGTATTGGTCGGAAACTAGATAAGGTTTGTCCAAGAAGTCGCTAGAAGCTTTTTTGGGAAAAAAGTCGCCAAATCAAAATAGCTAAGTTGGCAAAACCACTCAGTTCAGTGAGCGACTGAGAGGAGCAGCATATGCAATTGAGGCTGTGCCATGTCAGAGAAAAAAAACGTAAGTCCTCGTCAGAGTGGTGTATCGATTCTTTCGGTTATGTATATTTTCAATGTCCTGTAATCACCTAGTTGATTAAACACCTCTTAAAATGAGCATCCACAGGCTGATTTCAAAATCCGGACATTTTCAGAGAGAGGAGAAGAGATATTCTGATGATTAATGTGTACAGAATTTTCCAAACTCAACAGATCTTGTAGTTTTAATCATAAGCCGATCTGAGAAAGCTGTATGGCTCATTAACATACAAGATTTTTCCACTACACGGTGTCAGTGCTCGTCTTAACTAGTGACCGCGACACTGTGGGTGTGATACCTGAATAAGAATCAGAATCAACATATTTATTCATTTGTATTAAATATTTTAATCATTATTCTGTGTCATTCTCATTGACAATCTGCCAGAATTCTTAATATCCAAAGTAGTCACGCTGTCATCGCGTTACTGTTTAAGATTGATTAAATCATTAAATCATTACATTCCTTTAAGGCAGTTACTGCGCATTCATTCATCTATTTTAAAGGGTTAGTTCACCCAAAAATGATGTCATTAATTACTCACCCTCATGTCGTTTCACACCCGTAAGACCTTCGTTCATCTTCGGAACACAAATTAAGACATTTTTGATTAAATATCCGAGAGGTATCTGACTCGTCCATAGACAGCAATTTAACCACCACTTTCAAGGTCCAGAAAGGTACTAAAGACATTGTTAAAATAGTCCACGTGACTGCAGTGGTTCAACCTTAATTTTATGAAGCGACGAGAACAGATTTTGTGCGCAAAAAAAAAATAAAAAAATAAAAAATAATGACTTTATTCAACAATATCCTCTCTTCTGTGTCATTCTCGTACTCTGTTTACATTCAGCGCTTCCAGGTTCTACGCCAGAACACCGGCTCAGTATTGGCCGACACTGTTCACATGAGCAGCATTATTCAGAATGCACATTTGGAAGGGAACATTTCAGCAGGTTGAAGATATGAGATGTAAACATCCTCAGTTTTGAAATGCATAGGTCTACTACACACGAGCGTACTCCTGCTTAAGGACCTTTATCCCACTATATCAGTCTCACCCATTCTTGTTGTGTCGGGAAATCATGAAAACAGAGGCAAGGATGTCATTGTTTAGAATTAGAGCATCCGGGCACGCTGCAGTAACAACAGCGAGAGGATTTAGCCATTAGTTTTGATTGCATTGCCATGGGACCGGAAGTAGCGATACACTGTTTCACATTCAGGATATAGGAAGTGTAATAAAGGTCTGTTGTCTTTATCTCATGTCTATTGTTATTTTTGTCAACTGACAACTTGATTATGCTATAAATCAGGATTTTAGTGCAGAGCAGCAGATAACAGCTGGTAACAGCTGCTGGTAACAGACTGCGTTTCAGTCACTATTTCATATTTATTCCTTTATCTGACAAGAGAAACAGAAAAGTATGTCAGCTTTATTGGTAATCCGGTTGTATTGAAATACAGTATGTGAGTACAGAGAAGAGAAGCAAACAAATGTAAAGGGCTAACAATGACACTAGGCAGAATGAAAATACCACGTACTGACGTAATGAATATTATGCAGTCATCTAGCAGGCTTTAGCTCTTTATTATATTCATGGGCTGAGGGGCGGCACCTTGTGCGTGTGCTTTGGATGTGTGCTTACAGAAAACTGTTTTAGACAGCACGCAAATAGGTCCCCTATGCAGAACTTCAGTTGCCACCTCCGTTGAAATTGCTTTCTAGGGGTGGGTGGGGTGTTGATGGTGCCCCCATAGAGGGTGGGATGGTGCCCCTTAGTGCCCTACGCAGACCGCATATTCTGCGTATATGGAACAGTTTTATATGGAATTGTTATAGTAAAAGCTTTACATGAAGCTTTTACTGAAATGAAAACATGAAATTGCTGCTATTGATCAACAACAAATCCAACATACATGGTCTTTGGTTACTATGGAAGCTTTTTTTCCACCACAGAATAATAATAATAAAAAAGTATAAAAGGTAATTGTGACTTTTTTTCTTGCAATTGCGAGTTTACATCTCACAATTCAGACTTTTTTTCCTCTGAATCGTGAGCTATAAACTAGGAATTGAGAGGGGATAAAAAGTCAGAATTGTGAGATAAAAAGTCACAATTACCTTTTGTATTTTCTATTCCATGACAGAAATAAGCTTTCATAGGTCCCACGTGTAAGGGGGAAAGTTCTTTCCCCTCCCTCTTCTTCTCCCTTGTCCTGATCCAACTACTCCTCTTCTCCTTCAACTCTTCCTCTCCCTCACCCAGACATTATTTTTTTTCTCTCTGCTTCTCTGAGTTGTTCAGCATCCATATTGAACAAAACCAAAAAGTCCCTTTTTTACTGTGTATGTCCAAGTAATGGAAAGAACTTCAACATCTGACTGAGATTGGAATCAGCTATTTTTCAATATTTCAGTGATCTGTACCTAAAAATGCTTATCAGTTGTTTCAATATTTTAACATATATTTTTTTATACTTTTGAGCTGCTGTTATTGTAGAAGTGGAGGTTTATACTATATTTAAAGTTTGGAACATTAGGTCTTCATTTCTGACATGCTGTGTTTAAGCATTTGTAAATAAGGTTAGAAAGATCCATGATTTTGGTATTGGGTAAGCTTGTGTGAAAAGAAAATGTAAGCATTTTAGAAACGTGTTAATTGACTGCATTTTGTGTGAAAACGACATGAATGGTGTTAATGGTATGGTCACAACAGACGGATGTTAGAGTTTTGAAAATGTGACTACAGATTGGACAAAAGTATAGTCACAGTCACTCTCAGTCACCAGCTTAGTCACTCTCTCCGCACTACATTTCCCAGCATCCCTCCTGATCCACACCTGCACTCAGTCAACCATTACCCTGATTCCCTGCACCTGGACTTCCTCATTTACTCACCCTTTATCTGCCGTTCCCATCACATCCTCGTCTGGTCTCGTCTCATGACTACACAGGCTCACCTTGCTACTCACCTGAGATACTTACCTGCCGATTCCCAATTCATCTTCTGTCGTCTGCCTTCTGTTCCACTTGTTTGTCTTCCCAGATCCTCTGCCCAGTCATCACCGCCTTCACCGCATCTACACAGAAATACTGCATTACCACCAGGTAAATCCACCAGCAACATTCTCTGTGACTGCTATCCTTACCTGTTTTGCATTGCTGCTCAGCTGATCCTGCTTGCCTGAAATAAAGACTGTTTATATTGTACTCACTTCATCTGTCTCCTTCTGTTTATGACAGTTATCAATTGAGGGGGAAAAAAAAAAAAAAAAAAAAAAGAGCAAGAGAAGAAAATATAAGAAGACATGGACAGAGGGGAAAAGAAGAGCAAAGTGTAAGAGGAAGGAGGAGAGGCAGAAGAATAAAGATGGGTTTCAGAAGGCATTCACTCTTTTTTTTTTTTTTTTTTTTTTTTTTTTTCTTCCTTCACGATGCGTGACTCGTGAAAATATATGCCGTGACGTTGATGTAGCAAATTAGCTCAAAGGGAATTTATTAATTAATTTATAGGGAATTTTGAAAGAGTCACTTATTTTATGACCGAACACTTGGATCGTCCAGCGTTCATTTGAACTGGACGTAACTATCAGCTCTGTAGAGGATATATCCGAACTATAGTGAAAACACTATTTATTAGTAAGGTAACATAGATCAGCAGTTTAAGACATTTAAATTCGTAAGCACATAACACAAGACACTCATCGTTCCCGAGACACTCAACTAAACTCTTCATTAAAGAACTTTGAAGAACACGACTAAAGAGCATGGAAAAACATGTATTTTAATTCATGTATTTGTGTATCTACAGCTAAGAATATATCAAATCAACAGAGAACACACTTGTAGTTCTGATGTTAGTATTTATTTTTGATAAATGCATTACTAGAATCAAATGCAGTGCTTCATTATGCAGTGAATACTGAACTGTTTTGCCAAATATGAGTGTGTTTAGTTTGCTGTGTTAATTGTTTTGAGAGCAACCACATTCATTTGGAGAAATGTGTCAAATTGATTGAGAAAAACTTTGCTGTTTGTACATTTTAATAGATAAACTGTATTCTCTAAACCTACTTTAACAGAGTGACAGTTTCTTTTTTTTGCATCTTGGGTTTGTCATGCTTTATCGAGCGCAAAATCAAGTTGTTTCAGAATAAGATGCCTCAAACACCTTACCTCAGTTAAAGTGGCAGTGGGAGGGGCTAGAGCTTGACACATGTTTAATTAAGAGGTATTTGTGGTGTTGACTAATCTCTGCCTTAGTTAAGCAAAGTAGATTTGGAAGAAAATAACACTTTCTTCTGTCTCTGTTACTCTCTGTACTAGTAAAAGTGAAGTATGTTTCACACTTCCTCTTTTAAAATCTTTCTTGCATAACCAAACAGCGTTTAGCTTTTTCTCACAGTTTTTCACATTTTGAAATCAGTGCATGGTTTAGGCCTTTTCCATCCAGTCGACTTATTTGCAAATAAGACCGCATTAAGAAGGTAAAAATGAAAAGGAGTATATTACATCTGATTTAACATTACAAAGTGATTTTAGGATGCATTCTGTTTAACAGAAAACTTCAGGTGTCAATTTCCATAAATGTAGTTGCTTGGGTAACATTTCCATTGTTAAAAATGGTCTTCACTTTATTTTGAAATGTTGTGTTGTGTTTTTTTTTTTTTTTTATTTCACCTAAAGGCAAACCCTGGAACATGATGGGACCTCTGATTGTTCATTTGCTTTTACAAGGTATAGTACATGTTTTGTTTCTCTTCTTCATAAAGTAGTTGATAAGGGTATACATCCTGGAAATCTGTCACAGTAGATTTTCTTTTTTTTAATTAATACTTTTTAATCTGACCTCAGCAGCTTTTCTCAGGTTAGATAATTCAGTGTCTTTATTTCAGAAGATTTCTGCCTCTTGGTAATTTCACTGGGTCTAATGGTTGCACACCATAAAGTATGTTGCTATATTTCAGGTCATGCATTTGTAGAGCTTTAGTATTTAGGGGAGAGCGGGGCAAAACCTAACATGGGGTTAGTTGTAACACACGTTTTAAATACGTCCACATATGCTAGCATGATGAAACTTAGTGTATTTACTAGTTGCCATATCAACAATATATAGAGAAAAAATTGCGGCAAAATCCAGAAATCTTTGAAAGATACCACTGAACATTTATTTAACAATAGCAAAAGTAAATAAGCAAAAAGTAAGGTAATTTTTCATATATATTTTTGGTGTTTGTGGACAAATATGATATGATTTTTAATCTCTTATCTGTTATTTAGCAGTTTGAGTAGTTCTTTCATGCTTCAGTAACTAGCAGAAGATACTAACCAGTTGCGTTACAATTATACTACTAGAATTATGCTGTTCTATATAGTCACCAATATCTGTTGAGAAACCATGGGAAAGAAAGGTGAATAAAGACTGAGAGGAAGAACCTGAACATTCAGAAAATATTATTTTAAGAAATTTACAGCATTTGTACTGGTGTCGATTTGTCTCCTGTTCTGTGAGACCTGTGAGTGGAGGGAGGGGGGTGTTTTGTTCAGCTGTGTTTTTCTGAATGCATGAATATGTTTCTTCATCTATTTGCCTGTATTGTGTTGACCTAGGCTATATAGCTGTAGTTTGCAGTGTGTTCATTGTCAAACTACAAAATTATTTAAATTAGAATTTGACAAAATATTTTAGTTTGTTGTGTGTGTGTGTGTGTGTGTGTGTGTGTGTGTATGTATGTATATGTATGTGTGTGTATATTTTTTTTTTTTTTTTTTTTTATTATTATATCAGATAAAATTTTAAGTTGTCATGTTACAACGTGCCCATCATATGTTACAATGTGCCCCACCTATGGGGCATGTTGTCACATTTCACTTCCATTCTTTCGGGGTAAATAAAGAAAACATTATACATTGTATTAATGAAACAAATCCGCATATTTGTATCAGACCTGTGAAGTTAATTTGGAACAAAAGTTCACTGAACCTTAAGTAGATTTACACAAACTGAGAAAGTCAAGTGTTAGGTTGTGCCCTGCTCTCCCCTACATGAGATCAGAAAAGGATTTCTTAACCAACTTAAAGGGTTAGTTCACCCAAAAATGAAAATTATGTCATTAATTACTCACCCTCATGTCGTTCCAAACCCGTAAGACCTTTGTTCATCTTCGGAACGCAAATTAGGATATTTTTGATGAGATCCAAGAGGTTTTTTTAATCGCCCATAGAAAGCAACGTAATTATTGTCATTCAAGGTTCAGAAACAGCATAGGAGAATGACAGGAAGGAGACGAATTTTTTGAATAAAGTTTTTGTTTTGTTTTTGCACACAAAAAGTATTCTTGTCGCTTCATAACATTAAGGTTGAACCACTGCAGTCACGTGGACTATTTTAATGATGTCTTTAGTACTTTTCTGGACCTTGAATGATGGTAATTACGTTGCTTTCTATGGGGGAAACAAAAACCTATGGATTTCATCAAAAATATCTTAATTTGTATTCAGAAGATGAATGAAGGTCTTACAGGTTTGGAGCAACATGAGGGTGAGTAATTAATGACAGAAATTTCATTTTTGGGTGAACTAACCCTTTAATTTCAAATTAACATGATTCGAGAACTACAACGACTTTTTTTACATTTAATATAGATTTTTATTTACTTCTGTGATTGAAAGTTGTAAATATGTTTATGGAAAACAACAACAAAACAAATATTCAGCCATTAATTTTCTCTAAATTTCACCTGTTGTCCAACAGGTGTTCTGCTATATGATGCTTTGGCATGGAGCGTGACAATGCCAAAAAGCATTCGTGGCCTCCAGGGTTCCTGTCTGGTTATACCATGTTCTTTCTCTTACTCATCATACCCACCCAAAAATCCACGTAGAGTGGTGTGGTATCAGTGGGTCTCTAGAGGTTATCCTTTAGTTTATGATCCATGGTATCCATATAATGTCATTGATAAGTTTAGATGGAAAACTGGTTTATATGGAAACCCATCAAATTGGAATTGCAGTCTGCTGATCACAAACCTGGAACAGTCCCACCATGGAGAGAAAATATATGCATGGATTGACCCTGAAAATGTTGGGTCGCGCACCTATGCATTTTCTGATGTCACCTCTACAATCTATGTCGACAGTATGTAAATACTCTTGTAGTAATATTCTTTCACTGTAATATCTGTGTTTGTCCATCTGTAGTAAAATATTGTGTGGTCAATAACAATATACACAAAAAAATGCTTCTCCCAAATTGACTTTCTTCTAATCAGTTTATTAAATTCAAGATAAAGGCATCATTTAGAAAAAGCCAGCCTTTAGCTAGCATTACATTATACTATCACATTCTTATTCCTGCAAATGCTTTTTGCATGAGTAACCAATCAAGTGCGACAAGACACAAAGAGAACTCAGTGGTGCGCGGTCTGTGAATCTCCTGTCTGTGTGACAGACACACACAACTCGAATGCACAGAAAGCCGCTTCAGACAGAATACACATTTTGTCAAGTATACTCGTAAGCACAGTCTTAAATGAGTTAAATAAAGTCATAACGTGAAGAGCTGTGAGAAAATGGGATGCATGTCAGATTGCCGTCATGTGTGTCAGATCATAAATGGACAGCAGCCTAATCCTAAACCTCCTGCTGTGATGTATGTCATTAAGGTTAATCAAAGAACAAAAGAAAAAGAGAAAATCACCCTACACTAAACTTTTACAATATAAAAAATATATTAAAAACTATAATGTTAGGTGCGATTAAATACAGACAAAAATCAATTAACAGCACTTATATGTAAATGTGTGTGTGTGTGTATACAAGAGATGAACTGACACTGACTTCATGCATATACACACACAAAAAATGACCTTGAGATCTGTTAGTTAAAAATAATTTAGAGTGAAAAGTAAAGGTAGTTCTGAGAAAGGCCCTAGCTTCATTCGTTTACAGATTGCAGATCTAATGCAATACATTTTTAAGTGTCCAAATACTATGGAGCCACTGTATAGTTAAAAAAGTGATGTGATGTACTAATTCTATGTGTCTGTGAATTATAGATCGTCCACAGTTCCCAGACATCAGTATTTATGGAGGTGAAAGGATGGGTGACACCATCACAGTAGAATGTTCCACTTTACACTCGTGTCCATACAGAAATCCAAACATCATTCTGAATGGTATTGAAGGATGTGGCAAAAAAAACGACAAGCATATTAAAGACGGCTTGTGGAAAATCACTCGGACATGCATAAGTGTTGTGAAGGCAGAATGCTTGATTATTAAGTGTTCTGTAACACATCACGGTGGCATAACAGTGGCAGCTAGAAAAAACAAAATTGCCAAATGTGAGTAAACACAAATATGAACTGTGTACTATATTTGAAATGTCACAGTTGGACCTATTACAAGATTTCAGTTTAATTTCAGGTGTTCATCAAAAAATAACGATTGAGCCTGAACTGACAGAATTCCCAGAGGGCATCGCAAAGAACTTCGTTTGTTCCGTCTATCACTCCTGCCAGAAAGAGACTCCAACCATCACATGGAACTATAAGAACATGCAGGTCTCAACATGGAGCAAAACAGTTTCTGGTTTAGATCAGATCACCTATTCCAGCATAACCTTTCTGGGTTCAAAACAAGACCATGGGAAGAAACTGACTTGCACTGCAATATTTTCTGGAGGAAACACTGAAACCTCTGTTGTTTTACGTGTACAACGTGAGTAATTTGTTAGCATCATGTATGTAGCATGTATGACTTGTGTTATAAGAATATTTACCATTCAAAATCTGCCTTGTTGTAATTACTAAATTGTGGTTAATCAGAGCAAATTATTTTATTACAAAAACTGCAAAAAAAAAAAAAAAAAAAAAACTTCTGACGTCACACATGTGGGCGGAGTTGGATGGACACCGCAGGCTGCAGCGAGCCCTACTTACGATCTTGTTGGTTTTGGTCAAATTGACCCTAATTGGATTCAATACAATTCCCCAAAAATCACACTATGAGGGGAAAAAAACAAAAAACAAAACAAAACAAAAAACATACAATCAGGTACAAACAATTAACTTTTAATATCAATACTTTGCACGCATTACAAAAGCTAAAATATCTGAATTTATGATTAATAAAAATGTTTTTAACCACTATTTTTAAAACAGCCCCTCCCCCAAGATTCTCTATTTGTGATGTGGTGCCGAACTATAACGCACGCTCTGGTTATTTCTGTATGTATTTATGAGGGTTGTAGAGATTACTGCCCAAACTTCTTCTGAATAGGGGGTCTACTTCATAAATATTATGAAAATTGTGGAAATATATGGTTCACATCACTCAAACCATACATGGAAATGGGCGTGTTCTTATATAACCACCAGTGGAGCCTGGATGTCATCTAGTGGAAAAGTTGGGTACTGCGCACAAACAAAATCTTAATTAAAGCTCATCTTTTGAGATGTCAACCTAAAATTTGGCCCGACATTTGTTCTGATGTTTGGCTTTGATTTTCTTGCAGTTTCAGAACTGCATATATTTATTAAATATTTATTTTATATAAAATATTAAAAATTTATTTTTATATTTTACATTTTCCTAAACTTAAACTTCTATAACTTTTTTTTTTTTTAACTTTTCTTCTACAATAATCTGCGAAGCGTCCCCTTTAAAAAGATACCAAAGTATGTATTCTGAAGTATTCAAGATTTATAACAATTTAAATAGGAAAGGTCATTTTCATCTCTATGCACAAAAAGTGAGACTAACAGTTGAACAGGTTGATTGGTTTTGTTTTCACAAACTTTGAAAATAGAAAAGTTATTAAACTCAGCAAGACACTGGCACTTCAGGACAAGAGTTGCCTGTGTTGTGTTGACCTAGGCTATATAGCTGTAGTTTGCAGTGTGTTCATTGTCAAACTACAAAATTGTTTAAATTAGAATTTGACAAAATATTTTAGTTTGTTGTGTGTGTGTGTGTGTGTGTGTGTGTGTGTGCGCGCGTGTGTGCGCGGTTTAGCATACAATAAAGAAATGTTTTTATTTTGCAAAATAAACTTGGCAAATAAAGCCAAAAATAGTAAAACAAAACATTTAATTTATTCAGGAGTAAGTAATTCTGTGTAGCTATAATAAGTCAAGAGTAAATCTATAGTAAATGATCAAGTACTCTCTACAGTTCTTGTGTAAGTGAACTGCACTAAGCATTTAAGAGTACAACATACTATTCCTATTACACTTAGTTTTTTTGAGGCAATTGGTTTGCATGCTTTTTTTTATGTCAACTGGAAGTCTCACACATTCAAAGAAATAGCTTACTTCTGCATTGAAAAAAATAACGTGTATAGATTTTAAATTACTTATGTGATTGAAATAAATATAATGATGGAAAATAGAGAACTTTTTTTTTTTTTCTTTTTTTTTTTTTAAAGTTTGCTTATCTTCCACTCATCCATTAATGCTTTCCAAACTTGTCCCACAGGTGTTATGAAGTATGATGTTTTGGGATTGGAAGTGAGAATGCCAAAAGACATTCATGGCCTCCAGGGTTCCTGTCTGGTTATACCATGTTCTTTCTCTTACACGTCAAACCCACCCAAAGACCCACGTAGAATTGTGTGGTATCAGTGGGTCTCTAATCGTTCTCCTTTAGTTTATGATCCTTTGCATGTAGGTGATGTCATTGAGAAGTTTAGAGGAAAAACTGATTTATATGGAAACTCAACTTGGGAATGCAGTCTGCTGATCAAAATCCTGGAACAGTCCCATCATGAAGAGAAATTATACACAAGGATTGACCCTGAAAATGTTGGGTGGGGCACCTACAAATTTGATGATGTCACCTCTACAATCCTTGTCAATGGTATGTAAATATTTTTGGAATAATTATCTTTCACTGTAATGTCTGTGATTGTCCAACTGTAGTAAAATATTTTGTGGTCAATAGCAATAGACAGTGAAATGCTTCTCTCAAACTGACTTCTAACCAATTTATGTATTTAACATTTCAAAGTAAAGGAAAGACTATTTGCCACAGAAGTATATATATTTTTTGTCTTTTCATTATATTATACATTACATTAAATATCAAACCAAATGGCATGGTTAAAAAAATTTAAAAAGTGGTTCTGAAAAAGGGAAGTTAGTTCTGAGAAAAGCTCTAGGATCATTTGCAAATTTCACTTTTTCTTTTCTTTTCTTTTCTTTTCTTTTCTTTTCTTTTCTTTTCTTTTTTTTCACTTTTTTATCTAATGTAATGAAATTCACACAGTTTCAAGTGTATGATGTGTTAATTATAATGTTTCTGTCAAATTTATTTAAATTTCCTTGACTCCTGGGGCCAAATTCACAAAACATTTTAACTTACCTCTAAAAGTTCTCCTAAATAGCACTAAAAGTTCTTAGGTAAAAGTTTCCTGTGAAAACATATTCACAAAGCTGCTGAGACCAATTTTTACTAAGGAATAGACAGAAGTCTTAAGCTAAGTGTAAGGGCAGGGTTGACCCCGTTGTTAAGGATGATGTCAACACGCTTACTAACTATGCCGACAGTGATTGGCTAATGGGGGAGGGGTCTCTGTCAGCGATTTAATCATAGAAATATTGTAGAATGAGGTATCATGTTTCCATATTCAAATAAAGGTTTAAAAACATAGGCTAAGTGTCACTAATTAAACAAGTATATGTTCAGCTAATTGTCAGCGTCTTACAACTTTATTTATTTATTTATTCATTCATTCATTTATTTTGCTGATTTTGCCTTTTTATTATGATAGGACAGTGTGTAGATAGGAAGTGAAGTTGTAGAGAGAAAGGGGTCCGATACCACAAAACGTATTGGACACATCTGAATTCTGCACAGAACGCTATACTTTAAAGCGATATGGAAGAGATTAGAAGGAAACTGAGGCTTTACAGAGTTCAAAGGCTCTGGCCAAGCTGTGATACAAAGGAAACGCTATTGGCTCTTTTTTTAAAAAAAAAAAACGGGAGGAACTGTTCGATATGTACCGCCCTGTCTTCATGTTTCAGTGGAAATTGTGTCAACGCATTAAATAATGTTGCGTGTTCCAAGGCACTTCAGTGGGCCTTCAAGATGTTTTGTGAATATGACCCCTGATCTAGTTATGAGAGTGTGTTGCCTAATTGTAACATTTCTGCTATTTGTAGCAAGTTCACAGCCGCCCAGCATCAATATTTATGGAGGTGAATGGATAGGTGACACCATCACAATAGTATGTTCAGCTGTCCACTCGTGTCCATACAGAAAACCAAACATCATTCTGAAAGGTATAGAAGGAACTGACAAAATAGACAATGAGCAAAATAATGATGGCCTGTGGAAAATCATTCTGACACGCACAGGTGTCATAAAAGCAGAAAGTTCAACTATTGAGTGTTCTGCAACACATCACGGTGGCATAACAGTGACAGCTACAAAGGTCAAAAGTGCACAGTGTAAGTGAACAAATATGAACTGCTTCGTGTGCTATTAGCAATAAGAGCATTTTAAATGTCACATCTGGACCTATTAAAAGATTTTAGTTTAATTTCAGGTGTTCATCAAAAAATAACGATTGAGCCTGAACTGGCAGAATTCCCAGAGGGCATCGCAAAGAACTTCACTTGTTCTGTCTATCACTCCTGCCAGAAAGAGACTCCAGCCATCACATGGAACTATGAGAACATGCAGGTCTCAACGGGGGGGAACACACTTTCCGGTTTAGATCGGGTCACCTATTCCAGCATAACTTTTCTGGGTTCAAAACAAGACCATGGGAAGAAACTGATTTGCACTGCAAAATTTTCTGGAGGAAACACTGAAACCTCTGTTGTTTTATACGTACAACGTGAGTAATTTGTTAGCATCATGCATGTATGACTTGTGTTATAAGAATATTTACCATTCAAAATCTGCCTTGTAATTATTGCATACTAAATTGTGGTTAATCAGAACAAATTATTTTATTACAAAAACTGCAAAAAAAAAAAAAAAAACCTTCTGACGTCACACATGGGTGGAGATGGATGTACACCGCAGGCTGCAGCAAGCCCTACTTACGATCTTGTTGGTTTCGGTCAAATTGACCCTAATTGGATTCAATACAATTTCCCAGAAATCACACTATGGGATTCTCTATTTGTGATGTGGTGCCGAACTATAACGCACGCTCTGGTTATTTCTGTATGTATTTATGAGGGTTGTAGAGATTACTGCCCAAATTTCTTCTGAATAGGGGGTCTACTTCATTAATATTATGAAAATTATGGAAATATATGGTTCACATCACTCAAACCATATATGGAAATGGGCGTGTCCTTATATGACCACCAGTGGAGCCTGGATGTCATCTAGTGGAAAAGTTGGGTACTGCGCACAAACAAAATCTTAATGAAAGCTCATCTTTTGAGATGTCAACCTAAAATTTGGCCCGACATTATTTCTGATGTTTGGCTTTGATTTTCTTGCAGTTTCAGAGTTTTGTAAAGTATTTATTTTATATAAAATATTAAAAATTTATTTTTATATTTTACATTTTCCTAAACTTAAACTTCTATAACTTTTTTTTTTTTTTTTTTTACTTTTCTTCTACAATAATCTGTGAAGCGTCCCCTTTAAAAAGATACCAAAGTATGTGTTCTGAAATATTCAAGATTTATAACAATTTAAATAGGAAAGGTCATTTTCATCTCTATGTACAAAAAGTGAGACTAACAGTTGAACAGGTTGATTGGTTTTGTTTTCACAAACGTTGAAAATAGAAAAGTTATTAAACTCAGCAAGACACTGGCACTTCAGGACAAGAGTTGATGAGCTCTGACATACAATAAAGAAATGTTTTTATTTTGCAAAATAAACTTGGCAAATAAAGCCAAAAATAGTAAAACAAAACATTTAATTTATTCAGGAGTAAGTAATTCTGTGTAGCTATAATAAGTCAAGAGTAAATCTATAGTAAATGATCAAGTACTCTCTACAGTTCTTGTGTAAGTGAACTGCACTAAGCATTTAAGAGTACAACATACTATTCCTATTACACTTAGTTTTTTTGAGGCAATTGGTTTGCATGCTTTTTTTTAAAGTAAGGTTAACTAATTTGATTTTACAGTGTAGTGGCTAATCAACTGGAAGTCTCACACATTCAAAGAAATAGCTTACTTCTGCATTGAAAAAAATAACGTGTATAGATTTTAAATTACTTATGTGATTGAAATAAATATAATGATGGAAAATAGAGAACTTTTTTTTTTTTTTAAGTTTGCTTATCTTCCACTCATCCATTAATGCTTTCCAAACTTGTCCCACAGGTGTTATGAAGTATGATGTTTTGGGATTGGAAGTGAGAATGCCAAAAGACATTCATGGCCTCCAGGGTTCCTGTCTGGTTATACCATGTTCTTACTCTTACACGTCAAACCCACCCAAAGACCCACGTAGAATTGTGTGGTATCAGTGGGTCTCTAATCGTTCTCCTTTAGTTTATGATCCTTTGCATGTAGGTGATGTCATTGAGAAGTTTAGAGGAAAAACTGATTTATATGGAAACTCAACTTGGGAATGCAGTCTGCTGATCAAAATCCTGGAACAGTCCCATCATGGAGAGCAATTATACACAAGGATTGACCCTGAAAATGTTGGGTGGGGCACCTACAAATTTGATGATGTCACCTCTACAATCCTTGTCAATGGTATGTAAATATTTTTGGAATAATTATCTTTCACTGTAATGTCTGTGATTGTCCAACTGTAGTAAAATATTTTGTGGTCAATAGCAATAGACAGTGAAATGCTTCTCTCAAACTGACTTCTAACCAATTTATGTATTTAACATTTCAAAGTAAAGGAAAGACTATTTGCCACAGAAGTATATATATTTTTTGTCTTTTCATTATATTATACATTACATTAAATATCAAACCAAATGGCATGGTTAAAAAAATTTAAAAAGTGGCTCTGAAAAAGGGAAGTTAGTTCTGAGAAAAGCTCTAGGATCATTTGCAAATTTCACTTTTTCTTTTCTTTTCTTTTCTTTTTTTTCTTTTTTTTTTTTCTTTTTTTTTTTTACTTTTTTATTTAATGTAATGAAATTCACACAGTTTCAAGTGTATGATGTATTAATTATAATGTTTCTGTCAAATTTATTTAAATTTCCTTGACTCCTGGGGCCATATTCACAAAACATTTTAACTTACCTCTAAAAGTTCTCCTAAATAGCACTAAACGTTCTTAGGTAAGAGTTTCCTGTGAAAACATATTCACAAAGCTGCTGAGACCATCTTTTACTAAGGAATAGACAGAAGTCTTAAGCTAAGTGTAAGGGCGGGAATGACCTTGTTGTTAAGGATGATGTCAACACGCTTACTAACTATGCCGACAGTGATTGGCTAATGGGGGAGGGGTCTCTGTCAGCGATTTAATCATAGAAATATTGTAGAACGAGGTATCATGTTGCCATATTCAAATAAAGGTTTAAAAACATAGGCTAAGTGTCACTAATTAAGCAAGTATATGTTCAGCTAATTGTCAGCGTCTTACAACTCGTGAAACAATTGCCACAGGTAATAGGACATTATTTTCTTATTTATTTATTTATTTCTTCATTCATTTATTTTGCTGATTTTGCCTTTTTATTATGATAGGACAGTGTGTAGATAGGAAGTGAAGTTGTAGAGAGAAAGGGGTCCGATACCACAAAACGTATTGGACACATCTGAATTCTGCACAGAATTCTATACTTTAAAGCGATATGGAAGAGTTTAGAAGGAAACTGAGGCTTTACAGAGTTCAAAGGCTCTGGCCAAGCTGTGATATAAAGGAAACGCTATAGGCTTTTTTTGGGGAAAAAAAAAAAAAACACGGGAGGAACTGTTCGATATGTACCGCCCTGTCTTCATGTTTTAGTGGAAATTACGTCAACGCATTAAATAATGTTGCGTGTTCCAAGGCACTTCAGTGGGCCTTCAAGATGTTTTGTGAATATGACCCCTGATCTAGTTATGAGAGTGTGTTGCCTAATTGTAACATTTCTGCTATTTGTAGCAAGTTCACAGCCGCCCAGCATCAATATTTATGGAGGTGAATGGATAGGTGACACCATCACAATAGTATGTTCAGCTGTCCACTCGTGTCCATACAGAAAACCAAACATCATTCTGAAAGGTATAGAAGGAACTGACAAAATAGACAATGAGCAAAATAATGATGGCCTGTGGAAAATCATTCTGACACGCACAGGTGTCATAAAAGCAGAAAGTTCAACTATTGAGTGTTCTGTAACACATCACGGTGGCATAACAGTGACAGCTACAAAGGTCAAAAGTGCACAGTGTAAGTGAACAAATATGAACTGCTTCGTGTGCTATTAGCAATAAGAGCATTTTAAATGTCACATCTGGACCTATTAAAAGATTTTAGTTTAATTTCAGGTGTTCATCAAAAAATAACGATTGAGCCTGAACTGGCAGATGTCACAGAGGGCGTCGCAAAGAACTTCACTTGTTCTGTCTATCACTCCTGCCAGAAAGAGACTCCAACCATCACATGGAACTATGAGAACATGCAGGTCTCAACGGGGGGGAACACACTTTCCGGTTTAGATCGGGTCACCTATTCCAACATAACCTTTCTGGGTTCCAAAGATGATCATGGAAAGAAATTGATTTGCACTGCAACATTTTTTGGACAAAACACAGAAACCTATGTTGTCTTATATGTAAAACGTAAGTAATTTGTTAGCGCCATGTATGGTTTGTCTGAACTTTACATGTCTTGTTATTTTAGTGGGATCTATTTTGTTTAGAATTTTTTGATAAATTTCTGTTTTTAGTTTGTAAACCTACAAATTCCACTGCCTAACTGAATGAGAATATTCACCATTCAAAATCTGCCTTGTCATAATGTCTGCATACTAAATTGTAGTTAATCTTTTTTTCTTGCATTTATTTGTGCACTGAATTGTGAACTGAACTGGTTACGTGAACATGACAAACTAAGCAAAATCTGTTTCGTGTAGCCTTGCATTTTCAAATGTGTATGACTGCAGTTCATAATGCAGTTTATTCTAATGACCTGTAAATGGTTAGCGTGAATGGTCTTCTTTAAAATACACTTTCAAACACTTTAAATTACCCAACAACGTTAATATTAAGGCTTGTTACTGCAATTCACAATTGCATAAACTAGGTTTCTAGCCTAAGGCTCAAATGCGACACTTCACTTACGCCAAAACCAAACTTAATTGTTTACCCTTGATTCTTTTACAGAGTATCAAAAACCAGTGGATCCAATCCAGAATGAAAGTATGTGTTTTTCCCCCTCTGTATAGCTACTCTCATATTTATATTATTGCACTGCACTCATATTTTAGTTCTCTAATAATACTAATTAATCCATTATATGGTATCATTTTAGCTTATTTCCAGTATGAGGCAGATGTGATACCCAAGATCACTGCGTTGCCTCGTTCCTGTGTGGTAATACCGTGCAGTTTCAAGATGGAAGAAGAAAACACTCGACTTCGTGTTCTTTGGGTCACCAAAAAAGGTGGCTACATGTTCCACACAGACTCACATGACGTCTTAGACAACTTTAAAGGCCGCACAAGGCTTCTCGGAAACCCAGATGAGCAGAACTGTACTGTGGAGATGGATAATGTGCAAACTCATGATAATGGGCCATTCTGCTTCAGAGCAGAAACAGAAAATGAGAAATACAGTTTCAACAACAGCTGTGTGTTCATTATAATGCGGGGTGAGGAAATATTACCACTCAGTATTGGTTGGCTTTTAAAAATGCTTCACATCCCATAACTAACGTAACGTCTTTGTGTTTCTGGTTAAAAAGCACCTGACAAACCTGTGATGTCGTCCCTCCCTGAAGACATCGAGCCTGGGACACGCGTCACCGTCAGATGCTCAGTCAACCACACATGCTCCTCTCACCCTCCCAAAATTACCTGGAGCGTCCCAACAGCCCGAGAAACTATCAGTCACAATCACATGGGTGGAGGCATCTGGGAAACAGTGTCCACTGTGACCTTCATTCCAACTGGATATGAAGAGAAAGATGAAATTGTCTGCAGTGCCAACTTTTGGGGTGGTAAAACTCAACAGCACAATACTGCCTTCCTGAGTGTTAAGAGTGAGTATAGACTGATACAGTTACATCCAAGATGTTTTGGTGGATCTCTTATTGTATACATGTTAATGAGATCGGCTTATGCATTGGTCTGTGTTTTAATATGGCTTTTCAGAAAGAAGCTACTTCATGATGTGTGAGAGATGTGACTGATAATTCTTTTTAAAAATAGGAGTTCAAGAAATTAAATTGGAGACTTTTGGGCTTTATGCCATTGCTCCATCACTTTTGTTCATCCTCATTTGTGTACTTGCTGGAGTCTGCATATACAAGAGACGGCACAGGTAAGTGTTTGCATGGCTTATTCTCACCCTTCGGAATTTCTGTATTTACATTTGATGTCTCTGGATGCCAAACAGAAAGTGAGTCTGTATCTTAAAAATGCTTTAAGGTATTGAAACTAAATTTTGTGTGTCATCACCAGCCTGAAGCTACTTTGAGCAGTATGGACACAGCACCACCTACTGGTCAAAAAAGCTTAAAAATAGCTTTTTTCACTTCCCAAAATCATGAAACTTTTGTTTAATGACAAAAGGGTGCCTTTGGATTCATTAGGACATACCAAGTAAATTTAAATAATGGATCTGCTGCCACTGCTTTTTTTTTTTGTTTTGTTTTTTATCAGTCAGCATTGCCAGAGTCTCATTTTTACATTGTCATTGTTGATTATAGACAACCTTGTCAAGATATGCAAGGGCTACAAACACAATCTGAACATAGGTATGCGTGACATGTCTGTTTCATCAATTTCACTCATTAATTTATATTAAAACCTTTCATTGGCTAATAAAGTAACAATTTAACCTTATTCTCTGATGTAGGAGATCACTTTGGAACAGATTTTCAAGGTTGGAGTTTGCTTTACTGAACTTCTCTTTGTATCGTTGTATTTTTTCCTGAGACTAAATTTAAAATTTATCCCCCAGTCATTTTAATATGCCTGATGGAAGAGCAGCTTGGACTAACAGGGGAAACAGGAGTGATATCAGGCAAGTATAACATAAAAAGGTAAATAATAATAATAATAATAATAATACAAAAATAAAAATAAAAATAAAGAGTTGGTCTTGTTTCCAATGCACTAAAATTTTGCTATCTATAGGTTCATTGAAAATGCTCCTGCAAGACCACTGAAGCCTGAACAAAGGCAGGTTAAAAATACAAATATAATATTACAAAAAATATACGCATAAACTATGCACAAATTATGTTTGTAATCATACTATTTAAACGTCACATCTCTCAACAGACGGAGCATCTGGAGCCGCTTTTCTAGGTAATTAACATTTACATTTTCTTTTCATTTTATGTCATGTTTCATTATTAAATAATAAAAACTTCCAATTTGATAACTTTATTCTCTCTCTTTTTTTGTAGACACCAATCACCCAGAAACAATGCAAATCTGAAAGTAGAATACAAGTCAGAATTTTACTTTTTTTTAAAGAAAATAATTCAGTAAAAAAAATCCATTTTAGATTTTAAAATACATTTGAATAAAAACACCAAACTTTTCTTTGTATATTAAAAATGTATTTATATTTATTTAAAAATTAACAAAAATTACAAATATTTTTTTTAATAAAATTTCCTCTCTATAAAAATGACCAAAGTGGCATCACTGATGAACCTTCTCTCTTCACAGGGCAAACAACACATGTACAGTGTCAGGAAACAAGCCTTTCTCCAAACCTCATATGCCATCACCAAAGAGGTACAGAGCATTTGAACCACATATGAGTCCCTCAAGGTGTAAATTCATTATATTCATGTTACACAGCAAAATAATACTGTTGAATGCAGTCTATGAAATGTCATAATAAAAGTTATATATATATAAAAAAAAAAAAAAAAAAAGTCTCAAAAGTCCCCATGCCACTTCAAGATTCTTGAGCTTGGTTCTTTAACATTGTTTGTTATAATGGAAAAACAAATTGTAGAATTTGTGGAAGAGATGATTTAGATATTAATAAAAGTAACAGTATATTAAATCCATTTAGTTTAACAGATGTTATGATAAATTCACACATTTCTGTGATTTTAAAATTCTTATTTTTCTCCATGCATCTCAGTGAGCCAAAATCCTACCGTGTGAGTATATTTATCACTTCATTTGCTCTCTTACAGCATGGAAAACACATTCAATTTCTGTCATTTCAAATGCTGTCTGAAAAAAATGCTGAATGTCACTAACCTCTGACTTCTGTATCTCTTTACATTTTCCTTTAAGGGTTCTGATTATAATGCTGCTTGCACCAACCTATATGGAAATATCCGATGAAAATTAAACATCATCAGATCTGTGCATTAGCAGTTACAGCATGTGCTCGGAGTTTGAGTCCAGATCACATAATTTCCCCATCCTGTTCCTCTGTTCAACATTGTTTTATTGATGACAACAATGTGAAATGGATACAGAAAACAAAAAACGAACAAAAAAAAAAAAAAAAATGTTATGATCTTATGCTTCAGGAAGTTTCCAATTTTAGAAACGCAAATACGTAAATACTTTTTTCGTGTCTGTAGTTTGTAACTTTGTGTTGACTTTAACATGCTTTCATGCTTCATATATTATTCTGTATAAAAAAAAAAAAAAACCATTCCGAAAACAAAATACCTTTTGTATTACAACCATTTTTTTTTTTTTTTTTTGTGTGTGTGAGAAATTAATCTTGTACTACCTTTCTTTAAAATAAAGAAACATAAGTTTGGTTTAAGTGTTCACAGTTTTTTGTTTGTTTGTTTCATAGTTGCTTGATTAGATATCTACAATTTTTTAAAATGGGTGGATGGCAGCATCATTTGTCATTTCAAGGGAAAAATGTCTACGCTGGGAAGTGTAGACATCCAAGCAATTACAACATAGCTCTCCTTCTCTTTCTGACCCCAACCTTAAGCCTTCATTCACTTCATGAATTTTATATTTTGCTGTGCTTGATACTAGATTCTTACCAAATCCACTTGTTTTGATTACTAACTTGAATGTTAGTAATAAAAAAGGGAAATGATTTACATTTAAGTATAAGCAAAAGACAAAAAAAAAAAAAATTTATTTTGAAGCCACTTTCACTTCTCAGTTTGGTAGTTTCTTGTTACAGGGCACAGATGAAAACATCCAAAGATGGGCAGAAAGTACACACACACACACACACACACACATTAGTGTTTTACATATAGATACTTTAAATAAATGATTAGTAACAAAATGCTACTGTAGATATGGATATTTGAAACAAGTTATAGGTAAGAAAACGCTTATTCCAGGTTTCACTTTTAAAACATAATTTTCAGGTCTCATTGTAATTGTAATGTGATATTATTGCAAAAACATAGCTCAGATGAACAAATGAAGTGGTAAGCCTTGACAAAATATGATGTGAAATGTTATTATAATGATTTTATAAAGTTTAAATATGATTTTAAAACACTTTTAGAGCACAATGAGCCAATGAGTGGTCCTTTGCTGCCATCAGGTGGTTATTCCAATTTCAAGGAATATGCCATACTTACAAGGAACATTGCCATTTTTCACCTTTTTAACTGTTATAAAGACAGTCATATGTCACGTGCTTATTTTTAAGAAGTTCTGAGCATTCCTTGAGGAGTTATAGGTTTTTGGGGACACTTGGTCAAGGCCACATATTGAAATGACCCTGTTATTATAGCTACCCAAAGGGTAAAGTTCAACTTTTTTGAAAATAAATAAATAAATACATATATTTGAAATAAATATATTTGATTATTGAACTAGAGAGTCCAGAAAATTGTACTGCACTGGTTTTATTGAGACTTGTTTGCAAAAGTAGGTTTTTAAAATTATCACAAACATTTCATTTAATTTAATTATTTAAGATTTGATTGACAGCAGTGGATCTTGAGGCAAACTTGTTCAGTATGAGGATATCTATCAAATTATATGCATATTGTGTGGATGTGTGAAACACCACATGATTACAGAGCCATAAAACTTGTTAGTGCCACCTAGTGGCTGATTTCTTTCAAAATTCTTACAGACCTCTAGGACCGTGAGTCGAACATGCCCATTGAGTTTCGTTCTGATCGGCCTCCGTTAACCTTGTCTAATAGGTGCACAAAATTCATTGGCCGATGGCAGCCATGTTTTTTGAGATATCCCAATGTTCTCATAGACCATCATAGCACCTTGGACAAAGACAGTGCATGCCAATTTTCAAGTATTTGATAAATTTTGATCGGGCAAAAAACCTAGGACTAGTTTGCAAAAGTAGGTTTTGGATAACATTCAGAATGGCAGAAATTTTTTCCAAGAAATGATTTGGAGATATACGTTTTGTCTGTCTTGAGCCACGGATTACAATGATATAAAACACTTGAGCCTACGACAAACGGTCTAGGAGTTATGAGCGATTTCGAACTTTTGATTGCTGTAATATTGTAAATATACTGAGCAAAATGTTGTTCTCTAAAAGTTCATTTTTCTTGCTGACTAATACATTTTTGGACATAGATCTTTTCTGAGGTAAATGTGACATATGACATTGTTTAAAAGCTATTTATTGATGTTAATTAAAGTTGCAGTAGGTGTTCTGGAAAAATGCTAACTTTAGCCTGATAGCATTGAACGTGTACGTCCCACCCTCCCTGCAAATCGCCATCCAAAGCCACACCTACAAAACACATGAACACACACAGACCAGAGACAAAGTTGCACCTGCAGCTGTACGGCTATATACGCACTGTTCGTACCATGCACACTCCTCCGACTGACCTGAGAAATGTTTTCTGTGAGAATATTTCAGCAGTTATTATGTGTGTCCCGTATTTCTGTCAACTTTCGTTTCCGTGAATTGGCCAAACGCGCTTGCATAACGACCTGAAACGATTTGGATTCGTTCGGACCGCTCTGTCTCTGAATCATCTGTAGTTGTTTCTCGGTCAGTAAACAGAACAAATAGCGCTGTTTTCAGGTATTTCACTAGTTTACTTTGAACTACGCAGCACGGCCTTCTTCAATCACTTCCAGGAGGTGTTCGGACAAAGCACCGCTGATCTCTCTGTACACGACCTAATCGTCCGTTCATCGTAGAAGTCCACGCCTCATCCACCGGGGTCGGTGCGGTGTTGTCACAGCTGCAGGGTGATCCACCATGACTCCATCCATGTGCCTTCTTCTCCAAAAAGCTATCCCCGGCGGAGCAAAACTATGACTTTGGGAACAAGGAGCTTCTTGCCATCAAGTTAGCATTGGAGGAATGGAGACATGGCTGGAATGGAGGAATGGCTGGAGGGAGCGAACCATCAGTTTGAGGTCATTACGGATCACCGCAACCTGGAGTACCTCCGTGAAGCAAAGAGATTGAACCCTCGCCAGGCCCGTTGGGCCCTCTTCTTCACTAGATTCAACTTCACGGTCTCCTAGCGTCCAGGAACCAAGAACTGCAAGGCAGACGCCTTATCCCGGCTGTATCAACCCAATCCAGAGAACTCCGATCCTGAACCTGTCCTCCCTCCAGCCATGATCGTCAGCCCAATCCAGTGGTCCATCAACCAACGCATTTCCCAAGCTAACCGCTCCGAACCAGCTCCACTGGGAGGTCCTGAGGGGCTTCTCTATGTTCCACCGGCCCACCGTCAGCCCCTCATGGACTTAGCTCACACCTCTCTAGGCTCTGGACACCCAGGCAGTTCACGTACCCTCTCGCTCCTGCAGCAACACTACTGGTGGCCCTCCATGACTCAGGATGTCTCCCGCTACATCGGAGGATGCTTAGTCTGTGCCATTGCCAACACTCCTCGGAGGCTTCCTGAGGGTAAACTGGTTCCCTTACCTTTACCTCACAGACCGTGGACACACCTGGGAATTGACTTCATGACAGACTTACCACCATCTAACAACTTCACCTGTGTGCTGGTAATCGTGGACCGATTCTCCAAGGCTTGTAAACTCATACCCCTCAAGGGCCTTCCCTCTGCATTTGAAGCCATTTCGGCATTCCTGAAGACATCGTCTCCGACCGTGGACCACAGTTAATTTCCAGAGTGTGGCAAGCCTTCTTTAAGCTCCTAGGAGTGTCAGTCAGCCTGTCATCTGGTTACCACCCACAGACCAACGGCCAGACTAAGTGCAAAATCCAGGAGATCGGGAGATACCTGAGGGTATCACCGGAACCAGGACAGCTGGAGCCAGTTCCTACCCTGGGCGGAGTATGCCCAGAATTCCCTTCGGCAGACCACCACTGGGCTCTCCCCGTTCCAGTGTATCCTGGGCTACCAATCACCTCTCTTCCCCTGGTCGGGTGAGCCCTCAGAGGTTCCAGCTGTCAACCACTGGTTCCAGCAGAGCGAGAGAGTGTGGGACTCAGCTCATGTCCATCTCCAGCAGGCAGTTCGGAGACACAAGAGGCATGCTGACGCCAGAAGGGGCCCCACTCCTCGGTACCAACCTGACCAGAAGGTGTGGCTCTCGACGCAGGACATCCGTCTCCGACTGCCCTGACGCAAGCTGAGTCCCCGGTACATAGGTCCATTCACCGTACAGAGGCAGCTCAACGAAGTCACCTACCATCTCAACCTCCCTGCACAGTATCGTATCTCACCTTCATTCCATGTCACCTTATTGAAGCCCCACACTGAACCCATGTCTTCTCCTTCCACAGATCCTGGTGACGATGCGGTACCTCCTCCTCTCGACATCGCCGAAGAAGAGACCATCTACCGGGTGTGAGCGATCCTCGACTCCCGACGACGGGGTCCCCAGATTGATTACCTCGTCGACTGGGAGGACTATGGCCCAGAGGAACGTTCCTGGGTCAACCGTCACGACATCCTCGACCCCTCGCTCCTCACTCAATTCCACGCTGAACATCTGGACCGCCCTGCTCCCCGGGGTCGAGGTAGACTGTGTCGTCGTCGCCCCATCCGGTCGTCAGGAGCCACCTGTGGAGGGGGGGGTACTGTCACGGAGTCACAGCCAACACCCACCAACACCAACGCATCGTCACCAGATCTTCACGCTCCACCCACTCGTTCACAGTCTCCCGAGTACTAATCACCTGCACCTGTACATCATCATCTAGGACACTATAAAGACTCTCACTCCCTTCACATCATTGTCTGGTCTCGTCTCACGTACCTGGACTCCTTACCCGCTACTTACCTGAGTTTTCCTGTGTCTCCATCCAGTTGTCTTCCATCTCCTGTTCTCCGCTCCACGTTGATTCCTCCACCTGCAAAGACAAACCTCTGTTATCCTTCAGCTAAGTTACTGTTCTGGAAGTGCTTGTTTATTCATTCACCTGCATCCACCGTTTACCTGTGTTCGTGCCTCTGTTAAATAAACATCTGTGTTCACTTACCCCTCTGCCTCCGTCTGTGTCCTGACAACCATTTGCCTAGATTGCAATCAATGTTTACATAAGATTTTATAGTTTATTTTAATAAATATAAAAAATGTAAAAATGTGTACATTATAGAGGACACCTAACACTATATAGTTGGTTTTATGACTTTAAGTTATTCTCTTCAAATGTTATTGAGCTTTAAATT
This sequence comes from Mylopharyngodon piceus, assembly GCA_039654765.1. NCBI lineage: Eukaryota > Metazoa > Chordata > Actinopteri > Cypriniformes > Xenocyprididae > Mylopharyngodon > Mylopharyngodon piceus. The sequence continues at coordinate 22,141,423 of CM077447.1, forward strand.
ATGACATTTTGTGTATGAGACAGTATGAAATACAAGCAATATTTTATACAAGCAATATTTTCATATAATTTTACAGCTTATTTTAGTAAATATCAAAACACTTTACAGTTGGTTTTATGACTGTAAGTCATTCTCTTCAAATGCTATTGAAGTTAGAAAAGTGTATACCAATGTTGTATGCAACTTTAAAGACGGTCCCTAAATTTGGGAATATCGGACGTCCAACATCAAACCAACTTTATGCCAGTGTATCAGCGAGCTGTAAAATAGTGAGAGAGTCGCAACGCTAAGCTGTGGCTGGTGTGACGCTTATAGGAGCCACAAGACGCGCTCCATTATGGACAAAAAGAGCAAAAAAAATATAAGATAAGATGACAAATAGGCAAATAAGAGCAGGATTGCACTGTCTGTTTGCACACATGCATCATTCGAAGTGTTTAGTAGATGTAAACAGTGAGAGATATTGTGGCAGGCGCGACGCTTAGTAGGAGCCACGAGACGCGCTCCATTGCGGACAAAAAGAGCAGATAAAATAGTAAGATAAAAGAGCACATAGGAAAATAAGTAAGTGCTTGCATTATCTGTTTGCTCTCATGCATCAAACTGAGTGCCTGCAGATGTAAACAGTGAGAGATCTTGAGGCAGGCGTGACGCTTAGTAGGAGCCACGAGACTCGTGCTCCGGATTAAAACGGCGGAATAAAATATAAGGTAAGGTGGCAAATAGGTAGGCTAAATAAGAATAGAAGGAACCGTGTCTGTTTGTACATGTCTGTTTGATCATGTACATCATCGGACTGTCTTGTAGCTGTAAGGCAGGTGAAAAGCGTTTGGTTAATGGTGAATATTGACCTATTGTGCGTACCATTCTGTCTCCCATTGGATACAGGGGATACGCGCTGCATTTTGTCTAAAAAACACTTTACATATTGTGTAAGATCGCGAAGCAGGTGCGTATATCTGTGACAGGTTCCGTGGCAGGCGCATATATCCGTGACGGGTCCTGTGGCAGGCTCGTACAGGTGCTGGTCATATAATTAGAATATCATCAAAAAGTTGATTTATTTCACTAATTCCATTCAAAAAGTGAAATTTGTATATTATATTCATTCATTACACACAGACTGATATATTTCAAATGTTTATTTCTTTTAATTTTGATGATTATAACTGACAACTAAGGAAAATCCCAAATTCAGTATCTCAGAAAATTAGAATATTGTGAAAAGGTTCAATATTGAAGACACCTGGTGCCACACTCTAATTAGCTAATTAACTCAAAACACCTGCAAAGGTCTTTAAATGGTCTCTCAGTCTAGTTCTGTAGGCTACACAATCATGGGGAAGACTGCTGACTTGACAGTTGTCCAAAAGACGACCATTGACACCTTGCACAAGGAGGGCAAGACACAAAAGGTCATTGCAAAAGAGGCTGGCTGTTCACAGAGCTCTGTGTCCAAGCACATTAATAGAGAGGCGAAGGGAAGGAAAAGATGTGGTAGAAATATAGTGTACAAGCAATAGGGATAACTGCACCCTGGAGAGGATTGTGAAACAAAACCCATTCAAAAATGTGGGGGAGATTCACAAAGTTCTCTGATGAAAGTAAATTTTGCATTTCCTTTGGAAATCAGGGTCCCAGAGTCTGGAGGAAGAGAGGAGAGGCACACAATCCACGTTGCTTGAGGTCCAGTGTAAAGTTTCCACAGTCAGTGATGGTTTGGGGTGCCATGTCATCTGCTGGTGTTGGTCCACTGTGTTTTCTGAGGTCCAAGGTCAACGCAGCCGTATACCAGGAAGTTTTAGAGCACTTCATGCTTCCTGCTGCTGACCAACTTTATGGAGATGCAGATTTCATTTTCCAACAGGACTTGGCACCTGCACACAGTGCCAAAGCTACCAGTACCTGGTTTAAGGACCATGGTATCCCTGTTCTTAATTGGCCTAAACTAAACTCGCCTGACCTTAACCCCATAGAAAATCTATGGGGTATTGTGAAGAGGAAGATGCGATATGCCAGACCCAACAATGCAGAAGAGCTGAAGGCCACTATCAGAGCAACCTGGGCTCTTATAACACCTGAGCAGTGCCACAGACTGATCGACTCCATGCCACGCCACATTGCTGCAGTAATTCAGGCAAAAGGAGCCCCAACTAAGTATTGAGTGCTGTACATGCTCATACTTTTCATGTTCATACTTTTCAGTTGGCCAAGATTTCTAAAAATCCTTTCTTTGTATTGGTCTTAAGTAATATTCTAATTTTCTGAGATACTGAATTTGGGATTTTCCTTAGTTGTCAGTTATAATCATCAAAATTAAAAGAAATATACATTTGAAATATATCAGTCTGTGTGTAATGAATGAATATAATATACAAGTTTCACTTTTTGAATGGAATTAGTGAAATAAATCAACTTTTTGATGATATTCTAATTATATGACCAGCACCTGTATATCCATGACGGGTCCCGTGGCAGGTGCATATAACGGTGATGGGTCGAGTGGCAGCTGCCACTAGCGGTGACGGGTTGAGTGACAGGTTTTGCGGCAGCTCCCCCGCCACGACCTTTTACTCCCTCTCGACCTTTTTATGTATTAAAACTAACAATGCACAAAGATTATTGCGATAATTGGATATGTTCCGATATATGGTAAGCCTGAAACACAATAAGCAATTCACGAGTTCACAAGTACATATAATTCAATAGAATAAAAGTTATGCGTATTTGGCGTGCTGTCCGGGGGGCGGGCTCCGAGCTTGGAATATTGGCCCCAACCCAGAGTCCTCCCCCCCCAGTGTGGTAAAAATAGATAGAACTAGAAGTGAGGAGATGGGGTGGAGGAGGGATGCTGATAAACTCTCAGATGAGCAGAGGTAAGTCTGCTGTATTTATACCTCTAGTCATTGGTTGAGTTGATTAACTGAATGCTCTCCACCTGTGCTAATTAGGTTAATTATCTGAACCTGCTCCTCCCAAATTTGGTTAATAAAACATCATTTCACGAGTTCACATGTACATATAATTCAATAGAATAAAAGTTATGCGTATTTGGCGTGCTGTCCAGGGGGAGGGCTCCGAGCTCGGAATATTGGCCCAAACCCAGAGTACTCCCCCAAAAAGCAAAAAGAGCAAAGGACAGCCGCCAGACTAAAGACCCCCAAAAGACGGCGAGAATTGGCGGGCTGGCGTGTTAAGAAGAAGCCTGTTCGCTTGACCAGGAGAACCCGTGTTGCCTCCGGCGGGAGCAGCTCATGGCGCTGGGCAGACGGGCCCTACTGGCCGACAAACAAGGAGATGCCGAATTTGGAACGATCGATCGGGAGAGCTCTCGCAGTGTCTGATGGGAGACCAATGCTCCGGGAGACCAATGCTCATGGCATCGGATGGGTAAAGCCCTACCGCCTAATAAATGGGGAGCAGCAGGAGTTAAACTGTCCGACCGGGGGGGTCCGTGCTTCCTCTGACGGGATCGTACATCGCCAGGCGGACGGGCCCAACCAGCCGATAGACGGGGAGCGCGTGATTTGGAGCGCCCGGGAGGGCTCTGGCTACATCTGACGGGAGACCAATGCTCACAGCGTCGAATGAGTGAGCCCTACCAACCGAAAGACGAGGGGCGGTGTGATTCAGGAACGACCGACCGAAGGCTTCCGACAGGAGCAGCTCCCGGTGACGGGTGAGTGGGTCCTATTGGTCGATGGCGGGGTGAAAGGAATTGTAACGGCCAGCCATGAGAGCTCTCACAGCATCCGATGGGAGACCAATGCTCGTGGCATCGGACGGGTAAGCCACGCCAGACGGGGAAAGATAAGTGCTGACTGAGAGGGTCTCGTGGGAGACCAATGTTTTAGGACAGTGAATCTCAACCTTTTTTGAGTAATGGACCCCCGTCATATTTGGAACCATCCTCAAGGACCCCAGAATAAAATTGGCTCATTGGTATCATTAATGTCTTTGTGACGAACAAATGCAATCAAGTGTAATTTACTATTACATTAGTTGACTTGTCCTATATTCATATAATCAGTTATATTATACATATATTATCTTCTTTTATGGGAACATGTCAAATGTCAAAATATACAAAAATCATATTCAGATATTTTATAAGGACCCCCTGGCATTATGTCAAGGACCACTAGGGGTCCATGGACCCCTGGTTGAGAAACACTGCTCTAGGGAGAGACCAATGCTCTAGGAGGAGACCAATGCTCCAGGAAGAGACCAGTGCTCCAGGAGGAGACCAATGCTCTAGGAAGAGACCAATGCTCTACGAGGAGACCAATGCTCTACGAGGAGACCAATGCTCTAGGGAGAGACCAATGCTTGTGGCATCGGAAGGGTAAGCCTTGCCGTACGAGGAAAGATAAGCACTGCAGCTCCAGCGGTGTCCGTCGGGAGACCAATGCTCAGGGAGACCAATGCTTATGGCATCGGATGTGTAAACCTCGCTGGATGGAGAAAGAAAGACATGGATGCCCAATAAGGAGGGCGGTTGCTGTGTCCGCTGGGAGATCAATAGTCGTTGGACGGGGAAGGAGAAAATGTAGGTGCATGACTAGCAGGCTCTCACAGTATCCGATGGGTAAAGATCGAGATCGATACTCGTGGCATTGGATGGGTAAGCCTCGCTGGACTGTTTGTGATGTCAAACTGGTTGGTCCTGATGTAGCTGCTCCGATGCGGAAAGAGTGACTAGAAGAATTTTGCGCCGAGATGCCTGCCTCTGATGAGAGCAGCTTATGGCGATGCACAATTGGGCTCTACCAGGTGACAGAGGGGGTGAACAACATTTGAAGCATCTGGGCGGGAGAACTCTCGCAGCATTCAACGGGAGTTCAATACTCACAGCGCCAGACGGGTAAGCCTCGCCGGTGGTTAACTGTTGCACATTGAGCAGGGGAGATAGCACTGCTGTGGCAGTGAAAGCGAGGTTACCCAGAGGAATTAAGCTCCTGCGGGAGTGGAGGAGATAACACTGCTGTAGCAGTGAAGGCAGGCTTAGACAGAGAACTGAGCTTTGCGGGAGCAGAGAAGACATTGCTGCGGCAATGAAGTAGAAATATTTTACTGTTTTAGTGGATTAGTGTTAATTGAGGCAGATATGGTGAGCCTGTAGGTTTGAGTGTGTGAGAACAAGCTGGAGCTGAAGAATTTAGCTGATAAGGTTTCATTGAGCTTCTTTGGTGTGGAAGCGATATAATCATTCAGCTCTTAAAAGCCTCTGGAAACCAGCTTCCAAGAGTTTGAATCTGATGCTGGGAGAGCTGCTGTGGTTGCTGCACCCATGCAAAACAAAAGACTGGAAAAATGATCTGGTGGGACGCCAAGGTGGGGTGACAGCCTCCTGTCTTCTAGCGTGTGGATCAAAAAACGCAAGGGAGAGGAGATGTGAGATGAAAGGGTGGACTTGCGGGATTAAACACATCGTGGAGTTTAAGTGGCCGAGCAAAGATAGCAACTAGCGTTTAGAACAGTTTAGATTGTCTAGGAAGTTGGACACAACCGGAAATATCTTATCGATTTTTCCTTGTGCAGTGAGGCTTGGAAACTGGGCTCCTGCGGGAGAGGAGGAGACAACACTGCTACTGCGGTGTAAGAACAGAGTAGGCTCCTGCGGGAGCGGGTGGGAAGACACTGCTGCAGCAGTGAGGTACAATATTTTCACTATTTTAGTGGATTGATGGTGTTAATTGAGGCGTATATGGTGAGCTTGTAGGATTGAGCGAGAGAACAAGCTGAAGCTGAAGAATTTGGCTGGTAAAGTTCATTGAGCTTCTTTAATATGCAAGCGATTGGATTAGATATAGTCCTTAAAAGCTGCTGATGACCAGCGACCAGGGTGTTTGAATCTGGTGCTGGAAGAGGCCTTTGGGGCAGCTGTGCTTCCTTGCCGCTGTCGCCACTGGCTTGCTTAGTATGGGACACTTGATATTCAACAATGTTTTGATCTGCCTACATCAACACCATTGTATGCAAACTGAGCTGGACGATGACATCACTGTTTCCTCCAGAGCTGTTGTATAGATAAATGATAAATGATAAAAGTGAATAACTAATGGTTTTTACAACAGAATGAATCAATACTGAACTTACTTAAACTGGACAATGACACCATTTTCTTCTAGAGCTGCTGTGCAGCTAAAATTATTTTCCTGCTATCACTGTAAAGCTGATCCGACGCAACTTGCATTGTAAAAAGCGCTATAAAGGTGACTTGATTTGGTTGCTGCTCCTATGCGTAACAAATAACTTGAAAAGTTAATAGGTTGGGGTTGGGTCCACCTTTGGAGCCAGCGGCCTGAATGCTCTGATGTTGTTTTATGGAGGTCGCCAGCAAACAAAACATGATAAATTTAACAATTTAATAAAACAACACGTAATACTGACACTTCATAATGGTATTAGATCATTTGTTAATACAATAAAAGAGAATAAAAAAGAGGATACATGAATAAAATACATTGCAGTCAGTTTGGACGTATCACAGTGTTCATTCAGTAAATGCACAGCTAAACTGAAGTGTTTTGACTCTGGATTTGAATGTGACTACTGTTGGAGCACATCTGGAGCCTCATTTCCATAGATTTCATCCTAAAAGTGTACGTACGCACAAAAGCTAATAAAGCATTTGCAATTGGTTAGTAAAATGTTTTTCCATGTATGCTTGAACTGAATATACGGTGCATTTACACCCTTCTGATCAGCAGGCGTCACCAGCATGTGACGTTTCAAGCAAAACACTGAATGTTTTTCGAAGTTTCGAATAGCTTTGTTTCTCCCATCACTAGAAGGAACCCTCAACTTAACAGTTTATTTTCATCAGTTATCTGAGTCTTTACATTACTTATCAGATACAGATGACGTGGAATTTATTTGAATCCATTAGTGAGAACAAATTGCGTGTATGAATTTGTCCTACCAGTCTGTGCAGCGTCTCTTTAACAATAGTGAAGCTGGGGTTGAGTTACTGCAAAACAGAAACACACATAATGCTATTAAACTTTCAGTTTCTAATCGATTTTGTTTATAAATCGCAGGACAGCGCTGACAATAAGCTCTTATTAATAATTCTGAGTGTGACTGTGCATGCTATCTGACTGCACGTAATGTCTGAGCTGCAGTTTGAACGCGTGTGTTTAAAATACATGGAAGCAGCGCGTTAGATTAGAAGTGGCAAATCACTTCTATGAAACGGTTTAAAACATGTATTTCTTCCGATCGAAATTGAATATCCAGATAGCATGAACTGTGCTCGTGATTTAGTGACTGAAGCGAAGCGGAATTCATCCTGGGGCAGAAAAACGAAAAAGGATTTGACCTGTGTTTTTACGGTTTTGAGCCAGCGGGGGTGGAGATTGGAAGCTGGCCGAAAATGAATATGCGGCGCAGCTTGTTGAAGGTCTGCTGCAGCGGCCTGACGTTGGAGGAAGGCCCATTCCTTTGCAGGAAGAGGGCAGCATTGCCTGAGACGCCAGCTTGGCATTCAAGGGGCTGTATTGTCCATTTCTTTATGGCCGGAAGGATTGAATGGGCCGGAGATGAGAAAGAAAGGGAAAGAGATTGTGGATGTTTTGCCCGTGGTAGGCCTCGGTGTGCTGGGATCGGTTTGTTTGGGTTGATGCCCGCGAGATAATGCAGAGGGACCGGCGGTGCTGGGCGGAGGATAATCGCTCTTAAGGCCAGAGAATTGCAGTAAAGACTCCTCAAGGACGAAGGATGATGATGATTTTTTTTTTTTTTTTTCGGACAGCGAGAGCTCGATTTCGGACATGTTAGGAACGTAGGGCGAGGCCTAATGCTGATAAACTCTCAGATGAACAGAGGTAAGTCTGCTGTAATTATACCTCTAGTCATTGGTTGAGTTGATTAACTGAATGCTCTCCACCTGTGCTAATTAGGTTAATTATCTGAACCTGCTCCTCCTGAATTTTGTTAATAAAACATCATATATAAGAACCAAAGTCAGATGAAGCTTAACGTATTATTATGGTTGTTCAGAGCAAATGAATTGTTGATCCTAATCATCATAAACATAATTTAAAGTAATATAACGTAGCCGAATATAAAAATAAAGATATATATTATATAAAAATTACATAAAAAATATAAAGTTTCAAGTTATTTGTATGTATAATTGTTATACTTAATCTTTAAAACGTTACGCACGTGACAGAGCACTGAAGCGTCGTGACCTCTTATAAATTCAACAGGCAGTGCTGTTATGACAAAATGAGTGTATTTATTTCTCAGGCATGCCTCTATCTTTCTGAAAAATGCTTACTGTTAAAATAAAGTTTTAAAACGGGGGTCTTTAATCCCTCTTTTGAAAGCATGAAATTGGTTGTTGCTTACCTCATATGTGGTGAATAAACAAGGAAATTTCCTAAAAAAATTCTGTTACAGCACATTAATACAGTATAGTACAGACCTAAATGGACAACTTAAAAAGGGTTTTGTTCTTTCGGTAAAAAGGATGACCTTTGCATGGAATTGCCCCAAATGAACCGGGCTTTGGGGGTCAAACACGCTCGGACACGGTTCAGAGCGCCTAGTGTGAGTACACCCTAAAACACATGCAAATAATAAACTTTCATGATGATAAAGAATAGCAATGTCACATGAGATGATAATCAAAACAAAACAGATGTTTTAGTATATTTTTGGCAGAGTATCAGAGGCACAAGCAGGATCCACCCTCGTCTAGAAAGCGGGGTGAGGAGCAGCAGCTCATTTGCATTCAAAGATACATGCACGAAAACAGCATGTTTTCCTTCCACTCAAAAAATGGCCATTTACAACATGGTATAATAAATGATCTGTGGGGTATTTTGGGCTAAAACTCACATTCTGTGAACAAATGAGACTTACTGTATATTACATTTTGTAAAATGGAGCGTAATAGGTCCCCTTTAAGTAAAACTGTAAGTATTTTCTTTGCAACACTAGTGTATAGGCAGATATGTGTTTGCAGTAGGGATGCAGTATCGGGCCTGATACTGAGCTTGTGTACTCATACTCATTAAAATGCTCCGATACCAAAAACCTATACTACGCAGCATGTGTACAGTACAGTGCTTGTGACAAAGAAACACAAAAGTAAAGTCAAAACCTTGGATTTTAAGAAAAGTGTATTAGACATAATAATATTACAGGAAACATGGCGCGGAACTGATGAGGTCACTCTTTGTCCCCCAGGGTATCAGGAAATATCCATATCATCCCAAAAACATGAAAAATTACATGTGGGAAAGATTCAGGGGGCATTATAATCTGGCACAAGCTTGAAATTGATAAATACATCCAACTAATCAAAAAAGAAGAATCTAATATCTGGCTCAAAATCAATAAACAGCTCAGTCAAACTACGAAAGATATATTCTTATGTGCTCTTTATATTTTTCCTTCTGAATCTCCTTCCTATAATGAAAACCTCTTTGAGACCCTCCGCAGTCAAATCAACCACTTCCAGGCCCAGGGAAGTGCAAGAACGGGAATCCTACCCGATTACACCACAGACAATGGGAATAATTATATATTTGGACAGAAATTATATATTTTCAACAAAACAGAGTAAATTTTTCAAGGACTAACTCTGATTCCCAAGTAAATAGAAATGGGGGGCTTCTACTTGAGCTCTGTCGAACCCTCAGTCTGTACCTCGTCAACGGCAGGGTGAGAGGGGATTCTCTAGGGAGATACAACTATAGTTCATTTCATGGTTGCTCAACGGTTGACTTCATGATCACAGATTTAGATCTATTCTCTTTCAGAGCCTTCACGGTCAAACCACTAACACCCCTATCAGATAGCAGTCAAATCACTCTGTATCTAAAAAGGACAGAAAATACTAACATACATCCACAACCCAGTAAGCTGTATAACATTACAAAGAATTACACATTGGTCCAGAACAGCACAGAAAAATACCTGACTGCATTTGACCACCCCCAAGTGTGCTTACTAATGGATAACTTTATAGAAAATATTTATCCTCATAATGAAGATGGTGTAAATCTGGCTGTAGAAAACATAGATATTTGATTATTTGGCAACAATATCTAATCTTAAAACCACCAAGAAACCTCATAAGCAAAAACAAGAGAACGAAAAATGGTTTGATTTGGATTGTAAAAGAATAAAGAAAAATTTAAGAAAGCTTGCAAATCAAAAACACTTGACAACCAAACGATTCAGATTTACGTCTTCATTATTGTAAGGAGCTTAAGGCATAAAAATACACTCAGAAAGAAGTACAGTACATTTAAAATCAACTCAAAACTATTGAAGAATCAGTCCATTCAAACAGTTTCTGGGACAACTGGAATCTCCTGAATAATAAGAACCATGAACAAATAACTATTCAAGACGGAGACACCTGGAAAAACCACTTTGAACAACTTTATAGCAAATTAAACATGAATACAGAACAAATACAGATATATGCAGAGGTGGACAGTAACGAGGTACATTTACTTGAGTACTGTACTTAAGTACACTTTTTGAGTATCTGTACTCTACTTGTGTATTATTTTTTCTGGAAACTTATTACTTTAACTTCACTACATTTGAAAGACAAATATCATACTTTTTACTCCACTACATTTCTGTCAAGGTCCTTGAGTAGAAAGTAGTTATGTTAGTCAGGGGATGATTTTTCTTCTGAACATTAATCAACTGGCAGCAAAATGGATGAAGACAGATCCTCTGCGCAGTGCATGCATCCGGCCATACTTAGACAGTATGTTCCAGTTTTTAGAAAAGAGTAAAGATTCTTGTTGTTTTAAATGTTTGCTTTGTTTACCGAAAACAAACCACATCACAGCCTACAAAAACTCTCCATCCAACCTGCAGAAGCATATTGAGGTACATCTACTTTTAATTTCTGGTAAAAGCTTGAAATGGATATTGCCTGTGCTTTTAGAGCTTAAGTATCAGTATGAAGTATGGTCAGACAAATAATTTATGCATTTGCCCACCTAGTTGCCATAGCTTTGCGGACACTGCTAACACATTGGTAATGATGTTAGTTAACATGCAAAAACGTAGTCTACACCATGTCTGACTCTGCACTGGACGCGAGTGGTGCGATGCAACAAAATACAAATCCCCAACAGTAAACAGATTTTTTAGAGTCAGTCATCATTTTAATTTTTATTTATAATAGGCTGCTAATACTAATCATATTATATATTACATATTATAATAAGCGAGCGTCTCGCTTATTAGCTATAAACCCATTCAAACGTAATTGCATCGGCCACATTTTTTTACATGACACACCACTCAGCATACCCGGTTAAAAAAGTCACCGCTCGCCACTGTTACATACAACAATGCAACAATAATAAAACAATGCATTGACATTTACTTTTTACTTTTGATACTTAAGTACTTTTAAAAACAAGTACTTCTGTATTTTTACTTAAGTAAAAATCTGTCTTTACAATGTTTACTTGTAATGGAGTAATATTTGACCAGTAGTATCTGTAATTTCACTCAAGTAAGGAAGTAATGTATTTTGTCCACCTCTGGATGTATGAAAAATTAAACCATATAGAAAACATAATTGGCAAATACCAAAATCCCCTAGATTGTCCAATCACAGAAAAAGAACTGATGGATAAAATACAGGCCCTGTTTTTTTTTTTTAAATTTGAATTAAATAAAAACTAAAAGACTTTCAAATCACATGAGCCAATATTTTATTCACAATAGAACATAGATAACATAACAAATGTTTAAACGGAGAAATTTTACACTTTTATCCACTAAATGAGCTCATTTCAGATTTGATACCTGCTACGGGTCTCAAAAAAGCTGGCATGGGGGCAACAAATGGCTTAAAAAGTAAGAAATTTTGAAAAGATTCAGCTGGGAGAACATCTAGCAACTAATTAAATGAATTTATATCAGGTCTGTAACATGATTATCTATAAAAGGGATGTCTTAGAGAGGCAGAGTCTCTCAGAAGTAAAGATGGGCAGAGGCTCTCCATTCTGTGAAAGAGTGTGTAAAAAGATTGTGGAATACTTTAAAAACAATGTTCCTCAACGTCAAATTCCAAAGGATTTGCAAATCTCATCATCTACAGTGCATAACTTCATCAACAGATTCAGAGAAAATGGAGAAATCTCTGTGCGTAAGGGACAAGGCCGAAGACATTTATTGGATGCCCGTGGTCTTTGGGCCCTCAGATGACACTGCATCACTTATCGGCATGATTGTGTCAATGACATTACTAAACGGGCCCAATAATACTTCCAGAAACCACTGTCGGTAAACACAATCCACCGTGCCATCTGCAGATACCAACTAAAGCTCTATCATGCAAAAAGGAAGCCATATGTGAACATGGTCCAGAAGCGCCGTCGTGTCCTGTGGGCCAAGGCTCATTTAAAATGGACTGTTTCAAAGTGGAAAAGTGTTCTATGGTCAGACGAGTCCAAATTTGACATTCTTGTTGGAAATCACAGATGCTGTGTCCTCCGGGCTAAAGAGGAGTGAGACCTTCCAGCGTGTTATCAGTGTTCAGTTCAAAAGCCAGCATCTATAATGGTATGGGGGTGCATAAGTGCATACGGTATGGGCAGCTTGCATGTTTTGGAAGGCACTATGAATGCTGAAAGGTATATAAAGGTTTTCGAGCAACATATGCTCCCCTCCAGATGACGTCTATTTCAGGGAAGGCCTTGTGTATTTCAGCAGGACAATGCAAAACCACATACTGCAGCTATTACAACAGCATGGCTTCGTCGTAGAAGAGTCCGGGTGCTGAACTGGCGTGCCTGCAGTCCAGATCTTTCACCTATAGAGAACATTTGGCGCATCATTAAACAAATCCGCTTCAGCAGCTGGAAACCTATATCAGGCAAGAATGGGACCAAATTCCAAAACTAAATCTCTACAAACTTATAACCTCAATGCCCAGATGTCTTCAAACTGTTTTGAAAAGAAGAGATGCTACACCATGGTAAACATGCCCCCGTCCCAACTATTTTGAGACCTGTAGCAGGCATCAAATTTGAAATGAGCTCATTTTGTGCATAAAATTGTAAAATTTCTCAGTTTAAACATTTGTTATATTATCTATGTTCTATTGTGAATAAAATATTGGCTCATGTGATTTGAAAGTCTTTTAGTTTTCATTTTATTCAAATTTTTAAAAAAATGTCCCAACTTTTCTGGAATTTGGGTTGTAAATGAAATGCTTAAAAATAAAAATCACAATTTCAGATAATGAAACTTTTCAACTTGGTTCTGAGTGTTGGTCATTTCCAACAATTTACTCAAACAATCAATGCGCTATTAAAATTGGCAATAAACAAACTTCACTCAAGGGCGGGGTGTGAGACAGGGCTCGCTATCACAGACCCTCTTCAATATTTACATTAATAAATTGGTGAAACTATAGAACAATCAGCAGCACCTGGCCTCACACTACATGACTCCCATATGAAGTTCCTCCTGTATGCAGATGATCTGGTCCTGCTGTCTCCAACAGAAGAGGGTCTACAGCAGAACCTGGACATCTTGCATCAGTTCTGTCAGACCTGGGCCCTGACTATTAACCCAACTAAAAATAAAGTACTAACGTTTCAGAAAAGACCCACATGTCAGGGAAAGAGACACAATTTCACCCTTGGTACGACCACAATTGATCATGCCACAAGCTATACATACCTCGGGCGGAAAATAAGTGCAACTGGAAAAATAAATTTGGCTGAACTGAAAGAGAAAGCAAGAAGGGCCTTCTATGCTATCAAAAAATCAATCCAAATTGAAATACCAATCAGAATCTGGCTCAAATATTCCAATCAGTCATAGAACCTATTGCACTATATGGCAGTGAAGTGTGGGGTCCTCTCCTGAACCATGAATTTGTGAAATGGGACAAAAACCCAACAGAAGCCCTGCATGCTGTGTTCTGTAAGAGTATCCTGAGAGTACAGAGGAACACACTGAACAACACATGCAGGGAAGAATTAGGCCAATATCCTCTGTTAATCCACATTGAGAAACGAGACATCAAATTTTGGAAACATCTAAAAATGAGTGACCCCAACTCTTATCATTTTAAAGCCCTTAAAAACCACGAAATGAACATTGAAAAAAGTCCCTTGATTCAGATGGTCCTGAAGCTGCAAAAACAAACTAACACAACTAACAACAGCCAGCCTCAGGACACTGACACCCTCATCCACAGAATTAGGCCCAACCTAAAAGCACAAAAAGAAAATGACCTGACCTATTGGACTGAAACAACAGAAAAACAAAGTAAACTTCAATGTTATTTGGCCCTAAATAGAGACTACACAACAGCATAATATCTGAGTACAGTGAAAGACTGTAAATTAAGAAGAAGAATGACAAGGTACAGACTGAGCAATCACACACTGACTGTAGAGATGGGCAGATACAGACAGAACTGGCTGCCCAGAGAGAGCTGCATCTGTCCGTACTGTGACCAGGGAGAAGTGGAGACAGAGCAACACTTGTCATGCCAATACAGCACTCTTTGAATTGAACTGAATTGACACACAGGCAACATAGAGTATAATGGGGATAAAAGAGAAGGCCGTCTATGAAGTAAATGTATTTAAGTGGAATATTAAACAAAATATAATACCGCCTAGATGTGGTGTGCGAGCTGATAAGCAAGAAATGTGCAGTGGACTGAGCACTCAGCGTCACAGACGAACGAGCTTGTAAAGCACATCCCTTTTTTTCACAGACATCAGTGGAAAGTTTGTAGTTTGGACATCAGACATCAGTGGAAAGTTTGTAGTTTGGCCGGATGTCAACAGCAAAGAAAGTAAAACAAGGCATGTATTATTAACATTAACTGATGGTAAAGATTTGATTTTTAGGGGGGAAAAAACCCTTTATTTAAAAAAACTAAATCACTGAATCATATATACAAACAACGTCAAATTAATAACATATTAATAATTAATTCTCCAATTACAGTACAGTACAGTACAGAGTCCATTTCTGTCGTGACCTGTCAGAACTGACGCTAACGCTGGATATCATTCATTAGTTTAAAGTACTTGTATTCAACACCAACCCTAGCCTTTAAGAAAGCTTTAAAAAGAAGTACAACATCTTGACCATGTTCTTTATTCTATTTCTCCTTGTGATGCAAGTTTGGACTGTCCAACAATAAAATTAATCAACTGCCATTTAGTTCTCTGTTTTTGACAATATCTCAATCCTAAAACAAACACCTTAGGAGTGAATTTTTCATGAAATCTTAAAAACAAATCCTTCAACAAAACAAAAAGTGATCTCAATCTACATTCTGTAAAACAATAAAAAACTGTTTCTCTTGCTCCACAAAATGCACATTTGTCAACAGTATAACAGAAACAAAAGTGTTGACAGCTATAGCCCCATGCAATATTCACCACTGCAAATCACCTGTTTGCTTGTTCAGCGGTGGTTTGTATATCACCCTCCAAACTGGCTTATCTTCTTCTTGTAATCTTAACAAGAAGTAATTGTAATTTTCTCGCCACACAGTGTCTTTCTTCTCATTTAGTGCCACTTTATTTAAATTTTAACAAAACACCTGTACAACAATTTTCCTGCAACCAAACCCAAATCCAAATCGTGCAATCCTTTTAAATCCAGCAGTATGCCAGACATACCCTTTAAATCTGGTGAAATGACAATTTTCGGAAAAGGATCTCTCATATTTGGAACCAGGCTTCCATTACCAAAATTTTGCAACATAATTAATTCTTCCTCCGTTAATCTTCTTTTCCACATTTTTAAAATAACCTCAGTTTGATGTGAAGACCTCTGGCCTAATGCAGCGGCCAATGCAGATACATTACTTAGGTCAGGTCCCACCACATCAATTAAATTTCTTAGTTTTACCATACCAGAACTACATAGCCTTAGTGTGAGACCTGGCAAACACTAATTTGATAAATCTAAACGAGCTCCTTTGACTAAAGGATCCTCGAGAAACCAAAACAAAGATTCTGTCTTACAATCCCTGGTAAAATTATAATATATTATAATAACTATAATAATTATAATTTTAAAGTGCCCTCATTATGGATTTTTAAAAATTACCTTTCATGTAGTGTGTAACATAGCTCTAAGTGAATGAAAACATCCTGCAAAGTTTTAAATCTGAAAGTGCATTCGTTTGTAAAACGAATCCCAAGCCGTTTCGGTGTGACGTCACATTAGCATATTGCCCTCCCACTTATTGCGTGCGCAGACACCAGGGAAAACTTGAAACCCGAACCTTGTGCTGTGTTCCTGTCATTTTACTGACGACTGCTTCTTCAACCTAAATGCGTTCAACAAGGGATTCGCAAGCCGGTTGTTATTGAAGGATGGGTCAGTACCCAGTTTATTTGGACCAGCTTCTTCCTCCTGCGAATCACAACCTGTAAGTATGATTAATAATTGTTGCCACGTTTGACAGACTGTAATCCAACTGAAATAGCACAAGTCTATATGTCCTCTAAGTAAAAAAAAAAAAAAAAAAAAAATCAATCTCGTAGACAAATATGCGATACGCAAGGACTAAAATTCAGTGTCTAACATCCACATGGCTCCGGGTTTCAGTTCAGTGTCCTACTGTACTGGACTGAAGCCCTTTAAACGGTCCAGTCCGAACCATGTCAGTGACGTCTCCGCATCCAAATTCTGAGCCAGAGTCATCACATTCTCTGTAGCATGCAGAATACGTATTTAGTTGTGTGTGTTGTGTATGCTCCACGCAGCTTGTAGGTCTCTGGCTAACCAGCTAACAGCAATATGTGTTCGCTCGCAATTGTCTAGAAATGCGTCACATGTTTGTCGTTGTTATTACTTGGAGTTATGATAAAGAATACAGCAATACGTTGGTGTACAACTGCAGTGCTTTATCAATACGTTTCTGCGTTGTGCTAACGCATATACCATGACTGTTTGGGTGTTTACCACCAAGCTGTGGGCTAGGTTCGCTAACATAAACATAAAATAACTTATTTCCTCTCTGAGTCTTTATTTTTAGAACAGAGTGGAGCACCATCATTATTATAATACAATGTAAGTGAAAGGAGGGGTTTGGAAAAATTGTTGACTTGTCAGCTCCTCCGATAGCTGTTAGATATAGCTCAAACCTTTGTTGAAATCTTCTCCAATTTTCCGACAGGTTCCCGTGCTGTAGATCAAGTCCAGCGTGTGGCTTAAGTCCTTCCATGTTTGCAACACTGTTGTTCGCCTTACTAATTTACTTCTGACACCATGTTTTATTGTGTTTGTTTATGGAGCATACAGAACAGACCTCTTATAGGTTTTCTGTTAATCACTTGAGCTTTTTTTTATTGAACCGCACCACCCTGTGGCTACCACATGAACTGCATCATAATCAAGATGAATTATTTACATATCATGACACCCACTTTTCTTGCAGATGAAATGGCAGCTTCTGTACTACTGGATTGACGCCTCTTGCCTTGTCTAAGAAAGCGAGGCCGGGCAAGTCTCCTTGGGCCTTAGCGGAGTGAAGCTCCATTAGAAGATCACTCAACTTTGTCAATTTAGGATAATCTCGATTCGCTATTTTTGGAAAGGTGTCAATTCGTTTGAACAAAGCATCTTCTATCATTTCTGTTGTACCATAAGTTTGTTCAAGTCTGTCCCATGCCATTGCCAGTCCTGCTTGTGGATTGTTGATATGTATTGCCCTTATCTGTTCCACATGCTCTGCTGATTCCTTGCCAAGCCACTTCAGCAGGAGATCCATCTCTTCACTCGGTGTCAGGTTTAAATCAGTAGTTGCAGTCTGAAAAGAACATTTCCAGGCTCTGTAGTTCTGAGGTTTATCATTAAACTGAAGTAAGCCTGTTGCCACAAGCTCACGACGAGCAAGATATCTTACAAAGTCATTTATGTTTGAGCTGCCATGATTTGAGTTTGGGGATATGGGGTAGGATAGAGGAGTAGGATGACCACTGCCCAGGTGAAAAAAAAGTGCAGTAAAATACACTTTATTTTAGTACACTTAGTACACTTCCATAGTGTACTTAAAAAGTGCTCTATTTTCATGCACTTATTTTGTACTTAATGTACTAAACGCACTTCTTTAGTACTTCTTAAGATAATCTTAAGAACATCTAAGCGTACTCAACTGTGCTATTTTGAGACACCATGAATTTGAACTAAAATGTGCTTTTAACATATTTCCATCTCTGTATTTAAAAAAATGTATTTAGTTACCTCTTGTAGTACACTTGAACCCGTCTTTCATACACTTTTAAATGTACTCATCAGACATAGGAAATTCACTTAAGAATTATTTAAAATATAAGAATAATATATACAAAATGTATTCATAATGTTGTAGGCAATAAATTATAAATACATTTTGTATATATTCATTATATATTAATCTTATATTTGAAATGCATCATAAGCCTATTTTCTATGTCTGATAAGTATATTTAAAAGTGTATGATGGGTTCAAGTGTACTACAAGTGGTAACTAAATACATTTTTTTAATACAGAGATAGTATGTTAAAAGCACAGTTTAGTTCATATTCATGGTGTTTCAAAATAGCACAGTTGAGTACGCTTAGATGTTCTTAAGATTATCTTAAGAAGTACTAAAGAAGAGCTTTTAGTATATTAAGTACAAAATTAGTGCACGAAAATAGAGCATTTTAAGTACATTATGGAAGTGTACTGAAATAAAGTGTATTTTACTGCACTAAATATATTTAAATTGTGCTTTTGAGGCACACTTAATATATTAAAATTATACTATACTAAGTGCATATTAAATGTATTATTTTGAAATAACTTGAAGTATAAGCGTATTTCAAGATGTACTTAAGTTCAATTTTAAGCTATTTGCAATATATTAAATACATTGAAATTGTGTTAAAATGGACCCATTTTAAGTACATTTAGTGCAATTTAAGTGTATTTCTTTAAATACATTTAAAATGTACTTTTAATACTTATGCTATTACAGTTAGAGTATATTTGAAGTATTTTTTTAATGTGCTTTATGTACATTTCCAATACAATTTCAGGTCATTACAAATGCATTAGCATAACACTACTTGGTTTATTATAAAGCTGTTTTTAATCTGTATATACACACACACACATACACACACTTTGAAATCTAAAAACTTTAATGCACTACATATTGTGTACACCATTACAAATATTCTTACAGTACATTAAAAAAAGTACAGCAGCATTTAATCTTTTGACCAAAATACATTCAAATAAATAAATAAAACATTTCAGTTATACCTGTATTACTGAAAAGTACAGAATTTTACATCAATGAATAAGAATATGCAATTTTCTGAAAAAGTCACTGAAAAACAAAGTACAGAAGTGAATAGTGCATTTTTTTTTTTTTTTTTTTTTTTTTTATTATTATTTTTACAAATGTAAGCATGCAAATGCCTGAACCAAACAAAGAAACAAAAGAGTTTAAATGTCACATCTTCATCTTCAAGTGGAGGGTCACTTCTTTGAGCACAACTTGCATATTCTCCAACTGAGGGCTTATAATTCAGACATTGTAGTATTTGAAGTCTGCTTTATCACAGGATCTGTGAAAGGGAAAAATAATTTGTATAAAATTAACAAATGAATCACATTTTTGCATCCATGATTGAATATACAGTGTTTTATAATTTGCACTGATATTCATTAGAATTTTGTTGACTTCTCAGTTTACCTTTTGACTATATCCTCATCAAGCTTGACATATGAGTGTCCATTTTTATCCTCTTGTCTGTCGTCACTATGCAGCACTCTGAGTTACACTGAACATAAGATTAGAAGAAGCCCAACAACACTATTTACAGTGAGCAGAGTTCAATCACAAAGTCACTGATATTGATATTTGAAGCAATAAAGCAACCTGTGAGTATTACAGGGTATGCTGTATATTGATAACTGGTTTATTTGAACCTAGGGTAATTCCCATGATTGTGTATTTTGTGGTTATGCTAACATGCACTCTCTACACCTCTATTGCAAAGATTTAAAGAAATTAGAAGTTTGCAAAATATTGTATGCCAAGGCAACTACGACAAAATTAAAAAAATAAACTTTTACATGAATGACTCAAAGGAAGCACAAATTAGACACCTGCACTGTAAAAAAATCAAAAGTTGAGAAAACTTAAAAGTGTAAGGCAACAAACTTCAGCAGATTTTTGTGTTTTCTCAACTTCTTGTATTCAGTTTATACAACAAGTTGAGAAAACTCAAATTTCCTACAAAAACAAGTTAAGAAAACTCAAATATGTGCTGAAGTTTGTTGCCTTAAACTTTTAAGTTCTCAATTTTTGATGTTTTACAGTGTGGAATGGGAACATTGCTAATATTTTCCTTCCAAGATTTACAGAATCACCCTCTATTAGGCCTGATTCAAAAAATCTCTATAACAGAGGTGATACAACATTAAAACACACTCTTCTTCGCTTGTCTCTGCACTAAGATTTCAGTTTTTTATTTTTTAATTTATGCGAACAGCATACATTTTCTTTATGCAAACAGCAACTAAAAACTTACAAGTAACTTCTGCATGCAGCATCTTCATCTGAGCGCGTCTGATTGGTAAAATTGAATGTAGCTGCATTGAAAAAGACGTGCTGTTACACTTTGTATCAAAAATAAGACTGGCACAGAAAAGTAAAGTTAATTAAATACAAATCTTACCTGGAGTCACAAAATAACGGGGTTCCAAAAGCCACACGAAAGAAAAACTGAGTTCTCTTTCAAACATTCGCTCAGTATCTCACAATGGGAACGCCTCTGGGCGTGACAGATCCTGGAAGCACCAATTACACCACGTCTGTCAGTTGACAGACCAATCACGACAGTGATGTGGGAGTCCCTCCTCCCTAATATATACCGCTGCCATTGGTCCCTACTTCATTCTCGATCTCTTCCCCGTGAAGATCAAATTGGAAGCTATCCTTCAGCAGGACCTGTCTTTAAAATAGTTGCTTAACTGTTCTGAGACTAGCCGTCAAGGTACGTCACCGAACGCAGCTGTTTTTGCTAGCAGGTCTTTTTCACTGTAGCGGTGATTATTTGCTTCGGGTATACTAAGAAAATTAACGCGTTACGGCGAATTATCTTAGATATTCGTTGTGGTGAGCTTATTATTATTTTAGTATGGCAGCTGCTAGTTCTGCAAGCCCGTGCGAGTGCGGGTCAATGATCTCAGGCAAGGATCCTCATCCTTTATGCATCGTATGCCTGGGGGTGAGACATGCTCAGGCAGCCCTCGCGAACCCCGAATGCTGTCCTCACTGTTCTCTCTTCCCGTCAAGGGTGCTAGAGAGAAGAGTGTGGGTCGCGGCCGCCAATAAAGGAGACCCCTGCCTTTCTCCGCCGCCCGCGGAGGAAACTAAACAGCCCCCTGCGTCGTGCAGCTGGGGCGCATTTATGGATGAAGTCTCCCCTGACTTACCTCCCATTTTTGGATCCTTTACGGATGTAAGGGAGGAAGACGATGATGTTGACGAAACTATCGCTCGTCTGTTGGAGGAGGACGGAGAGGAGGATGACGACGACGCGATCCTCCCGCCAAATCCCTCCCGGCCGGGCAGCGCGTTAAGCGAAGGGTCACCCTCCCCAGCTCAGGTGGAGCTCGACCTTCTCGAAATGTGCCGGAGGGCGGCGGCAAAACTCTCCATACACTGGCCGTCGCAGCAGACAGGCCAGGGGACAGAGAGAGATCTCTATGACGGCAAGAGACTACCGTCACATGCCCAACCTGTTAAACAGCTCATTCCAGCGGTCCCAGCGTGCGTTTCAGAAATGAAACGTTTCTGGGATAAACCCTTCTCACACAGGGTTCGTGTAAAAGGATTTTCTAGGCTGGATGTTAATAACATGGAGGAGTTAGGGATGTCAAATCCCCCTCATGTCGAGCTGTCAGTGGCACATCATCTCAACCCTAACCGCAGAGCAGCCTTTTTCTCTGCTTCAGCTTCACTGCCAGGACGCACTGAACGCTTAGCAGCCTCAGTCTTTCAGAAGATTTATCGTTCTTCTGCACTGGCAGTGAGGGCTCTTAATGCCACCTCTATCCTCACTGCTTATCAAGCAGAGCTTATGGAGGAGATGGGGAGGCAGATGGATGCTGGGACACCAAACTCAGCCCTGTGGGAAGAGATCTGCGTTATTGCAGATCTCAACCTGAGAACCTCCAGGGGTGCGGTCCAGAGCTGTGGTCGCAGCATGGGCCTGGCCGTGGTGGGTGAGCGGGCTCTCTGGCTGGGGCTGTCAGGGCTGTCAGACAGAGAGAAGGTGGACTTCTTGGATGCTCCAGTTGAGCCCAAAGCCCTTTTCGGGGCATCGGTGAACTGCAATGCGACAGCGGTGCGATCTGAGGAAACAGGAAGGTGAGGCATTCCAAACTTGCCTTCCTCGCAGACCCACTGTTCGTACTTCTCAGCCACCATGCTCCGGGTTTGAAGCCCCCCACAGGAGTGGTCAGTCAGCCTTCAGAGGCCCTAGACCATATCAGCCTCAGCAGGCTGAGCCACAATCTAAACCGGCTCAGCCGAGGGGAAAACCTTCCTTTGCGGCAGCTGCAGCTAGACACCGGCCAGCAAACCCTCAGGGAGGAAAGAAACGGTGAGCGACCTAATCCTTCATTACATTCAGAACAAAAGGATGAACAACAGCACTCGCGAAGTATCTGTTGTTGTCCTCCCTCAAAGAGAGCGGTCAATTTCTCCCCCTCCCGCCAAGAGAAGGCGTCGGACATGGGAATTGTTCACAGAAAAAAAGTTATCTAATGACCAGTTCAGTTGTGAAGATGGCACCAGTTCCCCCAGTGCCCCACACACAATTTCCCCTCCCTCCACCCATAGGGTTTCAACAGAGTGTAGAGGGCTGTTCTCACAAAGACATGTTTGGTGTGAAAATAATAAACACATTCCCTGTGCATCCAGGCAGTGGGCCGAGGGCACAGCAACGTTTGAAAAGAAAAACACACACAAAAACAAAATTGTTCAGATCAGAGCTGCAGTCCTCCGCTCCGCCGCCGCGTCACTAGTGAATGAGAGCCGGCTCGGTCTGCTCTCTGCTCACGCAGAGAGCTGGCGCGCATGCGCAGTACACCCCTGGGTTTTCTGCACAATAAGCCGGGGTTATCGTCTGCAATTTACTGTAAAACCTCCACTTTTCAACAGTGTGTTAATGTCAACAGCACAAGGGGAGTCAGCTCAGATTTTAGAGGAGGAAATAACCTCTTTATTGAACAAAAGAGCAATTCGAGTTGTGCCACCAGAGGACAGCCACCACGGCTTTTACTCACGGTACTTCGTCATTCCCAAAAAAGGAGGGGGTCTCCGTCCCATTCTGGATTTACGGAACCTCAACAAACACCTCAGGAAATACAATTTCAGAATGTTGACCTTAAAGATGTTATCAAAAATTATTCGTCCCAAAGACTGGCTGACATCAGTCGATTTGAAGGACGCATATTTTCACATAAGCATATATCCGGCACACAGAAAATTCCTCAGGTTTGCCTATCGGGACACAGCGTACGCATTTTTGACAGTACCGTTTGGTCTGTCTCTCGCATCGAGAATTTTTACAAAATGTGTGGAAGCAGTGCTCACACCGCTGAGAATGATGGGTCTAAGAGTGTCAGCATATTTGGACGATCTGCTGCTCTGCGCGCCGTCACGGCAGCAGGCAGAGAGAGAGACAAAAATGCTCGTGCCTAGGCTCTCATTTGGAGAGCCTAGGCTTCAGGATAAAAGAGACGAAAAGCAGCTTAGTGCCCACGATGCACTTCTCATTTATAGAAGAGCCTAGGCTTCAGGATAAAAGAGACGAAAAGCAGCTTGGTGCCCACGATGCACTTCAAGTATATTTTAGTGCATTGAAATAAAGTATACTACCGCAGAAATATACAGAGGAGTTGACGATGCACTTGCAGCACGAGAGCGTGTCTTTAATGAAGATGTTTCTGTTGCCATGGCACAGTCTTGTGGTGTATCTCTCCACACAGCTATAGTCTGATAGTTGTCCACTGGCTGCGTGTGACAATGCTTTTATTGTAATCCGTCGGCCTGCGTTGCGTTATCTTGCCTTTTAAAAGTCGTGGTTTCACTGTGCTGTCCTCAGTATATGTTATGTATATAACTTGACAGCCAGGTAAACTCTTCCATAACATCAAGACTCTGAAGACAGTTCACTCCTTGTCCACAGGTTTATTGACGTTGCAATGGAAAGGTGAAACTGAAACATACATGAGCATAATCAGCACTATGTACAGATATAGATTTAATTCATATTAAGTTTTTACTGTTACAGTATTTGTGTTTTTTTTACTGTTTATGTATTTTATTAGACATTTCTTAATGTAATATATGGCATCATATTTTACCTGTAGTCAATCACTTATTTATATGTAATATGATCTTTCAAAGTCTAGGAACAGTACATCCATCAGCATATAATATTACTCTAGCACAACAGTAGTGTAGATAGTAAATAAAAGACTTCTAACAATAAAATTCACAAAATGTAACAACGCACCAAATAATGATGTGCAATCGTAGATGTTGATAAAAACAATCAATACATACCCACGATGCTACAAAGGGCATAAGATGTATGCAGATGTCACAGGATTAGCTCAGATACAGTAAACATACTGCTCTCTGTGCCATGCTTTTGACTACTTCCTGATTAATGGTCACATGACATGACTCCTTACAGAAACCCAGAATTCTTAAAGGGACCATGGCCAAATAAAACAAAGGATCACTTAAAGAATAGAAACAAGACTAACATATTATGTGATAACGGAACAGTCAGGCTTTTCTATTTACAGCAAAGCAAGCTAATTTGCTGCACAAAATATGATGGCATTATATATAATATGTAACTATAAAGTTTACAATGGCTTCCTAAATGAATTAAAAACATAAAAAAAAAAAAAAAACATCTGACACACATTCGTTTTTCTTCATTTTCTAGAAGTACAAATTTAAGAACCTGTATTTTTGTGTAATTAATTAAGAGAAAGTACACCGCCATTTTTCTCCGACAAAAGTGACTTGAATGCACCTGCCGTCGTAAACACAACTTCCCACCTCGTAAATACGAACTTCCCAGGAGGACTGGGAATGCACCAAATGCCACTAGTGTTAAGCCAATTGGCAAAGAAGCCCAGGCACACATAGTTATAGTGTTAAGCCATTAGACAAGGTAGCCCAGACACACATAGATATTAAAACATTTGGTCCCATGGCTCTTACATGAGAGAGAGAGAGAGAGAAAGAGAGAGAAAAAAATCATGTCTTGGAGGTAGATCTGCTTGTTTGGCATGGTATGTTTTGTCATTCTGTGTTCATATGTACGCCTATGCAGCAGCTTGTTTTCTGTCACGTATAGTTTTGGTTTTGTTTCATGTTTATAGTTTCATGTCTCTTATTTTGTAAATAGTCATTGTCATGTTTTATAATCCTGTTTGCCATGTGATTCCCTTGTTTGTCATGTTCTAGTCATGTGATCCTGCCATTCATTTCTCCCTTGCTCAATTTATTGACTGTGCTCTTTTGCTGAGCGGCTCATCTTTACTGTGGGTTTTGCAGACGAGGAGCCCTGCAGCTATAGGTATATGCAGCTATAGGTACCCTGCTATGGCCACGGAGGCCACACCTCTCTGGCCCCCTGAACTACCTGCAACTCCATGGTGCCCTGAACTACCTGCACCTCCATGGTGCTCTGAACTGCCAGCGCTGCTCTGGAGGTGTCCTAGTCTGCCAGCATCGCCCATGCTCCACTGCCCAGGTCTGCTCATGCTCCACGTCCCTGTTCTGCCAATCCTCCACGTCTCTGTTCCACTCATGCCTTATGACCCTGGCCCGCCTCTGCCATGCCGTAGTCCATGTCTTGTTCCCCTGCACGGACCTGGCCCACCACCCTCCTGGACTTTTTTGTCTTGTCTTGTTTATTTATATAGCACTGTTTAAAACACAATCAAGGTTGAACCAAAGTGGTTTACATAAAAATTTCAAGCATAAGAACAAACATCAACAACATATAAAACACCACATCAACATATAAAACAATATAACCATTTATATAGATTTGGTTTTGTTGGGCGTCGAGAGCCGCCCATAGAGGGGGGGATCTGTCACATATAGTTTTGGTTCCCATTCAGTCAGTCACGTTCGACGTTACGTCGATACTGACGTAATGGGGTCTCGCTTGGGAGCCCAATCACCTCCAAGGGATACAAAACAAGCCAATGGGAATTGGCCAGTGAGATTTACATGCCGGACCACGCCCCCGGCATCCGGGTATAAATAGACCCGGCATACTCACCTGCATTCATACTTTTGCTTTGGAGCCGATCGGTTCGGATCTTCCTTTCTCCTCTAAGAGTGATTTCTTGAAGAGAGCAAAAAAACAGCAATTTTAATTGCTTAGGACGAGTTCCTTTAACAGCAATTTTAATTGCTTTTGTTGTTTTTGTTCCGGTGGCTGCTCGAGTCTCTCCAGCTGGTGGGAAGGCACGCTCAGCGGTGGGTGTGACGGTGCGCTGCCCACAGGACGGTGCTGCACTCATCCCTGTGTGCTTCGGCTGGTGAGTATTCTGAAAGAGCAAGCACAGGCGATCAGCGTCTTTTTCAAGATGTCTTTTCGTCTGTGTGTTTCTGGATGCGGTCGTTTCCTGACCTCCTCTGACGGCCACGATCACTGTCTCACGTGTCTGGGTAAACAGCACGCTGAGTCAGCGCTCGTGGATGGCACATGCCCTCATTGCGAGGGCATGTCCATGTTGGCGTTGAGATCGCGACTCTCCTTCTTTAACACGGAGGCACGAGTCCCCTCTGCTACTACCCAAGCACCCGCGGCTGGTAAGGCCGCCGGTCTGGTTAGTACTTTGGGAGATCTGAGGGTTACAGTGGGAGCCTCTTCGTCGGGTCCGCCCCCACGAACCTCCCCCTCCTCTGCAACGCCATGTGCCGTCGAGTTGCCGGCTGCTGCACTTTCGGTGCTCCGGAGGAGGACCAGATGTCGATTGCTGCATCGGGGAGTGGGCTGGATGACTCAGAGGATGACGACAACTCCGAGCTTCCGCCCTCAGGGACGGTTGCTCAGTCGGAGGCGGACTCTGAGTTGACTGCCATTCTTGCCCGGGCCACCGCGGGCATCGGTCTCGTGTGGAACCCTCCACTGTGTCCCGAGCGCTCGCGGTTGGATGATTGGTTTCTGGGTTCGGGCCGTGGCTCCCAGCCACGTCCCGCCCCAGTGCCATTCTTCCCGGAGGTGCATGAGGAGCTCCAGAAGACGTGGATGGCACCTCACACTGCCAGAAACCGTACTTCTGCCTTCTCCACTCTCACTACCCTCGACGGTGGGGCCGCCAAGGGGTACGTGGATATTCCACAGGTGGAACGTGCGATTGCGGTGCACTTGTGCCCGCAGTCCGCGGCCACCTGGCGGAACCGTCCGCGTCTCCCGTCCAAGGTGAGTAAGACCACGGCCGCTCTCGCTGCCAAGGCTTACTCTGCCGCTGGACAGGCGGCCTCTGCCCTGAACGCCATGGCCATCTTGCAGGTCCATCAGGCGAAAGCTCTCAAGGAGCTGCACGAGGGTAGTTCTGAGCCAGGGCTCTTGCAAGAACTGCGTACGGCGACCGACCTCGCCCTCCGGGCGACGAAGGTCACGGCGCGGGCCCTGGGTCAGGCGATGTCCACCCTGGTGGTCCAGGAACGGCATCTTTGGCTGGACCTGGCCGAGATGAAGGACGCCGACAAAGTTCGCTTTCTCGACGCCCCCATCTCCCAGGCCGGCCTTTTCGGCGACACTGTCGAGGACTTTGCGCAGCAGTTCTCGGCAGTGCAAAAGCAGACGGAGGCCATAAAACACATCCTGCCCCGGCGTGATGTTGCCACCAATCCGCCACGGGCCGTGCCTCTGCCTGCTCCTCGCCGAGGGCGTCCTCCTGCGGCTCAGGCTTCCGGGAGATCGGAGCCATCCCATCCTCCCCGAGCCTCCCGCAGGAAGGCCACGCCACCCGCCCAGGCCGCCAAGTCTTCTAAAAGGAAGAAGGCTAAGAAGCAGCCCTGAGACGGGAGACCCAGAGGTGATGGAGACTGCTCTGCAGGAGACGGTGACCGCGCCGAATCCTGTGTTTTGTTTTCTTTCTGTTCCGCCACTGGCCCCAGGGTCAGCGGTACCTACAGTTTCAATAAAAGAGCGATTTCCAACATCTCTGGGTCATATAAGAAGGTCTGTGCTGAGGGTGAGCGAAGCTCCGCTTCCTCAGTCTCAGCCACTCCTTCCTTCGCCACGGGCAGGGTCTTGGCGCCCTGGGGACGCTCAGGCTCCCCACGCCACCCTGCCCACTCGGAGCCACGTGAGTGGTTGTATTGTCTGTTTCTTCCATTAACCTGTGCAACTTTGCAGGGTGAAAAGTTGCTTTCCAACTTTTTGCTGCAAACTCAAAAATCTAGAGTGGCTGGAAAAGAAAAGACTATCTCAACTGCAATCTTTAATTTTGAACTGAATTATATATATATATATATATATATATATATATATATATATGCCACAGTATATTCAGTACTGTGCAAAAGTCTTGGTTTTATTCCAGTTATTTATATCTTTTGCTGTAGTGTGTCAGTAGGAAATATCAGTTTACATTTCCAAACATTCATTTTGCCATTAATTGTAATAATCCAGTGATATTTTTGTATGCACATGGAGTCTGACAACAGCCGATATGCTCCACACGGAGATCTGATCTCACCATCATCGAGTCCATTTGTTTTACATGAAAAAACAGAAAAAACTGAGACAGACTAAATCCAGAAGAACTGTGGCAACGTCTCTAAGGTGCTTGAAGAAAACTTTGAGCGTTTGAGTGTTATTAAGCTCAACTTCCATTGGAATGAATTAAAAACGCTGCGCTGCTCTGCTCTGCGCCAGTGGACACACACTGTTAATGTGGCGCGCGTCTGGAGAGAGAGGACATGCATGGAGCTGAAAGGGCTTGAATGAAGTACATTTGGCTTTAGATAAAACTACTAGAGGATATAGCGCTGAAATATCATTACCACAAACGATCCTGAGTGCATGTGGTGTGATCCGCGCTGCTGTTTTGAAGTGCTGCTCACTTCAACTAGAAACAGTAAACTGGTGCTACCATTCTGTCTCGCGATCTGGATGGAAACATGATGGGGTCCGGATGTGGACCGTGGTCCGCCATTTGAATATCAGTGGTTTAGTTTGTGTAAAACATCTAGTAACGTTAACCTATAATTTGTTTGCCGTTTTTTGCACAATAAAATTACTGTTTAAATTTTGTTAATTGAACTGTTTTGAATGAAATTTTATAATCGGGAACAAAAAAAAAAAAAAAAAAAAAAAAAAAAAAAAAATTTGAAAGTGGGGGCATCACGATGCCGGCTCAACATCGTGATGTCTGTCAGCCATCGGCAATGGTCGTCTATAGGCCCAACCCTAGTTCTACACTGCAACCTGTTGGCCCAGTTGACTATACTTGAAGATTAAGTCGTGATAACGAGAAAACAACTTTTGTTATGTCGAGATCACAAGAAAATATTAAGTTGTGATAACGAGAAAACAACTTTTGTTATGTCGAGATCACAAGAAAATATTAAGTTGTGATAACGAGAAAACAACTTTTGTTATCTCGAGATCACGAGAAAGAAAAATAATTATAATCCATGACCTCTTGGGGCTTCCATAGCCTACTTAATTATGTTTTATTAACGTAGTTCGGGAGGAACAAGTCAAATAAGCTACCCAATCATTACGTCATCTCAACCAGCTGTCAACAATCTGTAATCAACATATCTACCCAATCAGCATGAGTTCAGGCCTATATATAATCACAGTCAAACTCACCCAAGGATCCTCGACAGTTTCCAGAATCCGGGGGGGTACTCTGTGTTCGGCCCGATTACTAAGCTCGGAGCCCTCTCCCCGGACAGCACGCCAAATACGTTTACCAATTAATTTATCTGACTTATTTGTAAGTGTGAACTCGTGAAATAGCAAGCCTATGAGTGTGCGGCTTCAAGAGTAATTCTGTATTGTACTTTTTTTTTTATCTCTTTACTTAGGCTAGTTCTCTCCCTTTTAAGTTGTTTTTAACATCACAAGACAATGTTGTGAAGCAGTAATTTTTCATTGTGTAAGAAAACTAGTCAGAAAAAGTCTGCCCATTTTTACCACTTCATCTCCTGATTCCTGCTGTTTCTCTGTCTCTTGGCCTACTAGAGGGCTTAACATGATTGGTTTTGGATGCCAGAGAAAATTCAGTGTTGAATGGTTTTAGATACCAGATAAAATTGATATCTTCTGATGGGAGGTCTAGTAAAGGACACTGTAAAAAATGAAATTACCATTTGTCCAACATACTGTGCTTTTTGAGTCACATATATTAGGAATTGTGAATAACTGTGAATCTACATAAAAATACATGTTAGTCCAACAAAATTCACCAAAATGTCATAGCTACACATTAAACAAAGTTTTCTGGACAAACATTTTTATGTTGAACAGCAATGCAAAGTATTAATTAGTTTGCGCATGCGTGCTGAGCCAGAAAATCGTGCCGACTGCATGGGGTTTCCTTCTCCGTTTTGGGGTTTAGCTCCACCTCATTGTCTCCATGCCATGATGGGTTTCACAAATCCTGATTCTTCGAGGATCTAAATAGTCATACGACTGTAGGTAAGTATTAATATTACTTTAAATTTTATGCATGCAATGAATTGCATAGGCCTATTTCCGAGCAGGTGTATTATTAGATATAAAATCATTGCGTTAAACAGGTTAAAAATGCAAATTGTTAAAAAGCGGATAATCTTTGTATAGTTTTAAGTAGTCTTAACTCATATGTTGGTGTAATTATAATTATACATTAAAAGACATATTATGGAAGAGCAGTGGCCATCAACAAAAATGTTTTATGTAGGCTAAATGCGCTGATTAGCTGATCGTGTATCTGTTCTGTGCGTTTGTGAGAGAGAAAGAATGTAATGTGTAAATGTTTAATGTGTAAATGTGTAAGCCTCACATACATAATGTATGGATAGATAAACTATTATGTAAATGTACACTACCAGTCAAAAGTTTGGACACGCTAAGATTTTTAATGTTTTTAAAAGAAGTTTCGTCTGCTCACCAAGGCTGCATTTATTTAATTATAAAATACAGTATAAACAGTAATATTGTGAAATATTATTACAATTTAAAATAACTGTTTTCTGTTTGAATATATTTTATAAAGTAATTTATTCCTGTGATCAAAGCTGAATTTTCAGCATCATACTCCAGTCTTCAGTGTCACATGATCCTTCAGAAATCATTATAATATGATGATCTGCTGCTCAAGAAACATTTATTGTGTACAATTGTACAAAATATTTGTGTACATTTTTTTTTTTTTTTCAGGATTCTTTGATGAATAGAAAGTTAAGAACAGCATTTATTTGAAATATAATCTTTTGTAACATTATAAATGTCTTTACTGTCACTTTTGATCGATTTAATGCCTCCTTGCTGAATAAAAGTATTAATTTCTTTAATTTCTTTTCAAAAAAATAAAAATAAAAATTCTTACTCACCCCAAACTTTTGAACGGTATAATGTTACAAAAGCTTTGTATTTCAGATAAATGCTGTTCTTTTGAACTTTCTATCCATCAAGGAATCCTGAAAAAAAAGTACACAACTGTTTTCAACATTGATAATAATCATAAATGTTTATTGAGCAGCAAATCATCATATTAGAATGATTTCTGAAGGATCATGTGACACTGAAGACTGAAGTAATGATGCTGAAAATCCAACTTCGATCACAGGAATAAATTACTTTATAAAATATATTCAAACAGAAAACAGTTATTTTAAATTGGTGAACAGACGGAACTTCTTTTACAAACATTAAAAATCTTACCGTTTCCAAACTTTTGACTGGTAGTGCATGTTAGCCGTTTCTGTGTGCGGTGTCATCGTTAAAATTTCACACACGCAAATGTATGTATATGTATGTGTATAGAACAGATAATTCTTAAAAAATATTCATAGAGATTTCTTTGTACATCATATGATTTCAAATATGGGGACATAAAGATAAAATATGTTCTAAAAGTGTAGAATATGGCTATTAAATACATTACATTTTAACTTAATTTTTTATAATTATTTTAATATAAGGTTGTAATTTTTAATTTTTTTTTTTTTTTTTTTTTTTTTACAATTAAAGGTTCTAACTGATAATTTCCTATTTTGCAGGATGATCCAAGGACTTAATGCACCAACAAAGACGAAGTACAGTTTGGATAACAATATCTGGAGTGTGGATGCACCTTCCATAATTGGACCAGTGTTTTCAGTTGTTTAAATGTTTTGAAAAGGTTAAGTTTTTACATTTTGGCAAGACCCTAAAAACATCTCATTTTATTTTTGGTAACAAACAAGTATTTAAGTTTTATACGGAATTTAAAATGAACAGTTCTATTTAAAAGACGTTCATATTTACAAACTGTGCCTTGCAGTGTTTTTGTTTTTTTTAATTCTACACTGTAAAAAATGATTTTATGGTGAAGTAAATACTACAGAAAAAACAAATGTAATTTTTACATGAAAAAGTTAGTTCAGGCAAAAATTAAAAAAACTAAGTAAATTCTATATTAGTATTTAATTTAAGCTTGTAGAAATTAAAGCGTAAATATCAACATTATAAATTTAAGTAAAACCTACTCAACTTTTCTGATACTGGTGTTCCCATCATGCACTGGGCCTTGAATAATTAATGAGGTCGATTTTTCGCTGTTTTCCAGCTGTTTTTACACTGTTTTATCATTGCTTTTGTGGTTATGTTTAACAACTTGCCATTTTGTGATATTTGGAGTTCATTTTCTACTCAAAATGCCACATTCACACTCAAAAACGATCCATCAAATGTTACCGTCATTGTGTATTGTGTACCAAGTATTGAGGTCTCTGTGTTGAGGTGCCACGTTACTTCTAATATGAAGATATGCTGTCTACACAATATCTATTGTATTATTTACTTAGATGTTTCTAAGTAAAGCATTACACTTTAAAAGCATGGTTCAATTCAGTGTTATATTGTTTGAGTCAAATGTATTGCAAAAGAAACTTCAACTAAGTAGAAATTACTCAACCTTTTACTGGCCAAGTTAAAATTACTTATTTTCTTTGTTAATTTTACTTATCTTAATTAAGTAGAGTTACTTAATTCCATATTTGAAATTTACTTAAAAAATATGCGTGCAAAAACTTGTGAAAGAAAAATTAAGTAAATTTTACTTATTGTTTTTTTACAGTGTAGTTAAAATGGATTTCAAGCTCTTATAAAATTATTGATAGTCATTCAAATAGTAAAACTGTTTAGAGTCTAAAAAAGTAAGCATTTATGTTTGGCTGCAATGTAAAAAATGTTGGAGTTGCCAGTGAATATTACAAAACCAGACTGCATGATATTCTTCTTCTTTTGTTTTTATCAGCAAGTTCCAAACAAAGATCTCAAGTGCAGTTCAATATTGTTTTGAATGTTTATGAATCTGTCATTGACTGACTTGTTTGTCTATGCTTTGTTCTTTGTTCTTTGCATGTGCTTACAACTCAAATAAAGTGATAAAGGAATAAATCCATGTTTGTCATTTGTAAATAGACGTAAAATCACTAAAAAAGGATAGTGTGGTGACATACTTTATTTTACAAATTCACTTTTTTTCATCCAGGAAACAGAAAAAAATTAATTAACTCAACAACAGTAATTGTTGTTTCAGTTGCTGTGACAAGAATAATTGTATTAGCAAAACATGACAATCAACATTGCATGAATGAACAAATTTACGTAGGCTAAACAAAGTATCTTTACTGAGAAGAACTAAAAAATAATTGTTGAGACAACTCAAAAGTCTTACTGCATCAAGTTGCCTTACTTTTTCTCAACTATTTATTTTTTACAGTGGAGCTGGATTCCCTAAGAATAGAATTCTTCTCAGTTGGTGAACCCACCTAAATATTCCTGTCGCTGTTTGTTTTTGATCAAGTCATAAACATTAATTCTACTCTAGGTCTGACCTTCACTCTGATGCTTAGCGTCCTCAAGGGATGCATGAGAACATGATAAATTAAATAAATTTGAATTCTCAGAAATCTGTGGGGCAAATTATACTTCCTGTTGTTTTTATAGGCAGTTTATATCTCTGGTGTGCATTAGAATTCAGTCAGTCATTCAGTCAGTAAAGGCACACCAGTCACACTCTGAAAAATAAGGTAGGCTCCTTTTCTTTTTTATATAATTATTATCATCATGATAAAATTAATAAAAAAAAAATATTCCTGACTATAAGTATAGTGATACTATTTCTATCTAAAACAATTACGAGAAGAATGAGAAAATACAAAATATACAGTTATAAGTTAATTTCCATTATTTATATCATATTTGATTGCTTATTGCAAGTTGTGATTATTGCAAGATGTATTTTCTAGTGTGTGATTCATATTAGATGCATATATCACATTATAATTTTTTTTATTTTATTTTATTTTTATTTTGCAGTTGTAAAGGTCCTTTCACTCTTAAAGTATAATTTACTCACTTGCATATTTCTAGAGAACTAAAATGTATTATATGGAAACTTGTTTCCTCCACAGAACAAAACAATTTAAAAGATAATTTAATTTTTCTCAGTATTGCAAGTTTACATCTTGCAATTCTGACTTTTTTTCTCACAATTGCGAGACATAAAGTCAGAATTGCGAGACATAAAGTCAGAATTCTGACTTTTCTCTTGCAATTCTGACTCTATAACTCGCAATTCTGACTTCTTTTCTCAGAATTGTGAGATATAAACTCACAATTGTGAGTTATAAAGTATGGAACCTTGTTTCCGCCACAGAATAAAAAAAAAACAGGTAAGAGCGAGTTTTTATCTGACAATTCTGACTTTTTTCTCGCAATTGCCCATTTCCGCAACATAAGAAAAAAATAAAAAGTCGAAATTATGACTTTAAAAGTCATAATTATGAGATAAAAAGTCGAAATTATGACATACCAAGTTGAAATTTTGACAAAGTCATAAATAAATAAAGTCATAAAGTTGAAATTAAATAAGTCATAAAGTCAAAATTAAATAAAGTCATAAAGTTGAAATTATGACTTGCTGCTCATTGACCTGACGATCAATGAGCAGAAAGTCATCATTTTGACTTTTAAAGTCATAATTTAAATTTTTTAATCTCATAATTTTGACTCAGTATGTCAAAATTTTGACTTGGTATGTCATAATTTCGACTTTTTATCTCATAATTATGACTTTAAGTCATAATTTCGATTTAGCAAATCATAATTTTGATTTAGTTATGTCATAATTTTGACTTTTAAAGTCATAATTTTGACTTTTTAATCTCATAATTTCGACATAGTATGTCAAAATTTCGATTTGGTATGTCATAATTTCGACTTTTTATCTCATAATTATGACTTATAAAGTCATAATTTCGACTTTTTATTTTTTCTTATGTGGCGGAAATGGGCTTCCATACAATTCTGAGGGAAAAAAAGACTTTTTATCTCGCATTTGCATGTTATAAAGTCAGAATTGTGAGATATAAAGTCGCAATTGTGAGGAAAAAAGTCATAATTGAGAGTTATAAAGTCAGAATTGCAAGATATAAACTCGCAATTGCGACTTTATATCACACAATTTTGACTTTATAACCCGTATAAAAAGTCAGAATTGTCAGATAAAAAGTCACACTTACTTTTTTTTTTTTTATTCTGTGGCAGAAACAAGGTTCCATAGCATTAACCTCAAAAAAAAAAAAAAAAAAAAAAAAAAAATTCAAAATCACGCTTGACCTCCTAAGCGAGCCCCATATCTAGCTTTAACTCTTTTTCTGTTTGTCCACTTTTGCTTGTGACCTAGTAAGCACGGGCAAATGCTAAGCTTAGAATGATGTTGGATTTGTACGTGCTTCTCTTCTGTCTTGACTCTCTGACTTATGAAATCTCATATTCTCTTTGTATTTGCTTCAAGTAATCATTGACTAAATTTGCTATTATGCAACAAATATCATTGTCCAACAACCTTATTTATATATAAATTATTATATATAATATATATATATATGAACACTGTAATTAAAGCCTATCCAGTGCCCTAGATAAAGACTGTTGTATGCGCAAAGTAATCAGTAACATTTTTGATCAATTGCCATGTTTTTTCCTCTTTTTTGCCACGGTTACTAGAGTCCAGTCCAGCATGGGTGCACGGGCACGAGTTCTTCTCTGCTGGCTTCAGGGTATGATTTTAAAGCATTATTTCCATACATTATATGAATAAATGTACAAATGAATGAATATACATTTTTTTTAGTTTATTTTCTTTCACTGATTGTATTATTATTATTATTATTTTGCAGTTGTTTGTGCTGTCGTGTTTGGTGATGTTTGGAAGGTGAAGGTAGAGTCTGAAATGGAGGCTCTGGTCTCATCTTGTGTCGTGTTGCCCTGTTCATTCAAATACCCTGCTCAACAACAGCCCTCCAGTCGTATTAAAGGCATGTGGCACTTGAAGGACAACAAGGAGAATTTCATCTATCACAATGATCAAACAAGGGTTCTAGAGAATTTCAAGGGTCGTACAAAACTGATTGGGTCACTGGGTGATTTAAACTGCTCCTTGGAGATTGATGAAGTCAGAAACCATGACAACGGCCCGTATTGTTTCAGAGTGGAATTAGAGACATCTAAAATAGACATGTACTCCTTTGTGGATAACTGTGTGACAATTAATATGATTGGTAAGTGTACTTTGAGCTGTCAGCTGTAATTACAACTAAATAGGGTAAAAAAAAAAAAAAAAAAAAATAGAGCGTGTATATTTAAATAAGCTCATTTTTGCTTTTATTTACTATGTGAAATATGTGTTTTATCATTCAAAAAAATATGTGTAGAGCAAGCATCAAAACCTGAGCTGCAGGCTGAGACGTCTGTGCAAGAGGGTCAATCCGCAGTCTTCAAATGCTCTGTCCTGCACACCTGTCCATCCCATCAGCCCACTTTCAGCTGGAGCCACTCTGGAAAAACAATCATGAGCTACAAGGACATTGGTCATGGAAAATGGGAGGCAGAATCTCTCCTTACCTTCACCCCAACAAAAGAGGATGATCACAGCTCTATCACATGCACAGTCAAGTACCACGGGAGTGTCCGGGGTGAAATGCAAGCCACTCAGTCTATCTTTGTGAAAGGTATAACAATCAAACTCTTCTGTGTATATAAGTAATGATTTTAAATAATTAAGTGATTTTTGTTTTTATCAGAACAAGCAACTCTCAGCCACATCCTCATACCAACCATCTCTGGGCTTGGAGCTGCACTTTTTGTTGGATTACTGTGTGTCTTCATTGTCAAGAGATACAAGTGAGTCTGGATCTGATTTAAGCATAAATATCACTGACTAACATTAAGGAATGCATTCCTAAAAACATTTGATATTTTTGTAAATTCCTTAATTTGATTGTAAAATTGGTTTCTTTTAAAACACACAAACAAGGAAACCACACATCAAACAAGGAAACCACACATCAAACAAATTTAAAGTTCAAAATGTAATGGGGGAGAGTTTTTTCGAGTGTGTCCTGTATGACGTCAAAAGAGAGCGGAATTCCTTGTATAGGCACTTCTCCCTGATAAGCACACATCACCAAGAGCAAGAGCACGCCCATCAACGTGCTTTGTTTGGGATACGGAAGCCAAGAGATTTTTCAACAATGGCTGTGTCCCAATTCAGGAGCTGCACCCTTTGAAAGCTGCATACATCATCGAGGCAGTCTCATTTAAGAAAAATAACCGTAAGATTGCATCGTAAGAAAGAAATTGCAGTATTTTACACCTCACAATGAATATCAGTCAATTTCATTATGGTTTTCTTAAATATGACATCCTTGATGAAGTATTCAGCCTTCAAATGCGACCTCCGGAGGACACAGCCTCCGAAATGAGACGCAGCTCCTGTCAACAAAGGAGTGTGTTTTTGGTTGTGAGGGAAAGATTACCTTTTTCAGCTTCCCAAAGAACCCAGCATTAAGAGAACAGAGCATGAAGTTTGTTTTTCCGAGGCAGCAACGTAGTTGTGCACGTATGTTTGTTTGTTCCCGGGATTTCGGTGATGAATGCTGTGTAAACAGTCCCAGGCGCTGGATTTGCAGATCGGGGGTGGTGAGTAAAGCTGCATCAGATGTCTGTGTTTTGTTGGCAATCAGCGCACAAGTGCATATAATGTAAACAACATGAACGTTTTTGTTCCCTTTTTATTTATAATGATGTCGCAGCTAGCATGTGATCTCTACGCAGAAGCTGCACGTGCTCGTGACTCTTTAGCTCCGCCCACGGCACTGACGGCAGACACGCCTCCAGGATCTCGGCTTTTTTCGGAAAGACTCGGTTTAGCGTATCTATCTTTTATAAATATGACAAAACTAAAGATTTTTCGGATATATGAAGGATGCATTGTTACTCTATATGTACTCAAGATTAACATGAGATTGGCAGAAACTGTGTTTGATAGCACAGAAGATAGTTCAAGATGAACTGAAACGTTTTTTTTTTGTTGTTGTTTTTTTTTTTTTGTTCTTTGGTATTCTGTTGTCACTTTATATAAGTCTTAAGTAAAATACTAATTTTCAATTGATCTTGAACTTTGAATTTGTTTGGTGTGCAGTTTATTAATTTTTTTTTTTTTTAAACTGAATCTATGCACCCAGAAAATACTTGTCATGTACAAACTGGTCCAGGACTTTTTCTTATTCTTTTAAAACCCTGCACTTTATATGTGAGCATTTGATAATGCATTATGACAGTGTTACTCAACTCCAGTCCTCGAGACCCTCATGCCAGAATGATTTAGATGTCTCCCTGAAGCTGATGAGATGAATCATGTGTTTTAATTAGTGAGATATTTAAAGCATTCTGGTAGGTGGTTCCCGAGGACTGGAGTTGAGAAACACTTTCAGTATCTTTCATTAATATTTTGTTTTAAATCACTCAAATCTTTCTTAGGAATCGCATTGCAGAGCTGCAATCCAGAAACGACAATGGGTGAGTATACAGCATTTCTACCTGGGAACATTATAGTGCCTCAGTCTGATTTTAAAATGTGTGGTTTTGAGTC
Organism: Mylopharyngodon piceus; assembly: GCA_039654765.1. Classification (NCBI taxonomy): domain Eukaryota; kingdom Metazoa; phylum Chordata; class Actinopteri; order Cypriniformes; family Xenocyprididae; genus Mylopharyngodon; species Mylopharyngodon piceus. Next base: position 22,180,649 of record CM077447.1, read on the forward strand.
TGTGAATTTTGAATTATCTATAGTGGTGTTCTCAAAAAAGCAGATAAAACAGACTTTTAGCATAATAAATATATATGCAAATATATATGCATACAACACTTCATTCTGGTTCTCAAATCTGATTTGAGAGCCTTTTCCAGCCATGCGATATTCCTCCAGTATCAGCACTAGAGCCGTTTCACCATTTGTATCACTCCACTTGCAACATTGCTCACAGAGAGTGTCATGGCGAGCGAGCAAACTACTATAATTTTACAAATACTACTGCTGTTGTATCACAGATTGTAGTTTTAAGAGTTGTTTAGGCAAGAATGTAGTTATTTAGACCTCAAATATGCAACCTATATATGAACATAGTGCATATTTGACAGTTTGTTTAGACTTTTTTGGTGATTGAGCTCCAGACCCCCAGCGGCCATTCAGCACTCATGTACCTACAGAGAACAGATTTATCTCAGCTAGTCCTTTGGGAATTTGCTACTAGCTCTTATGTAGATAGTGTTTAAATATGAGATATAATTCATTTTGGGTATATTAATGGGCAATTTTTGGTATTATTATTAATCTATTACTTGTTTCATAGCAAATCGATTTGGTTAAGGGCATAGTTTCATAACTTCATATTTTTATTTCTGTAAGCTACTATAAATTTCAATTTGCCTCTCCTCTGTTACCACTATGATCCGGGTGCACACAAGACCTATAGCACTGTCTTGTTCATTCAAATTCAATGTACTCATAACACATCCAGGGAGTGGGTTGCCAAAACCCACATCACTGCACTGTGATTACCTATAGCGCTCGACCTGCGGCCTCGTGCCTATGGCTGAATCACAGCTGTGCTGTTATACAGCCACATCGCACGACTACTCGTGTGATATTGCTTATTTCCTATTGTACAAACTTCTTATATATTTATAATGTCTAATATTGTTTATTTAAATATTATTGATCAATAAGCAGAGATGGGCACAAATACATCAAAAAGTATTTAGTTACAAATTACAAATACTTACTCATCAAATGTATTTAAATAAAATACAAAATACAAACAAAATTTACAAGCAATCATTTGAAGTGTAAACGTAACTGTGGAGTTAGATACACGTAAGAGTACAGAATATCAGAATATCATAGTTTAGTGCAGAAGATGCAATTTTAACAGGGAATATTGGCAAGAAAGCGAGAATGAGCTTCTCTCACATGTTGTCACGTACTGTCATAATAAAAGATCATTACGCATGCCACTAGGTGGCAAATTCCATCCGAATGTCATGTGCAGTGGTAAGGCAGCTTTACATTAATTTAAAGGATTAGTTCACTTTCAAATGAAACTTACCCCAAGCTTTACTCACCCTCAAGCCATCCTAGGTGTATATGACTTTCTTCTTTCTGATAAACACAGTCGGAGCTCTATTAATAAATATCCTGACGCATACAAGCTTTATAATGGCAGTGAGCGAGACCAACAAGTATGAAGCTCAAGAAAGTGCATCCATCCACATCCATCCATCATAAATGTTCTACACAGCTCTGGGGGGTTCATAAAGGCCTTCTGAAGCGAATCGATGCGTTTGTGTAAAAAAAAATGTATCCATATTTAACAAGTTATGAAGTAAAAGATCTAGCTTCCGCCAGACCGCCTTCCGTATTCAACTTACGAAGAAACTGTAAATCTCTCAAAGTTCAAAATGCTTACTCTACGTCCTACGCCTTCCCTATTCAACTTACAGAAAAAGCTTAACTGACACAACCCCAGTTCTGTTTTTTCCGTAAGTTGAATACAGAAGGTGGTCTGGCGGAAGCTTTAAAATCAAGATATTTAAATGTACCTAAAATATACTTGCAATAGTTCCACTTTAGCACAATCAAATTAATTGTTCCATCACTCCTGCCCCAGAAAAAAGAGACAGCGTGCATGGAACAAACTATGCATTTCTTAACATGTATTGCAGAAAGTAACGTCTCGGTTACAAAGGTAACCCTCGTTCCCATTCAGTCGGTCACGTTCGACGTACGTCGGACAGACCGACGAATAGGAATCTCGCTAGAGAGGCCAATCTGCTTCATGTGTAACTAAAACGAGCCAATGCACATTGGCATGCAATCATATGCAGCAGCTGCTCGCCTCGCAGCGCAGGTATATAATGAGCAGCAGGTGCGTTGCATCTTCAGGTTTTCGGTGAGGAGCCGAAACCGGATAGGCGGCAGCATCAGCGTGGTACAGTGACTGTGGCGACGGGACGTACGTCTCCGTTCCCTCCTTTAGGGAACGAGGTTTACCTTTGTAACCAAGACGTTCCCATTCAGTCGGTCACGTTCGATGTACATCGGACAGACCGACAAATAGGAATCCCTACCAAAGCGCCACAGGGGCTGCCCCCTTCCAGCGCTCTGTGCAAGCCTCCTGTACCCCCTTGCCTACGGACGGTGGGACAGGGCTAACACAGAGAGTGTCGATCACTGCTGTTCCCCAAAAAACCCATTCAGTGAGACTATTGGATAACACTGGGAAAGCGTACCCTTTCACTGGAAAGGAACGCTGCGGAAGCCACATCCTTTCCCGAAGAAGTTATGTGGAGAAGTACATATGGACTAACCCCGTAGGGCTGTACTACATATGGAAGTACTGGGGTGACTCCAACCTGGTGAGAGGTGGGTTCTCCCAGAAGGAAAGACACGGGCTTCGTTTAGGAGCAACTGTGGAACTACACATATGGGATCCCTGTAGGGTCACACATATGGTACCCAGCCTAAATCCGGTTCTCAAGGATACAACGGAGTATAGGCCTGGTGCCAGACGCTCCGCCACGTCGGCTGCCGAAGGGAGATCGGAGGACTCAACAGGGTCTGCCTTGTAGGGACTCTCTGGAGTAATAAGCGCATGTAAGCGCAGCAAGCTGACACTAAGCCGGGGCCTCTCCGTGCCTCTGACCTGAGGTGAGAACACGGGAGGAGACCGGCTCGGTCTCCTCGGGGGGTAAGTCACCTAGAACCTCCGCGTCCCATCCAGGGACCAGACATGGAGTTTCCAGAGGTCTGGACGCGGGTGCCAAAGAGTGCCCCGTCTCTGAGAAAGAAGGTCTTTCCTCAGAGGAATGCACCAGGGAGGGGCTGTCGCGAGGAGCGAGAGTTCCAGGAACCAGGTCTGGTTGGGCCAATAGGGCGCAACTAGCAGGACCTGCTCCTCGTCCTCCCTGACTTTGCACAAGGTCTGTGCAAGCAGGCTCACTGGGGGAAACACATATTTGCGAAGGCCCCGGGGCCAGCTGTGTGCCAGTGCATCTGTCCTGAGTGTTCCCTCGGACAGGGAGTAAAACAGCTGGCAGTGAGAGGTTTCTGGCGAGGCAAACAGGTCTACCTGAGCCTCTCTGAACTCCCTCCAAATCAGCTGGACCACCTGGGGGTGGAGTCGCCACTCTCCCGGCAGCGCAGCTGGTGAGAGCTCGTCGGCCACACGGTTGAGCACACCAGGAACATGAATGGCGCGAAGCGGCCTCAGATGCTTCTGACTCCGAAGGAGGAGATGGCGGGCGAGTTGCGGCATGCGACGGGAGCGTAGACCACCTTGATGGTTGATGTACGCAACAGTCGCAGTGTTGTCCGTACGGACCAGCACATGCTTGCCCTGTAACGGCCCTTTCAAGCAGCTCAGGGCAAGGCGTACTGCTAGCAACTCGAGGCAGCTGATGTGCCAATGCAGTTGGGGGCCCGTCCAAACCCATGATACTGCATGCCCGTTGTACGTGGCACCCCAGCCGGTGGCAGAAGCATCTGTGAACACCACAGCATGCCGGGACACCTGCTCTAGGGGCACTCCTGCCCGAAGAAACAAGGGGTCTGACCACGGGCTGAAGGTTTGGCGGCATTCCGGAGTGACTGCCACTCGGAACGTACCGTGTTGCCACGCCCATCTCGGGACTCGGCCGTGAAGCCAGTGCTGAAGCGGTCTCATATGAAGCAAACTGAGCGGGGTTACTGCCACTGCAGCTGCCATATGCGCCAGCAGCCTCTGAAAGAATTTCAGTGGGACCGCTGTCCTGCCTTTGAACGTATTCAGGCAGTTCAACACCGACTGAGCACGTTCCTCTGTGAGGCGTGCTGTCTGTTCGACCGAATCCAACTCCATACCGAGAAAAGAGATCCTCTGCACAGGGGAGAGTTTGCTCTTTTCCCAGTTGACCTGAAGGCCCAACTGGCTGAGGTGACTGAGCACCAGGTCCCTGTGTTCGCACAACTGAACCCGAGACTGCGTTAAAATAAGCCAGTCGTCGAGATAGTTGAGGATGCGAACACCCTGTTCTCTCATGGGAACAAGGGCTCCCTCCACGACCTTCGTGAAGACGCGGGGAGACGGGGCCAGCCCGAAGGGTAGGACCTTGTACCGATATGCTCGACCCTCGAACGCAAAGCGCAGGAACGGCCTGTGTTGAGGTAGAATCGAGACATGAAAGTACGCGTCCTTCAGGTCGATCGCTGCAAACCAATCTTGGGGACAGATGCACTCGAAAATGCGTTTCTGCATGAGCATTTTGAACAGTAGCTTGTGGAGGCTCCGATTCAAAACTCGCAGGTCCAAGATCGGTCGTAACCCACCGCTTTTCTTGGGAACAATGAAGTAGGGACTGTAGAACCCTGACCTCATATCGGCTGGAGGGACCGGCTCTATCACGTCCTTCAGAGTGTGCTGTGCAACACCTACCTGGTTCCACGGTTGGACAGAGGGCGCAGGAGAGGCTTTGGTTGCCTTCTCACACCACGCGCTGCTGCCCGCTGGCGATAGAAGAGGGGGAAGAGAGTGGAGAGGTTCTTGCCCTCCCACTACTCTCCGAGCCCTCTTCGGACCCGCAGATGAAGGAAACTGCTCTTTTTTTGAGAATTTGGGTACCGCGGAACAGAAACAAAACGAAACAAAGGATTTACCACCCGGCCCTCCTCCGGGGGAAGGAGTGGTGCGGTCACCACCTCCTGAAGAGCACTCCCAACCATCTCCGGGTCACCCGTCCTAGGGCCTCTTGCTCTTGGCTTTACCACCCTTCTTGGCGGGGGCCTGGACGGGCTGGGCACCCCGCTTGCGACTGGCTCCACGGCGCCGCTTGGATGGAGGTTGCTGCTGTTGCGCGGGAGCGGGGGCAGCCGCAGGGGGGCGCCCTCGGCGACGATCAGGCTGAGGTGCTGCGGGCGGTGGATGGGTGGACGCAGCAGCTGACCGCCGCGGCAGAATGTGACTGATGGCCTCAGACTGCTTCTGTACAGCCGAGAACTGCTGGGCAAAGTTCTCGACCGCGTCGCCGAAGAGGCCGGTCTGGGACACGGGGGAATTAAGGAACCTGACTTTGTCGGTATCCCTCATGTCGGCCAGACACAGCCAGAGATGGCGTTCCTGGACCACCATAGTGGACATCACACGACCCACTGACCGCACCGTAACCTTCGTCACGCGAAGCGCGAAGCGTGAGGTCCGTCGCAGCACGAAGTTCCTGTAGAACTTGTGGATCGTGACCACCCTCTTGCAGGTCCTTCAGTGCCTTGGTCTGATGGACCTGCAACAACGCCATAGCGTGTAGGGCGGAAGCGGCTTCACCGCAGGCCTGGTAAGCCCTGCCGGTAAGATCCAACGAGTGCTTACAGGCCCGGGAAGGGAGAGACGGCTCCCCCCGCCAGGTGGCATTAGGGCACAGTTGCATAGCAATGGCCCGTTCCCCAGGGGGGAGGCGCGTATAACCCTTCGCCGCACCGCCATCAAGGGTGGTGAGGGAGGAGGACCCACCGGGATGGTTTCGGGCAGTAAAAGGTGCCGTCCATGTACCGGAACGAGGCAGCGGCACTGGGACTCCGCCCCTTTGCAGGAACTGGAGTCTCGATCGCAACTCCGAGATGGTCATCTTCCCACAATGGGTACATGACTCATCCACGAACGCTGCCTCAGCGTGCTTTAAGCCCAGACACGTGATGCAGCGATCGTGACCATCCCTTGGTGCCAGGTAACCACCGCATCCAGAAACACACAAGTAGAATGTCATCTTTAAAAAGATGCAAGCTCTACTTTTGTAAGCTCTTTCAGGGACTTGCTCTTTAAAAATGCTGAAGCCCGCAGGGGAACGGCCGCGGCAACACAGACAGGGATTGTGTGCAGCCTGTCGTGTGCTCTCCTCTCTTAGAAGGCGGTCCTCTTACCGGCCATGAAAACGGCTTTTTAGCGCTCAAAAATGCACCGTTACCGGCCGTAAGAACAGCCTTTTTAAACTGAAAAAACAGCTATTTGCTCAAAAGGCAAAAACAAAGAGAGAGAGAAAAAAAAAAAAGAGAGGACTTCGACCCCGCTGCCGTGCTGTACGCATGCACTGAAGAGAGAGAAGTTTGAAGAGCTGACTCGTTTTCCAACACTTGCTTGCAGAGAGACAGTAACATCCGTTCGGCTCCGAAGCGAAAAGCTGAAGATGCAACGCACCTGCTGCTCATTATATACCCGCGCTGTGAGGTGAGCAGCTGCTGCATATGATTGCATGCCAATGTGCATTGGCTCGTTTTAGTTACATTTGAAGCATATTTGCCTCACTAGCGAGATTCCTATTTGTCGGTCTGTCTGACGTACTTCGAACGTGACCGACTGAATGGGAACAAGAGGATAACAAAGTAAAAGTACAGGTTTTTTTTTTATTAGAAATGTACTCGAGTTAAAGTAAAAGTACCTACATTTAAATCTACTCTTAAAAGTACAAATTTTCCAAAAAAATAAAAATACAAAAAAATACTCAAGTAAATGTAATAGAGTAAATGTACCCACCTCTGCTAAATGTATATCCAAATGAAATTGAATAAAATGTGTTTATTTCTAATATTTCTAATAAACCTTAATAGCCGACTTCCTGTTGGGCTGACTTATGACTGTTAGCTTGAAAGTTGTTTGGCGTGATGAGATCTATCTAAGTGTATGAAGTTTGGTTACTGTATGTGAAAAGCGGTGCACTACAGAAGCCCTCAAAAAAAATAAAAAAAATAAATAAATAAATAAATAAATAAAATGGTCTGCTGCAGAGCATGGGGACAACCTCCTCATGTCATCTTGTGTCCAGCCCTGACGGCCGACGATTCCAACGTGTGTGCAAAGTTTCAAGAGTTTTGAGCATGTTAAGGGCCACAAAAGTGTCAGAGAAGTTGAAAAAATAAATAAAAAGAATAATCCTTAACAAATCAATAGGGCCTCCGCCCCTTTGGGGCTTGGGCCCTAATAAAAATAATAGTCAAAAAACATAACAAAAATAGGGCTTTTAACACCTCTGGTGCAGGCCTAAACATAGCTGCAAGCAGCGAGGTCGGGCCCAAGCCCCAGTGCTACCGCCACCCCGGTGGCTTTAGGAAACTGTACACAACGGCAATATGCATTTAAACCGGGTAAAAGGACTGTCAAAGTAGTTTGAATATGACACATTTACTGCAGCAGCTGGTGCCACTATGACCGCGAAACACAACAGCCACATTCTCGAGATCATTTAAATTTCATATCATAGGATATGATATTTTATATTTCTTTTTACTTTCTTTTTATATTTTTATTATACAGCAATGTTTTATATTTTGTATTTTTATCACACATCAATGAAAGGGTTAAACCCTAAACCACCAAGAGTGTAGTCTCAGCCTCAGACGTCACGCCCATGGACCGTTGGCTGAATGTCTGATGCACAAGACACACTTAACTGGAAACACCTGGATTTTCGAAGTTGTCATCTGGTTGTTTGAATTCTACAGGATGTCTGGGAGATGTGTGTGTCGCGTTCTTTAACGCAGTGGTTCCCAACCACGTTCCTGGAGCCCCCCCAACACTGCACATTTTGCATGTCTCCTTTGTCTGACACACCCATTTCAGGTCTTGGAGTCTCGACTAATGAGCTGATGATCTGAATCAGGTGTGTTTGATTAAGGAGACATGGAAAACATGCAGTGCTGGGGGGGCTCCAGGAATGTGGTTGGGAACCCCTGCTTTAACGGTCCGCCTGGAAACAAATGCCGTGACGCCTAACCCCCTCATGGAAGAACGCCAATGTGTTTACAACTGTGACAATGAGTGTTTTCCAGGATCAACTAAACGCTGGATTTTCAAAAGTATGTGAGGTTCGCAGCTCCATTGTTGCAGTAAATTTGCATTGTTCTTGCATGCAAAACATGCAGTGTTGGGGAGGCTCCAGGAATATGTTTGGGAACCCCTGTCCTATAGCAAAGAATGAAAGGAATTGTTCCTCAGGGGGTCTATAGCACGACATCTGATGCGATACTGTACGGTTGCATGGTTATAATATTCTCTCTAATAGTGTCAATCTTTCAAGTAAAGAAATGTATAAAATCATTACTGCTGTGCTGTTTGGAAACACCTGAAGTTGAAGCTTTATTTCTTGTTAATGTAGCCACTGTATCAAATAAATACCTAAGGTTGTTTGTTCTCTTCTAAGAGAGTCTTTTTTTTTCTTTTTTCGGGCTGCTTTCTTGAGGGCCCAAGTGTGCTTGTTATACCACAGCATTGGACTATTTTCCTTAATATTCTTTAAGTGCAAGGATCAACTGTGTCTAAAGTGCTGGAAAAGAGAGAGTCAATAGTTTCTGTTTACCATATTTGTAACCAACACGTTCTCCAACCAATACGCCTCTATAAGTCGTTTGTCACTTCCCTGAAATACGACCCATAGGAGCGTTTACAAAAGTTGCGCCCCTATCGACAACAGGACACTTTCATTTTAATTTATGAAATACGACCCATAGGTGCGTTTGCTAAAGTTGCGCCCCTATCGACAACAGGAAACCATTTTAATGCATTGTTCCCTTTTATCTGCGTCATATTTCAGGTTTCGCGTAGCTCAATTGGCAGAGCATTGCAATATATAACAATATGCAATCATGTGATCGTGGGTTCGATCCCAGGGAACGCATGTGCTCATAAAGTGTATATGCACTATAAATCACTAAGGGTAGGTTTAGGGGTGGGGTGAGTGTAGTCGTTTAAAAAACACGTTAAAAAATTAGTTTTGCTAAATGGAAATAGGACAAATGGTGTAAAAAGTCCACACATTGCATTTAAATGAACACGCATTTTGATTGGTAAGGACAGTCATACGTCATTTCATGACGACAGACGTAACACGACACTGTCATTATTTTTATGCCAGCTAGAAGGCGCATGACTTTAAAACGTAAATATAGGTCGTAATAAGGTGCTTGAAAAACGACCTATAGGGTCGTTTTTTTGTTTTGTTTTGTTTTTTTTTGGAGGACAGTCTGTTATAACAGGAGGTTTGTTCCCTTTCAAGGGTACTTGCACTGCATAGGTAAAGACACTTTGTGGAACATCCCTCAACGTAGCGCGTCTGAAGCATGAATGAAACTATTCCAATCCTGATTGGCGTTGCGTCATGACATAACGTGACGGCATACGCAGAAGCTACAAAGGGATGCTGGCACACAACAGAGTTAGCTTTTTGCTCTTCAGCAAGCACTCTGTGTCAAACTGTCAGTCCTATTCGGTGTTGTTTGTCCCGTAAGAACTTGAAATGTTAGTAATAAGCACAGTTGAAAGTGTGTTTCTTCCTGCCCGTGCTCGCGCTTCCCGCGGCTCGGTCTCACGTCCGCCGAGGTGGTGCAGCGTCTGATGCCGTGAGGATTGCAGAGGAGCTTGAGACCGCTTCGGCGCTTTCTCAGCACTCATCGGCCAGCTCCAATGCTCCCATTCCCAACGCGGAAGCCTGCTCTGTGGCTTCTTCCGCCCGGTGCGGGAGCCTGGCGCTGACTTGTCAGCATCTGAGGATGTGGATTTGCTCAGTGTTGATGCGGGGAAACCTCGCCTATGAAATTACGGGAGGTGACACGCAATCGGTGTATATTACTGTTTGGGTGTGGGGCATGCACAGTCAGCTCTTGATGGGGCTGGTTGTGTTCATTCAAAAATATCTCAATGTGTACAGCCGTGCACTTTTGGGTGTTTCAGCCCTGCGCCTATTGACTTTTCTTCTCGGGGGAAAAAAAGTCTTATGTAATATGAACGGCTCGAATCTCATGTTGCCAAGGCAAAGTGTAGATTATGAGTGCATATAAATAAATAAATAAATAAATACTAATATAGTATATTCATCCTATAATTCAGACCATGCTTCACTTCTCGGGTGTTTATGGCTGCATTGAATTCTGATGAATTAAAATGTGAAATTATCATCTGGCTTGGGAAGTTTAGATGTCTAATTAATATACTGTATTAAGCCTATCTTTCAGACTGTGCTTCACTTGTCTGGTGTTTTTGTTTCTGATGAATTAAAAAGGTGGCTGGGAGCAGAGCATGCACGGGCAGTTCTTGACGGGGCTGCCTGCATGCATTGTGCAGCTGCCATTCAGGAGAGCGTTGCTTCTAGAGCTCCCCCTCAGAGAGCTTGGGAGCATAAGCAGTGTTCTCGCCTGAAGCCTCCAGCCCGGAAGATCTGAGGACCATACTTCAGGCTAAGAAGGCTTTAGGAAAGAGGTCCTGACTCTGGTTGGGCCTCTGAGGGCCATCCCGCCCAGGATAGAGCAATTGAGATCTGCTCCCTCATGTGGCCCTCAGGAAATCGATGTTTGTATCCTGCTGTCAAGTGCACTTCGGGACACATCGGTGTCCGCCCCAAAGACTTAGAGTAGGGAAACAGATCCGAGGACTGTTCTTCTTACAAAGGAGACATCAGCATCAGGCCTCTGAGGGCAGTCCCCTCTGGGGAGGGATGAGGAATGATCGCTCCTCTGTGGAGCCCTCAGGAAATTGATGTTTGTATCCCGCAGTCAAGAACGTGTTCCTCCTCCAGACTGGGAGTCCGGATTCTATAGCCGGTACTTCATTGTTCCAAAGACGGATGGGGGTTGCGTCTGATTTTAGATCTGAGGCACTTAAACCATTCTCTGAGGAAATTCAGGTTCAAGATGCTCACTATTCCCATCATCGTGAGTCGAATCAGGTCTGAGGACTGGTTTGTCACGATAGATATCAAGGACATATACTTTCACGTTTCCATTCTTCCTTCTCACAGGAAGTTCCTGAGGTTTGCTTTCGGGGGCGAAGCGTTCCAGTATTGGGTTCTACCGTTCGGCCCAGCTCTCTCCCCTCGCACGTTCACCAAATGCATGGATGCAGCCCCGCTGAGGCTTCAGAGCATCTCTGTGTTGAACTATATCGACGACTGGCTCATTTTGGCTCAGTCATGAGAACTGGCAGTTCAGCATCGAGATGCCATCCTTGGCCAGCTGGGGGTTGAGACTCAACACAAAAAACAGTGTGCTGACACTCGCCACTACATTCCTGGGGGTGGTATGGGATTCGACTACCATGCGGGCACAATGTCTCCTGCACGTATCGAGTCCATCCTGGCAATGGTTTCCAGGATAAAGCTAGGCCGCGCCATCACTGTAAAGCAGTTTCAAAGATTGCTAGGGCTCATGGCAGCTGCGTCCATCGTCATACGTTTTGGCCTTCTGCACATGAAGCTCCTACAGTGGTAGCTAAAAGCCAAGGAGTTTTCCCTGAGGGGAAACCCGTTCCGTATGATCAGGGTTATGCACAAATGCCTTCATTCCCTGTCCGTATGGAGAAAACCTTGGTTTCTGTCCCAAGGCCCAGTTTTGGGAGCACCATGTCGCCGAAAAATCATCTTGACAGATGCATCCCTCATGGGCTGTGGCGCGGTCACGTACGGCCGCTTTGAAAGAGGTCTGTGGCAGGACCACCATCGTTCTTGGCACATAAATTGCCTAGAAATGATTGCAGTCTTCAATGCTCTGAGGAGCTTCCTCCCAGACCTCAGGGGTCACCATGTTCTGGTCCGAACAGACAACATATTGGTGGTCTCCTATTTGAATCATCAAGGGGGGTCTGAGGGTGCGCCCTCTATCCAGACTGGTGCACCAGATCCTCCTGTGTTCCCAGGGATGTCCCAGGGGACCAGAATCAGGGAGTGGACATCCTGTCGAGGCAGGGGCTGAGGCCTGGGGAATGGAGACATCACCCCGAGGTGGTCGATATGCGAGAGGTTTGCGAGACTTTTTTGTGTCTCTAGAGATGACCCACTGTCCATTGCGGTTTTCTCTCACACATCCAGCCCTGCTGGGGTTCGATGCCATGGTGCAGGCGTGGCCGAGGCTGTGTCTGTAAGCATTTCCTCGATCGCTCTGCTCCCGGGAGTTCTGGAGAGAGTCCGACGAGAAGGGGTCAGTTTGGTACTGATTTCGGTGTGGCATAGTGGGTATTTGTTCCTCAAAGTGTCATTACCGACACAGTGCGAGTTCCATCGAAAGGGAATGTCTTGGGTTACGTATATAATCTTTGTTCCCTGAGAAGGGAACGAGACACTGTGTCCCTTTGGTACACCTCCTCATGTCTGGGAGCAACTTGCTTCTTCGCAAAAGCTAACTCTGTTGTGTGCCGGCGTCCCTTTGTAGCTTCCGTGTATGCCGTCACATGTTACGTCACGATGCAACGCCAATCAGGATTGGAATAATTTCATTCATGCTTCAGATGCGCTACGCTGAGTGGTGTTCTCCATAGTGTCCTTACCGACGCAGTGTCTCGTTCCCTTCTCAGGGAACAAGGGTTACATACGTAACCCAAGATGTTTTTTAGCCTTGGCTAAATATATATACGAAGCAAGATAATGATCTGAGATGTCGTCGCTCAGCTACAGAATTTCAATGCCATGAACATCGATTCCATGTGATTCCATGTATTAGATCTAAGTCTATGATTATGACAATGAGTGGGTCCTGACACATGTTGTCTAACTCCAGTAGAGTTTATAATGTTTGTAAATGCCAATCCCAGTGCGTCTTTTTCATTGCCTACATGCAGGGCTTGACATTAACACCCGCCAACCCGTCAAATGCGGGTAGATTTCAGCTGTGGCGGGTAAGACAGCCAGTCCCACTAGCCACTTTGGTGGGTTGAATATAATTTCAGCCTACAGCCTAATCAAAGGTAGCCAAGCTCATCGTAGCACAAAATTACAATCCGATCACAATTCGTTATCGATTAACTTGCAGTTAGTGAAGGCGGGATTGGCGGAATCGTGTTGAATGACACACAACAGAAGTGCTCTCTCTCTCTGTCGCGCGCGCTATCAGTTCCGAGCAAAAAAAGTTAATGTCAAGCCCTGCCTACATGTATATTAAAATCACCACAATTAATAATTTGTTTGCAGCCAGCACTATTTCCGATATAAAATGAGCAAATTCTTTGATAATGTCTGTATGGTGCCCAGGTGGCCTGTATAGAGTAGCCAGTACAAAATGTCAAATGGCATTTATCACTTACACTAGATAACATTACATAAAGCACCATCACTTCAAAAGAATTATACTTGAAACTAGGGTTGCATGATTTATTGCAATTAACCCAAAATTGCGTGTAAACCAGTTTGGCTAAGTGCGATTATGAAAATGATTTTTTTTTTTTTTTTTTTGCGCAGCTTGTCAGTGAAGCACAGCTCTGTGATCAGTAGTAAATGCTGCTCCATCTGAAAGCACTATAAGTTTGAGTCGCTTATAATGTGCATTTGAAAAAGCAACACACGTCAACATCTTTCCAAACATGAGAAGCATTTATTAAACTCTTGGCCAACAAAAGACAACATTTAATAATGTTTTTACTCCAAACTCACTTCATAATGACAGTTGAGCATCCTTCTGTGAGATGATGTGGTTTCTTACACAGAACAAGGTACATAGCATATTATTTCATAGTAGGCCTATTCTATACAGTGATAAAGGCTATGTTGATTAGCATTGAAGTATACATATACTTTATTATCATGAAAATACCAGAGAAGGCTTGAAGAGCTCAGATAAACCATATATTGTCGTAGTTGTGTGTTTATTAGTCATGTTTAAGCAATCAAAGAGTTTCAATCCTCTGTTTATTCAGCTACAGCGATAGTATGAATCCCATAGTGATTTCCTGGAATGAAACGTGTTATCCTACTTCTGCTGGGCATATTTGGAGTTTCTCCGCGAGAGCATCTGGCTTTTAGATGGAGCAGCATTTACTACTGATCACAGAGCCAAGCTTCACTGACAAGCTGCGCATAAAAAAAGTTACAGGCTTTGCCAAATCATGTGCGGTTTAATTTAGCTTAATCATGAAAGCCTACTCTAAACTAGACCTCTGAGTAAATGGGTTATCTTATTTTATGTTTCACACTGCTCATACTTTACCCAGAGTTAACAATTAATTCTGGTTATTCATAATCTGACATGTCACACTATAAATTCTTAAACCCTGGTTTACTGTTCCTATTTGGATAGGCCTATATGTGGTGTCAATAGTAGACCAGATAAATACAAAATCACATTTGGTTTTCAACCATTGAAAATAGGTAAAATTCAACAATTTGGACATGGAGCTGCATTGAGATTCCAATATCTCAGGGATTGAACCATATAGAGCCTTAAAAATGAAGATTCCAAAGAAACATTTCTTAGAAACCAGAATCTAAATTCATTAACACATCTTTAATATTGAGTTACAGGCAGTCAAACTTCTAAAAAAGAAGAGGGAAACAAGATACTTTCAATATTGTTTGTTCTTCAGAGATTCTTCCGTAACACTTTACAATACGGGTGCACTAATATGCATTAATTCGTGCTTAACTAAAGCACATAAAATCATGTTTTAATGTATGACTCATGAAGAACTAAACCATTAATGGGTTTTGACAGTTGCACATGCAGTGAGTGTAATGACAGAGAATGTGTTTGAAGGATGGGTAAGTTGAACAGGAGGGATGCTGGGAAATGGAGTGCTAGTGCTGGTGACTGTGACAGTACTCCCCCCTCCCAATAGGCGCATCCTCGCGCCATAGATGGAACAACCAGGGAGGGAGGCCATGGCGGCTCAGGGGGCCATGGCGGCTCGGGCAACTCGGGCGGCTCGGGCGGCTCAGGGGGCCATGGCGGCACGGGCGGCTCAGGGGGCCATGGCGGCACGGGCGGCTCAGGGGGCCATGGCGGCACGGGCGGCTCAGGGGGCCATGGCGGCACGGGCGGCTCAGGGGGCCATGGCGGCACGGGCGGCTCAGGGGGCCATGGCGGCACGGGCGGCTCAGGGGGCCATGGCGGCACGGGCGGCTCAGGGGGCCATGGCGGCACGGGCGGCTCAGGGGGCCATGGCGGTGAGGCCTCCGTGGCCTCAGCCACTATGGCCACGGGTATATAGCCCCCCCAAAAAAAAAATTCTTGGGAGGAGCTATGGGTCTCTGGGCAGGAGCAGAATCTGTAGCGAGCTCGGGGACAGGAGCGGACTCTCGAGCAGACTCGGGGACTGGAGCCATCTCTAGTGTCTCAACGAGGAGGCCGTCGCCTCTGGACTCGGGACGAGGCAGGGAGTCGCCGTCGCCTCTGGACTCGGGACGAGGCAGGGAGTCGCCGTCGCCTCTGGACTCGGGACGAGGCAGGGAGTCGCCGTCGCCTCTGGACTCGGGACGAGGCAGGGAGTCGCCGTCGCCTCTGGACTCGGGACGAGGCAGGGAGTCGCCGTCGCCTCTGGACTCGGGACGAGGCAGGGAGTCGCCGTCGCCTCTGGACTCGGGACGAGGCAGGGAGTCGCCGTCGCCTCTGGACTCGGGACGAGGCAGGGAGTCGCCGTCGCCTCTGGACTCGGGACGAGGCAGGGAGTCGCCGTCGCCTCTGGACTCGGGACGAGGCAGGGAGTCGCCGTCGCCTCTGGACTCGGGACGAGGCAGGGAGTCGCCGTCGCCTCTGGACTCGGGACGAGGCAGGGAGTCGCCGTCGCCTCTGGACTCGGGACGAGGCAGGGAGTCGCCGTCGCCTCTGGACTCGGGACGAGGCAGGGAGTCGCCGTCGCCTCTGGACTCGGGACGAGGCAGGGAGTCGCCGTCGCCTCTGGACTCGGGACGAGGCAGGGAGTCGCCGTCGCCTCTGGACTCGGGACGAGGCAGGAGTCGCCGTCGCCTCTGGACTCGGGACGAGGCAGGGAGTCGCCGTCGCCTCTGGACTCGGGACGAGGCAGGGAGTCGCCGTCGCCTCTGGACTCGGGACGAGGCAGGGAGTCGCCGTCGCCTCTGGACTCGGGACGAGGCAGGGAGTCGCCGTCGCCTCTGGACTCGGGACGAGGCAGGGAGTCGCCGTCGCCTCTGGACTCGGGCGTGGCGGCGGCCATCTTGACTGAGGGTTCAGGCGTGGCGGCGGCCATCTTGACTGAGGCCTCTTGGAAAGAGGCTCTTGGGCTGGCTGGAAAGCATATGTGGGAATGAAGCTGTCCCAACATATGGAGATGGCCTCTCTCCAGTCCAGCCCAGCAAGATTGGGGAGTTCCCGGGGATTGACATAGTTAGCCCCAGTCCGGTACAGAGCCTTAATTGTCTCGTCTTCCAAAGGGCTGGAGTGGACCAGGCAAACGAACCTCTCTGTGAAGGTAAATAGATCGCGGCTGGATTGTGCGGCCGCCGCAATCTGTCCAGCGAATTCCCAGCTCATAGTCCTTATTTTGTGATCTGGTCTTCTGTCAGCAGATAGACACGGGACACAGAGGTAAGTGATATACGCAACAGCAGGTTTATTGAACAACAATGGGAAAGTGTGAGACGAGCAGAATGTCCAGGTAAGCAGGCAGGGAATGGGAAAGTCATATGGGGCTTATCTGATAGTGATTGTCCATTTGTCCTTTCCAGGGGATCCAGAGGAAACAGTGGAGTGTGGAGACGGTGGAGATCTGGAGCGGTGGAGAACAAGGAGTGAATGCAGGAACAGGTAAGTAGCTCACAGGTAAGAGGGTCCTGGAGCTTGTCGTAGAAGTTGACAAGACCAGACAACTGTGGTGAGGAAGGTGACTGCTTATGAAGGGAGTGCTGATGAGTAGTAACGATGGTGATGGCTTTCAGGTGCAGGTGATTGATGATTGTGTGCAGGTGAGGAACAGGAGGGATGCTGGGAAATGGAGTGCTAGTGCTGGTGACTGTAACATTAAGAATGGTTAAAATATAGTCACATTGGGATCCCCATATCTCTGGCAGGGTTCCCACTCTTTCATGAACACCAGATTCAAGGACTTTCAAGGACTTTTTAAAGCACCGTTTATTTTATATCAAGCACCTATATAATTCCCATCACATATGGAGCGTCATGAAAGACCTCTTACAGTACTTAACATTTTAATCCTCCTATTGCATTTGCATCCATTTTAACCCGGAAGAGGTACAGAATCATTTGTACATTAATTTTGGAAATATATTAAAACTGTTTGCAGCTTTCTTATCCCTAATGTTAACAATTATTCCATACTAGTTTTGGTTTTCATTTTTTATGAATCATTACTTGAGTAAAAACATTATAATATAGAGAGAATATTATAAAAATACATTTTGCAACTGAGTGAAAAAACAGGATTATATGGATCATAATTGTGGCTTAAAGTCAGAATTGAGAGATATAAATGAGCACTTCTGAGAAAAAAAAAATCAGAATTGCAATTTATATATCACAATTCTGACTTTATAAGACACAATTGTGGCTTTATAATCAAGCAATTCTGACTTTTTAAATGGATAATTTATCATTTATCCACCCTCAAGTTGTTCCAAACCTGTTTGAATTTCATTGTTCTGCTGAACACAAAAGAAGATATTTGGAAGAATGTCAGTAACCAAACTGATCTCGCCCCCCATTGACTACCATAGTAATTATTTTTGGGGGAAAACTAACTCTACATAGTATGCATAATATATAGGCGATATGGCAAAAATATCAGGATTCATGATTTGATCACAAATCTTTTTCATGTTGGTTTTACTATTTTGCCAGCGACTGAGCAGAACTGTCAAACTAATTTCCCTATATATTAAAAAGTAGCCTTACAAGGTAACAAAACATAAAAGAAAAAAGAATGACAGACTTTCAGATAAAGTGGAAGAAGATAAAAATACTAATTTATGAGTTTCTTGTTAAAGCTACTGTATTAAAGAAATTGAAAAAAAAAAAAAAAAAGAAAAGAAAGAAACATGAAACTATTTTAAATTTAAATTATTTACTCACCGTAGAAGTTGTTTAAAACCCGAATAAATTTGTTCTGTTGAACATACACTTTTTTTTTGAACATACACCAAACAGTTGCCGGTCCCCAGTGAGTTCCATAGTAGGAAAGAAAATACAACGGATGTCAGTGGGTACTACCAAATGTTTGGTTACCCACGTTCTTCAAAATATGTTCTTTTGTGTTCAGCAAAAGACAGAAATTAATACAGGCTTGGAACAACTTTAGAGTGAGTAAATAAAGACAGAATTTTCATTTTTGGTTGAAATATCCCTTTAAGGACAAGTCGCAGCATTTGTTGTCTGTCCCTTTAAGGCTCGTGCGCACATATAATATATTGACAAGCATTCGATTTTCTTTCAACTGTTTACTTTAACTTTACACTTAACCGATGGTGTAAACCTTGTGTGTATTGACAGTATTAGCAGAATAAGATGCGAATGATAGCTTTGTCCAGCAAATGCAGTTTGAGACAGGCTTTTAGAGTGTGCGCGCTTCGGGTGTATTGCTCAGAAAAGCTCTTGTCAGACCAGCACGCAGATAAAATGTTTAACCGGCAAGGCTTTAAAACTCATGCAAATAATAAACTTTTGTGATTGTGAATAACTGCAGTGCTCCGTGAGTATAACTCTACCACTGTTTTAACATGTGATGTGAATGTATGTCGCTTTGTACTACACAGTATGTTGAGACAGAGGCGCCAGGACTGCAACTGACAGAAAGCACTATAGCACGATACAGCAATATTTCTTAAAAAGCAGATCATGGATGCCTTGTAATCGTCCACGATCAAAATCGCACACACCAATAAGAATGTTCATTTCGGACACAGCAAGTGTCACAGCTAATAACAAACCCCGCCTAATAACAAACAAGGAGAAGTACCGCAATGGAAAACACTAGGAAACTGATTGTAAAATAATATTCCAAACAAATATACTAGGACTAAGAGGGGCATGTTATAATTTTCACAAAATGTATTTCAAATTTAGTTCAAGCACTTTCAAGGACCAATATTTGTTTTCAAGTACTTTCCAGACCTTGAATTCATGTGTCTGAAATCCAAGTACTTTCAAGGCGCGTGGGAACCCTGCTCTGGTGACCGAACCATATAGGGCCTGATGAAAATAGAAAAATGAATGAAAAAATGAAAATACCAAAAGAGAAGTATATTAAGAAATCTTTAACACTTGAGTTACAGACACGCAAACATAAAAAAATAACAATGTTAAAGGAATAGTTAACCCAAAAATGAAAATTCTGTCATCACTTTTACTCACCCCCAAGTTGTTTCAAACCTGTATGAGTTGAATGAAGTCCATCAACTGTTTGTTTACACACATTCTTCAAAATATCTTCTTTTTTTTTTTTCATTAGAAGAAAGAAATACATACAGGTTTGGAACAACCTGAGGGTGAGTAAATGATGACAGAATTTTAATTTTTGGGTAAACTAACCCTTTAATGGTATTCAGACAGGAATGTTCTATGCAACCGTTTTGATAAAGGGAAACAAGATACATTTTTTTTTGTTTTTTTTTTAACGTTATTTGTTCTTCAGACATAAATAATCAGCTGAGCGCAAAGTGACCAACATGTGTTTTTGACCCCTGAGAATGTGTACAATTTAATAGTTTACTTATGGAGCCACATTTAAATTTGTATTTCTCCGGAAATGAATCATAAGGCATTAAGAATTAAGATACCAAAAGAAAAGTTTAAGAACCAAAATCTAAAAGGGTATTAAGATATCTTTAGTACTTCTTAAGTTCTAGGCATGCAGAAAAAAAGTGCGTTTTCACACTTTTGAACTGTCACCATTGGCATATAATGCAACAAAGATTGCTGAAGTCAACAGATTTTACTAATAGACCGACCAATCTCTGTGTAAAGGCCAATTCACACCGCACCGACAAACGCCAACGTTGGCGTTTGTCGGTGCGGTGTGAATTGGCCTTAAAAATAAAATAACACTGCTGCCGT
Source organism: Mylopharyngodon piceus (assembly GCA_039654765.1). Taxonomy (NCBI): domain Eukaryota; kingdom Metazoa; phylum Chordata; class Actinopteri; order Cypriniformes; family Xenocyprididae; genus Mylopharyngodon; species Mylopharyngodon piceus. Next base: position 22,200,674 of record CM077447.1, read on the forward strand.
CTTTCTAAAGTTGTTTTACTCCACTTTAATTTGGCTCCAAATCTCAGGTGAAAATTGTCAATTTCACATGTTCACCCCATCTACAACATATTGGACTAAAATTAAAAGTAAATATTCATCCATGACATTTAATATTTTGGCTTTCTTTTTCTGTTTTAAAAAGAAATAAAGAAAGGTCAAACTGTATGTCTGCTGACTGGGGTGGAGAGAGTACATTGTGTGTTTAAAGATGCTTCCTGCTGATAAAAGCACACATATTCTAATTAGTAACTGTATTATTAGATTGGAGACAGATCTGTTAAAATATAACAATAAGAACCCATAAGTAAACAATGTAATTGAAAGTTAAAAGTCATCATAATTGATTTACTAATGATGATGTAAATGTTGATTTTTTTTTTTTTTTTTTAAGAATATGGAGTCGACTATCAAGAATGTCTCGCAGGTACTTAGTAAACTTTTGAGTGTTTAAACGACTGCATTGAGTAACTGAATAATCAACCTCTATCAGTTATGAGTGAACTTGAGCTGAATTAAATCCTTGACTTTCGTGTGTGTATGTGTGTGTGATCACCAGGTTTCGTTCAGGTGAAGGCAGCGGTGGTCCAGGTGGCGTAGAGCAGAGTCAAGTACACAACAGGTTCTAATGCACTCTTCTGCAACAAACCAGGACAAAACAAATCCTCTAATGCAGTGGTTCCCAAACCTGCCCTGAAGGACCCCGAGCACTGCACATTTTGTATGTCGCCCTTATCTGACACACCTACTTCAGGTCTTGCAGTCAGAGATCATATTATTATAGGGAGATAAGAGGGTCTGGATCTCTTACCATTGGAGAAAGCGTAACGGCTAACATAATCACGTGCGGCCCCTCTCAGCCTATCGTGTCGCCATTCAAAACTCCTCCCTGCGTACCGCCAATGCGTACTGCCCGTACCGCCAGTTAGCATTAGCCGTTACGCTTTTTTGGCTAAAGGTTGCAGGCTTGCCTTCCTGTGGCTTTGTTGCAGTCTCTACTAATGAGCTGATGAGTTGAATCAGGTGTGTTAGATGAGAGAGACATCCAAAATGTGCAGTGCTGGAGGTCCTCCAGGACAGGTTTGGGAACCACTGCTCTAATGGAAAATTTACTCAATCTGTGATTTGATTTGGATTTTAATTATGATATAGAGGTTTTTTTTTTATGAATAGAGACTGAGTTATCAGCAGTAATTGAGGGTGTAGGGTTGGATACTATCTGTAATCCATAATTTATACTAGGACAATAAATAGATAAAAGTTTATATATTAGTGAATAATTTTAGATTAATCTGTTAAGCCTCTTCAGATGCAAAGTTATACTATTCTCATAAAAGTCATTTTCTCCCTGTTTCTCAGTAGAAATAGCACTGTCTGATAATTTGTCAAATATTCATTATGAATATTGACAAATATGGTAAATATGGTATATATGGAATGCAATGGACATTTTTTTGGTATTGGTAGTTAATAATGGGCCTAGTTACAATAAGGGAAGTCACCTAAACTCAGATCAGTTGTTTTACAGATTGTGTGATGACTGTTAATCTGTGTGACCTTACTGAACAGGTATATGGGTATTTAATACACTTGTTACACTGAGAAAGAGATTACTAAATTATTTTTGTTATAAAAAGAGAAAGAGATCAGACAAAGAGTCAAATTGTATATGGTGCTGATGTGTTATTTTGGATCTGACTGGAGTAGAAAGAAGTACATTGTGTTTAAAGATGCTTCCTGCTGATAAAAGCACACAGATCTGTCTTCAATTTTTAATAATCTAATTATACATTATATATAAGTGCTGTCAAAATTAACACGTTAATTATTGCGATTATTATTATTTTTTAAAGTTTAACGCTTTCAAAATAGCCTATTTAATGCAATTAAAGCAGCATCCTTTTTTTTCTTTCTTTTTTTTCCTGGCATGCTTTTGCTAGCGTTACAGTATATGATTGTGCTCTGATTCATTCAAGTGCTTTTAAACCATTCAAGCACAATAAGATGCAAAAGAGAACTCAATTCAGTACTGGTGCGCTGTCTGTGAAGCTCTCTGTAAACAACCCAAAACGCGTGCACAGAAAGCCGCTTCTCAGCGTGCCAGTACAGATTTGAATTCTCTTTTGCGTATTATCGCACCTGAACTGACAAACACAAAATTATGTCAAAATGCCCATTTTTTTAAGACAGTAAAGAGTTGGGAGAATCGATATGAAATGAATTAAGAAAATCGGATATGTCAGATTTGCGTCATGTCTTAAAGTGACGCAGCCTAATAAACAAGCTGAAGTCTGTCATTAATGTTAATCCAACAAACGAAAAAGAGAAAATCACACAATGCTCTTGACTGAATAACATTTGTAGCTTTAATAATGATTCATCTGCATTTAATTTATACAGTGCAGTGTTATTTTACATTTGATTAGTTTATTCATTTTCTGTATATTTTTGTATACGTTTAGATCTACCTGAAAATCTTAAAGCACTGTTTTAAAGGAGGTTACATGGGTCAAGAACAACGAAAAAAAAAGTTTACAGAAAAAAGCCTATTAAATGCTTAAAAAAATTGCTTTGCAATTATACTGTAAAATTGAATGGATATGGCTAAAAAAAAATTCTGTAGCAGTATTGGTATCGATAAAACTGGCCTTCATTCAAAGTAGGTTACTTGGTAAAAGATGCCATTAAACACATAATTTAAATAAACCATCTTTATGTTTCTACATTAATTTGGAGGTTCAGGAGTTGGTCTGTTGCCAGGTGATTTTAGGAGGAGTAAGTGATAATGTTGTTTTACTAAAATACACCATTAATTGCTTTTAACTTTGACTTGTTTGTAATTTTGAGAAGTATTAGCACTTAAATTTTAAAGTTGTGTTATGTCTAGAATCAATAAAATATTATTGTAAATTTCACTGCATTATAAACACAGTATTAATGTTTGTAACTTTTTGGTGTCTTAATTGTAAACAAAGCCACTAATACAGCACAAAAGATTGTTTTATCATTAAATGTGACATTTCAAATAGTCGTTGTGTCTTACTTATCTTTAGTTATTGAAAGAGTCCCCAGAGTAGCTACTGTTTTTTTTAAAAAAAAAAACATCTGTATTCAGCACTGTTGTTGAGGCAGAATCTTCAGTATGGTCATAAGCCACTAACACAATGTTCATTTTTAAATAGAGATGGAAATGTTTCACTACCCTTTTACCAGCTTGTATCAATTAATGCTTAACACCAGTGAAAGTAGAAAACTGAGAAAATACTGAAAGTAGAAAAATGAGAAAATGGCTCCTTTTTCGTTTTTTGATTTAAAAAAAAAAATTAAAAAAAAAATAATTCATCTTGATTTTTCGTTTTTTTGTTCAGAAGTAGAAAAATGAATAAACAGTGTCAGATAATTTTGTCAGTACCAGATGGCACTGATGGATTTTAAATGCCTTGTCTCTATTTTAACATGGAATACTGCTTTAATTGAAAAATAATTTAAAAATATATTACAAAAAAAATGTGTATTATTTTCAATAGGGAAAAATAGCTAATAAAAATTGTATAAACATTATATAGTATCATAAAATACTCTCAAAATTTTAAATAATAATCAAAAAATATTATTAAACAAAAATATATTACATTGGTCTTATTTTTACATTTCAAGGCTTCGGTCACTTTTGACCGCAAAGGAGCCAAGTGTGACCCCTAAATGGAGAGGGCCAGAGCTAAGAGAAAGGGTGGGTTTGACCTTGTTGCTATGGATGATGTCATCAAGCTTACTAACTCCATAGTGATTGGCTGATGGGGGACAGGTCTCTGTCAGTGATTTAATCATAGAAATATTCAAATAAAGGTTTTTAATAAAAAATGTTGCCATATTCAAATAAATATTTTAAAATGTATGTTCAGCTAATTGTCAGCCTTTTACATGTCTGCATCTTGAGCGATTGCAGAATTCAGGTGACAAATGATGTTTATATATATAAATACACACACACACATATATATATATATATATGCCTTTTTATTATGATATGATATAGAGTTTCTCCTAAATCGGCAAGTTAGGAGCTACTTTTAGCCTTAAGCCCCTGATCTAGTTATGAGAGTGTGTTGCCTAATTGTGACATTTCTGCTATTTGTTGTAAGTTCACAGCCGCCCATCTTCGATATTTATGGTTTACTGTCTTGATCAACGCAAAAGTGGTGGACACAGCGCCACCTACTGCTCAAGAAATCTTAAAAATTGCTTTTTTTACTTATAACTTTTGAAAAGCTTGGCCTAAAATCATGAAACTTTTGTTTAATGACAAAAGGGTGCCTTTGGATTCATTAGAACATACCAAGTAAATTTAAATAATGGATCTGCCACTGCTTATTTTCTGTTTTTGTAGACAATCTTGTCAAAAGAGACAAGACCACTGAAGCCTGAACAAAGGCAGGTTGAAAATATAAATATAATATACAAAATAAGCATAAACTATGCGCAAATTATGTTTGTAATTGTAACGGATGGAGTGGGACAAAGGAGTGGGAGATCCACGTGCAGGCTTTATTTAAAAGAGCGTAGTCGTACAGGCAATAGGTCAAACACCAGCAAACAGAAACAGGAAGGCAAGGCAAAAGAGTAGTCCAATTCACAGGCAAAGGTCAAAGCAGGCAGCAAACGATCATCAACAAGGAAACAGTCCAGGGTCAAAAACACAGACTAGGCAAGACAAGGCAAGGAACAAGGAACACGGACACAAGGTCAAACAAAGGCTAAACAATACTCAGCAATGAGTGTGTGTGTGAGTGCATGATTGGTTCCTAGGTGAGGGCTTGTGGGAAATGTAGTCCAGAGTGATGTATAACTGTGTGTGCAATGAAATGGTGAACCGGCGACCTCTGGTGGGGAGTAGCAGGAACCAGCAGGCGCCGGATACGTAACAGAGCCATCTTGTCCGTAGACACTGGCGGGGCGGCCATCCTGTCCGTAGACACTGGCGGAGCGGCCATCCTGTCCGTAGACACTGGCGCCGCGGCCATCTTGTCCGTAGACACTGGCACCGCGGCCATCTTGTCCGTAGACACTGGCGGACTTGAGTGCGTAGCAACCGGCGGACTTGAGTGCGGAGCGGCCGGTGGGCCTGAGTGCGGAGCGGCCGGCGGGCCTGAGTGTGGAGTGGCCGGCGGGCTTGAGTGCGGAGCGGCCGGCGGAGGCTTCAGAATGCCAGCTGCTCGTGCTGAAGTCAGTGGTGGATCGTCCACACTGGACAACAATCCTCTCCGCTTTCGGACGGATCCAGAGACTTGACGTGACTCTAGAAGATCAGCGGAGACGTGGCATGGCTCTGGAAGATCAGCGGAGACGTGACGTGACTCTGGGCGATCAGCGGAGACGTGACCTGACCTTGGACGATCAGCGGAGAGGTGACGTGACTCTGGAAGATCCACTGTGACTTGACTTGGCTCAGGAAGATCAACTGTAACTTGACTTGGCTCAGGAAGATCAACTGTGACTTGACTTGGCTCAGGAAGATCAACTGTGACTTGACTTGGCTCAGGAAGATCAGCTGTGACTTGATTTGGTGTTGTGGTGGCCGCCATTTTGTGAGTGGGTTCTAGCGCAGCCACCATTAAAGTCACTGAAGTTATGTCGCATTCCTCCATGACCCCCACAGTAAAAAGAGAGCCAGTTAGCATTAGAACAAAGTCCAAAAATTCAACAAGTGACCCTCGAGGACCATACTTGATTAAATAATCTTGCAGTGGTTTGTTTAATCCATGACAGAAGAAATCAGTGAGAGCAAAGTCAGGCAAGTCAGATAAATGTGCAATGTCCAGAAACTTTTGGATGTGGTCCTTGAAGGTACAATTATCTTGACGTAGGCGGACAAGACGTATTGCTGGATCCATGTTGTGGCTGGAAACGCTCATAAAAGCCGCTGGATCTTGGTTGGCTGAGTATTCTGTAACGGATGGAGTGGGACAAAGGAGTGGGAGATCCACGTGCAGGCTTTATTTAAAAGAGCGTAGTCGTACAGGCAATAGGTCAAACACCAGCAAACAGAAACAGGAAGGCAAGGCAAAAGAGTAGTCCAATTCTCAGGCAAAGGTCAAGGCAGGCAGCAAACAATCATCAACAAGGAAACAGTCCAGGGTCAAAAACACAGACTAGGCAAGACAAGGCAAGGAACAAGGAACACGGAGACAAGGTCAAACAAAGGCTAAACAATACTCAGCAATGAGTGTTCTTCTTCTTTAAATTTATTGGCAGTTGGCATACCAATTTGGTGCATTACCGCCACCAACTGTTTGGGGTGTGGAGCTTCAATGCGGATTTAGACTAATTCCTAATTCTTTGACTTTTTCTAACAGTATGGTTCTCTCTGTGCTGTATGCTTCACACTCTAGCAATACATGTTCTACAGTCTCTCTTTTGTCACAATTTATGCATAGTCCTGTTGCGTGTTTCCCTAAGCGACTGAGATTATGATTGAGACCTGTATGTCCAATTCTTAGTCTTGTGATCACCGTTTTTCCCCTTCGCTTCCAACCACCCTGCCTCCTTGTTGTCACTTGCTTCTGTACTTTATATAAAAAACGACCTTTGGTCTCCTTTTCCCATTGTCCTTGCCATAACTTATTGACTTCTGTTTTAATGACACTTTCCATTTCTGTTTTACTCAATGGAACTGTCCATTGCATGTCTGACTTAAGAGTCTTTTTAGACATACGATCAACTACTTCATTACCCTCTATTTCAACATGAGATGGAACCCACATAAAACACACTGTAATATTAAGATTTTGTAATCTATACAGACTATGAAAGATTTCATAAATCAAGTCAGGTCTACAGACAGATTTGCAATTTGCAATTTGCAATACTTATTAACGATGCCATTGAGTCCGAACAGATGATATATTGGTTAGGCCCAACCTACTCTATCCACGTGAGTGCTAGTAAAATAGCTAAAAGTTCCACAGTGTAAACTGCTAAATGATCTGATGTTCTTTTTAATATTGATTTCTGAAAATGTGGTATATATACTGCTGCTCCCGTCTTTCCTGTATTTGGATCTTTTGAGCCGTCTGTAAATATTTGAATACTATTATTATACTTGAGACCTAAATATTGTTTTACCAGATCGTTCATCCCACCATATTCCTTGCATTGTTTTGATATCTTTGCGATTTCAAGATCCACAACTGGTAATGGAAATATCCAAGGAGGAATCACAGGTAATGCCACTGTACAGCTGTAAGTAAATTTAACTAGTCCCAGTTTCTCAGCTTGGCTGTTTCCCACCCATCCAAAACTGTTAAATTGCTTCCTTCCATGTTCCCAACATGAGTTCAACACAGGTTTGGTTGGATGACCCTGCTTATGCCCCTGCAACTTTACCCAATATACCATGGCAAGCTGAAGACGTCTCAAGGATAAAGGCATCTCCCCAACCTCCACCTGGAGAGCTGGGATTGAAGAAGTTTTGAATGCACCACTACATAGGTGGAGGGCTTGTGTTTGGACCAGATCAAGCTTTTGCAAGTGAGATTTCGCAGCTGAACTAAATGCAGTGCATGCATAATCCAATGTTGATCTAATTAAGGCAATATAAATATGTTTAAGAGAGTTCATACTAGCACCCCAACCACTTCCTGCCAGACATCTCATAACATTGACTGCCTTCTTGCATTTGGTAACATTTTTCTGTATATGATCTCCAAATGTCAGCTTATGGTCCATCCACACACCTAAAAACCTTATATTTTCAACCTGCTTAACTGATTGCCCATAAAGAGTAACTTGTATTGCAGGATTAATATGCTTCTTAGAGAAACAAATAACCTGTGTCTTGTCTACAGAAAACCGAAAGCCCCACCTGTTTTCCCACTTCTCAACAGTGCTGACTGCTGTCTGTAACTTCTTTCCAACAAATGCTGCATTACGACCCCTTACCCATATTGCCCCATCATCTGCATATAAAGACCTCCCAAGGCTAGCATCAACCTCTGAAAAAACCTCATTAATCATGATATTAAATAAAATAGGACTACATACACTTCCTTGTGGTACCCCATTTTCTATAGAGTAGACATTGGAGTAAGATACTCCAATTCTTACCTCTATAGTCCTATCCTTCAGAAAATTCATAATCCAGTTGAACATTCTTCCACCAATTCCCATGGATTCTAATTTAATAAGAAGACCCTCTTTCCATAACATATCATAGGCCTTCTCCACATCATAAAAGATAGCAGATACCAGTTCCTTTTTAGCCTGAGCCTTCCTAATTTCATCCTTCAAACATATCACCGGATCCATAGTTGACCTCCCTCTATGGAAACCACTCTGTTGTGGTATTAGCAAATTCCTACTCTCTAATATGTAAGTTAACCTATCAGTGACCATACGTTCCATTATTTTACATAAATTAGATGTTAATGCGATAGGTCTATAGCTAGTTGTTTCGCCTTTATCTTTCCCTGGTTTCCCAATTGGGATAACAACAGAGTGTTTCCATGCTGACGGCAATACCCCTAACTCCCACACCTTATTATATAGCTGCAGAATCACCAACTGCGCTTGATAATTTAAGTTTTCAACCATTTTATAACATATTTCATCCTTACCAGGGGACGTTGCTCTGGCTCCTACCAACGCTCTTTTCAGCTCAAATAAAGAAAAGGAAACATTTAGTGTTCCATTAAAATCATCCTTTTCCATTAGTATGTTCTCTCATTACTTCATCTCTACCTTTCCTTGCATCAGGTGTCAGATTAGCAGAGCTATGAACTTTTACAAATGTTTTTGCCAGAGCCTCCGCCTTATCTTTATTTGTTATCATAATTTCGTTATTATATTTAATAGCTGGCAACATATACTCCCTCCTAATTCCTCCCATCCTTCTTATCATACCCCACACTTGACTAATATGTGTTTCTCTTCCTATGTTATTGCAAAATTGCTTCCAGTAATTTCGCTTAGCTTTTCTAATCGCTCGTCTAACTTCTGCTTGTGTCTTTTTGTATTCTATTAGGTCATTAAAAGAAAAGGATCCTTTAACTTTCCTAAAAGCTTTATTTCTTGCCTTAATTGCTTTATTGCATTCATCTGACCACCAGGGGACTACCTTATGTTGTTTTAATCCACTTCCTTTACCAATAACTTCTTTTGCAGTGGAGTGCATGATTTCTACTACGTTTGCATTAAAGTCATCTATACTATCATACCTGTTTTGACTTATTCTTTCTAACCTCATACTACATGTCATATTATAAAGTGTCCAGTTGGCATTTCTTAATTTCCATCTAGGGAAACCTATTTCCTCCAACTGAACTGGTCCCACTCCTGTTTCACAGATTATCGGGTAATGGTCACTACCTACTGTGGTATCGTGTACAACATCCCACTTACTGACTCTTGCTATTTGTTTAGATACCAAAGTGAGATCAATTGGGGATTCCAGCCCTCTTGCTACATCTACTCTAGTTACTCTTCCATCATTCAAACAAACTAGATCTTGATCCTCTATAAATTCTTCCACCACACTCCCATTATTATCAGTGTGTGTACCACCCCAAAGTGTGCTGTGAGCATTAAAATCCCCACACCAAACTGTCTTGTGTGTTTCTTCACCAATTATCTTTTCAAGTGCCTCTTTACTTAGTTTCCCACATGGATTATAATAGTTCACTATCCATATATTTGTTTTTCCTATCCATACTTCAACTACAATCGCTTCAGAGTCTTTGCTTATATTTATAATCCTACATCCTATTCCCTGTTGAATAAACATAGCTACACCACCTCCAGTGCCACTTTCCCTGTCCCTGCATACAGCCACATATCCATGTAGTATAAAATCTAAGTGAGGCCTAAGCCATGTTTCTTGCACACAAATAACATTTGGTTTCTCACTCCTTTCTTCAATATATTTTTTAAATTCCTGCCCATTAGAACAAAGACTCCGGGCATTCCATTGCAGAATTGCAAAAACCATTATGATTCTCCACATGATGACTGAGTTTCCTGTGTCCCTGCTATGAGTGTTTCATTTATTGCATCTACTGTTAGTTCCCCCAGATTAAGGTATTTTTGTGCTGCTTTTATGATAATTTTAATCCTCTCTGCTCTGCTTTGTGTTTGAGCTGAACAATTGACTACTTCTGCCAGAAATGCTACAAACACAACACTATCCACTCCAATACTTGGTCAGCAATGAGTCTGTGTGTGAGTGCAGCTTATAAAGGGTCACTGATGGGAAACAGGTGTGAGTGCATGATTGGTTCCTAGGTGAGGGCTTGTGGGAAATGTAGTCCAGAGTAATGTATAACTGTGTGTGCAATGAAATGGTGAACCGGCGGCCTCTGGTGGGGAGTAGCAGGAACCAGCAGGCGCCGGATATGTAACAGTAATCATAGTAGCTATTTAAACATCACATGACTATTTAAAGTGTCCCTATTATGCCTTTTTAAAGGTTCCTAATATTGTTTTGGGAGTCTCCTGCAACAGGTTTACATGCATGCAAAGTCCAAAAAAAAAAAAAAACACTTTCGTTTTCTCATAATATAGGCTACATTTAATTTCACCTCAGTTCTCTATGTTTTGTAAACGATTCGTTTGAAGCAGTTCAAAGAATCAGTCACTCTAAACCCCTCCTTTCCGTGAGCCTACACTGCTCTGATTGGTCAGATGTCCCAATCCTTTGTGATTGGTCTACTGCGCAATTCGCAAGACATTGTATACAGCGTATGGACAGAAAAGATAGCATCAATTTTACTGTATCAATTCGAGCCCGAGTCCGACGATGAAACGTCTGAAGTAGTCGATCAACCAGAAACTGATTCGTAATCACGGCTGGAGTACGACGTTTCTAAATGTCACCTTAATTTGTGTTATAAGACGTGATAGAAGCGTCACTGTTATACTTCATGTAGATGCTCCTGTGGGAACTGTATCAGAATGCCAAGCGAAGCTGAAAACCTCTAAACATAAGATAAACATTTAGGCCAGAAATGTACAGACTTTTTCGTCATAACTATTAACAAAGAAAAATGGCTATATCATTGTTTGACATTACAGTGGGTGTTTATTGTTTACAGAGAGAATACTTCAACTAGTTAGCGTGGACTAGCATCCTAACATCCTATTACAATACAGATAGAGCTCCACTCTACTGTAATAATAAAAACCCAGAGGAAATAAACAGTTTGTTGTTTAACAGTTATGTAAGGGAACCGGGCCCACAGTTATGTTGTAAACTCTCACGTTAGCCGAGCACAAACTTGAATAGCTGATAATGCGCATTACACTTTGTAAACAAAAGTCGTGCTCCATCTTTGATCTTTACTCAAAGTAATAAGACAGACAAGCTGCATTAATCGACACATTTTTAGACAATATTGGACCCACATCTGAATAGCAGAACTACAGAAACGTGAGTTAGCCGCTTAGCAGGAGACATACAGACTAGGGTGTATGTTACACAACATAACATACAAAACTACGAATATTGAACGATCGCTAGAAAATATGGTAACATTTTACAATAAGGATCCATGAATTATCATGTACTAATACCTGAATTAATACTTAATTCAGCATGAACTAATGATTATTGAAGAACTATGAACCAATGAAGAGCTAACCTTAACTACGACAGGAGTCATATGGATTCATGCATGAATAATGACACCCTTAACTACATGTTAGTACATGTTTGATAGTTAATGCATTAATTAACATTTATGGCTAAACCAAATCAAACAGCCTCTTTAAGAAGGAATAAGTAATCTGACTTTGAAACAAATTTAAATAATATTAGAGTTTAAACTTTTGACTGCAGTTTTGTCATAAACATTACTAAATAGCACAAAATTAATTGATCCTCCTCATCAAATGTAGAAAAGACTAAATACACTATTTAGTGTTTTCTGCATTTCTACACGCTATAAAAGGTCTTTATCTGTTTTGTGATGTTGTCTTTCCCTTCAAACTCACCTTACATTAGTTTTGTGTTCTTTTCGAAGAATTTTCTGAGCCTGATGAAGTCGGTATAAATACGTGTTTAATAGCCTACTGCAAAATACGCTTGATATTTCAGTCACTGCCCTTGCCGTCCAGAATAAAAGAGAACATCCCAATCGAGTGAAGGGATTTGTGGAAACTGTGGTTCCTAATTATTGTGATCCAACATTTGCCTCGCATTTCAGGATGAAAAGACAAACATTTCAGATGAAGGATAATCCACTTCTTACCTCAGAGACTGTGTTATGATCTATATGACCTTATTATTTTTACTGTGAGTATTAGGCTTATCATTGATGATCACTATTGTTGTGCTATGATATTATAATATTTACCATTATATAATCAGAGGAGAATAGAAAAGTTTATGAAAGTGTCACTCCAAAATACAATAGCAAAATATATAAATATGTATAGTACTTTTATGTTACATTCATACCCATTGTGCGAGCTGTCTCTTTAATACCGCGTGGTTTATATACATGTTGATGCTGATTGGGCTGACATTTTTGACACACCCACCAAACAAGAGAAAACGTATCTCAAACCCCGTTGCACACCATTTCCAGGAAACAGGTTTGAGCTTGAACGTGCCCCAGGTATATACAGAGATTGTGTATTATTGGGAGATGAGAGGGTCTGTATCTCTTACCATTGGAGAAAGCATAACGGCTAACTTAATCACGTGTGGCACCTCTCAGCCTATTGTGAAATGGCAGTGACGTCAGTGCCCGCCGTTCAAAATTCCAAAATTCCGCCAGAGCCGGAGCATTAGCCGTTATGCTTTTTTGGCTAAAGGTTGCAGTCTTGCCTTCCAGTGGCTTTTACACAACATCTATTGTTCTATCTGTTAAACAGTAATGCGGCACATTTGCTCTTGGTAATGCCGTAAATAAGTCCTACCTGTCACAACATTCCCTAGTCTGCCTTCTCTTAAAAAAAATACACTTTTATCAAGCTAAAATCTATATATAGTTCCCAAGTATTGTTTAGTGTAAAACATGCTCAAGATTAGCGAACAGGCTGTCGATTAATTAAATGATTAGCTATTTCTCCACAAAAGCTGTTTAATCAGCATAGTGAAGCCTCTCATCCATTGACATCCATTCAAAAAACGGCCTCTGGTCTCCTCCCCTGCATACCGCCAGAGGCGGAGCTTTAGCATTAGCATTACATTTTTTGGTTAAAGGTTGCAGGCTTGCCTTCCAGTGGCTTTGGTATAGGCCTTTATCACACTTCCGCATTCGAAAAGCGGAAGCTTCAAGTATTAGCGTAAAATAACTTCCGCTGCAGCCTTTAACATTGGCCGTGCCCATAGCACGAGAATGTTGTGATTTATTTTTTGTAAAATTTAGCACAGATACTTATTCTAAAGACACCAACCTCTGTTTATAATCATTAACTGAGTATTGTGAAACAAAAAAAAAAGGCGTCATAATATTCATATTTCGTTAGCTATTTAAACGGGAGCGTGCAAGCCATTCTCTACGTGTATGCGCAATACTTCGGAGTCTTATCACCTTATTTTATCACAGAACTGCAAAAATAGAATACAAACAATAGGAGCAAATCAGCTCAAATGAAATAATTAATTTATAGGGAATTATAAAGAGTCATTTAGTTTACGACCGAGCAACTGAATCTCGGACCGTAATAAGCTCTTGCAGCGGATATGAATATCCAGCTATTGTGAAAATATTAATTAATAGCTCAGTAACAAGATCGACAGTTTAAGACATTACATTTTCAAGCACATGATACAAGACACTTTCTTTTAAAATCTACAGACTTTATTTATTCTAACACAAACTAATCTAACACAAACACGCACACACACACAAACATTCATACACGTTGCAGAAAGAAAGGAAATGAGAGAGAAAGAGTTTAAGAGAGAATGAAATGATGAGCATGATTTCTAGCAAAGTATGCACTTCAAAAGACCTGACCTGAACGAACCATGAATCATTAATTTAATGCATCAGTTCAGCTTTAGAATCTGGAGGTACTTGCTTGTCAACTTTAAATGGGAATTTCCTCGTTGGCGTTCTTGGCTTGGAGAGAAGGATTTTTCCGAGTCGATGATTTGTTGCAGGATCTTTTCAGGTCTGGATTGTGGTTAGGTAAAAACCAATCAAGTTTGAGCATGCTGGCAAATGAAATGAAGTCTCTTGTCGTGGCTGGAGTTTAAAGTTGAGGCGGCAAAAGTCGTTGGTTAAACTTTGCGGCAAAACTTAGAACACGAGACTCTCAACGGAAAAGAAAGTTAAGTAAAAGAAATGAAAAGTGAGTAAAAGTTGGATGGCTTGAATGAGCTGCTTGTCTGTCCTTTGTCTTCAGCTAAATTCTTTTTCTAGTCTTTTTCTCGTGCTAGTCTTTGTTCTTCTTCCTAGTCTTGTGATGTGACTATTTAAACTTAGGTGTTTGTCCCACCTCTGTGAGGAGTTCTGGCCAATCAGGTATCGTCTTGTTTCAAAGGTGGCTTTTCTCCGCCCCCAATCATAAAATAAGCGTTATCTCCGGTCTCTGGAATTGCCGGCTTCGGCAGAGAGTACCATTTAGACATGATTTCTATTAAATGGAATATGATACATTTTACACAGATTTCATTCAAGCCATGATTTAAACATACATTAGAGATTTAAATACATTCCAAACAAGACATACTTTCAATCAATCATTCAAAAGTTATCACATTTACATGAATTGTGGGTATTCTAAAGCATAACTGGTTACATGTAGCATGTGTGGACATGATATAAAATGTATGCAGTTGAAAGATGTTTGATAAGTCCGTTTCAAATTGTTTGGAACAATTCGATGCAGTTTTAGTTGTAGAAACAGTCTCTGTGGGTTTTTCTGTAAAGTTAGGTCACTCAGAGAAACAGGCCTGCATTGTCTCCGTCTCTTTTGATCTGGAGATCAAAGACTCTTTATCTTCTTGGGCTTAAATTGTGTTGTCTTTTCGACCATTTGGTTTCTATAAATGGCTTAAGAATTTGCCACCTTTCCTTCAGTCAGGAAGCATGGGTGCCATAAAAGTACCTAGCAGGGGGTTGTTCTGTAGACGGACTGGAGCCGAAAATTAGATTCTCTGAGCTTGGGTTTCTGGAATTATGTTTTGAAAGAATCATCTGAATGATTCATTTGTCTGGTTCGTCCACGGTTCCTACACAACATATCACTTTAAAGAGCTTTAATTAGACAAATCTTAAATTATTAACTACTAAAGTCTATTTTGGGTGGAAAAGGTTTGGGGGAAATTTATTGTATTAAACAAAAATGTTCACTTTTTTTTCATGGACTTTACGATGCTGGCATCACATTGAAATTGTTTAAATAAAGGAATGTCCAGCCCATAGAGATTATTCAAAATTAACTGGTTTGATTATCGTAAACAAATCATATCCTCCATGTTTGAGTGCAATATTGGATAGCATTATGCTGTAGACAATAATGTGTGGTTATATATTACAAAAATAAACAAAATAACATTACAAATAAAATGAAATCAGTCCGATGATTCCTCTGGCAGTAACTTGAGCTGCGCGCTGCTAGTTAAACGGTTAGTTCACCCAAAAATGAAAATAATGTCATTAATTACTCACCCTCATGTCGTTCTACACCCGTAAGACCTTCATTCATCTTCAGAACACAAATTAAGATATTGTTGATGAAATCAGTGAGGCCTCCATAGACAGCAATGCCATTCAAACTCTCAAGGTCCATTAAGGTACTAAAAACATATTTGAAACAATTCATGTGAGTTCAGTGGTTCTATCTTAATATTATAAAGCGACAAGAATACTTTTTGTGTGCCAAAAAAAAAAAACAAAATAAAGACTTTTCATTTCAAAACACTGCTTCAGAGCTTTATGAATCGAATCAGTGAATCTGAGCGCCAAAGACACGTGATTTCAGCAGTTTAGCTGTTTGATTGGAGATCTGAATCACTAATTCGAAACAAAAGATTCATAAAGCTCAGAAGCTCAGATAATGTTAAAGATCGCCTCACTCAGATAATGTTATTAAAATTAAAGATGACATACATGGTAGGATATCATGTAAGTCTAAATAAACAGTTTTAAATATTAAAGTTTATTGTTATGTTAAACTAAACAAGTATAATTTTCTTCTCAAAACTGGCGCCTGTCCATTGACAAAAATGCAGGTGGAAATTCCTTTACGGCACTAATCAAAGCCGGATGTGACGACACGCGTACTGTGATAAAGGCCTATTAGTACATGATTATTCATGGACCCTTATTGTACAGTGTTACCGAAAATATAAACATCAGTTATTAATCATACTTACAGGTTGATATTCAGAGGAGCAAGCTGGTCCAAATAAACTGGGCATTGATCCATATTTTAAGACCAAGCATTTTGTGAATCCTAAGTTCAACTCCCTGAGGTTTGAGAAGCAGTCGTCAGTAAAATGATGGGAACACAAGAAAAGATTGTACTGCTGTGGTATTGTTGAAAAAATGAATTTTGGTGTCTGGTGTCTGCGCGCGCAATAAGTGGGCGGGTAATATGCTAATGTTTTGTTGTGAGGTTACAACGAAACTGCATGGGATTCGTTTTACAAACGACTCATTTATTTGACTCAGAGTCGACTCTTATACTTTTGAGAGACAATAACTTTATATACGGTGCACTTTCAGATTTAAAACTTTGCAGGATGTTTTCATTCACTTAACGCTATGTTACACACTACATGAAAGGTAATTTTCAAAAATCCATAATAAGGGCATAGCATCACATCTCTCAACAGACGGAGCATCTGCAGACGATTTTCTACGTAATCAATATTTACATTTTCTGTTAATTTTGTGTCATGTGTTTCATTATTACATAATAAAACCAATTAGATCACTTTATTCTCTCTCTTTTTTTTTTTTGTAATTTGTAGACACCAGTCACAAACAATGCAAATCTGAGAGCAGAATACAAGTCAGAATTTTATTATTTAAAAAGGAAAAAAGAAATCAGTAAAAAAAAAAAAAAAAAATCCATAGATTTTACAGTATACATTTGAATAAAAACAAAAAACTTGTTTTTGTATATATAAAAAGATATATATATATATATATACATATATATATATATATATATATTAAAAAATGTATTTATATTTAAAAATATTTTAACAAAAATTACAATTATTTTAATAAAATTCCCTCTCTATACAAAAAGTGGCATCACTGATGAACCTTCTCTCCTCACAGGGCAAACAACACATGTACAGTGTCAGGAAACAAGCCTTTCTCCAAACTTCATATGCCATCACCAAAGAGATACAGAACATTTGAACCACACATGAGTCCCTCAAGGTGTAAATTCATTATATTCATGTTACACAGCAAAATAATACTGTTGAATGCAGTCTATGAAATGTCATAATAAAAGTTATAAGTGTCAAAAGTCCCCATGCCACTTCAAGATTCCTGAGCTTGGTTCTTTAACATTGTTTTTTAAAGAACAGGGCTTGACATTAACTTTTTTGCACACCAGCCACTGTGGCTAGTGGTTTTCCAAATTAGCCACTCAGCATTTTCACACAATTTTGCTGTTGGGAAATTACATTTTATACAGTATGATTAAAGTTGACTTTGGTGTGCTAAAATTGCTTGATTTTGAGTCATTTTACTTGAGTAGCTAGATTTAAAACCCTTTCAAACTTTCAAATGCAGATTGACCACCTAAATCAAGACTAGGCCTACATGGTATATCAGCTGGTATGTACGGGTGGGCAAGGGGTGGGTAATATGACCATAATATGATAAATTTAGTTATTTAATTAAGTTATTTTTGTTAAGCTATATAAAAAGAACAAAGAAGCAAATTACAAATACAATAGTAAATTAAATAGCCTAAACTCTTTTTTCAGATACAGTAGGTTTATTTAACATTTATTTAACATCTTTTGTTGTTTGATTACATTAATGACAGACAGGTATTTAATTGAGCTGCTGAATGCATGGACGTAATATACTGACACATATCCAGTTTTTACCCACCTGTTTATGTCCACTAAAGCCATAACCGACTGTATCCACACGAGATACTCCACACAATGGATATTTTGACATCTGTGTGTGCATGTATTTGACTATTCAGGCGTAAGGAGATCTGGGGCCTGTACCATGAAGCCGGATTAGCTGGCTAGCCAGGTAAGTTTCAGATTAGTTTGCGCCAATCCTTGGTTTTAGGTACCATGAAAGTGACTTGGCTTTTAGCGTTGTTCATCACCATAGTAACTTACGCTCCACGGCAAACCTGCTCCAGGGCAGGTTATGTTCTGGGTCAGAGATCTCAAACCAAAATTGGGCCAATCAGATGTGAGCTAAATGAACTGACACATCCAACACAATAAAGTCACTCCCCCAGTTTCTCGTCCTCCAAATTAAAGGTCACTATATAGTAAAAAAATAAAAAAAATAAAAAACACATTAACAATTAAATTGTCTGGCTTTAATGATAACAGGGTTCCCACGCGCCTTGAAAGTACTTGAAAGTACATGGATTTCAGACACATGAATTCAAGGCCTAGAAAGTACTTGAAAACAAATATTGGTCCTTGAAAGTGCTTTGAATTTGAAATCAATTTTGTGAAAATTATAACACGCCCCTCTTAGTCCAAGTATATTTGTTTTGGAATATTATTTTACAATCAGTTTCCGAGTGTTTTCCATTGCGGTACTTCCCCTTGCTTGTTATTAGGCGGGGTTTGGACATTTGAGCTGTGACACTTGCGGTGTCCGAAATGAACATTCTTATAGGGGTGTGCGATTTTGATCGTGGACTATTAAAAGGTTTCCACGATCTGCTTTTGAAGAAATATCGTTGTATCGTGCTGTAGTGCTTTCTGTCAGTTGCAGTCCTGGCGCCTGTCTCAACATACTGTGTAGTACAAATCGACATACATTCACATCACATGTTAAAACAGCTGTAGAGTTATACTCACGGAGCACTGCAGTTATTCACAATCACAAAAGTGTATTATTTGCATGCGTTTTAAAGCCTTGCCGGTTAAACATTTTATCTGCGTGCTGGTCTGACACGTGCTTTTCTGAGCGGATACACCCGAAGCGCGCACACTCTAAAAGCCTGTCAAACACTGCATTTGCTGGACAAAGTTATCACTCGCATTTTATTCTGCTAATACTGTCAAATACACACAAGGTTTACACAATCGGTTAAGTGTAAAGTGAAAGTTAAACAGTTGAGAGAAAATCGAATGCGTGTCAATATATTAGATGCGCGCATGAGCCTTAAAGAGATGGACAACACATGCCACGACTTGTCCTTAAAGGGATAGTTCAACCAAAAATGAAAATTCTGTCTTTATTTACTCACTGTAAAGTTGTTCCAAACCTGTATTAATTTCTGTCTTGTGCTGAACACAAAAGAACATATTCTGAAGAATGTGGGTAACCAAACATTTGCTAGTACCCACTGACATCCATAGTATTTTCTTCCCTACTATGGAACTCACTGGGGACCAGCAACTGTTTGGTTACACATTCTTCAAAAAAAACTTGTATGTTCAACAGAAGAAATTTATTCGGGTTTAAAACAACTCCTACGGTGAGTAAATAATGACAGAATTTCCTTTTTTTTTTTTTTTTTTCAATTTCTTTAATACAGTAGCTTTGAAAAGAAACTCATAAATTAGTATTTTTATCTTCAACTTTGTCTGAAAGTCTGTCATTCTTTTTTTCTTTTATATTTTGTTACCTCGTATGGCTACTTTTTTAATATATAGGGAAATTAGTTTAACAATACTGCTCAGTTACTGGCAAAATAGTAAAACCAACATGAAAAAGATTTGTGATCAAATCATGAATCCTGATATTTTTGCCATATCGCCCACCCCTACTTATTAATAAGAATATTATGTAGAGTTAGTTTTCCCCCAAGGGGGCGTTTTTCCACAATCTACCCTAAATTCACAATTGTGAGTTAAAAAAGTCAGAATTGCGTGATTATAAAGCCACAATTGTGTCTTATAAAGTCAGAATTGTGATATATAAATTGCAATTCTGATTTTTTTTCTCAGAATTGCAAGCTTATATCTATAATATATTGTATATATTCTGACTTTATAAGCCACAATTACGATCCATATAATCCTTTTTTTTTTTTTTCACTCAATTGCAAAATGTATTTTAACAATATTCTTTCTATATTATAATGTTTTCACTCAAGTAATGATTCATAGAAAATGAAAACCAAAACTAGTGTGGAATAATTGTTAACATTAGGGATAAGAAAGCTGTAAACGGTTTTAATATATTTCCAAAATTAATGTACAAATGATTCTGTACCTCTTCTGGGTTAAAATGGATGCAAATGCAATAGGAGGATTAAAATGTTAAGTACTGTAAGAGGTCTTTCATGACGCTCCATATACTGGGATGTGAATTTGATAGGTGCTTGATATAAAATAAACGGTGCTTTAAAAAGTCCTTGAAAGTCCTTGAATCTGGTGTTCATGAAAGAGTGGGAACCCTGTGATAATTATTTTATGATTTATATAATTATTATATGATATTGTTAATCCAATACACACAATTTTAGTTTAGCAGTTATTATTAAGCATTTAGTTTCAATGAATATTAATATATACAGATCATATGTAATATAAATAAGCTGTAAATAAACTTTAATATAACTACATGTGACCTTACATGTTTGAGTCTCTATTGCTATATTATCAACTAAACTAACATCACAAGTTGCACTTGCCCTGATAGAGCAAGATAATTTCTTTTATTTGTCCTCTTTCATGGACAAGTATTTTCATTAGTGTAAATGAGTTTAAATACTTCATTTTCTTCAATCTGTTAACCTTCAGTAAAAGAGTTTTGAATCGCGCTCTGTTGCAAATGCTGATGTCACGCATTCATGTGCACGCGCTCCACAAACTCAGGATCAAAGCCTGAGTTGACAACGAAAGTTGATGATTAGCATCATGGTACCAAAAAAGCCGGATTGGAGTGGTTTGTTTTTGTCAACTCGAAACTAATCCTATAACCCTGAGTTTGTTCAACTACCATCATGTTACAGGCCCCCTGATCGTGCGCGCGACAGAGAGAGAGAGAGTGCTTCTGTTGTGTGTCATTCAGCGCGATTCCGCCTATCCCGCCTTCACTAGCTGCAAGTTAATCGATAACGAATTGTGATCGGATTGTAATTTTGTGCTACGACGAGCTTGGCTACCTTTGATTAGGCTGTAGGCTGAAATTATATTCAGCCCGCCAAAGTGGCTAGTGGGAGTGGCTGTCTTACCCGCCACAGCTGAAATCTACCTGCATTTGGCGGGTTGGCGGATGTTAATGTCAAGCCCTGATGACAACAATGTGAAATGGATATGAAAGAAGGAAAAAAAAAAAAAAAAAAATATATATATATATATATATATATGTTATGATGTAATATGATTCAGGAAGTTTCCAAGAAACTCAAGTACATAAATACTTTTTTGAGTCTGTAGTTTGTAACTTTGTGTTGACTTTAACATGCTTTCATGGTTCATATATTATTCTGTATACAAAATATATTACAAAAACAAAATATATTTTTGGAAAACAAAATATCTTTTGTATTACAACAAAACTTTTTTTTTTTTTTTTTTTTGCGTGAAAATTATTCTTGTACTACCTTTCTTTAAAATAAAGAAACATACATTTGGCTTAAGTGTTCACAGTTTTTTGTTTGTTTGTCTCATAGTTGCTTGTTTAGATATCTACAATTTTTGGTGGATTGCAGCATCATGTCATTTCAAGGGAAAAATGTATAGAAAGTGTAGACATCAAAGCAATAACAAAACCTAACCTTAAGCCTTCATTCACTTCATGAATTTTATATTTTGCTGTGCTTGATACTAGATTCTTACCCAATCCACTTGTTTGAGCAGGAGGCTAAGAATGTTAGTAATAAAAAAGGGAAATGATTTGTTACATTTAAGCAAAACACAGAAGAGTACAGTCTCCTTTATTGTGAAGCCACTTTCACTTCTCAGTTTGGTAGTTTCTTGTCGTTACAGGGCACAGCTGAAAACATCAGATGGGCTGAAAGTACACACACACACACACACACACACAAAAAAAAAACAAAAAAAACCTTGCATACCAGTGCAAGTCCATTGTTCAGTCGTGATCAACAGAACACTGTATTGCGTGCTAACAACATTTCATCTGTTTCGTATACAACAGCAATCGATTTGACTCGGGAGCATGACAGGACCTTTGTTTTTTCATTTACTTTTCCAAGGTACAGTGTGTTTTCTTTAACATTTACTGCTGCAGTACATTTATTCATCAAATTAAATAAAATCATTAAATGACTTAAGAATGATAAATTCTATATGCAAAAAAGTATTGCAAAAGTTCCAAAATTGCCAAAAATTAAAGGGGAAACAAAGCAAATAACAGTTCAAAAAACAATATATGCTATTTAAATGACTACTACTAACCAGGATTAGGTATAACAATTGAACCCTTGAAACAGTCACCAATGCTGCCAAATCTACTTACAATTTTTTTTAAGTTTGCTATTTCTCTTATATTGTATTCTATAATAATAATAATAATAATAATATGCCTGTTGAGAATTAAAACAATGACTGCTTAAACACTTAATGATACCAACTTTTGTCCCACAGCTGTTCTGCTATTTGATACTTTAGCATGGGAAGTGAAAATGCCAAAAGACATTCATGGCCTCCAAGGTTCCTGTCTGGTTATACCATGTTCTTTCTCTTACACATCATACCCACCAAAAAACCCACGTAGAGTTGTGTGGTACCAATGGGTCTCCAAAGGCTATCCTTTAGTTTATGATCCTTTGCATGCAGATGATGTCATTAAGAAGTTTAGAGGAAAAACTGATTTATATGGAAAATCGAGTTGGGATTGCAGTCTGCTGATCAAAAACCTTGAACAGACTCATCATGGAGAGAAACTTTATGCATGGATTGACCCTGAAAACATTGGATGGCGCACCTACGCATTTTATGATGTCACCTCCACAATTCTAGTTGATGGCATGTACTATAAATTTCTTTAAATTTCCTTGACTCCTATCTGGTTATGAGAGTGTGTTGCCTAATTGTGTGACATTTCTGATATTTGTAGCAAGTCCACAGCAGCCCAACAT
The DNA here is from genome assembly GCA_039654765.1 of Mylopharyngodon piceus. Lineage (NCBI taxonomy): Eukaryota > Metazoa > Chordata > Actinopteri > Cypriniformes > Xenocyprididae > Mylopharyngodon > Mylopharyngodon piceus. Next base: position 22,223,867 of record CM077447.1, read on the forward strand.
CAATATTTATGGAGGTGAAAGGATGGGTGACACCATCACAGTAGCATGTTCAACTTTCCACACGTGTCCATACAGCAAACCAGACATCATTCTGAATGGAACTGAAGGATCTGATCAATTAGACAATGAGCATATTGAAGACGGCTTGTGGAAAATCACCCTGACACGCACAAGTGTTGTAAAGACAGAAAGCTTAGATATTGAGTGTTCTGTAACACATCATGGCGGCATAACAGTGACAGCTACAAAAAGTAAAAGTGCACAGTGTAAGTGATCTATGCATGTTTGCGCTAACGGGCCTTTTGAATCATTAGTTGTGATACTTTATGTTGTGCATTAATAAGGATTAATCTTATCCTTTTAGCCCCTTTCCATTATGAGGCAGACAAAACCACTGGATTGAAGACTCTACATTTCCTAGTGCCCTCACTTGTGTTCCTCCTCGCTTGCATACTTGCTGGAGTCATCATATACAAAAAAAGAAATGGGTAACTCTTCGTGTGTGTATGTATGTGTGTACTTATTCTTTAAAAAAGGGTTTAGACCTTATTCTCTGATGTAGGAGATCATGTTGGAACAGATTTTTGAGGTAGGAATTTCCTTTATCGAACTTTCTTTCTTTCTTTCTTTCTTTCTTTCTTTCTATGTATCTTTGTATTTGGTCCTGAGACTAAATTTAAAATTTCTCCCCCAGACAACTGAGTATGTCTGAAAGAAGAGCAGTTTTGACGAACAAGGAACACAGGAGTGATATCAGGCAAGTGTAACCTAAATAGGTAAAATGTAAGTTTATTTTCTATTTGCTGGTTTACTGTATGTTACTAGTCCAAATATCCCCAATGCAATAACCAGTAGCATCTACAGTAGTTACTGGACAGAATGTCAGTTTGTGTTTAGAGGTGATGATTTATTAGTAAATCTTTTTGCAAATTACATCATTACACCAGTAGGTGGCCACAAGTGACTGTCTCTATGAGTGATTGACTGAATCATTCAATTGGGTGATTCGCTCAAAGCATTGATTAATTCGAGAACCAAACAACTGATTCGCTGAATTTGGGACTGCAAACTAGCATACTACTTTCACTATTTCTGCCATAGAAAGATAAGGTCTGCGTCCGAAATCACATACTCTCTTATGTAGGTACTTATTTTGAATAAGTAATTACTTTGCAATCACTAAAAAAGTATGTTCTATACAGTATGAATGCATGTAGTATAAATGTAGCCTACACTCACCATGCTGTCATTGTGATGTGACCTACCATTGTCAGTTGAATCACTTCACTGCAATTCACAAATCCTCTCCTGTGGCCTCATGGGATAGGTAAGTGTCCATCTTCAGAATCAGAATCAGAATGAGCTTTATTGCCAAGTATATTTACACATACTGTATGAGGAATTTGTCTTGGTGACAGAAGCTTCCACAGCACAGACAGAATGACAGTGACACAAACAGGTTACAAAGTCCACAAACAGGATCCTCAAATAAGTTTCTGGTTTGTCCAGATGTTGCAGGATGTAGTGCAGTCACACAGTGATCTGTTAAAGATCTGTGTGAAGTTGGGGGCCAGCTGGTCAGCAAAGGTTTTTAGACAGGCTTGTGAAACACCATTTGGGCCCAGAAGACCCGACGCACATCCTCTTCACAGACCCAAAGTGCTGGAGTGAGGGAGAGGTGGGTTGCTGGAGGTGTTGGTGAATGCGTGGAGAGAAGGTCAGAACAGGTGTGGGGGGTGAGACTTCAAACATTTTTCAAACCTGCAATTAAACTCATTCAAATCATCGGCCAGTTGTCTATTCTACACAGTGCTGGGTAGCTTTTTGCGTAAGCTTTTTTCAGCTTTTCAGAGTAGTTCCTTTTAGCCACTCTAAACTTCTTTGTCAGTGTGTTGTTTACACAAGACCATGTCCCCATTCCTGTAGGCATCTTCTTTGGCCTTACAAATCTGTCTGAATTTTGCAGTGAACCACAGTTTGTCATTGCTGTAAGTTAAATGAGTCCTGGTGTAACCTCTCACCCAGATCCTACTCGCCCTGCTCTGTGCGGGCCTCGAACCTAGGTCTCCGGCGTGGGAGTCGGACGCTCAAGGAGGCTAAAGGCTGCAACCCCTAGCGTCAGTCGCTAGAGCATCTCTTGAGATCAGAGGAGTGAGGTTTACTCGCACAGCGACTATTAGCTGGCCTCCGTTACACTCACCCCCCTAAACCTCACTCCCATCCGGGTCAAGGTACCAATGTAACCCCTCACCCAGGTCCTACTCGCCCCGCTCTGTGCGGGCCTCGAACCTGGGTCTCCGGCGTCGGAGTCGGACCCTCTAACAAGGAGGCTAAAGGCTGCAACCCCTAGCGTCAGTTGCTAGAGCATCTCTTGAGATCAGAGGAATGAGGTTTACTCGCACAGTGACTACTAGCTGGCCTCCGTTACACTGTCAGGAATGCACATATCCTCACAGAAACTGAAGTATGATGTTACAGTCTCTGTGAGATCATCCAGTTAGGTGGCAGCAGCCTCAAAAACATTCCAATCAGTGCACTTGAAGCAGGCTCGTAAATCTCACTCTGCTTCATTAGAAGATCTTTTTACAGTCCTTGTTACAAATTTAGCTGATTTCAGTTTCTGCCTGTAGGTCAGTATAAGATGAACCAAACAGTAATCAGAGATCCCCAAAGCTGCATGTGGGACAGAACAATATGCGTCCTTTATTGTGGTGCAACAGTGGTCCAGTATATTACTCTGGTAGGACATGTAATGTGTTGTCTGTGATCTGATCAGCCAGCTACTGCAGCACTGCAGTTGATGAAGAGCACTTCTAGATCAGGACAGCACATCTTTCTCAATGCTGTTACCTCTATACACCACCTTTTCGTTGATGTAGAAGTCTTTTACCATCAAAAATCACACACATACACACATTAACACATTGGACATTGCTGGAGTCTTACAATAAGGCCTCTTGAAGTTGCATTACTTAAATGAAACTTTTCTTTTTACAGAACCAACACATGTGGAAACAAGCCTTTCTCCAAACCTCGTATGCCATCACCAAAGAGGTACAGTGCATTTGAACCACCTTTGTTACACAGCAAAATAAGACCTATATTCAGTCTATAAGCAGTGTCATAATAAAAGTTCCCATGCCACTTCAAGATTCCTTTAACCTAACATTTGCAATAATGAATACAGATATTTATTTTTCGTTTTTTTTTTTTTCTTCACCATGCACCTCAGTGAGCCAAAATCCTACTCAGTGAGTATATTATTTATTTCTATTAAACTGTGGAAAACATATTCAGATTCTATGATATAAAACAGCTGTCTTGAAATATATTATTTGCTGACCTTTTTATCCCTGCACCCCCATTAAGGATTATGATGCTGAATATACTAACATGGATGAACTCAACATGTATGGAAACATCTGATGAAAAAAGTTTTTGTACATACAGCAGATAGAACACCTTTAGAAATATAGTCAGACTCTGTTCATGTATTAATATAGCATTAGAAACTAGATAAGTATCACTTGCTCTATCACCCAAAATAAATCATCAGCAAAGTCATCTGATGTGTTCTCTAAATAAATAATTGGCATTTGTTTCAGGCATTACAGTTTTTCACAATTGCTAAGACACTAAACTCCATTCTCTAAACCAAATTCTCAGTAGCCTAAACCAATTTGTCGAACAAATCACTCTTTCTGTAAAACCTTAAACAAGTTCAGGCAGTTAGACACTGTTTGCAAAACAGTCTGAGAGGGAGAGGAGGAAGAGTATGTGTAAAAGGAGGATGAGGAGAAAGAGCAAGGCATGTGGAGACAAGGCTGTCAAGGCTGGATCCGGCACACCAGAGGGTTTTTCCCTTTGCCTGGCAAGAGACAACATTGCCTGTGATGTGAACAAAGTCCTTAACAATATTATTGATCTGACTGCACTGACACTATACAATGAGAAATGAACTGAGCTGGATGCTGACATCACTGTTTTCTGCAGAACTGCTTTATAGATGAAAATAATTAATTTACATAATAATTGATGATCTTTACAACAGAATGAATCAAAACTGAACTGACTTCAACTGAACAATGATACTATTTTCTTTTAGAGCTGTTGTACAGCCGAAATGAACTCTCTTTGCATTACTGATCATCATTTTCCTGTTATCACTGTAAAGCTGCTTTGAAACAATCTGTATAGTATAAAGCGCAATAGAAATAAAGGTGACTTGACTTAGGCCGGACCCAACACGAAGACGCGATGCTGAAGAAGAATGAATCTCTCAATGACTCTGGTTTTGCAGTTGCACTTTTTTTCTTTTTTTTTTTAACTGTAACATGCTTTTCATTTAGAGTTTTCTTCGACCTTTTAGGCTTTTGCATTTAGACTACTGTATTTTTACAGTATGCAAGTTCTGAATATACAGACATTCAATACTATATAATATTCAATATAATACTGTACTTGCAGTACATACAATACTATGTATTCACCTTACTTAGTTGTGATTACTTTTTTTCTTTTTTTGTAACTGCAAAATTAGTTTACTATATTACAATATACTTTTTTTCTGTAACTACATTATCTGGATGTTGTGTTCATTTTTTTGATGTAGTGTCTAATGAATGATCTGTAGTGTTTAGATATTGCCTAATGTGTGTATGACCTGAAAGCTTTGTTTGATTCTGAGTACATGTGAAATGGTTTTGAAGCAATTGTTTGATTTTCCCATAAGAGTCAGAGGTTTTGTAAAATTAGTTTGATGATTTGGATTTGTGTTTAATGTTTTGAGAAAATGAGTGATGGTTTCGAGAAATGTGTTTTAGCAATTCAGAAAAAACTGTAATAGACCAAAGATCATAGTAGATGTTGATGTGTCAGTATCTTTTCATAGCTGCTAACTTGCCATTGCAGTCAGAGATAGTCATCTATAGAAACCAACACTGCTTGCTTGCACAAAATTTGTGACATTATGAGAATTTGCAAGATAGAGAACAAACAGGGTTGAAGACCACTGAAGTGATGACAGTTGTTTTGTAGGCCAACCCAGAACTTAGCATCACCCTGGTTCCCTTGACAAAAAAAAAAAAAACAAGTAGTTTCTAAAACAGGGTCTCGTTGTCGAGGGAGCTGGTTATAGTTAAATGGACAAACTCCCTTGTGAACTCCAAAAATTTGTGGCTCTCCATCTCGGGCGGTCCTGTCATCTGTCACAGGTGGTTGCCGGCAGGCAGACGAAGATGAATATTAATGTTTCAACAATGGGTTTTAATAATAATATTTCTTTAACAGGCAGACAGGCAAATAGGCAGGCACAACACACACTATACATAGCAATGATCTGACAAGGACAGAGTGAACAGGAGGAACTTAAGTAGCAAACACAAATGAGGATAATTAATAGAACACAGCTGACACAAATGAACTAATGATGATAGTAACCAGGGAGACAGAAGAGTGGTGGGAAACTGAACAAAGGAACATGTGACAAATTAAAACAAACTGAAAGTCCATGAAAACAACACTAAACTGAACACAACTGTGACAAGTGTGAAGTCGAGTAAATAATGACTGAATTTATATGTTTGGGTGAACTAACCCTTTATGCCCTCAAATAGAAACTGTATGAAATGTATGCATTTATATAATAGTAGTACCTTGAAGAAATAAACTTTAAGAAATAAGCAGCTTTACTGAGCGTTTGTGCCCGAGAAACTAACAAAATAGGATTTTCAAAAATCACATTTACATTTATTCACCATGGTGATCCGAAAACCGTTGCAACCGGTTCTTGCCCTGCTGAAAAAAACAGCATATGCTGGTTAAGGTAGGTTTTGAAGCTGGTATGCTGGTTTGAGCTGGTCAAGTGCTGGTCCTATGCTGGTCCTATGCTGGTCCATGCTGGTCCTGGACCGGTTCCGTTGCAACCGATTCTTGATTCGAGAACGAGAACGGTGACAGGCTGCGTACGTTCGTTCGTGTACGACGCGCATTCTCACTCAGTATATCAGCTGCTCTGCTGCTGGTGCTCATCATCATCAGTTCTCTCTTCACAGCAGGTTAAGTCAGGGTTGTTTTAAAGGAATTAAATAATTATTAAGTATTAAAAGCATTAAGGGAATAAATAAAAGTAAAAATTGTAAAATAAGTTCTACTGCAGTTGTGAAGTAGGCCTAATCAATCTAAAGTATTTGCAAATACGGTTTTCTTTTAAAATATGCACGTTCACTCTTACTGATATCTGTCGCAAACGCAAAACGTTTCTTGTCTCGTCACATTCAGTTATGAGTTACATGAATCACATGTAAATTATATCATACTTTACATTCAAAACAGTGACATTTTTAAAAAAGTTGAGTTGCTTGCATCCTTGGATATTAATGTCGGTCGTTCAGCATTGCTCTCGTAAAACAGTTAAATATTGATGTTTAGCTGCTACTTTCCATGCACTCTTTCAGAGATAAAACTAAAGCGTTGCGCTGGGATTCATACTCGTCTTCTGTAAGACACGCCTTCTTTGATTTGATTGGTTATATTTATGAAGGTAAAATGATGCTATAAAGATGCGCATGCGCAAAGTAATATTTGTGGAAGTGTACACAAGATTGTAAGCGTAAATTTAATTTGCATGCGCAAGGGAAGATTTGTAAAGGTGTAAATCGCATTTCAAGCGTAAGAAAAAATGAATTGCAGCATTTTACTGTTATTCGTAAGTGCCATTCATGAATTGTGAAACTGCAGCTTTATGCTAAAGCAAAATAAATATGATCTGTATTCTTCTGACTTCCATTTTTCCGCGCTTACACTTTTGGCACATTTATTTCGCCGAAATTCGGCCAAAAGCATTGCAAGCATGTGAACAATGATTTGCAAGCAAAAACAACAGTTTAAAGAACTGCAAAACGGATCTGTATGTGTAAAAAACAAACTGTTGCAAATGTCTAAATGACTTGTTGTGTACGTATGGCAAAAAGGTCCCGAAATAACCCGATTTGTACAGTTCCATCTTTCTTTTAGCTGCGCTAACAGTTTTGGCACGATTCTTTCACTGACAGAGTTTTGCAAGCGTGAGGAGGAGGGCGGGTCCTTCTTCTTGTAGCCAAAAAATATTACTGAATACATATCTCTTGTAATCGCTCAATCAGTTTCAACGGCGGAAAGACATCAATAAAACGGCTTGTAAACAATATGTCGTAGCATTTGCCTCAGAAAAGCCATTCAGTGTCCTCCACAGCTTGTTAGTTCGCTAGAGAAATGAACTCTTTCGCTTAATATAACTGTATTAGCCTATATATTCATTATATTTTACTTAACCTTTTAGTGATGTCTTTATTATTTAATGTATGTTTATATTAAACTGTCATGAAAATGACAGCCACTGTGCAGAAATGATTATATTTCAACAACGAATTGGAGTAAAAACATTTAGAAGTTAATGCAAACGCTGCGTTATGTGCAGCTTACATGTTTGCATACAATTTGTTATTAAAAATAAAAATAAAAAGCAATTGAATTTAGGCTAATAGTTTGGGCTCAGTTGTTAACCTTTAATATTATAGTAGCATAATGTTCAAGTAAGGGCTCCCTACATAGTTTATAGCATTAGCAAAGACAATTTTTTTATCCTTAAGAAACTTTTAGTTAATTTAATATGTTTAAAGACAAAAACACAATTTGTTCAGTAAACCACTGTTTAATAAAAAAAAAAAAAAAAAAAGCAATTTAATGTTTAGTTTTCTCCCCACCTGCTGTACCATACCGAACCGTGACTTCAAAACCGAGGTATGTACCGAACCGTGAGTTTTGTGTACCGTTACACCCCTAATATGGAGTACCGCAAGGCTCAGTACTAGGACCGTTGCTGTTCACTCTGTACATGCTACCCTTGGGAGATATCATTAGGAAGCATGGCGTTAGTTTTCACTGTTACGCTGATGATACTCAGCTCTATATTTCTTCGCGCCCTGACGAAACTTACTAATTCAAAAAAATTAACGGAATGCATAGCTGATATAAAAAATTGGATGACCAGTAATTTCCTACTACTAAATTCAGAAAAAACAGAGATTCTAATTTTTGGACCAAAAACTTCTTCACGTAATAACCTAGAATACTGTCTAACACTTGATGGCTGCTCTGTTAAGTCTTCGTCGTCAGTTAGGAACCTGGGTGTGCTCTTTGATACCAATCTTTCTTTTGAAGGCCATGTTACTAGCATCTGTAAAACCGCATTCTTCCATCTTAAAAATATATCTAAACTACGGCATATGCTCTCAATGAAAAATGCAGAACAGTTAGTTCATGCGTTCATGACCTCAAGGCTAGATTACTGTAACGCTTTACTGGGTGGTTGTTCTGCTCGCCTGATAAATAAACTACAGCTCGTACAAAATGCAGCAGCTAGAGTTCTTACTAGAACTAGGAAGTATGACCATATTAGCCCAGTTCTGTCAACACTGCATTGGCTTCCTGTTAAACATCGTATAGATTTTAAAATCTTGCTAATTGCTTACAAAGCACTAAATGGTTTAGCTCCCCAGTACCTGAGCGAGCTCCTAATTCATTATAGTCCTTCACGTCTATTGCGATCTCAGAATTCAGGCCAGCTGATAATACCTAGAATATCAAAATCAACCGCAGGCGGTAGATCCTTCTCCTATTTGGCACCTAAACTCTGGAACAATCTTCCTAGCATTGTTCGGGAAGCAGACACACTCTGTCAGTTTAAATCTAGACTAAAAACGCATTTCTTTAACCTGGCATACACATAACACATTACCAATTTATATTTTCAAATCCGTTAAAGGATTATTAGGCTGCATAAATTAGGTCAGCCGGAACCGGGAACACTTCCTATAACACATGATGTACTCGTTACATCAGAAGAAGAATGGCATCTACGCTAATATTAGTCTTTCTGGTTATCCCGAGGTTCACCGTAGTCAACCGGATCCGGGCCGTATCCAGGTGAGACCAAGGACCTGCGCCTTGACACGACCACAACGCAGCCCTGAAGTATCAGCAGAGATTGAGTCAACTAGATCATCCACTGTGAGGGCCTCATTGACACGACAGCCACGACACAGTTCCTCAACAACCGTCCATACCGGCGTGATGAATACGATCCTCAATTGGATGGAACTGGAATAAATACTTTGAATGTTGCGATCCTATTGGACTTACGATGGCAACCTGAATCGTAACAAAGCACTGTTGGCCAGAGGAGAACTGGCCCCCCGACTAAGCCTGGTTTCTCCCAAGGTTTTTTTCTCCATTTAAACACCTATTTGCCACTTGTCTGCCACCTGATGTCACCTGATGGAGTTTGGGTTCCTTGCCGCTGTCGCCTTTGGCTTGCTTAGTTGGGGACACTTGACATTTGACTTGACATTTGATATTCAACAGTGCTTTGATCTACCTGCATTGACACTATTCTTTAAGAGCTGCTGTGCAGCCAAATAATGTACCAGTTATCAATGTAAAGCTGCTTTGACACAATCTACATTGTAAAAAGCGCTATATAAATAAAGGTGACTTGACTTGACTTAATATGTAGACATGGTCCAGAAGCGCCGTCGTGTCCTGTGGGCCAAGGCTCATTTAAAATGGACTGTTTCAAAGTGGAAAAGTGTTCTATGGTCAGACGAGTCCAAATTTGACATTCTTGTTGGAAATCACGGACACCGTGTCCTCCGGGCTAAAGAGGAGGGAGACCTTCCAGCGTGTTATCAGTATAAAGAACTATACTGAATATAGGTAGGTGAATGCTCATCCACTACGGGGCTCCGGTAAGAAGCGTGACAGGAGACATGGAACTGTTCAACTCTTTATATTTGTTTACATACTTGGCATCATTCAGTTGTACAGATTTTCTATTATGTGCACAAGGTATTGAATGTGGTCTTTCTGAAATAAACAGAATAGAAATATACATTAGTGTATGTCTAATAACATTAAGTTACATAAACATAAAGAGCAACTCACTACTGACACGTTATACATGTATCAATGTCACAGAGAGGGGATTAACAGCAGTGAACATATGCACGTGAATCACCGTATATAGCTCTCATATTATAAAATCGTGCACAATGTAAAATTCGGTTGCATAAGCTGAATATTTAAACACAACAACATAATAAACATGCATCACTTATAATTTGTATAATTAAATAAACTTACATTCAATCACGCACATTAACACTTGAAGAAATGGCGGAGCAAACGGCTGGTGGAAGTGAAAGTAAAACACAATTGCGGAATAGCGGAAACTAACACCACCCAGCTGAATACACTATAAGATGTTTCATGATAAAAGTCCTTCCCGTATACTCATACAGGGGATTTAGAACAGCCGCCCCCAGATTAGCATAGCTAATATGTGTAAAAATAAATTCCCTAGTCCTTGGGGTCAGCGTCACCTCCATCCGGAAGTGCTGGAAGTCTGACGAGTTTGGCCACAGGTCGTATGTATAAGTGATCACTGACCTTGATTTGAGCTGACCTAATATGTCCATCAGCACTGGGTATCAACTTGACAACCCGACCAGCTGGCCAATGGGCTCTGGGAAGCTGCGGATCCATAATCATCACCACCATGTTCTCAGTTAAATCTTGGGTTTCTCGCTGCCACTTCTGGCGAGTCTGAAGGCCTGGGAGGTAATGTCGGGTGTAGTATGACCAGAAGTGATCCACGATGGTTTGAGAGTGGCGCCAGCGGTGCTTGGATAGTGGTTCGGGAGTGTAGATTACCTGGGGTAGTGAGGCGTCTCGCCGCCCCATGAGCAGCATGTTAGGGGTAACCGGGTCTATGTCTGCCACATCGGATGAGACATATCCCAATGGCTTGCTGTTAAAGATGCCCTCGACTTCAATCAGTACTGTGCGTAGTACTTCCTCTGGAACCGACTGGCTACCAACAACTACCTGCAGGGCAGACTTTACTGATCTGATCTCCCTTTCCCATGCGCCTCCGAAGTGTGGTGCAGCGGGATGATTCATCCTAAAGTTGATCTGGTAGCTAGCCAACAACTCTTGCAGTTTAGGTTCCATTACTTTGAAGGCTTCCCTTAGTTCAGTCGCAGCTCCTCGGAAATTGGTCCCTTGATCCAAGAAGATTTCGAATGGGGTTCCTCTGCGGGCTATAAATCGTCTAAGTGCCAACAAAAATGCATCCGTATCAATGCTATTGAGGAGGTCAAGGTGAATGCATCTGGTCATCAAGCACTTGAAGATGACTCCCCATCGCTTTTCAGTGCGACGGCCAATCTTCACAATGAAGGGCCCAAAGCAGTCAACTCCAGTTGAGAAAAAAGGCGGTTGGTACAGTCGCAGATGAGCTAAAGGTAAGTCAGCCATGATAGGAACAGTCGGCTTGGCTCTCCACTTCTGGCATTCCACACACTCTCTCTGGTGTTGCCTTACTGCTTGTCTGCCTCTCAGGATCTAGCAGTGGCGACGGAGTTCAGCGAAAACCCTGTCAGGTCCTGGGTGGAGAAGGCGTTCATCAAAGTGCTTTATAAGAAGTTTAGTTACTTTATGGTGCGGGTCTAAAACCACTGGGTGGATCTCGATTTGACTTAAGCCATCTAGTTTTCGCAGTCTTCCTCCCACACGGATCAGTCTCAATGTGGAATCCAACTCTGGTGCAAGTGTGTTCAGACGGCTGGAAACAGGCACAGGTTTCGCTGCCTTCAGGGCTCTAAGCTCCTCTGGGAAGGTCTCCTCCTGACATCGACTCAGTATGAGTGCTTCCGCACTCTAGTAGTCAGGGTGTTGTGTGCTCATAGTTTGGGTAGCTGCCCTGTGAAGAAACTGGTAAGTACCATCAACCAAGTCTCTCCAGGAAGTATACTGGGATGCATCAGGAATTCCAGAACTTTGATCATCCCCATTCCCAACCAGACCACAAAAGACAACTTTCCTTTTCTCCGATATGTCATCTTGGGCCTCTATCAAGGGCGTGACTGGCCAGCGATCTGGTGGTTCACGAAGGAATTTTGGACCCTGACTCCATCTACCTGGGTTTGCCAGCTCTGTAAGTTTCCTCCCTCTAGTAATATCATTCGCCGGGTTATTGGAGGAATCCACATACCTCCATGAGTGAAGCTCGGTCAACTCTTGGATTTCCGCCACTCTTGTCCCAACAAAAACTTTATACCTACAAGACTCTGATTGTATCCATGTCAGGACAGTAGTAGAGTCAGTCCATAATGTCACCTTCTCTATGGCAATGGTCAGTTCCTGGCTGAGGAAATTGGCAAGCTGGGCACTGGTCAGGGCCGCGCATAGTTCGAGACGTGGCATTGACAGCTGCCGTTTAGGTGCTACCCTAGAGCGGGCCATGACAAAGGAGGTATGGATCTCTCCATGCTGCTCAACAAGGAGGTAAACCACTGATCCATAGGCCACTTCCGATGCATCACCAAACACATGCAAGGTAAATTTTGATGATCAAAGTTGGAAGTGATGTAGCATCTGGGAAGCTTGATCTTGCCAAGGTCGGGCAACTCCTCCTCCCACCTATTCCATTTCTCTAGCAAGTCTGTGGGAAGGTTTGGATCATCCCAATTCCTTGGTTTGGCCCAGAGACTCTGGACAAGAATCTTGGCCCGTGTAGTAAAGGGAATGATAAACCCTAGGGGGTCATATTGTGACGCCAAGACCTTATAAATGTGTCTCATTGTTGGGGGGTGCTTTACCATTGCACGATGCCAGTAACCCAAATGGTCTTCAAGACAGTGCCACATCAAGCCCAGAGCTGGTTCCAGAGGATCCAAATTATACTGCTGCAACCACAGTTCAATGCTCTCTGAATGAACTGTGGAAGGTAAGTGCTGGATGACTGAAGGTACATTAGAAGCCACTGTCTTATTTCAAAACCCCCTGAGGCTAGTAGAGGTCTCATCTTGTCGATCAATTGCTTAGCTTCCATAGCAGTGGCAAGACTCTGCAGACAATTGTCTACGTAAAAACTCCGCTCTATGGACTGCAGCACCTCTTCATTTCCGGGCTGCTGGCTGCGCACATGTCTCTGTAGAGCAAAGGTGGCGCAGCAGGGACTGCAGGTCGTCCCAAAGGGCAAGAATTGCCACCCGTAGATGTCAGGAGGATCCTCCCTATGCATGTTCCTCCAAATAAACCTCAACAGGGGTTTGTCTTCGGGTAGGAGTCTCACCAGGTGAAACATAACACGTATGTCACCACTAATGGCAACCGTATACTGCCGAAACCGAAGGAGAACTCCCAACAATGAGGCACCAAGGCTGGGACCAGGAAGCAGCTGCTGATTAAGGGAGACACCCAGATGCACAAAGGAGCAGCGTAACGCCAGATGCCATTAACTTCAACACGTCGTGTTTTGGTCTCCAGCATATTCACAGCCGCTTGATCCTGTTTTGATCGTGTTACCAGCTTTTCACTGCGGTATGGGAGGGCATCCAGTTGCCACAGTCGTTCAACATGTTGGTAAACAGGATCGCGAATTGGGGTAAGGGTGGTGAATAAGCACTGTGGTGAAGGTACCTGATGTGGCAGAAGTCCGTCTGGTCCCTGGAGAACCCAACCGAGCTGTGTACGCACAGCTGCCGGTCCACCAGCTGGCCCTAGTCTGATGGGCTCCTTGGCTGTGATCAGGTTTGGGTAGTCAGACCCAATTAGGAGAAGGGGCTGCACCTTATCAAAGGTTGGAAGAGGAATCCCTCTGAGGTGGTAATAGCATCGCTGGAGTCTCGGGATGGGATAAGTTTGCTCAGTTAACGTAAGGAGAGGAGCAGTAAACACATTTGTGAGGCTGTACTTATCCTTTGGACTTGACTGTGTGGAAAGTAGCAGATCGATCGACTGTCCCTTCAACTCAGTGACATCGTGTCGGATGGTGCGAAGGGCCATATGCTCTTCCCTACCCACAAGTCCTAGCTGCTGAACTGCTGCTGGAAGAACAATACTCCACTGTGCCCCATTATCCAGGATAGCATATGTTGGTACAGATCTTTTGCCTTTTTTTTCACAGCAGCTCTGGGACGACTTTCAGGTAAACACGCCCTGTTGAGCTAGGGGAAGTCAGATATGCTCGATCTCCAGACGTTGTAAGTAGCACAAGGTTGGGGCCATCTTTGGCGATGGAATGCAGGACACTGAGGTGTATATTACCACATTCTCTGCAAGGTTTCTTTAGCGTGCATTCCTTACATTTATGACTCGTACGTCCGCATTTCCAACATCTCTTGCTGTCCTTTATCCACTTGAGAATCTGTTCAGGTGAGCGCTCAGTGATATCACTACACTGCGACAAATAGTGCTCTTGACTTTTACAGAACAGACACAGACGTTTCAGCTTCTTAACTGATTGCTGAGCATGAGCAGGCTCTGTCTGGGCATAATGTACTGTACTGACCTCTTTGGGTTGGTCGCTGCCATGATAAACTGCAGTGAGTCGAGTTTGGAGCTTCGGAATGGGTTGACGTTCTCTACGTGGGACTTGAACTCTCTCAGTCTGGTAGCGCTGTACCATTTTAGATGACAGATGCTGAGCCTCGGCTTTCACTTTCAACCAGTCAGCAAGATCATGGAGGTTATACGGGTTGAGGCTGTCAGTGCTCAGTCGGCCACGTAGCTGGAGGTGCTCAATAAAACTGAGTAAAAAATCTCTGTAGTGCTTAGGTAGCTTACTGAGTAGTCTGTCAACATGCCCCGTGCAAGTGAGTTCTCGTCCCTGTGGCCCCTCAAGTGACATCAGCATGCCTACTAACAAGTCAACATTGAGTGCAAAACTCTGGAAAGCCTTTGCATCCCCAGCCCTAATATCAGGCGAATTCAACAAAGATGCAATTTCACTTTGTGCCAGCTGATGAGGTTGGCCATACTGACGTTGTAATGCTGTCATAGCTGCTGCATAGCTGCTGTAACTGATGATGCCGATGATGCCGGCATGCTTGGGCGATAAGCCTTGCTTCCTCCAGGACTAACTGTTCCATTAACACCTGTATTTATAATGTTCAGTGAGCTCAGTGTGAGGATTGAGGAGATTATCCAAAGCCATCTTCAGATCTGTAAACTCTCTCTCACTATAATTCACAAGCTTAGGTAATGTTGGGATTGGAACTGGCTGGAGTGGAAGCGCTGCAGGCATTGGCTGGTAAACAGGGGTTGGAGGTGGTGGCGGGTACATTGCTGGAGAGCCATACTAGGTCTGTCCTGGAATATGAGTAGACGGCTGAGTGACATAATACCCTGGGACCGATGGTGGAGGTCGATAAGGGTCTGGCATGGTGAATGACTGCCATTGTGGTTGGCATGGAACAGTAGTCTGTAACTGATAGACAGGTGGCACATGAGTTGTGTGGGCTGTTGTAACTAAAGGCACAGTGTAACAGTATAACAGTGTAACAGATGTAACAGTACGTGGCAATGATGAGGTAAGTTGACATGAAGGACGGAAATCTAGTGTACTGGATAAAATTTGTTGATGCAGCGTTGCATGTGGAGCAGATGAAGGTGAGACACCAAGATATGGTGGAGTCGTACCATATGCAGCATTAGGCATCATTTGTGTCATGTGCCATGGAGCTGACTGTTGAGAAATGTCTCTGGTGGCTACAGCAGCATGGAATTGCTGACCTGAATGCAGGAGTGGGATAGATGGCGCCGCAGTAGCTTTCAGTCTGACCACAGGTGGTGAGATGGCTCTAGCCTGTTCTTCATCACAGAGTGAAGGTGAAACAGCACCACTGCTGAGAGACTCACATTCGGATTGACTGTGATATTCTCGTCGAACTACAGGTGATCTACAATGACTAAAGGATCTCTCATCATCTAGCTGTCTTGAAAAAACACCAGATCCATTATCAACACTGCTCAAATGACCTGTAGCATGACCTGCTCCATACTGCACCAGAGATAACTCACTCATAGGAAGCTGCTCCACAGTCGAGACTGGCTCGGCTTGTCCACTGAGGTTTAGCTGTGATGCTGGGTGATTCATCCTTGGCTGGTGGTATGAACTGTCGTACATCGCAGGGTCTGGTATGAGAGATTTAGGTAATGTTATGTCATAAGCTTGCAGACGTGTTGAGAGCTGACGTGCTCTGGCCTGTGGTCGAACAGGATGTGGTATCAGGAGAGTAATGTTGGCTCCATTGCTCCATATCACCGTAATGAGTGTAGCATCCGGCTTGAAGGACCAAATATAAAGAACTATACTGAATATAGGTAGGTGAATGCTCATCCACTACGGGGCTCCGGTAAGAAGCGTGACAGGAGACATGGAACTGTTCAACTCTTTATATTTGTTTACATACTTGGCATCATTCAGTTGTACAGATTTTCTATTATGTGCACAAGGTATTGAATGTGGTCTTTCTGAAATAAACAGAATAGAAATATACATCAGTGTATGTCTAATAACATTAAGTTACATAAACATAAAGAGCAACTCACTACTGACACGATATACATGTACCAATGTCACAGAGAGAATGAGAATGAGAATGAGAGAATGAGAATGAGAATGTGCTTTATTGCCAGGTATGTTTACACATACTAGGAATTTGTTGTAGTGACAAGCTCCACAGTGCAACAGAGTGACAGTGACAAGACAGGACACAGATAATAAAAAGAACAATATACAAATATACAGACAATGTGCAAAATAGCAAAGACACAATATACAAATTAAAATAAATTAAAATAGACAATTTACTATGTACAGATATGTTAGGTGTAAATTAGAAATGTAAACAGGTATGTATGTTAAATAAATAAATGAATGTATAATAGTGTGTGTGTTGTGTGTTCCTTGTTTATTGTCAAGTGTTCATGAGATGGATTGCCTGAGGGAAGAAACTTTTCCTGTGTCCGGTCATTCTGGCGCTCAGAGCTCTGTAGCGTCGACCAGACGGCAACAGTTCAAAGAGGGAGTGTGCTGGTTGTGAGGGGTCCAGAGTGATTTTGCCAGCCCTTTTGCGCACTCTGGATAAGTACAGTTCTTGGAGAGTGGGGAGGGTTGTACCAATGATTCGCTCAGCAGTCCGGACTATCCGACGTAGTCTTCTGAGGTCAGAATTGGTAGCTGAGCTGAACCAGACGGTAATTGAAGTGCATAGGACGGATTCAATGATGGCAGAGTAAAACTGTTTCAGCAGCTCCTGTGGTAGGTTGAACTTCCTCAGTTGGTGGTGGGGGGAGAGCAGGGTGGTTTCTTCTGAAGTCCACGATCATCTCCATTGTTTTGAGCGTGTTATTGTGACTGCACCAGACAGCCAGCTCTCTAACTTCCTGTCTGTAAGCAGACTCGTCTCCATCCCGGATGAGGCCGACGACTGTGGTGTCGTCCGCAAACTTCAGGAGCTTGACAGAGGGGTCTTTAGAGGTGCAGTCGTTGGTGTACAGGGAGAAGAGCAGTGGGGAGAGGACACAACCCTGAGGGGAGCCAGTGCTGATGGTGCGGGTGTTGGATGAGAATTTTCCCAGCCTCACTAGCTGCTGCTGGTGATCCTCTGACAGATAGAGGTGGGCACTGAGAGATGAGTTAGTTTGGGCAGGAGGAGGTTTGGGATGATGGTGTTAAAAGCCAAGCTGAAGTCCACAAACAGGATCCTTACATAAGTCCCTGATTTATCCAGATGCTGTAGGATGAAGTGCAGACCCATGTTTACTGCATCATCCACAGACCTGTTTGCTCGGTAAGCAAACTGCAGGGGGTCCAGTAAGGGTCCGGTGATGTCCTTCAGATAAGCCAGAACCAGTTTTTCAAATGATTTCATGACGACAGACGTTAGCGCCACAGGTCTGTAGTCGTTAAGTCCTGTTATCTTGGGTTTCTTTGGAACGGGGATGATGGTGGAGCGTTTGAAGCAGGAAGGGACCTCACACAACTCCAGTGATCTGTTGAAGATCTGTGTGAAGATGGGGGCCAGCTGATCAGCACAGGTTTTCAGACAGGCTGGTGTCACACCGTCTGGGCCTGGTGCTTTTTTTCTTTTGTTCTTTCTGAAGACCTGGCACACGTCATCTTCACTGATCTGAAGTGGAGGAGTGGGGGAGAGGGGGGTTCTTGGAGGGGTTAATGGTGTTTTTTCAAACCTGCAATAGAACTCTTCAGTTCGTCTGCCAGTTGTTGATTCACTTTCCCCGTCTGCGGGTCCTGAAGCGTTTGAACAGCGCAGCCGCTCCACCAACTACAACATTCAGCAAAACGTCCGAATAATTGAAAACCGGTAGGAGATTTTGAGGTTCGCTCTGCTGAATGTTCAGCAGTTCATCCCTGGAAAAACTAATCGTGTTTCCGAAACAAAAAACAGGAAAAACTAACAAAAACACTAAAACAACTGAGGAGCTCAGCACAGTGGCTGCCATCCGCGGCACCATCTTGATGTTCAATCAAGAGGGGATTAACAGCAGTGAACATATGCACGTGAATCACCGTATAAAGCTCTCATATTATAAAATCGTGCACAATGTAAAATTCGGTTGCATAAGCTGAATATTTAAACACAACAACATAATAAACATGCATCACTTATAATTTGTATAATTAAATAAACTTACATTCAATCACGCACATTAACACCTGAAGAAATGGCGGAGCAAACGGCTGGTGAAAATGAAAGTAAAACACAATGGCGGAATAGCGAAAACTAACGCCACCCAGCGGATTACACTATAAGATGTTTCATGATAAATGTCCTTCCCGTATACTCATACAGGGGATTTAGAACAATCAGCGTTCAGTTCAAAAGTTCTAAGCTATATTGCGATTTCAGTTTTAATTCAGTTTATTTATTCCAATTTTATGTTAGATTAACTTATTAGCTTTCAATCAACTCACAAACCCCTTTTAGGGAAACCCTGCTTTAGGGTAATGTTTGTTCTGCATAGATGGATGAAGTTTTATGTAGTATATTCATCATGTTATTTCCACATATATATATTGTCTGCATTTCTTTATATTAGATCATTAGATATTAGCATTTTCATACAAATAATATTTTTTCAGAGCAAACTTGAAACACTTTTTCAATTATCTTAAACCATGTGGTAATTTTTCACGCAGGTGTCCGGAACTAACCAGTGTAATTATATTAACTATAAATATGTCCCAGAATGTTTGACAACCAGAAAGTGTTCAAGGCTTTTTGTCTCCATTTTGAACAACATTTTTATTTACAATAAATGCATACAACATATATTTAGCAAACTTTGTTTTTGAACTTTTGATGAAAGTGTGCTTGTGCTACATTTCTTTATAATCAATACCACTTGTTGTGATATCTTGTTAAACAATGCAAATATATTACATTTTTAATTGTGGTTCAAGTTTTTAAAATACTTTTGGGACCACTGTACATTAACTAAAAATACAGCTGAATTTGATGCATTTGGTTTATATGAAGATGATATACAAAGACTTGTGTCTTTCTCTTATACCATTTCCAGGATCTTAAAAGTTTATGACTTCACACTGTTTGCTTTTTGTAAGCAAACAGTGTTGTTAGCAAATGCTAATTAGTTATTCTGAGAACCAGGCTTGGGAGGGTTACTTTAAAAATGTATTCCGTTACAGTTACAAATTACTTAATAAAAAAAGTATTCAGTAACATAATCCAAGTACCAAATGCATCATAAACCAAATCTGATCATCTGATTACATCTGATTACTTTTGGATTACTTCAAGGTCACACACACACACACACACACACACATATATATATATATATATATATGAGACCAGGGTGGTGCCGCCAACTCAGAGGGCCAGGGTGGTGCCAGCAGTTCAGGTAGTCAGTAAGGTCACGGCCAGCCAAGTCCATATATACTGCTGCTAGATCCATGGTTATGGTCTGTCCTTCTGTCAGCGTTGGTTGCAGGCAAGGATAATAGAAGTCAGGATCTAAGTGCAGCAATACTTTTAATAAAACAAAACTCAAAATAGCAATATACTCAGCAAACTGGAACAGGCAAAATTCTAACAGAACAACACAACGATATCCAACAAAGACAGACAAAGAACTGAGAAAAACACAGGGCTAAATAAACTGGGCAAAACATAGATCCGATTATCAGACTGAAAACAAACTCTACACATGAACAGAACTCAAAACGTGACATTACCGTATTTGGCTAGATGTTCATTGGATGATATACAGCAAACAGTGATTATCTAGATACAATATAATGTTTATGCATTCAGTTTCTTGCTCCTTTGCTACTTGATTAGACGGTATTTAATCATCTTATTTTCTGTACCTTCTTTTAAAAGATATCATGTAACAGTTTTAGATCAATTTGAAAAGTCACATTGATATGCTGCAGTGTTGTCACTTTTAGTCAACATGCAGAAAAGCATTTAACTGGAGGTAAAATCAAAGAGGAAATAAAATAAAATGTATAGAAATAAAAAAGGGGAAAAGATTTATTAAAAAAGTTTGACATAACATCTGTTCACAGGTCAAAAGATGCATGTACGGTGTTAGGAAACGTACCTTTCTCCAAACCTCGTATGCCATCACCAAAGAGGTACAGTACACTTGAACTTGAGTCTATGAAAGCCCACAGTAACTTTAATGCATAGTTAATAAATAGATGTTCAGTTCTTCTTCTTCTTTTTTTTTTTTTTTTTTTTTTGTTGTTGTTGTTGATATTTTTGATATTTAAGTGGAATAACAACATTTTTGTATTTTTTTCCCCCTATGCACATCAGTGACTGCTCTGTGTCACATGCTGTTTTTTTCAGTTTCATGTTCAAGGACTGTGTTTCCTTTGTTGTAATGGTTACTAAGTAGGCCTGTGTTTTCATTGGTTGTCATGGTGATTCATTGGTTCATTGATTATCTCACACCTGTTTCATATTCAGTTCATTATCTTGTGTATATATTGCCCTTATCATTTCAGTTCTTTGTCTACTGTTGAATGTGTATTGGCACACTGTTTCCTTTATTTCTCATTATCGAATAACATGCTTTTGTTTTATTTACTTATCAAATGTTTAAGCTGTATTAGATCCGTTTTGCTTCACCTCATCTTCTTCATCTGCCTGTATCTTTTATGTTTCAAAGTTGTGAATTTAATTTATGCGCAAAATTGGAATATTGCATAAGACATTTGCGATAAAGCACCATTTCCATACAGCGAGGCAAAGAGAACCAAGTCATCACTTCCTGACAAACTGGCACCAAATATCACTAACTGTGGGTCTTTTTTCATATATAATATTTTAATTGTGCCTCAGAGCACACAGACGAAATGCAATAAACGTTGTCATATTATCTTGCTTTTGGAGGCATCTGTTTGGGAATACAGTCATGTAAGACAGTTCTGGTAGGTAAATATACCGAACCACTTTGACAACAGACTTTGGCTCAGGCATTTCAGAATGACCAAAAAACATTTCAGATGCTGTGCAATGAGATCAGTCTGCTGGTTAGTCCAGTTATGCTGTCCCATCGCAAAGTCAGAAGACTCTTTTTTTGAGGCGTATCAAGGAATTTTTCCAGTAAAAGTGTTTCCATCTCAGTGTATGCGCATATTTTCTTATCGGATAAAAAATGTATTCACCTCAATTAATCGTTTTTTTATTTTTTATTTATTTATTTATTTTTTTAATGCGCATCTTCTTGTTACCATTGTTTTTTATGTGATAACCCAAAATGTGCATAAAAATAGGTGGAAGGAAGTCCAGCTGTTGTGAGTTTTATTTGTAAATAATGCTGGGGTTTTTTTTTGTTTGTTTGTTTTTTAATGTTCTCTAATGATTTTGTACCTGATTATTAAATATGATTAAATCATATTTTTACTTCCAGTGACATACCATTTGTGAATTTTTGTTGCTTTGGTTATATTTGATTTATTTTCCACCTCTCACTCCTTGCTTGTAATAAATGCCACAGGGCTGCATTTCTCAAAAGCATTGTGAGCTAAGTTGATCATAGAGACCATTGGTGCCAATGGTTCTACAGTCTACAGTTGCAAGAAAAAGTATGTGAACCACTTACAGAATCTGTGAAAATGTGAAAAATTTAAATAAAATAAGAGAGATCATACAAAATGCATGTTATTTTTTATTTAGTACTGTCCTGAGTAAGATATTTTACATAAAAGATGTTTACATATAATCCATAAGACAAAAAAATAGCTGAATTTATTAAAATTAGCCCATTCAAAAGTTTGTGAACCATTGATTCTTAATTCTGTGTGTGGTTACCTGGATGATCTACGACTGTTTTTTTGTTTTGTGATGGTTGTTCACGAGTCCCTTGTTTGTTCTGAGCAGTTAAACGGAGCTCTGTTCTTCAGGAAAATCCTCCAGGTCCTGCAGATTCTTCAGTTTTCCAGCATTTTTTGCATATTTGAACCCTTTCCAGCACTGACTGTATGATTTTGAGATCCGTCTTTTCACACTGAGGACAATTCAGACACAACTGAGACTCAAACACAACTATTAAAACAACTATTAAAACTATTAAAAAAGATTCAAACATTCACTGATGCTCCAGAAGGAAACACGATGCATTAAGAGTCGGGGGGTGAAAACATTTGAACAGGATGAAGATGTCCAAATTTTTCTTATTTTGTTTAAATATAATTTTTTTTCATTTAGTACTGCTCTTCGGAAGAAACAGAATATACTTGCATGTTTCCCGGAAGACAAATAAGTACAATTTACCTTGATCTTCGAATTCAAAAAGTTTTCACCCCCCGGCTCTTAATGCATTGTGTTTCCTTCTGGAGCATCAGTGAATGTTTGAACCTTTTAAATAGTTGTGTTTGAGTCCCTCAATTGTCCTCAGTGTGAAAAGACGGATCTCAAAATCATTCAGTCACTGCTGTAAAGGGGTTCAAATATGCAAATAATGCTTGAAAACTGAAAAATCTGCAGGACCTGGAGGATTTTTCTGAAGAACAGAGTGTTCAGTTTAACTGCTCAGAACAAACAAGGGACTTTTGAACAACCATCACAAAACAAAACAAAACAAACAAACAAAAAAAAAACAGTCGTAGATCATCCAGGTAATGAATTCAGCTATTTTTTTGTCTTGTGGATTATATGTAAACATATTTTATGTAAAATATCTTACTCAGGATAGTACTAAATAAAAAATAACATGCATTTTGTATGATTTCTCTTATTTTGTTAAAATTATTCACATTTTCACAGATTCTGCAAGTGGTTTACATACTTTTTCTTGCAACTGTATTTACGATGCTTTTGGGAAACGCAGCCCAGGGGCCCATTTCAATAAGGAGTTTCAACCAACTCTGAGTAAATCTTGAACTCTGAATTGACTTAGTTTGAGATGAGAAACTCTGAGTTTTTGGATTCAGAATAGCTGAATTGAGTTAGTTCAATCAACTCTGAGCAGGTTGACTCTGAGTTAAGTGCGTGCACCATGACTATGAAAAGCCATGATCAATGGAGCTCCGATATAACGATTCACCAACAGCACCTGACAAAAAGACCTCCGCATACTTCCGAGTCAATACAAGTTTAATTCTTATCACTGTTGTAATATCAGATGTGAAAACTGGCAGAACGTTAAGTTATTGAACTAATATTAATTTTCATGGTATCCCACGGGCAAAAGAAAAAAAAAAAGCCATAATAATAATAATAATAATAATAATAATAATTTTTCTTATTTTGCAAATTATCTGCCAATGGGGTAAGAAAAATACAGCAGCGGCTATTTACACTAAGTGGAAATAGCATACTTTTTTAGCAATAGTTGCTATTTACAGTAAGTGCAAATAGCTGTAGATGCTATTTACACAGTGAAAATAGCAATATATTCTATTTACCATGTAAAAGTAGCAGTTCTTTGCAATAAGTGTAAACAGTAATTAGGTGCTATTTATACTTTATACTGGCAGACACATTCTATTTGCACCGATGTATTGTTGTACATTAACAGGATGCAATATAACATAAAAAGTAAAAAGAAAATATCTTATATCATTTTCTTTTATAGAAAATGCATCTTGATTTAAGAATTTTTAGATATTTGTACTTGAAATAAGACAAAAATACTTAGTAAGAAAAGCATTTTTGCAGCATGAATGAATGAATGAATGAATGAGTATTTATACATCACTTGCGCTTTAAAAAGGAGGAGGAGACTGAAAGAAACTCTGGGTTGACCGAAGAAAACCTGCTCCTGACCAGATTAGGTTCACAGAGTAAGTGCTCTGATGAAGGTTTTCCACTGCACACACCTGCATGTACACCAAAACGTAAAAGGTTATGTAAATTGCCGTCTTCCTTTCATTGAAAAAAGTTAGTCTGATGATTAAAAATCCATCATACACTAATATTACAAGTAACCATATAAGTAACCATATTTTTATTAAATCCAGATACACATCTGTTGATTAACATTTAGAAATTTGTAATTGATCTAATATTATGTCCTTCACAGCCTTGAAGATGTTCTGACATTCCTTAAAGAGCAAGTTGACACAACAACATAGTTTAAGTAGTGTGTCGACAGAGAAGACCTTCCAGAGAGAGGCATTATTCAATGGAAGAGAAAGAAAACAGCATTTCCTGTCAGTCTGCTCAAGGTAGTCTTTATAGGAGAGTCAGACAATGACACTGGGGCTCTCAGAAAGGAATTTCTGACTGGTGAGTTATTTTTACTTATTTTCTAGAATTTTAATCTGATACAACAAGAAGCAATTAACAAAATAAAAATGCTTTTTGCTTAAGACATGATTTCAGGGATTGAAAACCGGTTCTTTGAGGGAACTGGGAGCCAGGGAACAGAATTTCAGGTGGGTAATGTAGTCCTCTATCAAAGTTAATTTATGTTAATGCTTTAAAAAAGACGGACATGCTTATGTAGTTTTACAGTTGGTCCTTTTTGGTTGTCCTTTTACAAACAGAATAGTTGGAGAAATATTTGCAGTCAGTCTTGCACAAGGGGGTCCTCCTCCTGCATTCCCGAGGGAGTGGTGCTACAACTTTCTCTGTACAGGAGAACTTCAGTTGTCTGAGCAAGGAGGATGTAATGGATCTGGAATCTTCTCATCTGTAAGGTTTGAACTCAGACATTTGAACTCAGTGTAGAGTGTGTGTCAGATTCATGTCATATTTAAGATGATTCTTAACCATCTCTTCCGCTGTTGAATGTCGAAAGAGAGAATTAAGAGGAAGGTGACTAACTTCCTTCAAGACTTCCTGCAAGAGCTTGATGTGGCAGGTAACTATTAGTTTTATTGTCTGATTTGCTGTGCTTTTCTAATAGAATGACCTTATGTACCTGTTTCTTTATTTAAACCAAGGGTAGACACTACTTTTATTAAAGCTGTACTGCTTTGTTCGAAGACCTAAAATAAGAATTTTGTTGTTTCTTTTATATTTTTATTTAAAGTTGATGTGTCCATTGCTGATGAGGAAGGAGAAACAGTTCTGAGTAGTGCACAACCCCTCTCTGTCCAAAAGGTGCTCCAGTGGATGATGGGCAGTCCCACATTCCTATCCTCCCAGAAGAAAAGAGACGGTTCAAAATCATATGTATGAATGACTTGGAAATCACTCGGTATGTTATCCGGTAGTCAGTGCCTGCACTTGTACAGTAACATTTCCCGTTAAACACATGAGCAATAACAGGAGTTCAAAAGAATTATGAGTGATGCTGTTAAATATGGAGGAGGATTCTTTAGAGTTTAAAGCATGATAGTCAGACAGGGCTATCAACACATAACATTGTTCACAGCAATTTGCTATTGAGAAACTGGACGTACAAGTCACGGCCATGTGAAAGAGAGTAAGAAAGAGGATCAATAACTCTCTACAGCTCGGTCAATGCTTGCTCATCAAGTGGGCATTCAATTTCAGGGACA
This sequence comes from Mylopharyngodon piceus, assembly GCA_039654765.1. NCBI lineage: Eukaryota > Metazoa > Chordata > Actinopteri > Cypriniformes > Xenocyprididae > Mylopharyngodon > Mylopharyngodon piceus. The sequence continues at coordinate 22,249,701 of CM077447.1, forward strand.
ATTTCTGCAGTATGGCACTTTCCCAATATATATGCCTGGATCCTATAAATTCATGGAAAAAAAATAAAGTAATATTATTATTCACTAATGCTTAAAGATTGAACTACTGGTTTAAATATTACATATGCTGTTTTGTAACGTAAATAGTCATTAAAGGGTTAGTTCACCCAAAAATGAAAATTCTGTCATTAATTACTCACTCTCATGTTGTTCCACACCTGTAAGACCTTCGTTCATCTTCAGAACACAAATTAAGATATTTTTGATAAAATCCGATGGCTCAGTGAGGCCTGCATTGACAGCAAGATAATTTACACTTTCAAACGCCCAGAAAGGTACTAAAAATATATATTTAAAACAGTTCATGCAAGTACAGTGGTTCAACCTTAATGTTATGAAATGACGAGAATACAAAAAACAAAATAACTTTATTCAACAATATCTAGTGATGGGTGATTTCAAAACACTGCTTCATGAAGCTTTGAAGCTTTACAAATTTCGAATCAGTAGTTTGGAGTGCGTATCAAACTGCAAAAGTCACGTGATTTAAGTAAACAAGGCTTCGTTATGTCACAAGTGTTTAGAAATTTTAATGGTTCACATGAATTTGGCAGTTTGATAAATCTATCTTTAGTTAATTATCTTGCTGTCAATGGAGGCCTCACTTAGCCATCGGATTTTATGAAAAATATTTTAATTTGTGTTCCGAAGATGAACGAAGGTCTTACAGGTGTGGAACGACATGAGGGTGAGTAATTAATGACAGAATTTTCATTTTTGGGTGAACTAACCCTTTAAATGGTTTACGTGTCTTATCACTAGAAACAAATTCAACAGTTAAAGGGATAGTTTATCAAAAAATTTAATTTCTGTCCTTTACTCACCCTCATGTTGTTCCAAACCTGTATGAGTTACTTTCTTTGATTGAACACAAAATAAGATATTCTGAATAATGTTGGTAACCGGACAGTTGAAGGTAGCCATTGACTTCCATAGGAAAAAAATACTATGGAAGTCAGTGGCTACCTCAAACTGTCTGGTTACCAACATTATTCAAAATATCTTATTTTGTGTTCAACAGAAGAAAGAAATTCATACAGGTTTGGAACAACATGAGGGTGAGTAAATGGCAGAATTTTCATTTTTTAATGAACTATACCAGGGGTAGGTAAGTTTGGTCCTAGAGAGCCGCTGTCCTGCAGAGTTTAGCTCCAACCCTGAAAAAAGAAAAAAAAGAAAAAAACCCTCACCTGCTTATAGCCTTAGTAATCTTGATTAGCTTGTTCAGGTGTGTTTGATTAAGGTTGGAGCTAAACTCTGCAGGACAGCGGCTCCCTAGGACTGAACTTGCCTACCCCTGAACTATCCCTTTAACTGTTGAATTTGTTTCTAGTGATAAGACACACGTAAACCATTTAATGACTCTTTAAAATCATATAAAAATTAGAAAATACGGGACCTGAAGTCTATTCTCCTCTTCCAGATCTTGCACATCTCCCAATTGCCATAGTTGTTTAGGAGAGAGATGTCCTTCTGTTCGCAGAGGGTGATTGTTCCATCCTCCAGGAATGAAGGTCTACCCTAATGCGAGGAAGAAAGATGTAATGCACCCCAAACAGTTGGAGGATGTCCGAGATGTCCAGCAGCCCATCCTCCTCAAGAGTGTGCAGAACATCATAGTACTTGCTTGTGACAGCCACCCAGACGTCTCGCCAAAGGCACTCGATACTAAAATTAAATTCATTTATTGACATTAGTTTTTAAAGAAGGATGAGGACTGTTTGAAATTCCTAATAATAATACAAATCTGAATCTGTCAAGGCCACTGATTAAAGGGAGCAAAATATATATACCGCTGATTGTGAACACTCTTTCCGGAAATAAATTGTTCCACGTGTGGTAAACAATGTCGTGAGCAAAGTCAACATTTTCCACTCCCTGATCTCCCCTAACCCTACAACACAATAATTATAGTAAGAAAGACTTTCAGGTGCGGTGTATAAAAAAGTAATTAATGCAGATTTTATGACCATAAAACTATGTAAATCTGTGACTTCAGAATCCCTCAATATTTTATAATTATGTTTCTAAACTGAGCAAAATACCTTGATGGCAAGCCATGGAGGTGTACAGATTTCAGGAAAAATTAAAGTGCTGTTGAAGCTTTAATATTAGTAGCAGCGTCCAGGTACATAATCTTACATTATGTAACAAACGAAAAGTGCCAAAGTTACTCAGCCTTTTGTTTCAAATTTATATGACTTCCTTTTCTCTTTGGAACACAGTTGAGTTGGATTTTGAGGGCCCTTAAAATGGAATAATCTCTAAAAACAGTAATGAACTTTAAAATTTAACAATCAAATCAAGAACAATTACCTTCCTTGAGTAGCCATCCACTCCACCAAATGCAACAATAATGTACCCACATAGGATGAAAAGAAAGAATAAAAAAAAGACAGAATTAAAAAAAAAGTCCTTGGATTTTTAACTACTTTTCTTGACTTGTACCTAATTTTCCAGCACTAGTACAATACATATTGCACATCAAATACTTTTATTAGGCCAGAATCAGATGTACTTTGCCCTCAACATCTACTTTATACATTAATTCCAATGTAAACATTATACTCTACCTTATCAGTTTATGATTAGTATCAATATGGACCAAGGAAAGGGGGCCTCGCACAGAATAGCTTCTCCGTACTACACATAGTTGTGTGAGCCGTGAAAAGATACCCACTGCATCAACTCTATGCATGGATGCCATCATTCTCCACCACTGAACACGGATTCCCATTGAAACCAGATGTCCCTGAACCATGCGGTAACCAGCATTTGGCATCTGAGACTTGATAGCTAAAATTACATTATCCAGCTCAGGGTCTGTGATGGTGCTGTATGTTCCTCTGACAGAAAGATTATATTCTTTCATTCTTCTGGGAACTGTTCTTGTAGAAACACCAAGGCATTTGGCAATGCAAGAAACAGGTAGATGTGTATCCAGCAAATCTTTTAATATTTCTCTCTCAATTACAATTTTTGGGCATCCAGCACCTGGACCAACGACTCTTTCCACTTCCACACTTGGCACACATGTGGCTTCAATCTCAGATCTTACCATATGATAAAGGTTTCGCAGTCCATGTAAAATACTACGGTGGCCGAGAGAGTTCAACGCGCTGCAAATGAAGAAAACACATGCAAATAGAAAAAACACCAGCAAATAAAGAAAACGTCTTCATCAGTTTGACAACACATGCGCTGCAAAAGTCCACAACACATACAAATAGACAAACGCACTGCAAAAGTCCACAACACATACAAATAGAGAAACGCGCTGCAAAAGTCCACAACAAATACAAATAGAGAAACGCGCTGCAAAAGTCCACAACACATACAAATAGTGAAACGCGCTGCAAATAGCACATGCAGGCCCAGCGATCTCAAGCCCTTCTGCGATGATCTGAATGATGATGATGATGATGATGATTAGACTACTTTTAGAATTAAATTAATCATTTAATTTGCCCCGCAATAATGCATCACGCATAACCGACGCGCTGTAATAAGATTAGCTAACTCCTCATTAAAAAAAAAAAACAACTTGTAACACCTACATCTCTTCTCATTTTTTTTCAATACGTATGGGCCACAAGAGAAATATTAAGAAATAAATTAAGGGTTAAATAGTGTTATCAGAACATGTTGAAGTAGAGCTCTCATCGCTGAGTTTTTACTTTCACTTTCTGCAGTGAATAATTGACTGGGATTTGAGACATAAAATCAAGTAAATATATATATATATATATATATATATATATATATATATATATATATAATTATTATTATTATTATTATTATTATTATTATTATTATTATTATATTATTTATTATTAATAATTTATTAATAATATTTTTAACGCAAAATAATAGGCTACCCCCCAAATCGTTTGTCCTGGCGCCGGGACTGGCACAGACCACAACGAAAATGTTGTAGGGAACACGTTGACGTACCTGTCTGGGACCGCTGGCTGGGATTGTTCAATGTTTACTCGTGGTGCACCTGAAAGGTGAGTTTTTTTTGTTTATACGTTTGTTTGTTAACATTCTGATCGTATGTGCATTATCAGGAGGCCTATTTGCAGCGCGTTTCAATATTTGTATGTGTTGTGGACTTTTGCAGCGCGTTTCTCTATTTGTATGTGTTGTAGACTTTTGCAGCGCATGTGTTGTCAAACTGATGAAGATGTTTTCTTTATTTGCTGGTGTTTTTTCTATTTGCATGTGTTTTCTTCATTTGCAGCACGTTGAGCTCTCTCGGCCACCGTATTAAAAAACCTCTGGGGGAACGTCTATCTGTCCAGAAAAGGATTCAAGTATAACAACACAAACGCTGGGTTGTGTTGAGCAAGCGAGCCGTAGGCGATTAGAGAGCAACTGAAATGCTGCACACGCGAAAGAGAACGTCCGACGAGCATTTCTCGAACATTTCTCGAGACGAACATTTCTCAGCAAAACCCAGTTCACGCGCGTGTGAAATGCCCTTTTGCATGCTCAAAATGATCTTGCACGCGCAGAATTGTGGCAGAAAAGTAACCCCATAATTCTTTTATTTATAACAGTTTGTAGTTTTAAGAAATGGTTATGGGTAGGTTTAGGGGTACATGTAGGATTAGCGGCTCAAAAAATCATTTTAATGTTATATTTTTACTAAAATTGTCATTTTCCTACACATTTCTTTCCATTATGTTTTATTCTTTTAACATTCTGTATAAAATGGGTATGTTTAGGTTCGGGATGGGGTTTAGGGATCTTACGTTTATCTACAAAATGATAAAAGGGAAATTATACATATATGACATGAAAGATTCGTAAATATTTTACATTTTTACAGCGAAAAAACGTAAGTAGGCTATTTTTAAGTTTTAGTGCTATAAATACGTCAATATTGTACGTTTCAGCACCTTTATAAAAATACAAAAATGTACGTTTTGTGTCTTTGAAAGTTACGTATTAATACCTACTTATTAACAATGAGACCAGGCTGATTTAGCTGTATTCGAATTGTTTTTAAATGTAAACGAGAACACACAATGTAATTGATGGGTTTTTATCTGCCTTGAGGTATTGCAAATGATAGAATTTAAAATGTATAAAATGATTTAGAATAGGGTCCATCTACAAAGGAAAAAAAAATGAAGGGCAAACACTCAATTATTCCATCCAAGTTCTTAACTCTTGACAATCTAGCAAATAGTGCACACAGAGCCTTGAAACACACAGATATATACGACTCTTACCTGCTAAAACAGGGGGGAAAAAAGATAGTGAATTTCTTTGTTGCCAGTAATGGGGAAGTGAAGAAAAAAAAGGATGGGAATAATGAAGGAAAGGAAAGGAAAGGTAGAAGGTATATTTTGTTTTCTATTTTAATAGCATGAGTTGTGCTATAGTTCTGTGAAATAAACCAACATAACTAAATGTTTTTCTTGGAACCGTGAAACAAGACATAAGAATCTGAAATAGGCCAAATGCATATACTTTGAATTTAGCAATAGTTTTGAATTTTCAATATTAATATTAAATATTAATATATTTGATTAATTGTAATGAAGGCATATAATAACAACTACTTTTACTATTTTTAACAATATTTGTTAAATGATTTACTCTGCCAGTGAGCATTATGTGTGTCTGCACATTTCAATGGCATTGATGTCTACATTTCAGCACTTTTCACTTGTCTACTTACATGACGTATTTCCTGTATTTGGCCCAAGAGTTCAAGTAGGTGTGAAGACTGCAAGTGCGTATATAACATATATTTATTATCCGATGGGACACACTTATAGTGTTGCAAAAAATGCAAGTGATTACAGAGCTTTTTTTAAATATTATTTTCAGTACTTTGCATTTTTAAATAAACCTCTAAATGTCTGTTCAGCAGTTGCTATGTAACTAACAGAAGACACAATTGCTTCTAATTAAGTGATAAAAAGCACTTGCAAATGTACAAATTCACATAGCCTCATCTTTGCACCAACAAAATGTGCAACACTTTGTTTTACTATCAAATTAGATGTAATATCTAATTAGTTTAACTTACAGTGGTATGTTTTTGTAACATAATGCATGATGTGCATGATGGGATACGCTTAGCCTCGAATACCCCTCTGAAGGGTCATATTCATCTGCAGTCACACAGAGCCAACGCACCACCAAAACAATGTTCTTTCGCAAAATACATTAAGTTTTATTTCTGCTACATGGCCAAAAGATACAAAGTGTACCTTTAACTTTGAAAAAAAGAATGGGGGCCGTTGACCATTTTCCCTCTTCCACATACTTTGTAGACTGTCCCTATATGTCCTAAACGTGCATCATTGCTGGATATGTGTTGCAGCACATTAGGCTCATTTGAGACATGCCTTGCCTCGTCTTAAATTTAGGCAAGAGTAGGCAGCTGCAGTGAGGGGAGGTGTAAAAAAAAGATGCCAAGACAGAAAGTTCTTTCTTCTCGTAGTAGATATGAGATCAATGGCACATGGATATCACGTGATTCACACTCATGCACTTGTGTTGATATATATATATATATATATATATATATATATATATATATATATATATACAGGTGCTGGTCATATAATTAGAATATCATCAAAAAGTTGATTTATTTCACTAATTCCATTCAGAAAGTGAAACTTGTATATTATTCATTACACACAGACTGATATATTTCAAATGTTTATTTCTTTTAATTTTGATGATTATAACTGACAACTAAGGAAAATCCCAAATTCAGTATCTCAGAAAATTAGAATATTGTGAAAAGGTTCAATATTGAAGACACCTGGTGCCACACTCTAATCAGCTAATTAACTCAAAACACCTGCAAAGGTCTTTAAATGGTCTCTCAGTCTAGTTCTGTAGGCTACACAATCATGGGGAAGACTGCTGACTTGACAGTTGTCCAAAAGACGACCATTGACACCTTGCACAAGGAGGGCAAGACACAAAAGGTCATTGCAAAAGAGGCTGGCTGTTCACAGCTCTGTGTCCAAGCACATTAATAGAGAGGCAAAGGGAAGGAAAAGATGTGGTAGAAAAAAGTGTACAAGCAATAGGGATAACCGCACCCTGGAGTGGATTGTGAAACAAAACCCATTCAAAAATGTGGGGGAGATTCACAAAGAGTGGACTGCAGCTGGAGTCAGTGCTTCAAGAACCACTACGCACAGACGTATGCAAGACATGGGTTTCAGCTGTCGCATTCCTTGTGTCAAGCCACTCTTGAACAACAGACAGCGTCAGAAGCGTCTCGCCTGGGCTAAAGACAAAAAGGACTGGACTGCTGCTGAGTGGTCCAAAGTTATGTTCTCTGATGAAAGTAAATTTTGCATTTCCTTTGGAAATCAGGGTCCCAGAGTCTGGAGGAAGAGAGGAGAGGCACACAATCCACGTTGCTTGAGGTCCAGTGTAAAGTTTCCACAGTTTGGGGTGCCATGTCATCTGCTGGTGTTGGTCCACTGTGTTTTCTGAGGTCCAAGGTCAACGCAGCCGTATACCAGGAAGTTTTAGAGCACTTCATGCTTCCTGCTGCTGACCAACTTTATGGAGATGCAGATTTCATTTTCCAACAGGACTTGACACCTGCACACAGTGCCAAAGCTACCAGTACCTGGTTTAAGGACCATGGTATCCCTGTTCTTAATTGGCCAGCAAACTCGCCTGACCTTAACCCCATAGAAAATCTATGGGGTATTGTGAAGAGGAAGATGCCAACAATGCAGAAGAGCTGAAGGCCACTATCAGAGCAACCTGGGCTCTTATAACACCTGAGCAGTGCCACAGACTGATCGACTCCATTCCACGCCGCATTGCTGCAGTAATTCAGGCAAAAGGAGCCCCAACTAAGTATTGAGTGCTGTACATGCTCATACTTTTCATGTTCATACTTTTCAGTTGGCCAAGATTTCTAAAAATCCTTTCTTTGTATTGGTCTTAAGTAATATTCTAATTTTCTGAGATACTGAATTTGGGATTTTCCTTAGTTGTCAGTTATAATCATCAAAATTAAAAGAAATAAACATTTGAAATATATCAGTCTGTGTGTAATGAATGAATATAATATACAAGTTTCGCTTTTTGAATGGAATTAGTGAAATAAATCAACTTTTTGATGATATTCTAATTATATGACCAGCACCTGTATAATATACATATATTAGAAATAGGCCTATGACAACAATCACATAACCCCTAGAGAGATCACACTGTCAGAGAGTTTGGGAATATTCACACATAATTTATACATATAGCAACATGATATCAGAGTTTTAAAATCGAACATTTTAAAAGAGAACCATACATCACAGTTGTTTAAACCAATGAGCATTAAGGAGTGTCGTCAGCAAGTCGTTTCCCATCGTACTTTTTATCAGCGCAGTTGGTGGAGAGCAACTGTGCCAGACTGCGCAATTCTGCACATCATCATCATCACACTCAGTGTCTCCACAACTTGGACTTATAACGTGTACTACTGACCCTTATATTTGATAAGCCAACAATAATCTCATTTTTAAACTTACACAAAAGTATGCTAGCCTGCATATACATCATATGACATTGCCTTTCAACATCCTCATCGTCTATCACGTGTAAAAGTGACCTAAATATTAAAAAATGTACATATATCTTTTGTGGAAGTGTCAGGACCAAAAAATGTTCATCCAATCATTGCATTCGGTCTGAAGTCCTGCCTGCCTCTCAACCTATGTATTTCCACACCTCCACGCACCTGCTCACGCAGACATCACACATCATCAGCGCGTTCCATGAGGCTATGCAGAGTTGTAGACAGACAGTCACTGAGCGCCACAAACAAACAGCAGCCAACTTTTACTTTCCTCCTGAACCAAAACAACGAGTTAATGCTGCGTTCACGCCATGTTGAAATTACCGTAATTACAAGATGACAACCCGTGACGTTCTAACTGTTCACATCCTTTGAATTATGTGTTTTTATGGTAACACTATCAATGCCGAAATTAATCTGCAGCAGTCAGGTGGTACAATTCAGAGCTTTTTAAATTATGTTAATTATTATTGTAATGTTATGTGCTTTGCGATAAGGTAATTTGACGCTGTCTCTTGTGACGCTTTGCAGACTCTGCTCTGGCTGTACATGACACATTCATCTGTTTTGTAGGAGGCATGACTTTCGAAAGCACTCTGAAGGGAGGGTGGGATCTTATGTTTTCAAAGCTAGCTTGATATTGCTAGCTTCTCACAAAATACCAACACTGATACCCCTCAGCAAATGTGCAGTTGCTCCCATGGCCATCACCAAAAAAAGTGTTTGTTTTATTATTGTTTTTGTTTGTTTGTTTTAATAATGCAATGTTTCCTGCAGTTGTACAGTAGGTTGTAGGCTGCAGTTCAATTCGATCAAAAATAACAAGGATGTTTCTTTAATGAAAATACTAACACTAATTTAATGATACTAACTTAAAAATATTAAAGAAAACAAATAATAGGATTTTATAAGTTTTCTTACTGAAGAAATCTCTCAGCAATACTAATGTCTCAGCCTCAAATTGCACAGTAAGCAAACAGCCTTATTAGGAAGAACATAACACATCTCTCTCTCTCTCTCTCTCTCTCTCTCTCTCTCTCTCTCTCTCTCTCTCTCTCTCTCTCTCTCTGTTACCCACTCTACCAGTTTTGTTCATGTAAAGCATAAGGGTATAGTTTGCACTTCTTCTTATTGGATCTTTCTTACAAACAGCATTTTTGTCTTTTTCATCACAGTTTCTCGCATCTTGCAGTATATGGTGACCTTTTTCTTCCAATCAACTTGCAAATCAGACTTCATTAAGAAGGTAAGAATGAAAAAAAAAAAAAGATAAAGGTATATTACTTGAGATTTAACATTTTAGGATACTTTGGGATGCATCTGATTAAGACGTATACCCAGTTTCACAGACAAGTCTAAAATGCATGTTTGAGCTGTTTTAACTGAAAGTAACTTTCACTGACATATCTTAAAGTATGTCAGAGCCATTGTTTTGTTTCAAGATGCACACCAGTAATGTTTTTTTGTTTTTTTTCTAAGGCACATTTATAAAAGCTACATAAATGTCCCAGTTTAACTAAGGTCTAATCCCGGTTTAGTCTAAGCTCTGTCTGTGAAACCAGGCCTTAAGGTTTCAATTTCCCATTTTAATCCACAAATCCAAAGACATTTAGAATGTACACCTCAGATAGTCCCTTGGATGACATTTCCATTGTTGAAAACCGTCTTCACTTTATTTAGATTTGTTTATTTGTTTTGTACATGTAAAACAACAGTTGTTTTTGATTTCACCTAAGGGCAAACCTGGAAACATGATGAGATCTCTGCTTGTTCATTTGCTTTTACAAGGTATAGAATTTGTTTTTTATTTCTCTTTTTCATATAGGTTCAATTGATAAGGGTGTACGGCATGAAAATATTTCAAAGTAGATATTTTTAAAAAATGTTCTGACATTTAATAGCTTTTCTCAGGTCAGGTTTTTCATTATATTTATTTCTGAAGATTTCTGTAGTCTTTTCTTGTGCTGCTTCTTGGTCATTTTAGTAGTTGCACACCATAAAGTCTAGCTAAATATAAGGTCTTGCATTTGTAGGGCTTACCTGCAGATGGCTGATAAAAAAAGATTCTGTATTTAAATTAGATTAGCCAAAGAATTCTTAGCCAACTTAATTTCAATTTAAAAGGATTTGTGCTAAACACTATAATGCTGATATTATAGTCAGACCAATACCATCAGATTCGCCCACTTAAGCAAAAGAATAGGTAATTTAATATTTTAAGTGATATATCTAATCACAGCATTGAAAAACCGTTCAAACTGGGCCCCGCCCTCTGAATGTATTATATGATACATCAAACAAGTCCGCCTCTATCCAAGCAAAACGCATGCATAAACCTCACATAATTTAAAGGTATCTCTGTGTAACGCTAATGGCCTTTCTCCAGTCACTGGGGCAGTATAATGTACTAGCTTTTAATGAAAAGCAAAGTCAGAACATAAAGAAAAAGCAGCTGGTAATGCAGGTATCTGTGAGTTGTCATACTGTATATATGGAGTGATTACTTGGGTATATTCAACGTAAACTGCGTCTCGCTTTACTGATTGCTGGGGATTCCACTACTGCAAGAACTAATTGCTAATTTCAATAATAATCTATAGTGAAAATAATACACAATTAATTTGATTATCAATTAATCGCATCTGTGTGCTGTGCATGGAAAACCCAGTCATGTCATTTTGCAGGAGTGAATAACACATTTCTATTAATTACTTATGTGATTGAAAGCAGAAAATATGTTGGTGGAAAACAATGAAGAGAAAATAAAATCCCAGTAGCATGGCTTTCTACAGGTCTTCCATAGTCACAATGAGTTGAATCTACTGACACTTATTCAAACTAAGTTTAGTGTACTATAATGTCCTGTACTAACTGAAAACAATATGAGTGAAATGAAATGGCAGCTTAAATGAACACACAGCCATTAATGTTCTTCAACTTTTGTCCCACAGCTGTTCTGCTGTTTGATACTTTAGCATGGGAAGTGAAAATGCCAAAAGACATTCACGGCCTCAAAGGTTCCTGTCTGGTTATACCATGTTCTTTCTCTTACACATCATACCCACCTGAAAACCCACGTAGAGTTGTGTGGTATCAGTGGGTCTCTAAAGGTTATCCTTTAGTTTATGATCCTCTGCATGCAGACGATGTCATTGAGATGTTTAGATGGAAAACTTCTTTATATGGAAACCCATCAAGTAGGGATTGCAGTCTGCTGATCACAAACCTGGAACTGTCCCACCATGGAGAGAAATTATATGCATGGATTGACCCTGAAAATGTTGGGTGGCGCACCTATGCATTTTATGATGTCACCTCCACAATTCTTGTCGACAGTATGTAAATATTTTTTGAATAATATTCCTTCACTGCAATATCTATGACTGTCCAACTGCACTGAAAAAAATGGTGTAAAAACAATTTTCACCCAGAAATAGCTAGTAAACACAATTACAAGGAAATGGCAAGTAACACACTGAAATAGAATAACTAGTAGGAACATCCTCAAAATGACCTCAAAACCAGTTGGTTAAAGTAATTTAAAGAGTAGCTGAGAAAAGGGAAGTTAGTTTTGAGGAAAGTTTTAGTATCATTTGTTTGCAGAGGCCATTCTGTTTTCTATCTAATGCAATAAAATTCAGACATTTTACGTGTCAAAATACATTTTGGAGTTACTGTATAGTTAAAAAAAAAGATGTAAAGTACTAATTCTAATGTTTCTGTGAATTATAGATCATCCACAGCAGCCCAGCATCAGTATTTATGGAGGTGAAAGGATGGGTGACACCATCACAGTAGCATGTTCGACTTTCCACACGTGTCCATACAGCAAACCAAACATCATTCTGAAGGGTATAGAAGGATCTGACAAAATAGACAATGAGCATATTAAAGACGGCTTGTGGAAAATCACCCTTACACGCACAAGTGTTGTAAAGGCAGAACACTTGACTATTGATTGTTCTGTAACACATTATGGTGGTTTAAAAGTGACAGCTACAAAAGACAAAAGTGCCAAATGTGAGTAAACACAGATATGAACTGCATTGTGTGCTATTAACAATAACTTTCCATTCGATACAATTCACTCGCATTGCGTCAGTTCGCTCGCGCTTAAAGGAAATATGCAGTTTCTTCCACACTTTCAAAAGCCATGTCTCTGAAACCATAATAATATGACTTGATTTTAAAACTAAAATGGGCATTGCAGAGGACATGTCCCAACATGGTGACAGGGGAGATTGCTCCCCTCTTGTTCCCATTAAAAAGTCAACCCATTCTCACTCACGAGGGGTCCGAAACTGCCGCATGTCCAAGAGAAATACTGTCACAATACTGACGGCAAACACGTCCAGCGATGCGGACATTAATGGCTTAATGTACTAAGACAGTGATATTGGAGGACCAAATTCAGTATACACATTATTAATAAAGCATACAGCCAAGCAGATGAGGCCGCTATGTAGACAAGCAGATCAGGCCGAATATGAACGCAAAGCGCTTACACGTTCAGTGTTTTCCACTTATAGAAAACCGTATAAAGGAAACAGTTAGAATTGCAATAGAAGCAATTACATCAACAAGAGGGCAACAGTATGTAAATGCTGTGTTAAGTCCCAGTTAGTCTAAGTGCATGTAGCAAGGTTTTTTTTTTTAAATAAACAAATAGAGAGAATAGAATAGAATAGAATAGAGTGAGATAGTGAGAGTGATTGTGTGCCTCTTTGGGATGGCACCAGAAGGAGCTGTTCACTTGCAGAACACAAGCTTCTGGAGGGCACTCAAGTCTGAAGTAGTGAGTTTAGGTATAGTGGTGTAGAGCCAGTGGTTGTCTTGTAAGCAAACATGAGAGCCTTGAATTAGATGCGAGCGGCTATTGGCAGCCAGTGCAAACTGATGAAGAGAGGTGTGACGTGCACTCTCTTCGGCTTGTTAAAGAACATTATAAAGAAAACATTTAATGTGGCTTAATGCATTAATACAGTGATATTAAAAGATTCAATATAGGCCTACACCTTGTTAATAAAGCACAGGCTATGTACAGACGTGCAGATGCAGACAAGTTAAGCATTTTCTTTATAACGGCTTTCCATGGGGGCAAAAACACTCTACATATTGTCTTTCCACTTTGTTTACGGTACCGTTGTCTTAGCAGTTGAAAATATGCGAGAACATTGTTTTTCCCGGGTTGTTGTATTAGTACATTAAGCCACGTAAAGTGTTTTAGAATCTCCCTGCGACGCAGCCGTAAAGCATTGCTTTCAATGAGAATTGAGAAACATTTGATGTCAAACCTCCTCTGAGGGAAAGGGCATGGGAATTTTGTCTTCAAGAAAATTATGTAGTGGGGTATTTTGAACAGTTAGCTATGGCTAGCGTATGGCTAGCCTATAAAGCAACTCCTAAACCTAAACAATATAAAACACCTAACAGCCAGACAAAAAAAGCCACTGAAATTTAAATGTCAGTTTTCGTCTTTATTCACATAAAAAGAGTGAAAAGCAAAGGGACGGGATTGAGACCACAAGTGGAAACTCGATAATGTGTTGGAGCGTTAAACAAGAGGCTATAGTTTAGAAATGGTCATGTTTAGGTTTAAATATAAATGAAAAAAAAAAATATATATATATATGAATTATTATGAAAATGAATCAGTCATCTTTCTTAGGTGATTTGATGCTAGTCATTCTATTGACACGAGAGGAAAAGGCACTAGAGGTTGCTTTAGCATCTGTGTATTGACGCATCAAAACACTATAAATTAAATTTAGCATTTTTACATATTAAAAAAAAAACAAGTTGTATATCATTTATATTATTTTTATTCAAATAATAATTTTGTATAAGGAAAATTAGCTTTTATCTGATCATTTTTCAGTGTTAAAATAAAAAAAGAAACCACATCTTGTATATTTCATTTCTGGTTAAAAAAAAAAGAAAAAGGAATGGACGCAAAAGTATACAGACCGACAACTAAGGATGGGACTAAGTGAGCTCAGGCCAGTCCATATCCCATGTCTCACTCTCCCTGCAGAAAGGGGATTCCCCAGTGCTGCTCGCATTGCAAGAACGAGAACAACGCTAACAGCTCGGCAGCTGAGAATGTCGCTTCTCCCGTGACTATCAGGTGAGAGCATATTTCACTGTACAAGAGCATGATTTCATCTGCATTTGTTTTAAAATGGCATGCCTCTGAGCTTTTCGCTTGCTGCGGCCAAGCCCCGGACTGTCGAGCTGGATTTTGGGGATAATAGAACGAAGCTACTCGCTCCAATTTGCTCGCAGACCACCCCACTTTATGGGGGTGATTCACACTTTGGTCTCAGACAACAGCTCTCATGTTCTCAGAGCCGAAGTTCAGTCTCTCCTGGAAAAAGACACTGTGGAGAGAGTTCCCACGGAACGCAGCGAGTCAGGTGTTTGCAGCCGCTATTTCCTCGTCCCCAAGAAGGATGGCAGCCTCAGGCCCATCCTCAATCTGAGATGTCTGAATTGTACCCTCATGTTACGACCTTTCAGAATGCTAACCAAGAAACAAATGCTCGCGTAATTCGCCCCAGGGATTGGTTTAAATCAGTGGATCTGAAAGATGCTTAATTTCATATCCAGATAGCACATATCCAGATCACAGACCATTCTTGAGATTCGTGTTTGAGAGGGTGGCGTACCAATATACAGTCTTTCCATTCGGACTCTCTCTAGCACCGTGTACTTTTACGAAGTGTCTAGACACTGCACTCTTCTCTCAGACAGAGACTGAGACAGACGGGAATCCACATTACCTCGATGATTGGCTGCATATAGCCCAATCTGAACAGGAGTTATGCATCTACAGGTCCCTGCTTCTCAGCCATTTAGAGAACCTAGAATTCAGGGTTAACTTTGGCAAGAGCTTGCTGCTGCCCAGCCAACGAATTTCATTCATGGGGGAGGTTAATTTTAAATGCGGGCTTGGCTCTCTCAGGAGCACGCCCTGAGAATTTAGGAGTATGGCAGCCTCATTTAAGGCAGGTTCTCTTCTCCCCCTCAAGAGGTTTCAGAAGCTGTTGGGCCTCATGGCAGCAGCTTCTTCAGTCGTTCCCCATGCGACCACTCCAGCTATGGTTGAAGGCCTGTGTTCCACCTCGTGCATGGCACACGGGCTGACTCAAGGTGACCCACAGGCCTTGGTCCCTTGGAAATCACCCCGCTTTTAACAGGATAATGCTGGGCTCGGTTTCCAGGAAGAAAGTGGTCAAGACAGATGCCTCTAAGACGGGTTGGGGCGCCCTGTACGACGGCAGAATAGCCTTCGCTCATGGGCAACCCCCATGTTGGAATGGCACATCAACCATCTAGAAATGATGGTGGTGATTCTGGCCTTCAAGGAGTTCCAGCAGGAACTCAGGGGTCATCATGTCCTGGTCCCCTCGGACAACAGAACGGTGGTTGACTTTATAAGCCACCAAGGAGATCTCAGGTCTGGCCCTCTGCACAGACTGGTGAACCATCTTCTCCTATGGGTGCAGAAGAACCTCCGCTCAGTGAGAGCGGTTTACGTGCCGGAATGATCTCGGATGCAAGAGCCCTTTCCACAAGGTGCCTTTATGCACAGAAATGGTCTATTTTTTCAAACTGGTGCTTAGCTCAGAAACTAGACCCTACTAAATGCGTATCAGTTCTCAAGTTTCTGCAGGAGATGCTGGACAGTGGACATGCCCCCTCCACGCTCAAGTTGTATGTGGCAACCATCGCAGCAAATCATGCCCTGATGGCTGGCCAATCATTTGAGAAACACGACCTGATCATTAAGTTTCTCAGAGGGGCTATAAAGACGAATCCTTCCCGCCCTTGCTTAGCCTCATCATGGGACCTCTTCACAGTTCTTAGGCCACTTTGGGGCCCTCCCTTTGAGCAACTCGATACAACCAACCTTCGGTCCCTCTCACTTAAGACTGCCCTCTTGCTGGCTTTAGTGTCGGTCAAGCGAATTGGCGATCTAGAGGCTCTGTCTGTGGAACCATCCTGAGTGACCCCAAGCTGTTTGCTCGCAGAGCAGCTTCTGTTCTGCGCTTGTAGCACAGCGCTTTTGAATTCAGTTCCCCAGAAGTGTGAGCGAACTTATGCAGTGCGAGTGAACCGTATCAAAAGGGAACATTTAAGGTTACTCACATAACCCTGGTTCCCTGAGATAATGGAAATGAGAATTGCATAGCTTGCTGTGCTACTATGCTGCACAGCGAGTCATGCTAGCCCCCCGCTCTTTCTGGTGGGCCATTTGTCTGTGCAGATGCACAGACATGAACCAATCAGGCTTTAGGATTCAGAGACAAACTGAGTTTTCCCCATAAGCTTCATGCTCATTCCCATTATTTCAAGGAACCAGAGTTACGTGAGTAACCTTAAACTTTCACTTTAAATGTCACATTTGGACCTATTTCAAGATTTCACTTAAATTTCAGGTGTTCATCATAAAATAACTATTGAGCCTGAACTGGCAGATGTCACAGAGGGCGTCGCAAAGAACTTCAGTTGTTCCGTTTATCACTCCTGCCAGAAAGAGACTCCAACCATCACATGGAACTATAAGAACATGAGGGTCTCAACATGGAGCAAAACACTTGGATTAGATCGGGTCACCAATTCCAGCATAACCTTTCTGGGTTCAAAGGACGACCATGGGAAGAAACTGATTTGCACTGCAAAATTTTCTGGAGGAAACACTGAAACCTCAGTTGTTTTACGTGTACAACGTAAGTAATTTATTAGCATCATGTATGTGATCTCTCTATGTCTCTTTATTATTGTGGTATCTTATCTTTTTTTGTTTTGTTTTCATAAACTTGATAACTAAAGACATTTGAAAACCTCTTATTGACTTGCTTTGTAATATTCTCCATTCAAATTCTGCCTTGTATTGTTTGCATTTATAGTGCTTAATCTGAGTTGAATTGGTGCACTTATTCAGTTATCAAAGATTCAATTATTGTTGTGCAGAAAAAAATACACTGTTACACACCTCGGGTCATTAGCGACCCTATACAATTTACAAAAAATTAATGAGAAAACATGCATTCTTTTAAAATTTTATAATTTTTTTCTTGTTATATTGTTTATAATGAATTGATTGAGGAATACTAAGAAAGTTGATGTCTAACTTCAAAAAATGGATGAGGAGGAGGGTAGTGACGTCCCTGGTCACTAAAGACCCGAGGTATGTGTTTCAGGGTTAAGGGTATAGGGGGCGATTTCGGACACAGCACAGGTTTAATAGCACAGCCATTTGATGGAAACTATCGCCCCTTGAGTATTGTGACTATTTACTGCATTCAGTGCTTGTATGTTTCTTGCTTATGGCTCAAATGTGACACTTCACAAAACCAACCACAAATAAAGCAGCTTTAGAAATGGTTACTTGTTTTCTGCTTATTCTCTTACAGAGTATCAGAAACCAGTCCAGATCCTGAATGAAAGTAAGTGGATTTTTTCCCCTTAGGCCACGTGTCCACCAAAGCGTCAAGTCCAGCACAATGCTGGAAAAAACGCCAAGCGTTCAGATGATCATAATGCATATTGATATCTAAAAAACTTTGTTCTTCTCATTAACATTTAGATATTTAAATCAAATAAAACGGAAACAATAAAAATAACTAGCTGATTACCTTAAAAATCCATAGATATCACCTTAAAGTTAGTACTGCTGTTAACACTTTCCAGTTTTCCCGTTTGTTCCTGTGATGTTCGGCATAAAGCCTATAGAGGCTCAGCGCCATGTTACGCTGCTGGCGATTTTATGAAATATCCGTGGCGCTCCCATTGAAAACAACTGAAAAAATATTCTGGTCTTAGGAAAAAAACATTTTGGTGGACTCACGGCCTTAGGCTACTCTTATATTTATACTATTGTTCTGCACTCATAGGCCTTTGAATATTAAGCAATAATACTTTCAGTTCTGTAATAATGTTTATTAATCCATTATATGGGATCATATGTAATTTTAGCTAATTTCCAATATGAGGCGGACGTAATGCCCATGATCACAGCGTTGACTCGTTCCTGTGTGGTAATACCGTGCAGTTTCAAGATGGAAGAGGAATATGTCACCCGCCTCCAGATTATTTGGATCACCAAAACAGATGGCTACATGTTCCACACTAAAACGGACAACATATTAGGCAACTTCAAAGGCCGCACAAGGCTCCTGGGAAACCCCGATGAGCAGAACTGTACTGTGGAGATGGATGATGTGCAAACTTATGACAACGGGCCATTCTGCTTCAAAGCAGAAAAGGAAAACAAGAAATACAGCTTCAACAACAACTGTGTGTTCATTATAATGCAGGGTGAGGAGATATATCAACTATACTATACTATACACTTTTGAAAAATTGCATTTACAATTTTTTAGTTTAATTCATTCATCACCTCCCAGAACTAATATAACATTTTTGTGTTTCTTGGTAAAAAGCATCTCCTGACAAACCTGTGATGTCGTCCCTCCCTGAAGACATCGAGCCCGGGACACGCATCACCGTCAGATGCTCAGTCAACCACACATGCTCCTCTCACCCTCCTAATATCACCTGGAGCGTCCCAACAGCCCGAGAAACTATCAGTCACAATCACATGGGTGGAGGCATCTGGGAAACAGTGTCCACTGTGACCTTCATTCCAACTGGATATGAAGAGAAAGATGAAATTGTCTGCAGTGCCAAATTTTGGGGTGGTAAAACTCAACAGCACAATACTGCCTTCCTGAGTGTTAAGAGTGAGTATAGACTGATACAGTTACATCTAAGAATCTTTTCTTGAATTTCTGTTAATGAGATTTGCTTTTTGCATTTGTATTATTATGACTGGTCAAAAAGAACCTGATGTTCATGATGTGTGAAAGTTGTGACTATTAATCCTTTTAACATTAATATTATCATAGGAGATCAAGGTGTTGGATTCGGGCTTTATGTCATTGCTTCTTCACTTGTGTTCATCCTCATTTGCATACTTGCTGGAGTCTTCATATATAAAAGGCGTCACAGGTTTGTATGTTTTTTTGTTTGTTTGTTTGTTGTCATCCTTCAGAATATCTGTATTTATATTTGAGTTCTCTATCTCAAACCGACTAGTGCCACCAAGAGGTCAAAATTGCATGAGTTTCTGCTTATGATGTGAATTTTTTAACTCTTTTCAACTCAGCCTAGAGAGTTTATCAGATCATCCTCATATTTGGGTTAGATAATCTTGAGACAGTGCTGGTCAAAAATGAATTCAATATTTCAGACCGTAACAGCAAGGATGGCAAACAGAAAGTGAAGCATAACATTTACAGTACATTGTCCTTATTGATTGTAGACTTCCTCATCATGATATGCATGCGTCAGAAACACAGTCTGAACAAAGGTATGTATAAAATATTATATTTAATTTGTCAATTTTCATTTCTTAATTAATGATAAAACATTTGAATTTATATTACACTAACAATTATAATCCCATTCTCTGATGTAGGAAATCAATTTGGAACAGAGTTTTCTTAACTGAACTTATCTTTGTATTTAGACTTATTTTAGACTAAATTTAAAATTTCTCTCTCAACCATTTTAATATGAAGAGAAGCAGCTTGGACTAACAGGGGAAAGAGTGTTGACACATTTGACAAATGTTTTACAGTTGTATTTGCACACTGAACAGTGTATTTTACATAAAACATATCTTCATAAAATTCACAGCCTCACACATTCTTGCTTCTACACACCACTCACTGATGAACTTTCTCTCTTCACAGGCCAAACAACACATGTACAGTGTCAGGAAACAAGCCTTTCTCCAAGCCTCGTATTCCATCACCAAAGAGGTACAGAGCGTTTTTGTCTTTCAAGGTCTAAACAGCATGTTACACAGCAAAATACTGTTCAGTCTATAACCAGAGTACCGTAATAAAAGTTCCTGTACCACTTTAAGATTTTTTTAATTTAACAGTTGCCATGATGAAAGCAGATAAAAATGTTTTTTTGTTTTTTTTTCTTTTCTCCATTCCTTTCACCTCAGTGAGCCAAAATCCTACTCAGTGAGTATATTTATTTCTACCATTATTAAACTGTGGAAAACATGTTCAAATTCTATTATTTCAAATGCTCCCCTGAAATAATTTATTGACTGAACTCTGTGTCCCTGTTTCTTTTCTTTTCCCCCCTTAAAATATGACATTAAGGGTTATGATTATGAGGGCGATTACGCCAACATGGAAGAACTCAACGTGTATGGAAATATCTGATGGTTATGTACAAAACAAGGTTCAACACAGTGTTTTTTCTTCTTTTTCTTTTTTGAAAAATGTTCAAAATAAGCAGAGCAGATTGTATACTTTTAGAAATATAATCACTGTCTGTTTTTGAGTCTGAAGCATGTATGTATTGACTTAATTGATTTTGTTAATGCTTTTCCACTCTGTCATTTATCAACGCTTTCCAGCATGTTTGTCTGAGAACATAACCATAAATAAATATAAAATGGATCAGAAAGTGTCATACAGTCTAGTTAGTACCTTAAATTAAATTAACAGGGGGAGAAACATTCTCATTCTAGATTCTCATTTTGACGGAATTTGTTTTGACAAAAATCTATATAGTGCAGGATGAGTCATCTAATATTTTATTTAGCATTACTTGAAATCATCCAAAATTAATCATCAGCAAAGTCATCTGATGTGTTCTCTAAATAAATAATTTGCATTTGTTCCAGGCATTAATAGACCAAAGATCATGGTAGGTGTTAATGACGTCAGTATCTTTTCATAGCTGCTAACTTGCTGTTGTAGTCAGAGACAGTCCTCTACAGAAACCTGCACTGCTTGCTTGCACAAATGAATTTGCAACATATATTACCAACATACCAAAAATATCACTATCTAAATTATATGTTTGAAAAAGGATAACCAAAGTGTGTCTGTGAGCATTTAGAATAGAGCAGGATGCCATAGACCATAAACATAGAAATTATGGAATAGTTTATCCCATCTAGCAGAAAAATGTTCTTCTTTAATATGTTACAAAAGATGTATAAAGAATCATTTTATTGCTGCTTTGTAATTGTGCTTTTTTGTTTATTGATGTTTCATGTATTTTATGCACCCTATATGGTTTGCTTTTGGAGTATATTATTATTATTATTATTATTATTATTTTATATATACATGCTGTAATTAACTTGTTGCAGTTATATACATTTATATATTTATAATTTAGGGGTTTTTTTTTCTTTCTTTAATTTCACATTTAGTTTTTTTGTTGTTGTTTAGGTGGAGGCTTTAAATAAGCCCTTTGGGTTTTCTGCCTCTCCCTGCACAGTATGGATTGTACTTTTGTTTTTATTGTATATATTTTATATTTGTGCAAATAAAACTAAACCAAACCATACCAAGACTGAAGGGAGAGGAACCAGTTAATGCCTTTGTGTACAAGAGACCATTCAGGTCAAAGGTCAACTACACTATTTCATTCAAACTGTAAAAACATTTTATTAGGAAACCAGTAAGCCTGTGGAATATGCAATACTGTAGAAAACAGTAAATTGTGTTGCTGTACATTACTGAAAATTTGTTTCACAGTACTTACACTATAATTAACAGTATTGACAATACATTGTTCCTGAATTAACAGATTGAACAAATGTTCTCAGAAATATTAATCTTTGTACAACGATTGTGAAAGGAAACATGTATAATCCTTATCAGACACAATAGCAGGTTCAGAATTAACAACTAGCTGTGTAACACATTTTGTACTTTTATTTTTAAATGTACCACTTGTGTATTATAAAGATTTTGCAACAGACCCTCTTGTCAGAGTCATAAATGGTGGTTTTCCTGTCAGAAAATGCTTATTTTACTGATACTATACAAGAGCATTGTTATGATGAGCTCTGAACCTTGATAAGACCAAGAAGATATCTTTCATCTTGGTTGGCGTGAGCCTTACAGCAACAAATGTGCTAAACTTTATGAAAACACCCTTTTCCTTTTCCTTTTCCTTCCTAAGCCTCTACAGAGGACTATTCAAGGTAAGAATGAAAAATGAAAGTATGTTACATGTTAAAGTGCTTTAGAAGAAGACTATGAAAAACGGAATTATAAGTGGTAAACTAGAGTTATGCGATGATGCTGGACAAAGTGATGGAAATTCGTAAATTTTAACCATTATTAACATTTAACTTTGGATTTTGTTTTTGTATTGACCAAGGAACATGACAGCTTTTACTCCATTTACTTTTCCAAGGTACAGTGTCTGTTTTTCTCTTTTAGGGATGTTTTGGTTATGTTCTGTCACAATTAATGTTTATATGAAATGAATAATATAATATTATTATATTATATAATAACTGAACAGAAATGCACACAAATTGAGGCTTTTTCCAGGTTAGGCTAATTAGTGCAATTAAATACCACATTCTCAAAATCTTACAAATGTCACGGTTGGTTGCAGCAGAGATGAAACAGGATATAAATGCAGCAGTTTTTATTCAAACTCAAATCTTCACATAACAAGCAAGAATAGGAACAGGAACAGTACAACCAAATAAACACGATGTAGAACTAACAATGAACTGAAAGAAACACAGGGCTTAAT
Organism: Mylopharyngodon piceus; assembly: GCA_039654765.1. NCBI lineage: Eukaryota > Metazoa > Chordata > Actinopteri > Cypriniformes > Xenocyprididae > Mylopharyngodon > Mylopharyngodon piceus. Next base: position 22,272,940 of record CM077447.1, read on the forward strand.
TAGACAGAATAAAGAAACATGAAACACCTGTGACAGCTAAATCAAACCATTTGTAACCTAGGAGACAGTAGGGAAACAGAGGATGAAAGGACTATGAACAGAACAAGAAAACCAACTTAGAAACAGACATGAACAGAACAGAAAAAGAGATCATGAGCAAACTCAAAACATGACAACAAACACAGGGAAAAAATTTAAAGTGCCTCTATTTTGATTTTTCGAACATTACCTTTCATGCAGTGTGTAATATAGCTGTCGGTGAATGTAAACTGTATGCAAAGTCAAAAGTGCACTATAAATAAAGTTATTGTCTCCCAAATGAAAGAATAGACTCCGAACAGCCTAAACGAGTCGTCAGGAATTCCAGTTTTATGAATCATTTTCTTAGAGAAGTTAATTTACTGAAGGCTACCAAGAAAGCTAAGTTTATTAAATGAATTCACAATATGTGCACATTTATTATTAATGTGGGGGGCGAAGCATCATGCTGGCACAATAGCACAGTATGGCAGATTTGATTTAGTTTATTTATTTTGTATGACACTTTTATTTAGTTTTTCCTTTTTTATTCAAAATATTCACAAACTTGTTAACTATAGCCTATCATGAACAGCTGCTGAGCAAGCATGGAAAAACATGAGATATTCTCCATTCATTTTAACCTATAAAGAAATGAAGGGATAAAACATGCTACTTTCTCTCAGGACTTTAGTATTTGAAATGAAAAGTTGATTTTAAAAAAATTAATAAATTAATAAGAAGTGTTGTAAATCTGTTTTGAATAAGTTGTTTTACAGAGTCAGTAATATCAGATTGTGTTTTTTATTTTCAATTTTGTGTTTTTATTGTGCTTACCCTGTAACTACATGGAACAAGAGGGTAACAAGCACCACTTTAATTTACAGCCCACAATGTCACACTTGCCCTGTAGCTACATGAAACAAAGGGTAACAAGCACTACTTTAATTTACAGCCCGCAATGTCACACTTACCCTGTAACTACATGAAACAAGAGGGTAACAAGCACCACTTTAATTTACAGCCTGCAATGTCACATTTAGCCTGTAACTTAAGAGGGTAATAAGCACCACTTACTCACCAATTTTGGTATGAAAAAAATATTCTCTGCTCCATTTCTCAAAATGGCCATCCCATTGAGGACTATGTGGAGGAGTTTTTAGTTTACTACCACCTTGCTCCCTTGGATGAGGTCATGGCTGCCATTCCAGAGTCTCGTCCTGTCATGGCCGTCACGCCAGAGTCTCCAGCTGTCATGGCTGAGTCGCCAACAGTCAGGATCGCCAATCCAAAGCCTCCAGCCCTGATCTGACCACAGAGGTTGTTTCTGAACTGTGGGGGTATATATATATATATATATATATATATATATATATGATTTGCTGTGGTGGTCATCCACTCCACCATGGGGATATACAGCCTGGTCTGCCCAGCTGTGGTGGTCATTTGCTCTGCCATGGTGATCTCCAACTGCGCCGCTCTGGCCCCCTGTCCAACCTGCACCGCCCTGCCCATCTGCCCAATCTGCTCCAACCTGGCCACCTGCCCAGTCTGTTCCGCCCTGGCCGCCTGTCAAGCTTGCTCCGCCCTGGCCACCTGCCCAGCCTGCTTCGCCTTGGCCACTTGCACTGCCTGCATCGCCCTGGCCACCTGTCAAGCTTGCTTCACCTTGGCCGCCCGAGAAGGTGTGGCCTCATGCCATAGAGGGAAGATGGAGGCGGCCTCAGCAATGCCGAATGCCAGACGGCGGTAGGAGCCCTTGAGTTAGTAGAGGTGGAGGGAGAGGGAGGCTTGGTGGGGATAACAGTACTGACGAAGAAGATTCAGATACAGGTTCAGATAAGTTCCAGGGATATAGGGAATTAATCTCACCACACTCAATTAAACTGTCCAATAAGTCCTGCTGGTGTTTGCTCTTAGTGGTGGGAGGGTGGGCGGGGCTCAATTCCATCCCCTTGAACTCCACGAGGATTCCCACGGCAATGGACGGTGATGTCAGCTCACACCCCTGGTCAAACTCTCCGTGGTGCTTCGGCTCCAGGCCGATGCTGTGTTCCGTCTTCCCATCTTCGGGCATAGGCTCACTCGTTGCGGCAGGCGGAAGCTTCCAGTCTGCGGTGAGCTCAGGCGTCGCCGATCACGGTGGTATAGGGCTGAGCTCTGGGTCAGGCCGGGATCTGGATGGGGACTGCACGCTCTCCAGACACTTCACGACGGCTTCCTTCCAACTCAGTCCGTTGGTGTCTGGAACGTGGATGGTGTTGTGGAAGTTTATCCCAATCCAGAACAGGGTGTTAACCCTTAAATGCATACCTCGGGTCTTTCTCGACCCAGGACGTCATTCACTACCCTCCTTCTCATTCATTTTTCAAAGTTAGACATCAACGTTCTTAGTATTCCTCAATCAATTCATTATAAAGAATATAACAAAAAAAAATCATAAAATTATAAAAGAATGCCTTTTTTCCTATTCATTTTTTTGTAAAAATTGTACATTCTCAAAACTATCATTTGCTGAATGTACTGGGAAATGAGCTCTGACGAGGACAGTGATGATGGCATAAAACATCTGCTCAAAATGAGCCCTTTCAAGCTCCAAAATGTAAAAAATATATGCTTTATTTTATTCTTCTGTAATGGTTATTCTAATATTAGGGGAGTTTTATATTATCGCGACAGTTAGAGATCCATCCGTGTTAGATATAGATCCGGGTCGCTAAAGATCCGAATATGTAAGAATGATTGGCGAAACATTCATGCATTTAAGGGTTAAGGGCTTCATCCTCCAGAATGTTGTGGCTGGCCAAAACACAAAAGTTCTTAACAAAAGAAAAAAAATCATGGCTTTCTTGGGCCACTGTGATGAACTTTGCCCATTCATCAAAATTGGGTGGTCCGTTCATCTGTCATGGTGGTTGCAGGAAGGAAGACACAGACGAAGATAATAAACCCAAAATGACAGGTTTAATGGTATTTCCAGCAAACAGACGATCAGGCAGCAACACACACTAACTAAGACGGTGAACAGACAAGGAGTGACTGAAAAGGATGAACTTACATAGGAACACAAGATAACGAGCAACACAGCTGAACAGAATGAACTCATAATGAAGTAATCATGGCAACCAAGGAGTGGCGGAAATTACAAACAAAGGAAGGCATGTGACATGTGAAAATGATAACTGAAAATGAACAAAACAGACTGTGACAATGATATATTAGACCGTAGAGCACCTTTATTTTAATACTCAACTCAGCATGCATTCTCCATTATTGGACTTGAGCATTACATTATTGACATTATCACTTTTAATTTGTCACTAATCTGTTATACATGCAATTAAAAAAAAAAAAAAAAAAAAAGTCCCCAGGGGGTTGAATAATTTTGATAGCAACCATATTCGCTTACATAATGATTTTTGATGTTGATGATGATTTTTGATGTTGATGTATCTGAAAGTCCCAGCAGGCTTTGCTTGGGATTTAATGAGGAGAGTAAAATTGTTTTTTTTTTAATTTTTTTATTTTTTTATTTTGATAAGAAAGATAAGAAAAGTGCATTGTGCATTGGGCTGATAAAAAAAAAAAAAAATTGTATTTTGTTAGAGCAGTTCGTCTAATATGAGAATGAATCCAGCTGCTTATTCTTTTGTCATTTATTTGAAGCGTCAATCTCCCTTTATATCTACAGTCCTTATCTCTGTGGCTCTGCTCGAAATACTGTTAGAATTGAATGAAGTAAATAAGCATTTATCTGCCACCTGTAAAGGATGCGTTAAATCAGACAAAGTGCTTTACTAAAGGGGGTTTTGATCTTGTGAAATAAGAAACTTCAGAGCATTTTACTGTTCCAATAATTTACATATGGGACAAAATAAATATACTGCCCTAATGAAATCCAAATTTTTATAATTTTTACTGTGCCAATGTCTTTTCACAAACCATTAAACTTGGCACATGACAATGCACACTGAGCCCATTTTGTGTTGTGGTTTTTTTGGATGCAACAGAGTTAAATTCGTTAAAGTGGACACAAGGCCTTGAAATATGATGCATTTCCCTAATGAAAGCCAAATTTTGAGCACTTTTTACTGTATCAGCCATTTCACGGCACGGTTTCTCAGCCCTCACAGAGAATGCTTTAAAGCATACGGCTGTGATATATGCCCTAACAAAAGCAAAATTTAGAGCAAATAAATCTTTATTAATTCATGCGCATTCATACTCTCATTTTCTTCGTAGTAAACTGGCAGTGACACACTAAGGATATATGTTTGACAGTATACATAAAACGGAAATTGTAACGCGTGAGCACGCGAACGTTTCTCGAGCGCACGCAATAGTTTCTCATGAGCATGAGATAAGTCTGTATATATTTTTTATTTTTGCAAAGGTCCCTTCAGGGGCTCCGTATTAATCCAACTATGGTCTCACTGGTTAATAAATAAACGCTATAGAAGTATCACCATCTAAATCATATGTTTAAAAAAAGATAACCAAAGTTTGTCAGTGAGCATTTACAATTCATTGGAATAGAGCAGGGTACTATAGACTGCCAGGGAGAGGAACCAGTCAATTCCTTAGAGACCCATTAGAGGTCAAAGGTCAACCACAGTAATTAATTCATACTTTGATTCATCACTGATTCTGATTAAACCAAATGCTCTCAGAAATAATAATCTTTGTAACAATGATTGTGAAAAGAAACATGTATAATCCTGTTTTCTACTTTGTTTTTAACTGTACCACTTGTGTATTTTAAAGAAAGTAAAACAGACCCTCTTGTCAGCGTGACATTTTGGTGATGTTTCTTGTCAGGAAATGCTATATTTGAAGGCTTTCACTATATAAGTGCATACGTGTGATGAGCTTTAACACTTAAGACCAAGGAAATATTTTTTTACCTTTGTGGGCATGAGACTTACAGCAACAAAAGTGCTGAGCTTTATGAAAACACCCCCTTTCCTGTCTTTCACTTCTCTTATTCTTTATTTTTGTCTTCTTGGAAGTAGGTTATTTTTCCAGTTCTCTACAGAGGCCTACTGAGAAGGTAAGAATGAAAAATGAAAGCATGTTACATCCAAAAGTGCTTTACAAAAAGACTGAGGGGAGAAAAACAGAGAAAAAAAAAATATTTGAAAAACTGAAATATAAGTGGTAAAATAGATTTGAGGGATGCTGGACAGAATGCTGGAAATTCATTAATTTTAACCATTATTAACATTTAACTTTGTTTTTCATTTATGTAATGATCCAGGGACATGAAAGCACAGCTTTTACTTCATTTACTTTTCCAAGGTACAGTGTCTGTTTTTCTCTTTTAGGGATTTTTTGTTTATGTTCTGTCACAATAAATGTTTGAATTTATTAATATAATTGAACAGAAATGTACATAAATTGAGGCTTTTTCCAGGTTAGGCTAATTAGCACAAACAAATACCACATTCCCAAAATCTTAAGCACACAGGAAAAACTTTACAGTCAAAACCAAATTATAGCCTACATCTGATTCACACTAACAGGGGCATTCATGTTTTATTCAGGATGGCCCATAATGGAGTGTCTATTTACACTAAGTGAAAATTGCGTCCCTTGTTGGCAAAGGCTATTTACACTAGCTCCGCCCACCAGTGTCTGGTTGGGCCACTCAAGTTTTAAAAAAGACATGTGAAATTTAAAGTCTTTAGTGGTACAGCAGTAGTGAGTAAGGCAAGGCATTTCAAAACAAACTTCCTGGTTAAATATTAAAGCACACTAGTGTGATAAACAGTGCAGATTTTTTTTTCAGACTTTCTATATTTTGTTGAAGATTATCCACAAATAATGCTTTTTTTTTTTTTTTTTTAACTCAAAAACTGAGGTACATGAGCTCAGATAAATAAGGCCTACAGTCGATTAGTTCCAAAAATAAATACAAAACCTGTCCTAAATGAAAAAAAACAAGTTGACAAAAAGATTGAATCCAATATTTGGTAATAAGGCAGCATAACGAGAGATTTATAAGCAATTCATTGCAGGCCGGTCATTTTTGACCGAGAACACCACGAGTGTTATAAGGTTTTCAATACAGCGCAAGAGTTAAAAAGTGATCATAAGAAAAGAAAAAACAAACAACAACAAAAAAAACTCCCATTTGTGTCTCTTCTTATAGATCATTTTGTTGAATTCATAGTGTGAATCCATTAAAAAAACATAAACAGTCTATTTGTCCTTCTCAGTGTCAAATTTAGAGAATCAGTAACTTTCACATATAACTTATCTCTTTTTATCCAAAGACCAAATTAACAATGAGATTTAAAAATCATATAATACCAGCAATACATCTTTACACTAAATGTGTACAGCAGTCACAATGAGATGAATCTACTGACACTCTACTGACAACTACTAAGTTTAGTGTACTATAATATCCTTTACTAAAATAAATAATATGAGTGAAATGAAATGCTAAAAATGCCAGCTTAAATGAACACACAGCCATTAATGACACCAACTTTTGTCCCACAGCTGTTCTGCTGTTTGATACTTTAGCATGGGAAGTGAAAATGCCAAAAGACATACGAGGCCTACAGGGTTCCTGTCTGGTTATACCATGTTCTTTCTCTTACTCATCATACCCACCTGAAAACCCACGTAGAGTTGTGTGGTATCAGTGGGTCTCTAAAGGTTATCCTTTAGTTTATGATCCTCTGCATGCAGACGATGTCATTGAGATGTTTAGAGGAAAAACTTCTTTATATGGAAACCCATCAAATGGGGATTGCAGTCTGCTGATCAAAAACCTGGAAAAGTCCCATAATGAAGAGAAATTGTATGCATGGATTGACCCTGAAAACATTGGATGGCGCACCTACTCATTTTATGATGTCACCTCCACAATTCTAGTTGATGGTATGTAAATATATCAAATTTGCTTGACTTCTGATATAGTTATGAGAGTGTGTTGACTAATTGTGACATTTCTACTATTTGTAGCAAGTCCACAGCAGCCCAGCATCAGTATTTATGGAGGTGAAAGGATGGGTGAGACTATTACAATGACATGTTCAACTTTCCACACATGTCCATACAGAGAGCCAAACATCATTCTGAAAGGTCCTGAAGGAACTGATAAATTAGTCAATGAGCATATTAAAGACGGCCTGTGGAAAATCACCCTGACACGCACAGGCGTTATAGAGGCAGAAATTTCAACTATTAAGTGTTCTGCAACACATCACGGTGGCATAACAGTGACAGCTACAAAAGACAAAAGTGCCAAATGTGAGTAAGCACAAATATGAACTGCTTTGTGTGCTATATTACATATAAGTTCACTTTAAAGTCACATTAGGACCTATTACAAGATCTCAGTTTAATTTCAGGTGTTCATCAAAAAATTACAATTGAGCCTGAACTGGCAGATTTCACAGAGGGCGTCGCAAAGAACTTCAATTGCTCCGTCTATCACTCCTGCCAGAAAGAGACTCCAGCCATCACATGGAACTATGAGAACATGCAGGTCTCAACATGGAGCAAAACACTTTCCAGTTTAGATCGGGTCACCTATTCCAGCATAACCTTTCTGGGTTCAAAAGACGACCATGGGAAGCAACTGATTTGCACTGTAACATTTTCTGGAAAAGACATTACAGCTTCTGTTGTTTTACATGTGCAATGTGAGTGATTTTTTAGCATCTTGTATGATGTGTGATCTCTCCAAGTCTCATCATTCATATTGTTTTACTTACACTCTGTCTACATTGGACATGAGCAATGCGACAAAAGGCAATAGAAACCATTATAATCAGTAATACTGTCTACAATGGATGCGATTTGATGTGACATGACAAATCCCAAACAGTAAACTGATGTGAGTTCTATTTCAAATGTACTCCAAGTGGTCTCACTACTTCTGACATAAAGGACAAATAGATTTGGAACATTCGCTTTATCGCATCCAGTGTAGACAGCCTCAAGCTGTTGTGGCATGTTGTAGACACAGTTTCAGACTTGTGCATCCAATCCCCTGTAGCTCATACTTACATCATTGCCTTGTCTTTCAGTTGTGCTTATAATAATGATCAATTATTTTATCCCCTTTCCATAATGAGGCAGATCCATTGCTTATTGGCCTGAAGACTATTGGTCTGTATATCCTGGCACCTTCACTTGTATTTCTCCTCACTTGCATAATTGCTGGAGTCATCATATACAAGAAGCGACAAAGGTAACTCTTTGGATATGTTACTTTAGGCCAAACCTTTTTGTCAGCCGAACAGCTTAGATGTAAAATATTTACTTGTAGAACCCTAGTTGATTTTAAGTAAATATTTCAGTAATTTAACAACACATTTGCATGTTCACGGGTCTCTGATGTTGGTTAATGGCCACATGACATACAGGTAAACAGATACAAGTTGCATTGACTTTGTACTTTAAAGTGGATTGAAACCTCCTTTTAGTTGTGATAGTGTCTCAGTCCACATTACATTCACACTGGTGTTAGAAACCCAGTCAAATTGAATATAATAATGATAGTTATACTACTGCTAATAATAATTATTAAAACACCAGTGTCATGGCCTGCGAATGAACACCATTTCATGCTTCACTCACAAACACATAACAGACTTTATATTTATTTGATTAAATCACAGCCTTTGATTTGATAATCATACTAAGCTATGTTGTGATTTTGGTTTTAATTCAGTTTATTTATTCCAATTTTATGTTAGATTAATTTATTGTACTAATACCTTATTGTACTAATACATTAACTTATACCTTTTTGGGAAACTCTGCTTTAGGGTAATATTTGTTCTGCATAGATGGATGAAGTTTTGTGTAGTATATTCATCATATTATTACTACATATATATGGTGGCCCCAAAAAGTTTTTGAATACTTAAGTCACATATAAAAATGTTTACATTTCATTACATTAGATCAAACTATGTAGCATTTTCAAACAAGTAATATAGAGCTTTCAGAGCAAACTTTTTCAATTAATTCAAACCATGTGTTAATTTTTCAGGCAGGTGTCCGGAACTAACCAGTGTAGTTATATTAACTCCATTTTGAACCATTATACATATATATATATATATATATATATAATTGTAATATATTTGCATTGTTTAACAAAATGTCAAAACAAGTGGTATTGATTCTAAAGAAATATAGCACAAGCACACTTTTCAATCAAAACGTGTGCTTGTGCTATATTTCTTTAGAATCAATACCACTTGTTTTGACATGTTGTTAAACAATGCAAATATATTACAATTTTAATTGTGGTTCAAGTTTTTAAAATACTTTTGGGACCACTGTACATTAACTAAAAATACAGCTGAATTTGATGTGTTTGGTTTATATGAAGATGATATTCAAAGACTTGTCTTTCTCTTACCATTTCCAGGATCTTACAAGTTTATGACTTCACACTTTTTTGTAAGCAAGCAGTGTTGTCAGCAAATGCTAATTAGTTATTCCGAGAACAAAGTATGACATCTAATAAGTTGCCATATCAGTTACCTGTCAGCGTTGGTTGCAGGCAAGGATAATAGAAGTCAGGATCTAAGTGCAGCAATACTTTTAATAAAACAAAACTCAAAATAGCAATATACTCAGGAAACTGGAACACACAATAACAACACAGACAAAGAACTGAGGAAAACACAGGGCTGGGAGGGTGAGCGCTCTGGAGGCTGACGGGGACGTGGCTTAGCAGGACAGGAAGCCTCCAGGGCAGTGCTAGCAGTTCAGGTGGCCAGGGCGGCTCAGGTAACTCAGGGGGCCAGGGTGGCACAGGCTGTTCAGGGGACCAGAGTGGTGCCGGCAACTCAGAGGGCCAGGGGTGGCACTGACTGTTCAGTGGACCAGGGTGGCGCCGGTAACTCAGAGGGCCAGGGGGGCACCGGCAGTTCAGGGGGCCATGGCGGTAAAAGCAGTTCAGGGGCCCATGACGGTGCAAGCAGTTCAGGGGGCCGTGGCGGATCGGCCTCTATGGTCCTGACCCTTGGCCCGTCCACTCTGGCATCCCCCCAAAATTTTCGCCGACACTGGAGCAGACTCAGGGGCTGGAGCCAACACTGGAGTGGACTTGGGCTGGAGCCATTTTTGGGCTCCAAGACATCCCCTTATACTCCACCAATACTCCTAGGGGCACAGGCATGGCCGCCTTGTCCCCATTGACGGGACAAGACTCTGGAATGGCGGCCATGACAAGACGAGACTCAGAAAACGGTCTCAGGAAATTCTCTCTCAGGATCAAACTCAGGAAATTCTCTCTCAGGAACAGACTCAGGAAATTCTCCCTCATGGGTAACACTTTTAGAATACTGATCCTTCATTAATGAATAATACTGATCAGGAAATACTGATCCTTCATTTTAGAATACTGATCCTTCATTAATGAATAACTACACAGGAACAAATGAGTAATGCATTATTAACACTCTAGTAACTACTATTAACTAACAAGAAACTTTGATTAATGAATTAGTAAGTAATAGTGCTCAGTTGAAGGTGGTAGTTCACTATTAGCTAATCAGTAACTACTGTTTTTGTAGTTATTAGCTAATCTATTAGCTAATCAGTAACTACTAGTTTTGTAGTCATTTGTTCCTGTGTAGTTATTCATTAATGAAGGATCAGTATTCTAAAGTGTTACCCTCTCAGGAACAAACTCATAGATTTCACACACTACTGTGATGGTGAGATTGTAGCCTCCCTCGATCAGGATCATGATGAGGTAGTGAGTCAGGTCACGGCCAGCCAAATCCATATACACTTCTGCTAGATCCATGATTATGGTCTGTCTTTCTGTCAGCGTTGGTTGCAGGCAAGGATAATAGAAGTCAGGATCTAAGTGCAGCAATACTTTTAATAAAACAAAACTCAGTATAATATTCTCAGCAAACTGGAACAGGCAAAATTCTAACAGAACAACACAACAATATCCAACAATGACAGACAAAGAACTGAGCAAAACACAGGGCTAAATAAACTGGGCAAAACATAGATCTGATTATCAAACTGAGAACAAAATCTACACATGAACAGAACTCAAAACGTGACATTACCGTATTTGGCTAGATGTTCATTGGATGATATACAGCAAACAGTGCTTATCTTGCTCCTTTGCTACTTGATTAGATGGTATTTAATCATCTTATTTTCTGTACCTTCTTTTAAAAGATATCATGTAACACAGTTTTAGATCATTTTGAAAAGTCACATTGATATGCTGCAGTGTTGTTTATCACTTTTAGTCAACATGCAGAAAAGCATTAAACTGGAGGTAAAATCAAAGAAGAAATAAAATAAAATATATAGAAACAAAAAGGGGAAAAGGTTCATGAACAAAGTTTGACATAACATCTGTTCACAGGTCAAAAGATGCATGTACGGTGTTAGGAAATGCACCTTTCTCCAAACCTCGTATGCCATCACCAAAGAGGTACAGTACACTTGAACTTGAGTCTCTGAAAGCCCACGGTAACTTTAATGCATAGTTAATAAATAAATGTTCTGTTCTTTTTTTTTTTTTCTTCTTTTTTTTTTTTTAATTAAAAAAAGAAATATTTTTGATATTTAAGTGGAATAACAACAACATTTTTGTATTTTTTTCCCCAATGCACATCAGTGACCCAAAATCCTACTATGTGAGTATATTATTTATACAGTTACACTATAGAAAACATACTTAGATCATATGACAAATGCTTACTGAAATATGTTATTGATCGATGTCTGGCTCTCTGTTTTCTCTTGAAATATTCCATTTAGAGTAATGATTATGAAGCTGAGTATGCCGAAATAGACGAACTCAACATGTATGAAAATATCTGACGAAAATGCTATACATCAAACAACTAAAATGGGCTCAATACGGTTTTTAAAAAGACTGACAATGTCAGACTTCATTAATAATTATAGAATTTGTCATGCATATTAAGTAGCATCAAGATATTATCTTCAAACAAGAATTCTTTAATTAAATTTCCTTTATACTATATGCATCATTCTTTGGAATTTCAGATCTATTGGGCAGGTTAATTAAGAAAACAACTGCTCTGTGTCACATGCTGTTTTTTCAGGTTCATGTTCAAGGACTTTTAGTTTGTCTTTATTATTTCCTGTGTTTCCTTTGTTGTAATGGTTACTCAGTATGTTTTCATTGGTTGTCATGGTGATTCATTGGTTCACTGATTATCTCACACCTGTTTCTTATACAGTTTATTATCTTGTGTATATATTGCCCTTAGTTAGTTCAGTTTTTGTCTAGTGTTGAATGTGTATTAGCACACTGTTTCCTTTATTTCTCATTATCGAATAACATGCTTTTGTTTTATTTACTTATCAAATGTTTAAGCTGTATTAGATCCGTTTTGCCTCGCCTCATCTTCTTCATCTGCCTGTATCTTTTGTTTTCATCCAAAGCTGGGAATTTAATTTATGTGCAAAATTGGAATATTGCATAAAACATTTGCGATAAAGCACTGTTTTTCATCCAGCGAGGTAAAGAGAACCTTATCGTCACTTCCTGACAAACTGGCTGACAAACTGTTGGTCTTTTTTCATATTTTAATTGTGCCTCAGAACACACAGACGAAATGCAATAAACGTTTTTGTATCCACCTCAATTGAACGTAATTTTTAGATATTTGTACTTGAAATAAGACAAAAATACTCGGTAAGAAAAACATTGTAGCAGCGTGAATTAATGAATGAATGGATGAGTATTTAAACGTCGCTTTAAAAAGGGGGAGGAGACCGAAAGAAACTCTGGGTTTACCGAAGAAAACCTGCTCCTGACCAAGTTAGATTCACAGAGTAAATGACCATGGTAAGTGGCTGAGTATAAGTTACCTCCCTTTCAGAAAAGGGCTTGACTTGCCTTGCATTCTCGGATTTGACATACCTCCCATTCTGAAACAGAAAACCCAGAGTTTCTCTCATTTCAGGGTTAACATACTCAGAGTTTTCACTTAAAGGAACACTCCACTTTTTTTATAGGCTCATTTTCCAACTCCCCTACAGTTAAACAGTTGAGTTTTACCATTTTCGAATCCATTCAGCCGATCTCCGGGCTAGAAAATCGCAACTTTTCATTTTCCGTCGGTCTTAGTACACGATGTAACTACAGAACAGTCAAGTTTTAAATAGGAAAAATATCGAAACTCTTTGGTCATTTTTGCTAACGGTCTAATCAGATTCAATAAACTATGCTAAGCTATGCTAAAAGTGGTACCGCCAGACCCGGAGATCGGCTGAATGGATTCGAAAACGGTAAAACTCAACTGTTTAACTCTAAGGAAGTTGGAAAATGAGCCTATTTTCAAAAAAAGTGGAGTGTCCCTTTAACCTCCTTTCTGAAACAGGCCCCAGGTCATTGTGTGGGTGTGGTTGGACCTTCAAGCTCCACCCATTACATCCAGAGAGGGGGAGCTGGACGACAAGCTCCACCCATTGGCTCTGTAGTGAGCAGCTTCTCAATATATATGCGAGCAATGGACTGCTGTGCCTGAAGGGGGAGCTCTTCTTGATATTGTATATTTATTAAACCTGTTGTGCTGGGGCATTTGCTGCAGGGTCTAAATTATTATTATTATAGCGACTGTCATTATATTTTATTTCTTTAATTATCACAAAAAATAGTACATTTCACTAAAACAATAATGCATTTGCATGACGTTTCATGTCATATGCATCACACTACAGAACAATTATGTGCTTCTCATGAAATAAACCTGTGATGTCATCCCTTCCTGAAGTCATTGAGCCTGGGAGACTTTTTCTTTTTATTCAAAGAAGTATTTTATGAAGACACAGTTTTATGCAACCAGTTAAATGTTCTCAGCATGGATAAAGTTCAGCAATTCAGTAAATGATAAGCATGTTGGCAAATACATATGCTTAATTAAAGTACGTAGCTATATTGTTACATTTCACACTATTTAGTGAAACAATATCCACACAACACCTGAATCAGTTTTCCATGCAAGCACCACTGAAATAATCACACAAATATATGGCACATTGATACAAAGGAATAGTATCTTTAAGCATAATTCAGAATATTTCAATATTATATTAATTCAATGGTAAATCATACTGAAAAAAATAAAATAAAAAAGAAGAGTGGAAGGCATTCTTATCACTCTTATAGAATCATAATTTGTATACAATTATCTTAATTATAAATTTCAAATAACATAAGACTAATACTATAATTGTAATACAGATTAAGGTTTTAATACTTCATTTGGAAACTGTTGATGTTTTTATGACTGAATATTCAGTTCTGTCCTCATCATCAGAGCTTGAACTGCCAAGATGGCTCCTCTGGTTATGTTTGGGTTCTTTAACAGCTGGTTTGGTAGAACAAGACACAGTGGCGTAATTCACTTCATCTTCTTCACTGGTATCAGATTCCCAGTCTATATTGTTGAATGGAAGTCTTGAGGCACATGCAGAAGAAACATTCTCATAATCGTTATGTTCTGATTGGGAATTCTAGGAAAAGGAAGAAATAATAAAACAAAATGTTCTCAATATACATTAAACAGTTGTATAAAAATATGCTCCACACACTTTTTGGTTTATGCTTACTGTTCATTTTGTAGGTATAAAGTAATAGAAGATAAAAATTCTGTTTATATTCTCATGGCTTACCTTTGGCTGCTTATTTTTTGACACCATGGCATAGACTGCTGAATCTTTAGGTGCTCTGAAAACACAATCATACATTTAACAGCAGCAGCATTCTGTCACATTTTAAAATGTTAGTATCAAAAAGCATTTTTATGCTCATCTCACTATGAATATAAAGATGGAAAAGTATTATTTAATTTGTGGGAGGGTGATTACTTCTGATTTTTAAATTCCCCATCTGCTTTACCTTTTTGCCTCATTTTGTTCCTTGAAATCAAGAGTGACATAATTTAAGGTAGTTGTAGCTAAGTCATTGTCCGTATATCCAGGTTTTTGTGGTTTTGGGGAACGTTTTCCCTGTTAGAACAAAAAGACAGCTTTCTAAGCATGAAAATGTCAGTTGTTTGTAATATTGATGTTTCAAAGACATTCTGTTGCATTAAAAGAAAAAGAATAACATTCTCTCACCTGTTTCATTGGTGGCAATTTAATGGCAGAATACACAGTGTGGATATTAGATTTTGTCCTTAAGAGGAAAAAAAAGAATAATTAACTTCATGACAAAAAGTGAGCACAGTCTCCATCATTTCTGCAGCTGTTACCTTGGATTGAGGTCCTGTGCTTGTGTAGGATCTTGGGAATGGGGTGTTGGATGTGATTGATTAACCCTTCCATGAATTGGATCAGGAATGTCTTCCATTGACAGATTCTCCTGGGTGTTGTTTTGTGATCCCTGAGAGTTCAAATATTCCAAACAGAATAGGCTTTATTTCTTATTAAGCAAACAGACACTATTTTACTTTTTTAAAGCCATGCATATTAAAGTGAGCTCAAGGAAGTAAACCCAGGTACTGAAACAAACAGAAGTAAAATAACCAATAAAAGTAAGTTTGCCACTGTAGAAGAGCGTGACAGGAATACTGGGAAAAAACACAATGGATTATCTGCTCCACTTTGCTGATCTAATCTTGCCTTGTTGATAGTCCTGCAAAATAATGAGCACAATGATTGGAAGATGATGACTGGAAGAAGGAAATAGTCACAAACCAAAATCAACATCTAAAAGGACCTCTGCTATGCAGATAAACTTGAATTATGCAAGCTTTTTAATGACTATTTTTTTTCACTTAAGTAATTTAAAGAAAAGAAAAGAAAAGAAAGAAAAGAAATAGGTATGTATACCTGCGTATCAGAAAGATGGCCACAGCAATGAGAATCAACAGGAGAATGATAGGTAAGATTATCTGGTAGAGCACCTCAACAGGGTTACCTAAAATGCAAGAGGTTTGAGAAAAGATCACGATCACATCATTTTTAAAACTCAGCCCTGACCATGACTTAATCTAACCCCAATTCATAACCTATAACCCAGTTAAACTATTAAAGTAGTCCAAAATATTCTTTACTTAACATTTACTATTAGAATAGTATGCAGAAAAATACCCTACTCCCTGAAGGATATCATTAAAATAACTGTCTTCAGATATCACAGCGATCTCTGTGACAACCCCATCTGTACACTGTAAAATAAAAAAGTTTCTCGGTCAGATTAATGTTTAGCTGATCAGAAGGCTTGTGTACGGAATGCCAAAGCTGCCAAAATAATAAACAAATAAATACATAAATAAATATACAAAGAAAAGTAAAATGAATAAACATATAAATAAATATACAAAGAAATGTAAAAGATATATATGTATGGGGGGGGGGGGGGTTACCTCAGACAGCAATTGAGCTCAAAATGTGGCAAGGGCAAAGCTTTGAGGCCACAGTGACACCTTGTGGTGTGACCAAACAAAATGCAAGAGGTGTGCGGACACCTCCTGTCTTCTTAATCAACATGATATGTGGCAACAACAAGCTTACGATTGTCACGCCATGTTGTAACCGTAAATAATGAGATGGCAACTCATGACATTCTACCCAAAGATGTTCACGTCCTCAGACTCTGATTTATGTGTTTCTATGTCAACACTATCAACGCCAAAATGAATCTGCAGCAGTCAGGGTAGTACAACTAGAGCTCTGTAAGTTCTTTACGTTCATTATTATTGTAATGTTATGTGCTTTGAGACATGAGGTAATTTAACACTGTCTCTTCGTGATGCTTTGCAGACTCTGCTGTGTGCGTTCATGTGTTTTGAAGGAGGCGTGGCTTTGGAGAGCGCTCTGAAGCGAAGGTGGGATCTTATGTTTTCAAAGCTAGCTTGCTAGGCTCTCTGAAATTGCCTACCCTATAATGCATTAAGACAAAATTCAGTACACACCTTATTAATAAATAATGTACAGACAAGCAGAAGAGACCATATTCTAGGCTCGTCTGCTTTCCTGTACATAGAAGGCCTACCTTATTAGCACACTGTATACTGAATTGTTTGAAATGTTGTCTAGCAGGTTAGACTAGTGCGCGTGCATATTTAGTGTACGCTTTCACTGTGTGATTTAGTCTACTATGCCCTTAGAATGCCCCCCAGAATTCAAGATAAGGGGCAAAAATGACCCTGTATATCTTTCATATTTATATAATTTAATATAGTTAACCAATATTAAACAAACAGCGCCGTTTTTGTCCAAATATCAGCATGATTACAAATGTGATATTGATTTTATACAGCGTACAGTTAAATGAACAAGAACCTAATATCAAGTGACTTACATTTTAGACACCAAATCTTTTGTTTCTCTCTATTTTGCCTACGAAAATAGTTCCAAAGTCCACAGAATTGTTTTGCATCTCTGAGCAACACTTCCTGAATGAATCAGCCGCTTGAATGAATCGGTTGAATCTCAATGACATTCGCTGCCACCTACTGGCGGGTTTAATTTCACGTTTAAAGTGTCTTTTCAATTTATAAATAATTTCACACACACACACACACACCCTCTCTCTCAAGCAAAAATGTAGCACCTCTGTTCAATCTTTCTGATTTTAGTAAATCTTTGTAAAAGTGCCTTTTAAAATATTTATTTAAATAAATACTTTAAAATAATTTGAGCTTCAGTCTGGTTTAAAAGCATTTAATAGCAAAAAACTTTAAAAGCGATTTTCTCAGGTTTTCAATTGGAAAAAAAAAAAAAACATAATTCAAATGGGTATATCTTTAAAACCATTCAAGGTATGACTTTGACTAGGATATCATTTTAAAGCCTATGGTCTCCCCTTTCCATTGATACCAAAACCTTTGAAATTTGGGTCACTGTGACTCATTTTGCTGGATCAGGTCATTGACCTTGATATAGGAATTTGTCCATATTGCCTATCTCTAAGTCATTCATTCCCTGTGTGACTTGTAAAGGCATATTTGCACACCTCTTGCATTTCGTTTGGTCACACCACAAGGTGTCACTAGCTGCTTTTCCACTGTCGGGCCAGTGCGAGCCAGGGCTAACAATGTGCCGGGCAGGGCCAATAGCCTCGGACCTCGAGCACCGAGGCCAAAATCAATCTGTCTTTCCACTCTCAGGCCAGTAGCACCGCAGCACTGCCCTAAATCCCGCCCTTAACACACCTCCATAGAACAACGTCACACAACCCCACCATTTCACCAGCTGACTGAAAACTAGCTAGATCGCAAAATGAGCATGACAGAAGTGAACATTTGGTCTTTAAGATTCCAGCATCGATATTTGACCAATGTTTTACAATAAGAAATGTTACAGAGACAGTAAATTATTGATTTGTGTCAGGAGTGCACATTAATCATGCTGAATCAAACTGGTATTTACCATTTCACATAAAAAATAGAACACATACCTATTCAGTTGTACCTGCACAGGAATGCACAAAACAACTCCATTAAGGCTTTTAAGTCCAAAGGCTTACACATTCAGAAAATAATAATAATAATAATAATTATAATTTCTTTAGAAGGATTGAGCATTTCTATTAATTATCCACTAAATTATGCAATCTAAGGATGTTTGAGTGGTCTCTCCCATCTCACTATACTGTTATCCTTTCAGCCAGAGCAACAGAGGGAGCTCATGAGCAGCATACAGGATATTATGCGCTGTATGAGTTAACTGGAGTATATTATGTCATTTATGCGGATGCATTAGTTGGACGCTCAGAGAAGAGACAGATAAACATAAAACCAAAATAAATACACAATTATAACCATATATGATATATCTACCTTCTTCAAGCAGACTCTTGTATTTTCCATAAACATATGTGTATTTATTATCGCAATTGTTAGCATAAGTAGCCTTTAGCATCACATATTAATATATATTTTTTGCAGCATATGGTGATCAGAATCCCCATCAGATCCCAAGCGGAAATTATTGCACTTTCTAGTGTCTGAAAGCCAGTTTTGAGCTGAAAATTGTTTTAAATGTCTTATGTTAGCCTGATAAGATAACATGGGAACTAAGCAGCGCTGTTGACCCTCTCCCCTCCTGTTGTAAACTCCGCCTTTGTTCATGGCCACAGTCGGGCATCTTTGGATCAAGGTATTCGGTCCAACCCCTGTCCGTTGGCCCCGAGGAGACCCGAAAATGCAACTGGACCTAGCATGCACTAGCTCGCTCGCTTTTGGCCTGGGAGCACTTTTGATGAGTTTAGAACGTGCCACATGTTTGCGAAAATTAAATAAGGAAGACAAAGGAAATGAAGAAGAAGAAGCAAATGGAGAAGGTTTTCATTGCTGAAGGGAGATGAGTGCTTTAAAACAGATTCAGAGCTTCCTTTTCTTCAAGACAGGTAAATAACTTGCTTGCTCACCATATGCTAAAGCCGAAGTTTTAGTGAAGTCTGGCGGGAGTTTTAGATAATCTTCTATTTGATTTAGCTGCTCTAGTCATTAGCATTTTATTTGATTTATTTTGTAAATGTATAATTTCATACTCACTGACAAATAACTTGATGTGTTTGGATCGTGATTTTCCGATACTATTGGCTGCTGTACAGTAATACATTCCTGGGTTCTGAGGTTGAACAATGAAGTTCTGCTGGTCTGACAGGACGGTGGTGTTGTCCTCCTCTCTGTACCATTTGTAGTGAGATGCAGGAGGATACGCATCTGCACTACAGGTCAGATGGACTGGAAGCTCCCAATTCCACTTATCTGTCTTGTTATGGACAATATTTATGTTTGGAGTATCTGTAGAAAACAGCCAAACAGACAGGATCCTTCATAATCAACATTTATGTGATAAAGCTTGATTGCAAAACATTTATTATGTGATTTATTGTTATAATTGACAGACATTGCAAACAACAGATTTGGACTGTGTATAATGTCAATCCATTCATGTAACTATCATGGCAAACTCATTCATTTATGGAAGATTGTTTCTGACATAAAAAATAAAAAAGGTAATTGCGACTTTTTATCTAACAATTGACGTTTTTTTTTTTTCTCAGAATTGCGAGTTATAAAGTCAGAATTGTGAGATATAAACTAGCTATTGTAAGAAAGAATTGGACTTTATAACTCACAATTGCAAGTTTATATCTCACAATTCTTTTTATCTCATAATTCGTTTATATCTGACTTTTTTCTCGCAATTGAGAGTTTATATCCCGCGATTCTGCCATTATAACTCAAAATTACGAGTTTATATCTCACAATTCTTAGAAAAATGTAGAATTGTGAGATGTAAACTCACAATTGTGGGAAGAAAAAAAAATTGTGAGATGTAAACTCGTAATTGTGAGGGGAAAAAAAGTCAGAATTGTGAGATTAAAAAAATTGCAATCTTTTAATTTTTTATTCCATGGTGGAAATGATCTTCCATATTCACTAGACTACTTAAACTAATCGAAAAACATTGGACAATCTTTAACCTTTTAGAACAGTCAAAGAAGCCGTTTTGCTTATAAACTTATGTGTGTCAAATAACTAGTAGGAAAAAGTACTCACACTTCACCCTGATGTCTACTGGTTGAGATTTGTTTTCTGCAATGGAATTTTTCGCAATGCAGACGAACTGACCAGAGTCAGAGATACTCAGAGAACGAAAGCGTAGTTTCTGTTCATGTCCAACTGTCTTCAATTGTCCATTGAAGCTTTTCTTCCACTCATATGAGGACGCAGGTTTGGAGCGAGCCTCACATGTAAGAGTCAGCTCACTCCCAAACATCTGTTCTCCTTTAGAACTTACAGTGACATTTTTAGGTGCATCTACAAACACGTGATATATATGAAGATGAAATCCAACAAATTATTTTAGTTGAAGTCTTATTGATCAGTTTGGTTACTTTCAAGTAAATTAAAGCATCTAATGTTCCTCAAGTCCTTGAAATATCTTAAATAATTAGATATTTTAATTTTGATGGATTATTACTTACGCAACACAGTTAGCTCTCGTTGAGTTTCTAGATTTCCCTCTGAATTCTCTGCTTTGCACCTGTACATTCCTGCATCTGACTCAGTTACGTTCAAGTTTACAGTTATCTTGTTTGCAGATTCAGTGATGTTCCATCGATTGTTTTGAATATTTATGAGATCATACTGAGGCCCTGTCACTGTGAGCTTTGACTCAGGAAAGCTTTGAACCGTGCAGATAATGGAGAATACTTCAAACTCTCTCACTTCACTCTTCATAATCAAACTGGGATTAGATGGAGGATCTGCGGAGGTCATGGAGACGTGAGAAGAACAGACAAAATGATTTGGATGTGTGATGTGTGAAATTATTCAGTCTGACTTCAGATTTTAGAACAAAACAGACTTACAAAGCACATCAACATTAATGATGTGTGATCTTGTTCCAATGGTGTTGGTAGCATCACATGTGTACTGCCCTGCATGCTGAATGGTCACATTGTCAATGTTTAACTGTCCAGTTTGAGATGAAAATGGGAAATAAGACAGTCGAGGTGTGTGCTCCCATGTGTACTTTTCTGGTTGAGGGTTGGCATCAGCTGAGCATGTCAAAATCAGTCTTGAGTTCACTTTTACAGGGCTGTTGCCTTGTATATTGAATTTTCTTGGTGAATCTGTTTAAAAACATGCTTTAGAAAACTTACCATCGCACGCTGTAATATACATGCAGGTTTTGGTAGAAATATATCATTATAATTGATTTATGTGAAGCGACTCAGCATCTAATTAAAATTTACATTAGTTTATTTAAAAAAAAAAAAAAATGTTCCAAATGAGCAATACTACAACAGTAATCACAGCTTAATTGGGTAACACTTACTGTAGTTTGATTTTATCAGATATTTAAGCATGTTTTTAGTAAAATGAAAATGACAATACTTACACTTTACAGATACCAAGATTTCATTTGACTTCTCTGATTTTATACCATTATCAGCCCAGCAATGGTAAGATCCTCTATCGTCTGCTGTAACGTTACTGATGGTTAATATCTTGCTGGTTTGTTGTAGAAGCTTGCTGTTGTTATTGTACCATGTAAACTGCTCGACCTGTGGGTTACTTTCTTTAACTGAACAACTGAGTTCCAATTTGTCTCCCTCTTTGAGATCTGCAACACTGTTTAGAGGTTCCACTGTGACATTTTTTGGACCATCTGAAGGCACAGGAAATGCATTCTGATTACAAGAAAGAATTATTAGAGTAAGATTAAAAACAACTGAGTAGATGTTTCTTTGGGGTTGGTTTTTCTTCATCTGTTTACATAAAACATAAAACTCACATTTCACATCAATTGTAATGATATTTGATTCCATTTCTCCATGATTATTTTTAGCTTCACAATAATATTTTCCACTGTCTTCTGGTTTCACATTTTTTAGTTCAAAGTCAGACATTTGAGACTTTTCTATTTTCTCTTCTGTATTTTTGAACCATAAGAAAGTCACATTAGGGCGACCTCTGCTGGTGCAGGAGAGAATGACAGAATCTCCCTCCTTCACATACTCTGAGCTCACTTTTGCGGTTGTCTCTTTAGGTGCATCTGAAGAAGAAAAAGAGATAAAGTGGATGGCTGGAGTGAACAATGCTCAGTTAGTTAATGTGTACAGTAAATTACAGTGTTTGTTTGTTTATAGACACATGAAGTACACACTCACATTCCACAGACAGAGTGATATTTCTGATCTGGCCAATGTCCTGATCTTGGGCTGGACGACAAGACAGAATCCTTTTGTCATCCTTCCATGTCACATTGAATTTCATTTTGGTTACCTTTCTGCCATTTTCCTCTTTAGTCTTTATGATCATATCAGTTAATGAGGAGGACATCCATTCATGCTTTTGTCCTGATGTATAGATGAGCCACTCAGGATGATCCGAGCAGGAAGCAACTGTGGAACAGGTAACAGTAAATTCTTCTGACTCTTTGAGTGGATTCTTTAGCTCTGATGCTTCAACGCGCACTTTACAATGGTTGTCTGAAATAAAGAGTAGAATATGGAGTGAAAACAGGTGATCCTGAACCTTTCTCCAACAAAAAATCTAAAGGAATAGTTCACCAAAAAATTAAAATTAATCATTTGCTCACCCTCATGTTGTTCAAAACCCATGTTTTTGTCTTTCAGCAGAACAAATAAAGAGCTCCAAAGATGACAAAAATGAAAGATTTATGCATATTATTCTTCTGAATAAGGTTTGTAAACTAAAATTTAAGTCATTGATCACTGATATTCTCCTCTGCCGTAGTTCTCATTTGTGTGATTAAAAAAACATGCTTATTCAGAATTTGAAACATTTTCGAGACACATGAGAGCCAATGTTTGGCATCCCACATAACAGGGAACATTCTCAGAACATGTTGGCAAGGGTCTCGTAAAGTTAAGAACAAACGTTCTTCGATTAACAGTAACAGAAAATTAATTAAAAGTTATTTGGTCTTTAACAAAATTCTCAAAATATTAGTGCAAAAACATTATTTATACATGATTCAAGTTTTAGTTGAACATTCGTCATTTGTTAAATGTTACTACTTGTTTTTAGAATGTTTAGAGAACATTCAAGTAATGTTCCCATAACGTTTGTAAAATTATAAAATCGATTGTTCCCTTAACCTTCGCATAACCAAGAAAAAAACATTTTTAAACATTTAAAAATCTGGACATTTGGAACGTTTAGAGAGCATGCGGAAATAACTTTTTCATAACTTAATGGAAACATTAGCAAAACGTTCTTAGAACATATTTTTTTGCTTACGGGGATCTTCATGAAGACTTTAAAATAGTGTCAGGGTCGTATGGATTTATTTATTTATTTACTTGCTGTTTGTAATTTTTGGAGCCCCGGTCATATTCAGTTTCATTGTCTAAAAAAGAGATGCATAAACTTTCTGATAAATGTCTGTTTAATGTTCCACAGAAGAAAGTAACATGGATAAACATGAGGATAAGTAAATGATGACAGATTTTTTTTTTTTTTTCATGCAAGAAAACAACCTTTAAGAAAACAAAAAATGAGTCCCATATTCAGTAAATCACTGCTCACCTGTTACTGTGAGATTCATAGCTGTACTCATGTACTTATTGTTTTCTTTACCAATAAATCTAAAGCTGTAGTTCCCACTGTCTGTTGTTTGTAGATCAGTGATTCTTAAATTACATTGTATACGTCTGTTTTTTTTCGTTATTGATGTCATATCAGTGATGTATTCCACTCTATTGGAGTATTCTGGTGACGGGGGGCGTTCATCTGTGTTACTGTATACAATAGTCCCATTAAACGAACTTGTTTTGACATCATACTGGGGATCTTTAAACCACAGTAGTTTCAAATTATCTTCATTGTATAAGTAATCACAGGTGATGGTCACACTTGACCCTTCCTTAGTTGTTGCTGTGTTGTTATGCACTTCTATTAGGACTTCCGTTGAGTCAGTGAAGGAGCTTGTAAGAGTAACTGCAGGAAAAACAACATCAGTATGTATTCCGAAGAATTAGGACAATCCTTTACAAAAATCAACATTTTCAGTATATAATCCAGACAATACACACCAAACAGAAGCAGAAGAATCCATTCAGGAAACATCTTTCTGTCTGCTGCTATTGAAATAAAGACATTTATATTATTATGTTGAACACCAGTGTCTTCAGAACAAACTCTGAAAGCACATTTGCTGCTTGTCATTGTGTGTGTGGGTGAATGTGTGTTTTGGTGGTCACAGCTGTGAATGAGTCAGACTGTTTCTCCTTCCTTTTTTGATCATCCTTGTGGAACAGATGCCTGCAAATGTCA
Organism: Mylopharyngodon piceus; assembly: GCA_039654765.1. Classification (NCBI taxonomy): domain Eukaryota; kingdom Metazoa; phylum Chordata; class Actinopteri; order Cypriniformes; family Xenocyprididae; genus Mylopharyngodon; species Mylopharyngodon piceus. The sequence continues at coordinate 22,297,716 of CM077447.1, forward strand.
TTTTGATAACATCCAATTTGTTAATTTCTTTAGTTTAACTGTTTTATGTATTATTGATTTTATTACCTTATTTTATTTACCCTGCATTCACAGTAGTAAATAAATATACTTCTAATATTCTATTACAACTTGATTTCATTAAAAATGTTCACACTATAATGACACGATCACATGCCAAAAAGTTTAGATTGAAGAAGCGCTTGTCATGCATGAGCGTTTCAGTTTAAAAGATTGTGTTATTTCTTGAATCATCTTAAAACAACCTGTTTATGTTTTTAATTTGTGTAATCTTTTTTTTCTAACTTGAGAATTTTGTATTATTGGTTGGTTCCATGCTGGTGTAACTGATGTATTTGTCGTGTTTTGATGATGTTTATATTATTATGTTGAACACCAGTGTCTTCAGAACAAACTCTGAAAGCACATTTGCTGCTTGTCGTTGTTGTGTTTTGATGATGTTTCCTGTGGTTTGGGTGTGTATGTTGGAAAATGTGAACGTTTTGTTTGTTTTGTACTATAAATGGTGTATGTTTTGTGAAGTTGTTCCATTTGTATGCATTGTAAAATGTTGTATTAGTGTTTTTATGACCCTCTCGAAAATGAAATGTTACATCTCAGGCGGCTATCCTTTCAATAAATTTAAATTCAAATTTAATGTTTTACTACATTGAAAAATAATGAAAGCCAATGAAAATTCTCTTACCTTCAAATCGTATCCGTTGTTCTCAATGGGCAGCTTAACAACTTTCAAACTGAGAAACAAAAGGAGAACTTCACCCATGAGTATTTCTAACTTGTTATATTTGCATAGTTAAACATTCAGACATAAAAGAAATAGGCAAAAAACACATATTCTTGGTAGAGATAAAGAGATATGTTAATTCTGTCATCTGAGCGTGAAGCTCACTTCCTGTGGCAGTGGGTAGTTCTGTGTCGAAACTAATCAGAAAATAAAACCCCCTGTAATGTAGATGTACAACATGCTGCTAGATTAGCAGACTAATGGTGCAGCATGGAAAAGTAAACGTGAGAATCATTCAGGTTGTATTTATGACCATATATGCGAGGATAAACTAAGTCAATTCATAATTTACTGAATGACCAAACCACATCTAACAGCTCTGTGTTGAATGAGGCCTAAATATTGTTTCTAAGGTATAGATTTATAGTGTTGTTCAGTAGCTATTCATTCATATTTCTATAGCTTTTAAATTTAATGTTAATTTTGGCATTTAATAATACATTGTTAAAAGGCAAAACTATTAGTTAATGCAGTGTGAACGTACATGAACATTTTTATTAACTAACATAATAAATGACGTATGAAAAAAAAAGGATTGATCATTAAGAACCTTTGAAATAAATGAAATAATCTGGCAAAATGATACTGTAATGCAGTCACCTGCCTGGATCTACTTTAGCTGTCCGTTTCCTGAAAAATAATTGTACATCTTAGAACATTCGTCATCCAATTTGAATTGAGCATTCAACAGCCCCTGGGGAAAAATGGTGTCGGAGACACACGTGATGCAAATTTCTTTGAATTAGCTTTGGCCTTTACTCTTTTAGAATGTTTAGTTAAAGGTACACTATGCAACTTTTTTTGTACATCATAAATCCATCTTTTAAACTGTGTTTTTGTCTTACCCTGATTCACCAAGGTAAGCCTATATATCTGTCAGGATGAAATTGCATATGTTATTCACCCTGTAAAACAGAGATCAAACTGCAACCCCCATGGGGAATCTCCGGTTGTAAAAACTAAGAAATAACCAATGGAACAGTGTCTACAATCAAATATTGTCATCAGTTCACCCAAAAATTAAAATTCTGTCATTAATTACTCATCCTCATGTCGTTCCAAACCTGTAAGACCTTCGTTCATCTTCAGAACACAAATTAAGATCTTTTTGATAAAATCCATGAGCTTTCTGGCCTCCAATAGACATTATAGACACTGCAACATTATTACCACTTTTAAGGCCAAGAAAAGGTACTAAAGACATCGTTAAAATAGTCCATGTGACTACAGTGGTTAAACCTTAAAGTTATGAAGCGACAAGAATACTTTTTGTGCACAAAAAACAAACAAAACGCTGACTCAGTATTGGCTGACGCTGTTCACGTGAGCAGCACGACCCATGCGTGTGATGCTGACGCAGGAGCCAGCCAATACTGAGGCGGCGTTATGACGTAGAACCCAGAACCGCTGCACTGTGTTTAGTACATGAACAGCATAGGAGACTGACATGGAAGAGAAGAAATTGTTGAATAAAGTCATTATTTTTATTTGTTTTTTGCGCAGAAATAGTATTCTTGTCACTTCATAACATTAAGGTTGAACCACTGTACTCGCATGGACTATTTTGTCTTTATTACCTTTCTGGTCCTTTAAGCCCACAAGACCGTAGGGTGTCCCATTTGTCATTTTAGGTTTCAAAAGGGTGCTTGTGAGCGCCCCCTTTGTGGCTGATATGCGCCCTTGATTTGTACTTTTGCTGAGCAGATTTCTACCTGACGGTCGAAGCGGCATTACATCACAAAAATGTGGACTCGAAGGAAGATTGCGAGGGCTTAGCGTTCCATTTGGGACAGGTCCAATTTATAGGCTTGAAATGATGTTGACCACTGGTTGATTACAATGGCAATCTAGAAATTAATTAGGCCTACTACCATGGTCAGTTTGGCCAGAATATCATTTATTAAAAAATTCCAACGTTTGACCTTATCAGACTAGCAATAGCAACTGTTGTAACGTCATTCAATAAAAAATAAAAAAAAAATCTGTTTTTCTCATTAGTCAAAACAACAGCATAAAATATAACACTTACATCCTCAGATGACATCTGTTATGGATTTCCATGTATTCACCGGTGCTGCAAACCATATCCATATAGACACGCAAAACCAAGACAATGTTGTTCCACAAGATTTTTTAACCATTAGAGGGCCAAAAGTTAAATAGTGTACCTTTTAACTGATTGTATAGTTTGTTTAGGCCTAAGTGCTTATATTGTTGAAATAAGCATTTTTTGAAAAAAAAATTTGACTCACTAAGCTTAAAACAGACCACTCATATCCTGTGCAATCTAATAAGACTTGTAAAATAAATAGACTTCCCCCCAGAACACCGATAAGTAGTCCAGCATCAAAAAAATCCAAAGGTGATCTACATGAGCATCAAGAGAATATCATCACAGCCCTCAACGAGAGACTCCCCCGGAAGAAATGATGAAAACAAATTCAAACAACACTGAAGAGCTGAAATCATCCCTCCTTTTTGTCAACGCAGAATTGTGGACTTACAGAAGTGCAAAGGCAAATTAACAGCCAAAGTTGCCGAACAGACGAGTGCTATTATTCATTCGGAAAGCAGAATCGTTGAAGAAGAGCGCTACAAGTTGAGGTGGTGTCTACAATTATATATTCCAGAAACAGAAAATAAGAATTTTAAGGTCAAAGTGATGGAAAGGAGTGGTGTCTGAACTTGTGGAAAAAATCAGTGAGGCAGAGGATGTAGATTAGGAATGCTGGTATCCGGTTGACTGAGGGCCACTATTATTTTGTTTGCTCTTTTATTATCTGAAAGAGTGCAAAAACATTGATTTCCTCAAAGAACATAAACTATTATTTGGATAAGATCTGTCACAATAAGAAAACAAGTTAATCATTGGTGGTGACCTTAATTTGGCTACTAATGGCTCCTTGGAAGGCGTCTTCCTTGAGTGAACACTGATTCTAGTAATCTTAATATTTGGAGAGCTTTAACTAACAGGAAAATTTCTCAAAACATACTGATGAGTTGTACTTTTTTCTCAGTGAGTGGTAGACAATATTCATTTTTATTCTCTAGTGTTTGAAGATGACAAGGAAAATAAATGCTTTAACATAAGTTAAAGAAGTCATTCAAATAATGTAATATTTAGAAAGATAAATGTTGATTAATAACTTGATTATAAATCACTCAAAAGATATATATTGAAGCAGCAGTGGATTCCAGAATCCACCCTTCAGGAGGGATAAAAACCCCACCGTTAAGCAGCTTACATGGAACAACAGAAACTTCTCATTACAGTCACATATTGGCCTTTGCTTGATTTCTTCAGGTTTAGAATCTTCTGTTTCAGAGACACCATGTCTGCTGTTCAAACTGACCAGAAAGTAATTATAGCCTTGACGTTGCAGTATCTGGGGGTCGGGATCATAAAATTAGTGGAGGATATTGGAAGCTGCATAATTCACTGTTGAAATATGATGACTTGAAATCCATTATAGAAAACCCCAAGATCGTCTGAATGAACTCCAAAACAAGCTTAACAAAATAAAGTTGAATAAGATTAGGAAAATAAAAATGGATTGCCATATGTGAGGATACATATCTCATCCCATATAGCAGATTTTAATGGCAAACTATATGAAAGTGACTCTAACATTATCAACAATTTGTCCGTTCTTAATTATATTTCTTCAGTAAGAATTGTTATTAATGATTTCAATCTAAAATGTTCTAAAAAAAATTAGGGCATTCATAAATTAAAAAGCAATAAATAAATAAGAGTTATGTTTTGTGACCCCCTTATTGATTTTTTTTTACTAGAAGTACATAAAGAATCGTTTGTTAATACCTTCCATCATCAATGAGAGAGGGTGTTATAACTTAAATATAAAAACCCCCAATAGAAACTCATCTTGATAATTTGCAACAAATCACAAATCTACAAATGTAACAAATCTAGCGAACAACTTAAATTTGACCTTGATGATTTGATTGGTGAATGTTAGTCTGGGTTTATGAAGCTTGTCACATATCCAGTAATGTAAAATTTAATTGACTATCGTGATTTGGTTTTGATTCCTTCTCTTATTTAGTTTTTAGACTTCCAAAAAGCCTTCGATACTGTTAGCCATAATTTCATCTATAGCATATTACTGTAATGCTATTTTAAATATATATATATATATATATCGATTAAACCAGAATTCAGCTTACAGATGTAAATATTTGTAGGTAAAAAATATATTAAATTAAAATTAGGTCCTTCAGAAATTAATTTAAATCCCATTAGAGATATGATTAAAAAGTAATTCAATTCTTGGTGCATGAGAGATTTATCTCTTATTGGTCGAGTTTTATTGTCTGTCAAGTGTTTCTTATCTCTTTTCTGTAGTGGATTGTACTGTCATCATGTACAATGTATATAATATCATACTGAAAAATAAACCACACAAAATCAAAAAGGAGTTCCTAAAAAAATATTTTTTTTTTTTTTTTTTCAAATTGCTTACACATTTCTCAAAACTCTAAACACAAAACACACACAACATGCAAAATATTACACATATCTTTCAAAATCAAACACTTCATTCAAAACTATTTGAACTATTCTAAAAATTGTATTTTTGTGTAGTAACTCTACACACTAACATAAAATGTTTAGCCATATACACGCCAAACTACACACAGATGTGAAAAATGTAAAACACTACTCTCTTGTGTCTTTTGCGTGTTCAGTATGCAGTGGAGTGTACAGGAGTTTGTCATAGCACTTACACATACATGTATGTGCAAAAAATACACTGTATATACAGTATGTATGCACAACTGATGGATTTTACACAGGTATGGAACTGAACTGAATCAATACTGAACTGACTTTTTAGAGCTGATTTACAGCAGAATTTGAATTTGTTACTATTGTGAAGCTGCTAAGTTGACTTTCTGACTAAATTGACATTCAGTGTGTGTGTGAATATATGTGTGTGTGTGTGTGTGTGTGTGTGTGTGTACACACTGAATGTGCATACAAGCCAAGTCAGAAAGTCAACTTTATTTCTAAAGCGCTTTATACAATATAGATTGTTTCACAGCAGCTTCACAGTAGTAACAAATTCAAATTCTGCAGTAAATCAGCTCTAACAAGACAATATTGTCATTATTCAGCTCAAGTCAGTTCAGTATTGATTCAGTTCAATTCCATACCTGTGTAAAATCCATTATTACTAATAGTAATAATAATAATAGTGTTTTACATTTTTTCACATCTGTGTGTAGTTTGGCCTGTATGTGGCTAATCATTTTATGTTTGTGTGTAGAGTTACTGCACGAAAATACCATTTTTAGAATATTTAAAATAGTTTTGAGTGATGCTTTGCATGTTTTGTGGTTTTGTGTGTAGAGTTTTGAGAAATGGAGCCATAGTTTCAAAAACTGTGTGTAAGCAATTTGAAAAAAAACTGTAAATGGCAGTGTTTCCCAAATGAAAGACAAGAGCTGTTAGTTTTGAGTGATGTGTCTAATGTAGATAACTGTGTTTATAGTTCTGCAAAAGGTTTGTTTTACAATAGCAAACTGAGTGTAAAGCACGTAATGTGCTTGTAGTTTGCAGACTTGGTCTGAAGATTCTGTTCATGAGTGAATGATTTCACTGAGTGGGCCTTAAGTACCACTTTTAGTGTGTAAGCAATTTGAAAAAACTGTAATGATGGAGGTCTTGGAGTTATTGACTTTACCGTTACACGGACCTTTACCATATTCAACCATGATTTAAGTAAATGGTTAAAGATTCATTAAACCAACAGACTCTTACGTGGAACATATTTCAGTATTTTATTATTTTTAAAAAAATGGAGGTATAGGCCTATTTCACACTTCCGGGTTTTTGGCTTCCGGAATGATCCACGCCGGGTAAAAGTTTTTCCGGTTACAGTGATAGATAGCCTCGATCAGAACCAGCTCGGGAATCAAAGTCGTTTTACGAATTAAATGTCATGAAAATGTTTGAACGGTCTTGGTGAATTATTGGTGAGACTACAGAGCTGTCATTAAGAGCTAAATTTAATAATTCGAAGTGATGGCGTTTAAACTGGTTATATTCTTCGTGTCTGTTTGGCGCAGCTGTGCATTCTCACTCCATGTGCTGTAATGACAGTGCCTGCGTCTCAACGTGCATAGCCTACTATCCATCCTAAATGGTAGTCTGTGTGACATTAGTAATATTCAGTACTATTTAGGGTGGATAGTATGCACATTGGGATGTATAGAGTGTTTTTCACGACGTGCTGGGGAAATAAGCTGGCAGCTCCCTTATCACGCAAGCCTGATCCTCTGATTCATGAAACAGGACCGCTCGCACCCTGGATATATAAACACTTCAGTCATCTCTCACTCATATTCCTGTCGTCATCATCTTAAAGTGTGTATTATGCACAGTGTTATTGTGCTGTTGCAACATTAATGCAAAGACTGATAGTTGTGTACAGTGTGGTGTTGGAAATTAGGTCTTAGTTTAATTGATCAGGATTAGTTATAACATATGCTTGTGTGGCAGTACCAAATGGAGGGGAATGTTAATCACCATTAAATTTATCCGACTACGCCACCCTGGTGGGAGACCAGGGAAATAACTCCCAATAAAAGAACATAGACAAGTTTCACCAATTGTAGGCAAAGAGATGAGGGAGACGTGAGTACCAATACAAAAATAGACTTTATTATAAAATCACAAGCATTTATTAAAACTCACAAAACACACCCACAAAAGTATAAATAGTTTCCAGGGCCAGGATTAGTGGGAACCAGGCAAGCCAGCTGCAACTCAGGAGGTCATCCAAAACCCACCTCAAATCACAAAGCAAACACCACGCACACCCGCCAAAGGGAAGTTGTATCAGCGTTCACAGCACACTGTGAAACACCACAGAATGAAAGCAGCTAGCCTCCCCAGTTCCACACGAGTCCTCACTGGCCCTGGAGAAACAAAGAGAAGAAAAGCATTCAGAAAGAAGTTCAAACAAAAATTGAATTTTGGCGTTTTGTTTATTTTTTTAAATAAGTTAAACACCGTTGTAGCAGCTCTGACACTCAGGCCTCCAGAGGACACCACATACAAAACAGACAAATACACACCTGAGTGGCACTAGAACAATGAGTCAATTTATTTAAAAAAAAAAAAAAAAAAAAAAAAAAAAAAGGGGGAAGGTAAACATACTATAATAAATCAAAACCAAGACAAAAACTAACCACAAAAATATCAAAACAAATATAGCAACAAATTACTCCACTAACAGAAGAAATTAAATCCAAAAACTCAACTGGTAGGCAGCCCTGCGGACGCAATACTCCGAAGCCAACATTAACAGCCCCGGCGACTCGCCGAGCAGCAGAGCAGTACACAGCACAGATGACCGTAAATACGATCAAAACCAAAATGTATCCATAAGCAAAACAGCAGCTGCGTCACATGAAGTCATTGGCTAGGAACAGGACTTGATGTTCCCCTTTCCCTTTAACCAAGGAGTATGAGAATTAATCTAAAAATTCAGAAAAATCACAAATATGAAAGACAAAAGCGGCATACTTACGATTGATGTAAGTGACAGCTGTATGGTTACTCACTACCGGTGCCGCAGCTCAGTCTGCCGGCCAGCATTCACACACCTGTCCTCACTGCTATTACTGAGAGCAAATACCACCACTGAGGCGGACGAAGGATTTAAGCACCAAAACATACCTGCAAGCGAACTCCGCCACCAGCCCCGCTCTAAATTAAAGTATAAATAGCGCATATTAGCCTCACAACATACACATCATTACACCACCAAAAGAAACTCAACATACCTGAATAGGAATCGGGACGGAAACGGAAATGCCAGGAAGAGAGAGAAGCATCCCAAGTCACAAACATACCCACCTGTCAAAATAAGGGTCCTTAAATAATACGGCTGCTATCACCTAATTGGTCTACCAACTATACTCCAACCAACCAATAAAATGAAGTGACTTATCCTGCCACATTCGAATGTGGGATGTAATGCCATATGAGATTAATACATGCTATATATTTTTAAAACGTATTAAACTCACTACAATATTATGTATCTCACGACTTTATATCCCCCATTGAAGTATTGGGAGTTATTTATTTTATTTTTTTTTAATGAATAAATTATATAAATAATGTTCGTCGTACTTGATACGATCGGGGGAATTGCTGAATGAGTAGCTGCGTAGCCTATACTGTATGACAGCTGGTAATATAAATCCACGAGCAACGGTCTGATTGGCCGTATAAGCTACAAACAAGTAGAAAATAATTTCTTTGTAGATTATACAACAGCAACTTGGAAAACAGACAAAACAGAAAAGGTAAGAAGCGATATTTCAGAAAAGAGCATATCAATCTAATAGCCGTAGCAGCAAAAGTGAAACAATTACTAGCTACAACCACAAGGGGTCACCCTTATTTCTATTTTTATCAGTGGTCACCATAAGTTTATAAATAGGGTAGAATGGCAGTGAGCATAAATCGGGGTCCCAAAAGTGTGCAGGACATTCATTGTTGCTCTATTTGATGTGTTTTGCAGTTTTAATTCAACATGATTTACTGTAGTGTACATTCAGAACATTTTTGACAACTAATGTTGTGTTCATTCACTTCCATTTATTTGACATTATTCTTTGCACCTGCATACTCAATGTAATTTAAGCAGATTACAGTAATGTTACGTTGCAAAGTTCAAAATGTATAGTGGTTGTGCAACTTGCACCTCACTAGCCTGTGTGTTTGATGACTTAGTGAGCCATTAAAGGGTTAGTTCACCCAAAAATCAATCACCCTCATTTCGTTCCAAACCTGTAAGACTTTCGTTCATCTTCAAAACACAAATGAAGGTATTTTATTGAAATCTGAGAAATTTCTGTCCCTCCACTGACAGTCCACGCAACTACCACTTTGTCACTTCAAAAAGTTCATAAAGAGATCGTAAAAAAAGCAACATAGTGTCTGCCCAGATCTATGCTAATGCTAATGTAGCATATCATTTATACACATACACCAAAATAACCTGTACCTACATAGAGGATACTTCCAACCCTGGTAACTACTAGTTAAAATCAACAATTATTAAATTTAAGTATGTGTACAGCTCTGGTTTGTTTTAAATCAGCGCTTTACCATCAGTGTGAAAGACTTAAAATCACGTACTGTTTTAAACTCATTTGGCAACATTTTGGGAGCCCTTTACAGAAAAGGCCGTTTGTCCTCGTTTTTGAACGAAAGATATTTTATTTTTGAGTATTTCATTTAGTCTGAGGTTTGTACAATTGAGTATACTGAATTTTAGAAAGATATAAATTAAATGCAACTCATTAAATTCAATTTAGAAAAACTTTCTTAACAATGACGCTTTCAGTTGTTTTGTTGTGGTGTTTGTTCTTGCACATATGGAGGTTTGTATCCACTTAGGACAACATATTGATAGCTTGTTCAGTTTAAAAATTGTACATTGATATCAGTATTTTGATGAAAAAGCTCTGAAAGACTAATTCTTGCTAGTTGCAAAACACAGTTAATTCTTGTCATTTGGTGTGTGAAGCTTCCTGTTTTGGTGTTTAGTTTGTGGCTGTAACTAAGGGAAAACACATACAAATGTATTGTGGCCTGTGGTATTGCATTTTCTCATGTAATTCAAATAAACAGTGGTTTGATGTTGCACACTGAATTGAACTATTGACTGTTTTGTAAAACAGAATTAGCACAGCTGTGAAGTATGAGAAGGAAATGAAAGGTTAAATGAAATCCAGTTATTTTCATGACCACGTAAGACCGTGAAAGAGAACAAGAAAGGGCATTGTAAGAAAACAGAACTGATCTTTAATAAAATTTGTGTTCCAATTACTGTGTGTGTGTGTGTGTGTGTGTGTGTGTGTGTGTGTGCGCGTGTACTATAAATATGCTAAATCAAGTCTTGATATAGAGTTTTTATGTACAAACAGGGATGCAAACTTGTCAACTTTCCAGAAAAAAAAAGACAAAATAGAACATAAAATAAGACATTTGTGTGATTCTTTTTGTTTTTTCACAGTACAATAGTATTATTACTTTAATAATATATTTCATTATTGGTTTGTTTGTTTTTTATAATTTAATGTTTAAATGTTTATAATAAAATGTTTATTATTATTATTATTATTATTATTATTATTGAACAGGTATTGAATGGATTGCATAAAAAATCTGGACCCCCTTTATGAGTTTGCAAATCTAATGTTATAATGCATATTAATCAACTAAATAATAAAAGTTGATATTGTTATTGAACTTAGTCAGGTTAGACGCCATATTTAATTTAATGCAGATTAAAATGAGGCAATGAGGGATAGACTTACAGACCTTATAATGGCATGTACTACATAAAGTTTTATAAAGTAAAATTTTCACAACTTTCAAAACTGTTTCAAGGAGTTTTTTTCTTTTTCGGAAATATGTTTCGTAAGCTGAACAATCGTATGTTGTTAAACAACAGTACAATTAAATATGGCACTACCTTGAGATCTATTCCTCAGTTTTTGTATATTACTACTCACTTTCAAATGAAAATTAGCCCAAGCTTTACTCACCCTCAAGCCATCCTATGACTTTCTTCTTTCTGATGAACACAATCTGAGTTATATTTAAAAATATCCTGACGCATCCGAGCTTTATAATGGCAGTGAATGGGATCAACATGTATGAGCTGAAGAAAGTGTCTCCATCCACATCCATCCATCCATGGCGTTTCTTTAAACAAACACAAACGCATCGCTTCGCTTCAGAAGGCCTTTATTAACCCCCCGGAGCCGTGTGAAATATGTTTATGATGGATGGATGTGGATGGAGACACTTTCTTCAGCTCATACTTGTTCACTGCCATTATAAAGCTCAGATGCGTCAGGATATTTATTAATATTTCTCAGATTGTGTTCATCAGAAAGAAGTAAGTCACATACACCTAGGATGGCTTGAGGGTGAGTAAAGCTTGGGCTAATTTTCATTTGAAAGTGAACTAATCCTTTAATTTAGTATAGTTTAATTTAGTTGCTTATTGGTTTAAGGAAATGCTATAGTCCATTTAGGTATCAATCCAAGTCGATTGAAAAGTGCATGTTGTAATTTTGTGTACTGCTCAATCTACTGTTCCTCTCCTGTTACCATAGTAACCACCTTCTCAGCATCAGCACCCATATCATCAATAGCAGTATTGAGCGCCTGCAGCATAACGGTGAAAGATCGGCTGACGGATCTGGCGTGTCTCGGCATGGCTAGCTCCACAAGTCTGGTGGTTGCAGTACTGGTGTCTTTCTCGGCCTCCGCGAGCCGTCTTTTAACTTCACTCTTGCTGACCTCCACAGAGAGAGCGCAGGTCCGCAGGGCCTTCAGCCTGGCTGGGTCGAGACCCCGCTGCCTCGCCAGTCGCTGCAGAGACTCGTCATCCAGGCAAAGTGAGATCTGAGCCTTCGTCAAAATCCGTACGGCCACCGTAGCGTCCACCATGGAGGCCACCAGAGGTACGGGAATGGCAGAAACGCCACCGGATAATGAGGCAGCAGCCCACACCAATGCCTTGAAGGCATCTTTCTTCTGAGTGACCAAGGAATTGGAAAACGTTGGAAGTGCCAGAAGAAGAGCATGCGCCCTGATCTCTGGAAGGTCACCTCGCATGACCTCTAAAAACTTTAGAAAGTCCAGCTTCTCCAAAGCGGTAGGTTGTATCAGGAACACCTTGGGCAGAGGAACACCTTCTACCTTGAGCACTTCTAAACTTTTCGCTTTCTTCACCTCCAGCGTTTTCTCAGTATCCTTCACCGATGCTAATAAGACAAAGTAAACTGTCTCTTTCTGCAGCGACCTAACTTCCCTCCACACCGCCACACTGTTAACACTAGGACTCTCTGTGAATGTGATAATGATGGCGTTGTACCGCATAACTTTGAAACGCTCTATATAATCCTCGGCCTCAAAATTGGGATCACTAGAGATGGATGGTAGATCCCAGAGGCGAAAGTCAGGATGTATGGGGTTCGGGAATACGGCTAGTTCCGCTGGGGCAGCAGATGATGGAGAGCGGGCTGCACCTTCATCTTCTTGGCTCAGCCCTCGAAGAGAGTTGATAAAAGTGGCTTTTTCTGCATTTCTATCCCCAGCGATTGCAATGTTTAATCTGCTGATCAGCATGTCCTCCATGGCATCTTTTATATCCGATATGTTGTTCTTCTCGATGGACTCCTTCAGTGTTTCCAGCAGGTTCAGACTCCTCAACACATCAGCCATGTCTGTAAGATGACAACTAAACTACAAATACAGAAGACACTTCATTTATACTGTTCAACAGCAGTGTTAGAATTATGTGCTAATGTAATCAGATACAAGTACCGTTTTTTAAAAATAAATTAATACTTTTATTCAGCAGGGAGACATTAAATTAATCAAAAGTGACAGTGAAGACATTTATAATGATACAATTTATATTTCAAATAAATGTTTTTATTTTTAGCTTTCTATTCATCAAAGAATCAGAAAAAAAAGATCACAGTTTCTAAAAAATATTAAGCACAACCGTTTATATATTTATATTTATATAATAAAAATAAATTATAATTTACTTTTTTATATTTTATTATTTTAATTAAGGCATTTTGATATTTTACAACATAGACAGACAAACATTAGCAATAAATACATTTTTATATAAAATAAATTTTATTTATTTACTTGCATGTCCATCCAGGGTTATAATGATAGCATTTAAACGTTGCAAATTAAGGAAGCAAATGCATTTCCAGAGCATGAAATGGCATTTTGAATTTCAAAACCTGCATACCAAACATACAGTACCAGAAGTAAGAGACCCCTAGCAACTGAGGGTGAGAAAAAGTTACTTAGTAACATGTTACTTTACATAAATAGTACAATGTACTGTAATTAGTTAAGGTAATTAGGAGTAATGCAATAATGAGAATAAAATAACCACTTAAGTGGATTTCAGTCCATCCATCCAGACACGTACCTTCTTTCAGATCATACAGGATGACAGCCAGTGTGGTGGACCACAGAAAATCGGTTGAAAATGTCTAACCACACCAAGATAAATGAGATGCTGACACTCTCACAAGCTATTTAAGGATTCTCAGTAGTGTGTGGAACATTCTAATCCTGTTATCTAAGACCTAATCCTGCTCTCTCTCTCTCACACACACACACACAAACACACACACACACACACACACACACACACACGTCATCACAGAGGAACAACCAGCAGGTCAACTGATTTACAATTCTTGAGGAATTAGCAAATAGCACAAATTTCACCCATCTGATATGTTTATGATGCCTACAGTATGTAAGGGGAAAAATGGTCATGAACCACTTGAGTATAGTTTGCATGCACTGTATATAAAAAGCTATTTTTTTTTATCAAACATACAGGCCTTTTTTCGCAAATATAAGGAATTGAATTCTAATTCATTATTCCAACAATATTCCTACAATCAGAGTAGTTCAATTCACATTGAACAATGTTGTTGATCTTTTAAAGGTTTGTGAGTTCTCAGCATGCATTGCTGCATAAATAAATTATGCACTTACTGTTTTAGGACCATTGTTTTTAATTTATTAATTAATTCATTTATTTATTGTTTGTTTGTTTCCAGACTTTATTTATGCTTTTGCTATTACTTTTGTCTTCACTGTTACTTTTATACTGTTACTCTGTATTTTTTTTTTTCTTTTTTTCTTACATTTGTAGTTGTCACCGTTTGTGGGTAAGAGATGAAAACTCAAAATTTCAAAAATTAAAATTCTGTCATCATTTATTCACCCTCAAGTTCAGTGGCGTAGCAAGTCAGCCCCAGGCCCACATGCAAAATAATTTTTACGGGCCCCTCTCGGCTTCGCGGACTTTAATATGAATAAGATATCACTAACATGCAGACAAAAATTGTAAAAAAAAAAAAAAAAAAAAAAAAACATTTCTAGGAATGACAACAACAGCACTACAGTAGGCCTACTATGCGCTCCTCCATCATTTTGACTTTGCATTGCGGATCTATTTCAAAAATGTCAAAAAACGGCTTTTCAACACAGTCTACGTTTGAATTCGACCGATTCGACTCTGGCTTTGTAATTTCAGAATGATAATTGCATCATTTCAGATGCGATGAGTCCGAAGATTATTCCAGTTATGAATTAAATATTCTGTCACAGACTTTTTTTAATGCACGTTTTATTCCTAATAAATTTACTACAAGTTTCTTCTCTAAATATGTTTCCATCACGTTTTATGTGCATTTTATTTCGTTAAATAAAGAGTATCCACCCCAGCGAGTACGAGTTACATTTATTCACATCTTGTGCAGTATCTTAAACTGTGCAGACGTAGTCGTTTTTTCAGAAAACCAGTATGACTCATTTAAAATTCTGTACTACTTACATTACTGCATGCATAAGTTTTTAAGAAGCCCACTTTAAAAATGACAGAAAAGCGAATAGCGGTCAAATACAATCATCGCTAAGACATGGCATGGACCATTTTATGGTCCATTTATTCAGATTCTTAATGATTTTCAGTACATTTAACATAGATAGGCTATAGCAAGTTATTGACAACATTTCTACTATACTTTTTTTTTTCTGAACATGTGTACACAGGTTCTGTCTCGCGCACAGACGCGCGTGCGTGCGAGCCTTTGAAAGTATTTGGCTGCAGAAAGACGCGTTCGGCGTGTGCACTGCGCACTATCTAGTGGACTTTTGTTTTCAAGCACTCAATTCACTCTCGCATGGGCTGTTGTACAGTACACACACTGTCCATGCCATCACAAAAAATGGGCTGCACGCGGACGGGGAGTGCGGACGTCCGCGAACCCTCCTGATGACGAAAATTTCGCGATGCGGACGGTGCGCGGACGCCCGAAGTATACTTTGGGGTTAAGCCTGTAATAGCGGGCCCCCAATCCGCCCGGGCCCATATGCACGTGCATACCTTGCATGCCCAGACGCTACGCCACTGCTCAAGTTGTCCCAAACAGTTGATGGGCCCCCCATTGACTTCCATAATATAAAAAACCAAAACAAACATTAGCCGCGTTTCCAAACTCGTCACAAAACTCGGTATGGGTCATCAGCACGATGCCCTGAAGGAGTCTAAGAAGTTTCGGACCAGTTCCACCTAGTGGAGAATTTTTTTATTCATATGCTTATAACTTTTGATCTGGTTGACTTATTTTTACGGGAGTCATATCCATAGACTCCTGAATCCTTGCCGAGTCCAACGATATCAAACATGCTAGGTTTCGACTTAGGGTTTGTGCGGCGTGGTGATTTAGCGCTTAAAAAACGATTGCGAATATCTTCGAAACCGTTAGTCCGATCGAGACAAAACCAGAGTAGGAAACACGGAACCTAAGCTGGTTAACTAAAAGTTTAAACCCAAATGTCAAAATTCTGATAGGAAGTGGCAAAAAATCAAAACAAAGTCATTCATGGGACATTTTTTATGATCTCATACATATAAATGTCTATAACTCCAAAACGAAATGAGATATTTTCACCAAATTTGACACACACATGTATGGGGTCACCCTGAGGACACGTAAAAAAATTGGTGGGATTGTGCCTCTTGGTGGCGCTATAATTGAACAAAACATGAAATTGCCATTAACTACAATACAGTATTATGATATAAAATGCTATATTATATGAATGCATTGATGTACCATTACGAAACTGACGAAGTGCCATCGGCACCATGCTCTGAAGGTACACAATAGGTTTTAAGACAGCGCCTCCTTGTGGTCAAATGTTATAATGTAATTTTAAAAAATGTTAATAGAATTATATAAATGTGGCCTTTTTAAATGAGACTGATCTTAACTAATTCCGCGGGTCATGCTGAGAACATTGATGCCAATTTTGCCACAGTCAGCCAAACTTCCTGTCAGTCATTTTGATTTTCTTTAAAAACATACTTTTTCGAACTACTCGTAGACCGTTGGTCCAATTTTCACCAAAATCGAATCGTATCATCTTCAGACCATGCTGGTAAAATATTATGGATTTCGTGTTGATAGACGAAACCTTATTCATTTACCACAGCAACAAATTAGAGGCTTGATGCCAAAATGACTCTTGAGGCTGTATCTCTGCAATGCTTTCACATATTGACACCAAACTTTGCGAGTGTCATTGTCACCTCACTCTGACGATACCACATTAATTTGGTCAGAGCGCCACCTATTGTTCGAAAGTGATAAACCAGTAAATCTTTATTATTAACTGTATTTTTGATTTTTTCAGCTCTTTTCCTAAAATGATCTTAATAGGACTTTAATTGCTCCCTGTTGCAGATGGTCTGATGCTCACAGCCATGTTGGCTGGCTTGTTGTGCTTGGCCCCGATAATTGCTGCTTGCCGCTATATTTATTATTATTATTATTTTAGTTTGTATACCAGTAAAAGCAATGAAGGAGAAGGTAACTATCAGGAACATTTTTATTTTATTTTTTTATTTACTCAAACATATTTGCTATAGTTTCTGGAAGCTCAGAAACCTCCTCAAATACATATTTAAACCTGATGCAAAATAATAATAATAATAAAATAACTTGAAAGAAGTAACAGAGAAATTAAATACATTAGTAATACTTTTTTTGCAAAAAAACAAAAAACAAACAAACAAAAAAAAAAAAACAGATGTTGGAGACTAATCTAATGAAACATTCTGTATTGTGTTGCAATCACTAACAAATTTTGATAGACACATAAAAGCTC
The DNA here is from genome assembly GCA_039654765.1 of Mylopharyngodon piceus. Classification (NCBI taxonomy): domain Eukaryota; kingdom Metazoa; phylum Chordata; class Actinopteri; order Cypriniformes; family Xenocyprididae; genus Mylopharyngodon; species Mylopharyngodon piceus. The sequence continues at coordinate 22,315,304 of CM077447.1, forward strand.
AAAAGTAATACATTATTTATTTCTTAAACATCTGAACTTAACAAATGAAATATTGCTGTGTGTAGTTAAGACTCTTTAACTCCTTAACTTTTAAGCACCTGAGAATTAGAATAAAGTTCCTCTTTTCCCTCCATCTGTTTCTGGTCGGGTGTTTCAATCTGGTCATCTCCATCCTGAAGGGCTTCCCTTTGCGTCCCATCTCCTCTTTTTTCCTTCTTGATCTCAGCGTAGTCTGTGTCTGTAGGTTCCCTCTCTACCTCTTCAGGCGGTCTGTTTTTTAGAAGGGAGTAGTCAATGCTGGCGTAGTCCACCTCTCTTGCTTGCATCTCAACTGCTTCATCCTCCTCTGCTCCATCTGTTGGTGCTCCTGTGTTTAGAGTCCCTCCATTAAGCTCTCCATGAAGAGGTGTTTGCTCATTGGTTCCACTCTGAGCTACATCTGTCTGCACTGTCTGATACATACAGAACATATCCTTAATTCTTATTTATTTATTTATTTATTTATTTATTTATTTTTTATTTACATTAAAGGGTTAGTTCACGCATAAATTAAAAAAAAATTGTCATCAATTACTCACCCTCATGTCGCTCCAAACCTGTAAGACTTTTGTTCATCTCCGGAACACAAATGAAGATGTATGAGATTTCTGTCCTTCTATTGTCCGTACACATCACTACCATTTTGATGCTTCAAAAAGTTCATAAAGAGTTCATAAAAGTTCATTGAGCGGTTTAGTCCAAGTTTTCTGAAGAGACACGATCACTTTATATGATGAACCTCACTGGTTCATGCGGAAGCTCAAACGGGTGGCATAACACAAAAATAAACCTCACTGGTTCTTGATAAAGCTCAAACGAGCTGCGTAACACGAGAATGAAGCTCACTGGTTCTTGATAAAGCTCAAACGTGCTGCGTAACACAAGAATGAACCTCATTGGTTCTTGCGGAAGCTCAAACGGGCTGCATAACACAAAAAATGAACCTTACTGATTCTTGATAAAGCTCAAACGTGCTGCCTAATACAAGAATGAACCTCATTGGTTCTTGCAGAAGCTCAAACGTGCCGCATAACACACAAGAATGAACCTCATTGGTTCTTGCAGAAGCTCAAACGTGCTGCGTAACACACGAGAATGAACCTCATTGGTTCTTGATAAAGCTCAAACGTGCTGCGTAACACGAATGAACCTCATTGGTTCTTGCAGAAGCTCAAACGTGCTGCGTAACACGAGAATGAACCTCATTGGTTTTTGCGGAAGCGCAAACGGGCCGCATAACACAAAAATGAACCTCATTGGTTGTTGATGGAGCTCAAACGTGCTGCCTAATACAAGAATGAACCTCATTGGTTCTTGCGGAAGCTCAAACGTGCTGCGTAACACGAGAATGAACCTCATTGGTTTTTGATAAAGCTCAAATGTGCTGCGTAACACGAGAATGAATGTCATTGGTTCTTGCGGAAGCTCAAACGTGCTGCGTAACACAACAATGAACCTCATTGGTTCTTGATAAAGCTCAATCGTGCTGCGTAACACGACAATGAACCTCATTGGCTCTTGATAAAGCTCAAACGTGCTGCGTAACACGAGAATGAACCTCATTGGTTCTTGCGGAAGCTCAAACGTGCTGCGTAACACGACAATGAACCTTATTGGTTCTTGCAGAAGCTCAAACGTGCTGCGTAACACGAGAATGAACCTCATTGGTTCTTGATAAAGCTCAAACATGCTGCGTAACACGAGAATGAACCTCATTGGTTCTTGTGGAAGCTCAAACGTGCCGTATAACACACAAGAATGAACCTCATTGGTTCTTGCAGAAGCTCAAACGTGCTGCGTAACACACGAGAATGAACCTCATTGGTTCTTGATAAAGCTCAAACGTGCTGCGTAACACGAGAATGAACCTCATTGGTTTTTGCGGAAGCGCAAACGGGCCGCATAACACAAAAATGAACCTCATTGGTTGTTGATGGAGCTCAAACGTGCTGCCTAATACAAGAATGAACCTCATTGGTTCTTGCGGAAGCTTAAACGTGCTGCGTAACACGAGAATGAACCTCAATGGTTCTTGATAAAGCTCAAACGTGCTGCGTAACACGAGAATGAACCTCATTGGTTCTTGATAAAGCTCAAACGTGCTGCGTAACACGAGAATGAACCTCATTGGTTCTTGATAAAGCTCAAATGTGCTGCGTAACACGAGAATGAATGTCATTGGTTCTTGCGGAAGCTCAAACGTGCTGCGTAACACAACAATGAACCTCATTGGTTCTTGATAAAGCTCAATCGTGCTGCGTAACACGACAATGAACCTTATTGGTTCTTGCGGAAGCTCAAACGTGCTGCGTAACACAAGAATGAACCTCATTGGTTCTTGCGGAAGCTCAAACGTGCTGCGTAACACGAGAATGAACCTCATTGGTTCTTGATAAAGCTCAAACGTGCTGCGTAACACGAGAATGAACCTCATTGGTTCTTGATAAAGCTCAATCGTGCTGCGTAACACGACAATGAACCTTATTGGTTCTTGCGGAAGCTCAAACGTGCTGCGTAACACGAGAATGAACCTCATTGGTTCTTGATAAAGCTCAAACGTGCTGCGTAACACGAGAATGAACCTCATTGGTTCTTGTGGAAGCTCAAACGTGCTGCATAACACGAGAATGAACCTCATTGGTTCTTGATAAAGCTCAAACATGCTGCGTAACACAAGAATGAACCTCATTAGTTCTTGTGGAAGCTCAAACGTGCTGCATAACATGAGAATGAACCTCATTGGTCCTTGATAAAGCTCAAACGTGCTGCGTAACACGAGAATGAACCTCATTGGTCCTTGATAAAGCTCAAACGGGCTGCATAACACAAAAAATGAACCTTACTGATTCTTGATAAAGCTCAAACGTGCTGCCTAATACAAGAATGAACCTCATTGGTTCTTGCAGACGCTCAAACGTGCTGCATAACGTGAGAATGAACCTCATTGGTTCTTGATAAAGCTCAAACGTGCTGCGTAACACGAATGAACCTCATTGGTTCTTGCGGAAGCTCAAGTGTGCTGCGTAACACGAGAATGAACCTCATTGGTTCTTGCAGAAGCTCAAACGTGCTGCGTAGCACACGAGAATGAACCTCACTGGTTCTTGATAAAGCTCAAACGTGCTGCGTAACACACGAGAATGAACCTCATTGGTTCTTGCGGAAGCTCAATCGTGCTGCGTAACACAAGAATGAACCTCATTGGTTCTTGATAAAGCTCAATCGTGCTGCGTAACACGACAATGAACCTCATTGGTCCTTGATAAAGCTCAAACGTGCTGCGTAACACGAGAATGAACCTCACTGGTTCTTGCAGAAGCTCAAAACGTGCTGCGTAACACGAGAATGAACCTCACTGGTTCTTGATAAAGCTCAAACGGGCTGCATAACACAAAAAATGAACCTTACTGATTCTTGATAAAGCTCAAACGTGCTGCCTAATACAAGAATGAACCTCATTGGTTCTTGCAGACGCTCAAACGTGCTGCATAACGTGAGAATGAACCTCATTGGTTCTTGATAAAGCTCAAACGTGCTGCGTAACACGAATGAACCTCATTGGTTCTTGCGGAAGCTCAAACGTGCTGCGTAACACGAGAATGAACCTCATTGGTTCTTGCGGAAGCTCAAACGTGCTGCGTAACACGAGAATGAACCTCAATGGTTCTTGATAAAGCTCAAAAGTGCTGCGTAACACGAGAATGAACCTCATTGGTTCTTGATAAAGCTCAAATGTGCTGCGTAACACGAGAATGAATGTCATTGGTTCTTGCGGAAGCTCAAACGTGCTGCGTAACACGAGAATGAACCTCATTGGTTCTTGCGGAAGCTCAATCGTGCTGCGTAACACAAGAATGAACCTCATTGGTTCTTGATAAAGCTCAATCGTGCTGCGTAACACGACAATGAACCTCATTGGCTCTTGATAAAGCTCAAACGTGCTGCGTAACACGAGAATGAACCTCACTGGTTCTTGATAAAGCTCAAACGTGCTGCGTAACACAAGAATGAACCTCATTGGTTCTTGCGGAAGCTCAAACGTGCTGCGTAACACGAGAATGAACCTCATTGGTTCTTGATAAAGCTGAAACGTGCTGCGTAACACGTGAATGAACCACATTGGTTCTTTATAAAGCTCAGACGTGCTGCGTAACACGAGAATGAACCACATTGGTTCTTGATAAAGCTCAAACGTGCTGCGTAACACGAGAATGAACCTCATTGGTTCTTGATAAAGCTCAAACGTGCTGCGTAACACATGAGAATGAACCTCATTGGTTCTTGATAAAGCTCAAACGTGCTGCGTAACACAAGAATGAACCTCATTAGTTCTTGTGGAAGCTCAAACGTGCTGCGTAACACGAGAATGAACCTCACTGGTTCTTGCAGAAGCTCAAAACGTGCTGCGTAGCACACGAGAATGAACCTCATTGGTTCTTGATAAAGCTTAAACGTGCTGCCTGATACAAAAATGAACCTCATTGGTTCTTGCAGAAGCTTAAAACGTGCTGCGTAACACAAAAATGAACCTCATTGGTTCTTGATAAAGCTCAAACGTGCTGCGTAACACGAGAATGAACCTCACTGGTTCTTGCAGAAGCTCAAAACGTGCTGCGTAACACAAGAATGAACCTCATTGGTTCTTGATAAAGCTCAAACGTGCTGCGTAACACGAGAATGAACCTCATTGGTCCTTGATAAAGCTCAAACGTGCTGCGTAACACGAGAATGAACCTCACTGGTTCTTGCAGAAGCTCAAAACGTGCTGCGTAACACAAGAATGAACCTCATTGGTTCTTGATAAAGCTCAAACGTGCTGCCTGATACAAAAATGAACCTCATTGGTTCTTGCAGAAGCTCAAACGTGCTGCGAAACACGAGAATGAACCTCAGTGGTTCTTGATAAAGCTCAAACCTGCTGCCTAATACAAGAATGAACCTCATTGGTTCTTGCAGAAGCTCAAACGTGCTGCGAAACACGAGAATGAACCTCAGTGGTTCTTGATAAAGCTCAAACGTGCTGCGTCACACGAATGAACCTCATTGGTTCTTGATAAAGCTCAAACGTGCTGCGTAACACGAATGAACCTCATTTGTTCTTGATAAAGCTCAAACGTGCTGCGTAACACGAACCTCATTGGTTCTTGATAAAGCTCAAACGTGCTGCCTAATACAAAAATGAACCTCACTGGTTCTTGCAGAAGCTCAAACGTGCTGCGTAACACACGAGAATGAACCTCATTGGTTCTTGATAAAGCTCAAACGTGCTGCGTAACACGAATGAACCTCATTGGTTCTTGATAAAGCTCAAACGTGCTGCCTAATACAAGAATGAACCTCATTGGTTCTTGCGGAAGCTCAAACGTGCTGCGTAACACACAAGAATGAACCTCATTGGTTCTTGATAAAGCTCAAATGTGCTGCGTAACACGAGAATGAACCTCATTGGTTCTTGCAGAAGCGCAAACGGGCCGCATAACACAAAAATGAACCTCACTGGTTCTTGATAAAGCTCAAACGTGCTGCGTAACACATGAGAATGAACCTCACTGGTTCTTGCAGAAGCTCAAACGTGCTGCGTAACACGTGAATGAACCTCATTGGTTCTTGCGGAAGCTCAAACGTGCTGCGTAACACGAGAATGAACCTCATTGGTTTTTGATAAAGCTCAAACATGCTGCGTAACACACGAGAATGAACCTCATTGGTTCTTGATAAAGCTCAAATGTGCTGCGTAACACGAGAATGAACCTCATTGGTTCTTGCAGAAGCGCAAACGGGCCGCATAACACAAAAATGAACCTCACTGGTTCTTGATAAAGCTCAAACGTGCTGCGTAACACATGAGAATGAACCTCATTGGTTCTTGCAGAAGCGCAAACAGGCCGCATAACACAAAAATGAACCTCACTGGTTCTTGCAGAAGCTCAAACGTGCTGCGTAACACACGAGAATGAACCTCATTGGTTCTTGCAGAAGCTCAAACGTGCTTCGTAACACACGAGAATGAACCTCACTGGTTCTTGCAGAAGCTCAAACGTGCTGCGTAACACACGAGAATGAACCTCATTGGTTCTTGATAAAGCTCAAACGTGCTGCGTAACACGAATGAACCTCATTGGTTCTTGATAAAGCTCAAACGTGCTGCGTAACACGAGAATGAACCTCATTGGTTCTTGCAGAAGCTCAAACGTGCTGCGTAACACGAGAATGAACCTCATTGGTTCTTGCGGAAGCTCAAACGTGCTGCGTAACACGAGAATGAACCTCATTGGTTCTTGCGGAAGCTCAAACGTGCTGCGTAACACGAGAATGAACCTCACTGGTTCTTGATAAAGCTCAAACATGCTGCGTAACACACGAGAATGAACCTCACTGGTTCTTGCAGAAGCTCAAACGTGCTGCGTAACACACGAGAATGAACCTTATTGGTTCTTGCAGAAGCTCAAACGTGCTTCGTAACACACGAGAATGAACCTCACTGGTTCTTGCAGAAGCTCAAACGTGCTGCGTAACACACAAGAATGATCCTCATTAGTTCTTGTGGAAGCTCAAACGTGCTGCGTAACACGAGAATGAACCTCATTGGTTCTTGATAAAGCTCAAACGTGCTGCCTAATACAAGAATGAACCTCATTGGTTCTTGATAAAGCTCAAACGTGCTGCCTAATACAAGAATGAACCTCACTGGTTCTTGATAAAGCTCAAACGTGCTGCGTAACACACGAGAATGAACCTCACTGGTTCCTGCGGAAGCTCAAACGTGCTGCGTAGCACACGAGAATGAACCTCACTGGTTCTTGATAAAGCTCAAACGTGCTGCGTAACATGAGAATGAACCTCACTGGTTCTTGATAAAGCTCAAACGTGCTGCGTAACATGAGAATGAACCTCACTGGTTCTTGATAAAGCTCAAACGTGCTGTGTAACATGAGAATGAACCTCATTGGTTCTTGCAGAAGCTCAAACGTGCTGTGTAACACACAAGAATGAACCTCATTGGTTCTTGCAGAAGCTCAAACGTGCTGTATAACACACGAGAATGAACCTCATTGGTTCTTGCGGAAGCTCAAACGTGCTGCATAACACACGAGAATGAACCTCATTGGTTCTTGCAGAAGCTCAAACGTGCTGCATAACACACGAGAATGAACCTCACTGGTTCTTGATAAAGCTCAAACGTGCTGCCTAATACAAGAATGAACCTCACTGGTTCTTGATAAAGCTCAAACGTGCTGCGTAACACACGAGAATGAACCTCACTGGTTCTTGCGGAAGCTCAAACGTGCTGCGTAGCACACGAGAATGAACCTCACTGGTTCTTGATAAAGCTCAAACGTGCTGCGTAACACGAGAATGAACCTCATTGGTTCTTGATAAAGCTCAAACGTGCTGCGTAACACGAGAATGAACCTCATTGGTTCTTGCAGAAGCTCAAACGTGCTGCGTAACACACGAGAATGAACCTCATTGGTTCTTGCAGAAGCTCAAACGTGCTGCATAACACACGAGAATGAACCTCATTGGTTCTTGCGGAAGCTCAAACGTGCTGCATAACACACGAGAATGAACCTCATTGGTTCTTGCGGAAGCTCAAACGTGCTGTGTAACACACGAGAATGAACCTCATTGGTTCTTGCGGAAGCTCAAACGTGCTGCGTAGCACACGAGAATGAACCTCACTGGTTCTTGATAAAGCTCAAACGTGCTGCGTAACATGAGAATGAACCTCACTGGTTCTTGATAAAGCTCAAACGTGCTGCGTAACATGAGAATGAACCTCATTGGTTCTTGCAGAAGCTCAAACGTGCTGCGTAACACACGAGAATGAACCTCATTGGTTCTTGCAGAAGCTCAAACGTGCTGCGTAACACACGAGAATGAACCTCATTGGTTCTTGCAGAAGCTCAAACGTGCTGTGTAACACACGAGAATGAACCTCATTGGTTCTTGCAGAAGCTCAAACGTGCTGTGTAACACACGAGAATGAACCTCATTGGTTCTTGCAGAAGCTCAAACGTGCTGCGTAGCACACGAGAATGAACCTCACTGGTTCTTGATAAAGCTCAAACGTGCTGCGTAACACATGAGAATGAACCTAGTCTCAGCCTCAGACGTCACGTTTACGGACCGTTGGCTAAATGTCTGATGCATATCGCAGACTTAACTGGAAACACTTCAGGAGTTTCGAAGTCGTCTTCTGGTTGGTTGAATACTACAGGATGTCCGGGAGATGCATGTCGTGTTCTTTAACGGTCCGCCTGGAAACAAATGCTGTGACGCTAAACCCCCTCGTGGAAAAAGAACGCCGTTGTGTTTACAACTGTAACAATTAACGCTTACCAGGACCAACTAAACACTGGAGATTCAAAAGTATGTGAAGTTCGCGGCTGCATTGTTGCAGTAAACTTGCACAACGCTCTTGAATTAATAATTTATAGATGCACGCCGGTCTGTTATTGTAGGGACATCGACTTTACATTTTCACGCCCCTAAACATGACGCAGAACAAAACGAACTGTGATTGGTTGTGTTACATGTCAGTCAAACGTCCTCTTGGGTGGTCCTTGGCCAATGAAAGCTGCGATAGAGTCCAGACCTTCTGCCGTCAGTCTGAAGGTCTGGCTACATGAGACTAGAATGAACCTAGCTGGTTCTTGCACGTCAAGCAAACATGCTTGAGCTTTCATTTACCACAACTGATGTATGCACTGATGAATGTTTATATGTGAATAAAAGCCTAAATTAAATCTGTTCATCATATAAAGCGATCATGATTCTTCAGAATATTTGTACTAAACCACTCAATTCATATGGATTAGTTTTATGATCTCTTTATGAACTTTTTGAAGTGTCAAAGTGGTAGTTGCACAGCTGTCTACGGAGGGACAGAAATCTCTCTTATTTCTGTCTTCATTTGCATTTCAAAGATGAACGTAAAGATAAGTCTTATGGGTATGGAACAACATGAGAGTGAGTAAATGATGACAGAATTTTGGGAGAACTATCCCTTTAAGGAAACACTGCTGTAGTGACTGTGCACCACTAAAACGTCAATCTGGTGATGTCATAACAATTATCATGTTTGAATGATTGTTTATGATATTTGATTGAAAACACTAAATATTTTTTTTTAATGTAAATAATTACATTATATTTCTACACAGATGTTTTTGAGCCCCATTATTGTCTTGAGGTGGCAGATTTTGTGGATTGAGTTTGAGATTGAGATTCAGTTTAAATATTGTTTGTTCAAAGCGATAGCGACTTGGGCTATTTTTGAAGCAATTGCATGTGTTTCCATGAGAAACAGAAAATCATCAACATGAGGTTGAGTAAATGATGACACAATTTTTATTTCATAAAAGTTGCATAGGTAATGCAATCATCCAGAGTGACATTTTGACATAAAGGTTACAAGAGTGAGGTTTCTGTGATAGTTAAACTTAAAGAAACAAAAAACAAAAATTGGTTCTGTCTTACCTCCAAATTAATGTCAGTGTCCGGATTTTCTGTCAGCACTTTGTGTTTTTTGCCTCTGAAAAGAAAAGATATGAGACTCGAGACTTGAAGCTGACAGTGCAGTTCTAAACACTATACATTGTAAGGACAAATGACATTTAATGGACTTGTAGGCAGCTTTTAGGAAAATAAGTAAATGGCAGGCCTACCTATGGCAAGACACCCAACAACACAAAATCATTGAAAAGATGAATGCCGAACATGCCATTCCTGCCACAAATGTGAGTATCGTTGACAGGCCAAAATTCTTTATGAAATCATCTAGAACTTAAATGTAAAAACACAGAATTGTTACTACTCCGCTCTCTCTTTCTCTCTCTCTCTCTCTATTTATATATATATATATATATATACACATACACACACACACACACACACACACTCACATTACTAAAATCTTTTGTCCTGCACAAAATTTTACACCAATATCTAACCATAAATTGCCTCTAAAATCAGAGAAAAGATAGTTTCATAATACACTGTGTCTAGAGTATGTAAACTCCTCAGTATTACCTGATGATTGTTTGGTGGCATTCAGCATATCATCCTTCCCGGGCATTTTTGTGAAGGACTCATTTATTTTCGATTCAGTTGTATCACCTAGCATGTGATGAATGTTTGATATTATAAATAGTAAAGACATATATTGAAACTTTAGGGCTATCCCCTGCAAACATGCAATGAACTTTCCTAAAAGTGTCACAATTCAGTATTTCAACAGTTGCTGACATGTAGACATTTTCGTAATTTGTAATGTTGTAAGTCTGTGTCATTGTTAGATTATCAACATTTTATGTGGAATCTGGTTCAACTTACGAATGACATTGATAGTGATGGATGCATTCAAAGTCTCGTTCCTATATGTCATCTCACAGACGTATATCCCAGCATGCTCCTTTCTCACATTGGTAATCATCAGATTTTCTGCAGACGTGTGGTTCCTGATTGTATCTGTGGATCCACTGAAACTCCATACAGGATCAGAGGATGGTGGGTGACTCTCAACAGTGCAGATCAGGCTGAGAGTTTCACCTTCCCTCAATGTGTCATTACCCAGAATTCGAAGAGTCTGTACATCTGAAAAACAAAAACAAAAAAATTGGTTTTGACACCATATTGACTCTATTGACATATTGAAAATAAATACTTTTAGCTCTACTCTACAGTTATCAATAGTGATGCCTCGCTCTTCTGAATTGCATTTGTGTTGTATTTCTGTATTTGTATTTTGTTTTAAGTTACTGTCAAAGAGTCATGGCTTTTCAAAAAGTTTGGTTAGAAATATATACTTGTACTCACACATGACGTCTAGAGTCTTATCGATACTGATGGTTTTGTTTCCATAGCTCACGTCACATCCTACAGTGGCATTGTGCAGTTTGGAGGTTGGAGTTAAAGTCACAGTTGAGAGGTTAAGGCTTGTGGAGGAGATCAGAGTGATGTTGTCATCCTCGGGATTGATGATATTTCCTTCTCTTGTTTTGAGCCACCATTTTATTTCAGGAGGAGTTTCAGGGCAAGGAAAAGGAGCTGAACATGTCAGACTGGCCTCCACCCCGTCATTGAGAGGAGGAACATCAATTATAGGCTTGTCTGCAAACAGAGGTACACAACATAATGTAGACATGGCAGATTTCCAGTGTAAATAATCAAATCATTCTTTGAGGACAGATTCAGATTGTACAAATGAAATGCATATTTTACTAAGATGAAAAGAAGGGCTCACAGCAGTGTGATTAGCATAGCACAACCATGTGTTAAGTTTCTTTATTTAATAAATTGTCCAACATAGTTTTTGAAATCATAACATCAGAAAATGTGCAGTGAGCTGAACATCCTTCTGAAACAACAGAAAACTGAAAGAGAACATCAGACTAGAGAAAAAAAACTTTGCCAAACACAAGCAAGCATTACCTTGAATGATGATTTTAACTGTGGGTTTATATGTGTTTTGATGTGCTTGCGGCCCCTCCACTCCGAATGCATATTCATTTTCATCTTCTGCTTTTATGTCTTTCATGATGATGCTGCAGTTGTTTTTGGACAGATCAGGTTCAAGCATTTTAATCCGTTCTGTTTCAGTTTCTTTCTCTTCATTTTGTGTACTCACTTTCCCCTTGAAAATGTCATTCTTACATTCACCTGTTTTACTACACACTTTCCACTGAACGTTATCAATAGGGTTTGCTTTGTCTGGATAGGTGAAGGTACATGAAATCAGAGCACATAATCCTGGAACTGCAATAACTTCTGGTGGATTGAAGGTGATGTTCCAGCCCTCATTTTCATGGCCTTAAATAACAGAAGAATGTGATGAAATGCCTGGACACAGGAAACCTCAAATCTTAAAATAACAATTTCCTGTTAATGCTCAGTATATGTGCATATATAAAGCTACATAAACTTAACATGTACATATTGTAAATGATGTACAAGTATTTCACACATAGAAGTGATGGTTGAGGAGTGTGAAGTGTAGAAATTTTATTAAAATTCTTTTTTTTTTTTTCAAATTTAATACTAATATTTAAACTTAAATGTAACTGTAAAACATGTAATACATACCTGTACATAAGATATTTAATACTAACATAGAGAGGATTGTACAGCTTGAAATGATCTGCATTTTAAACATGAACTCCACAGATCTGCACAGAAAAAGAACATTACTTGAGCATTTATATAAATATTAACTATATTATTCTATATTTGTATGCAAATGCTTTGGCAGTACATATTTAAATGTCATGCCAGTAAAGAAAATTTCAAATTAAAATTTACAGCATTAAAAGTGACCTTACCGCCTCAAGTCAAACCGTTCACAGTGTCCACAAACCGAGCTTTAACTGCAGAAGCAACACACAAGTGTACAAGATGCATACTTCCTCTATTGGAGCACTTCCTCATTAAACTTGACTTGCACAAACGAGGGATTGTTGTACTTGTGGTTGACAAGTACAAATATGGAAATAAATAGCATAATTCAGTAAAACAAATAAATTCACCATTGTTTGATTCAAATGTTTTATTAGTCAAGATAAAGGCAATGAGGTTTTGGTCTAATGGAAATGTAACAAGTTAAATGTGAGTGTGAAAAAAAGTTCCTCGCTTTGCAAAAATGTGTTAATGGTCACAGTTTTGTTGATTCTGTTTAAGGACTTGGTAACACTTTGTTTTACAGTGTCCTTGTTATACATATACAAGTTACAACTTGTACATATACAAGTTACTGTATAATAACTGTAAATTATGCATAATTACATGTGACTAACCCTAAACCAAACCCTAATCCTAACCCTATAGTAAGCACATGTACTTAAATGTATAATTACACTGTAACACGGACAACTTAAAATAAAGTGTAACCAAAGACTCATATTTTGATTGTCTGCCATAGAAGAACCATGTTTTGGCTCCTCAAAGAACCGTCCAGTGAAGAGTTTTTAAAATAACCATTATCTCTTAGTATGAAGAATACTTTTAATAATCTGAAGATTGTTTTTTTTTTTTCCCACTATAGTGAACCATTTGTGCAAAAAAAAAAAAAAAAAAAAAAAAAAATTTATATATATTTAAATGATTTAGCAATAAATAAAATAAAATAAAATAATGAAATGCATTTTACTATAAGGCTCCCAGTTGTCACACACAGTTGCAGATAGCAGATGATGACGAAGAAGATCAGGTTAAAAGTCTTTAATAACAAACTCAATGGGGAAATTACAGAAGCCCTAAGAGGCCATGGATTAACAAAAGTTCTTTTCTCATTATCACGACTTAATTTTCTCTAAGTTACATAAATTTGCCAACAGGTGGCAGTATAGAACCAAATATAACTGATGGGGTGTGGTATATATCCACCTTACTTGTTAGTTCAAATTGGCCCAGATTGTATGAGTTTTCGACAGAGAGAGTGAAGACCTTACGTCTTCGTAATCGCTTTCATTTGTGCAGTATTGTGTGCGTTAAGTAATTAACTTAACTAATGTTAAATGTTTGAATATGATTAATTTGCTTGAAAGTGTATCTTGTTATGTTCTGACTGGACCCGCGGTGTATGTAGATAGAAATGGCTCATTCTAAGGTAATAAAAACATAATGGTTCATTATGGAAGGTGTTTATACACCACTGAAAACATAATTATGTATATTATATTGCATTTCTGTCAATAGATCCTCCCAAATTTTACACATTGCACTTTTAAGATGTCATTTTATAATCATCGCAGTTTCAGTGTTAGTTTACCTCACTGTGTCACTCAATGTATATTGATAAGAAATATGATTTATACCCTATGTAAAGATGTGTAGCGGCCTATCATTTAATTCAGTGATAGTGTGTAGGCCTAACCTAAAGTATTTTCTACATTTCTTTGTAGGAAACCACACACATACACACACAAACACTCTTCTCAAACAGCATCCCAACCAAGATTGTACTTAGCTTATATCAACTGGATTAAAGTTTCGTTTTTTGGAAGTCTGGGGCCGTATTCACAAAACATTTTATCTTACCACTAAGAGTTCTCCTAAATGGCAGTAAAAGTTCTTAGCTAAGAGTTTTCTCTGAAAACCTATTCACAAAGCTGCGGAGACCAACTTTTACTGAGGAATAGAGAGAAGTCTTAAGCTAAGAGAAAAGGGTGGGGTTGACCTCTTTGCTATGGATGTCAACACGCTTACTATGCACACAGTGATTGGCTGATGGTGGAGAAGCCTCTTGTCAGCGATTTAATCATAGAAATATTGTAGAACGAGGTATCATGTTGCCATATTCAAAAAGATTTTGAATTACAAATGTTGCCATATTCAAATGTAGTCTAATTAAACTAGTTTTTATTCAGCTAATTGTCAGCCTCTTACATGTCTGTGTCTCGAGAGATTGCAGAATTTAAGCGACAAATAATGTTTTATGAACAAAGTTTGGGAGGAGCACCTTCAAACAGTCAATCAGTTTGAGAGGAGGTATTTATACACAGACAAGAGCCGACTTACCTAGTTACCTCAACAGTTTTCTGCATCCCTCTGACACCCCGTTCCTCACTCTCGGCTGGGGATATGGGGAGAACTCTGGGTTTGGGCTAAATTCCAAGCTTGGAGCCCTCAATCCCCTTGGACAGCACACCAAATATGCTTATTACACACATATACATACACAGTTTATTTTTTGCTCTATTCAATAATTTGTAAGTGTGAACCCGTGAAAACAACTGCCACAGGTAATCAGACAATATTTATTAAAGATTTATTTTTGCCGTAGATTCAAATCTATAAATCAAAATATGTATTGCATTCATGAAGAAAATGTTCAGCACTGTAACATTGGGAGTCGTGACGACAAGGGGTAGATCCAAATGCAGGCTTTATTAGAATGAGCATAGTCGTACAGGCAAGGGTCAAACACCAGCAAACAGAAACATAAGGGCAAGGCAGAAGAGTAATCCAAGTCACAGG
The DNA here is from genome assembly GCA_039654765.1 of Mylopharyngodon piceus. Taxonomy (NCBI): domain Eukaryota; kingdom Metazoa; phylum Chordata; class Actinopteri; order Cypriniformes; family Xenocyprididae; genus Mylopharyngodon; species Mylopharyngodon piceus. The sequence continues at coordinate 22,330,319 of CM077447.1, forward strand.
CAATGGTCAAGGCAGGCAGCAAACGATCAAACAAGGAATAAACAGTCCAGGGTCAAAAACAAGGCAAGGCTAGGAACTAGGAACTAGGAACTAGGAACAAGGATTAACACGGAAAACATACGACTAAACAATACTCAGCCCTGTGTGCATAGATATACATAATAAAGGCTAGATGTCTCGTCCGCGCTGCTGGCCAATGGAGGTCAACGTCCGCACCTGGCGGCCATCTTGTAACAGTCAGCTCGCTCACTCGTAACATTTTGTTTTAATGGTGCATGTACTTTTTAAATAACCATAACTTGCTCAATTTTCTACCGATTTTTAAACTGTTTGGTTTGTTATAAACGTCAGAGATGTACTTATGACACTGCATACTTATGAATAATTATAACCATGGACTTCCATATGAAAATAACATTGAACAGAACAGATAGGTGCAATGAATATACACACGCACAAGGTATTTATGTTAAATCAATATATAGGCTACTAAAACTCAGTGTACAGAATGGCAACATGATATATATTATATATATATACATACACACACTTTTATAATATGAATATTACTATTATAATAAAATAATTTAAATTACTACATGTTTATTTTAACTTCAGGGTTGGGCCATTTACTAGGCTTTTCCCCTCGACATTGCACTGTGCCTACTTCAGAGATCACTGTTCCAAAAAAAAAAAAAAAAGTGTCCAAAAGAAACATTCTGCGATTGTGTAAACAAACTTGTAAAAAGCTTTGGGTCAACAACAATCTTGTAATACTATTATGTCATAGCCCCGCTGTTCCTGTGTAACAGGACCTGTATTGTACATACATCCACTCAGTAACTAACGATTATCCCAAATATAATCATAATATTGTCATATCTTACAGGTGAAAGGTGATCCCACGGGCTCTCGTTTTGAGACTACGGCGATTGGAGCATCCGTAGGCTGCACAAAAGTCTGGCATCTTCTCCTATAAAGCCAGCAATTTCCTGTATCATAATGTAAGATGTTTTTAACAAACCAAACCGATTGGAAATCATGTGCAACTTAAGTTATATTGAAAATAAAGAGCAATTCTGCCTCTCCCACTGATGTAAAATTGCTGGGTAGCAGCTAAACTGTAACCACTAGGTCTCACTCAAAGCTTCTTGTTATTAGCCAGCTAATAACTACAACCACATCCACAAAGATTGTAATTTAGACAAAAGATTAGTTGTCATAAAATCGTTATTGGTGTCAGTAAAACCTATATAATTGAACAGCTCGATTGTGGTCTCAGCCTTGATAACTTGCGCAAGTAGCCGTGATACACAACTATGCTGCACGATTAAGTCGTTTTTTGAAAAGAAAAGCTGCAATTTCAACATGTTCAAGCATCCAGAATTATAGCCACGTTAATAACATTTGTAAGAAACCAAACCATTTGTAAATCCGCAAGATTTCAGCGAGATAAGAGTATTTGTGTTCGTGCAGATCACTCACCTTACATCAGGTACCACAGAGCCCGCCAGAAAGCTTGCCTGTGACAAGATGGCCGCCGGTGATGACGTTAGAGACTCCGCCGTAAGACATCTAGCCTTTATTATGTATATCTATGCCTGTGTGTGTGTCTGGGTGCAGCTTATAAAGGGTCCACTGTTGGGAAACAGGTGCGAGTGTGTGATTGGTTCCTAGATGGGGAATTATGGGAAATGTAGTCCAGAGTGATGTATAACTGTGTGTGCACTGAAATGGTGAACCGGCGACCTCTGGTGGGGAGTAGCAGGAACCAGCAGGCGCCAGATACGTAACAAGCACCCAAGGCTCTATCGCTATTGTCTCAAGGATGTACAGTGTCTTGGGCTGATTTCTGAGGCGGATTGGCAGCAACAGCCATTAGGATTGTTTGTGATTTGGTCTTAGTGATTTAGGAGTCCTCTTGACTACTCCTAACTTTTCACAGATTTAGGAGCTAGTTTTAGCGCTAAAATGCTTTGTGAAATACTCTTAGAACAAAAAAATTAGAAGTCCTAAAATTAGGACTGACATGCCCATTATTTTTAAGAGTTTCTCCTAAATCGGCAAGTTTTGTGAATACGGCCCCTGGGGTGTATAAAATTTGCTTTAGTTCTACTAACATCCTTTAAAACACAGAAAGGGTGAAATGATGAATTTGAACACTTCGAAGTAATTCACACAGTTTAATTGTAAAAAAAAAAAAAAAAAAAAGTACATCGGAGTAAAAAGAAAACTATAAGGAATGGCAAAACTATTATATTCGTAATTTTTATATAATATAATATAATATAAGGATTTTTAATCCTACAGATAAAATAAGCTTAGATAGTTTCTGCTTTTGTAAAGAGTATATAAAATATAGACTAAATATTATAAACATAACAAATGAAATAGCAGTAAAATCCAGATATTTTACAATTTTGGAATAAGCAAAATCCTTTTTTAATAATTAACTTCACTCTTTATGATGTCCTTCTTGGTCATAAAAAACCCCCAGTATAACTTCAGTGTATGTGTTTGTGTCCATCACTTCATGTATCTTGTCTCTGCTGGAAAAGATATTCAGGGAATAAGACAGAATAAAAGCAGATAGAGTAAAATATAATGATTATCATCTATGATTGTGGACAACATTGTTCACATGCTTTCACATCAACCAGAATCCCATCTAAAAAAAAATCACTCAGAACACCTTCATGTGAACAGAATGAGATATGCAAAATGTGCAACAAAATGTATACATTTTAAGCATTTCCGTACCTTTGCCAAGACTCATGACAGCACAAAACCACAGAGAAGATGACTGCTGACATTGATATTCCAGTCAAGAATCCTGTTATCATTCTAAAGTCCACTTGCATTTGAAAAGCTTCTTTACCTTGAATTTAAGAACACAGCCTTGTTATAGTCTTGAATTTCTTACATTTGTTTATACATATATAAGTGAATAATGTTGTAAGTCTGTGTCATTGTTAGATTATCAACATTTCATGTGGAATCTGGTTCTACTTACGAATGACACTGATAGTGATGGATGCTTTCAAAGTCTCGTTCCTATATGTCATCTCACAGACGTATATCCCAGCATGCTCCTTTCTCACATTGGTAATCATCAGATTTTCTGCAGACGTGTGGTTCCTGATTGTATCTGTGGATCCACTGAAACTCCATACAGGATCAGAGGATGGTGGGTGACTCTCAACAGTGCAGATCAGGCTGAGAATGTCACCTTCCCTCAATGTGTCATTACCCAGAATTCGAAGAGTCTGTACATCTGAAAAAAAAAAAAAAAAAAAAAAAATGGTTTTGACACCATATTGACTCGGTATGCAAGAAAATATATACTTTTAGTTCTGCTCATTGATCAATGGTAGAAGATGGAAGAAGGTAGTTATCAACAGTGATGCCTACGCTCTTCTGAATTGCATTTTGCTTGTATTTCTGAATTTTTGTTTTAAGTTATTGTCAAAGAGTCATGCCTTTTCAAGAAGTTTGGTTAGAAATGTATACTTCTACTCACACATGACTTCTAGGGTTCTACTAGTACTGATGGTTTTGTTTCCATAGTTCACGTGACATCCTACAGTGGCATTGTGCAGTTTGGAGGTTGGAGTTAAAGTCACAGTTGAGAGGTAAAGGCTTTTGGAGGAGATCAGAGTGATGTTGTCATCCTTACAACTTAAGATATTTCCTTCTCTTGTTTTGATCCACCATTTTATTTCAGGAGGAGTTTCAGGGCAAGGAAAAGGAGCTGAACATGTCAGACTGGCCTCCACCCCGTCACTGAGAGGAGGAACATCAATTATAGGCTTGTCTGCAAACAGAGGTACACAACATAATGTAGACATGGCAGATTTCCACAGTGTAAATAATCATTCTTTGAGTACAGAATCAGATCATACAAATAAAATGCATTTTACTAAGATGAAAAAAGGGCTCATAGCAGTTCAGTTTGCATAGTACAACCATATGTTAAGTTTCTTTGTTTAAGAAATTATGTCCAACATAGTTTATGAAATCACAACATCAGAGAGTGTGCAGTGAGCTGAACATCCCTCTGAAACAACAGAGAACTGAACGAGAGCTTTAAACTAGAGAAAAAGGCAGGACCGTTTAAACTTTGCCAAACACAAGCAATCTGTCACGGTGGGTTGCAGACAGGCAGACGAAGACGAAGAATGAGATTCAATACGAAGGTTTAATAATTATAAACAGACAAGTGAACAAGCAGCAACACACACTTAACATTGACGATACCAGGCAAAGAACAGGGAACACGAGACAGGAGTGACAACAAACTGAATGTCCTTGAACTGAACATAATGGTGACACAAGCATTACCTTGAATGATAATTTTAACTGTGGGATTAAATGTGTTTTTATATGTTTTCTGCCCCTCCACTCTGAATGCATATTCATTTTCATCTTCTGCTTTTATGTCTTTCATGATGATGCTGCAGTTGGCTTTGGACATATCGGGTTCAAGCATCTTAATCCGTACTGTTTCTGTTTCCTTCTCTTCTAATTTGTTTTCATTTTGTGTACTCACTTTCCCCTTGAAAATGTCATTCTTACATTCACCTGTTTTACTACACACTTTCCACTGAACGTTATCAATAGGGTTTGCTTTGTCTGGATAGGTGAAGGTACATGAAATCAGAGCACATAATCCTGGAACTGCAGTAACTTCTGGTGGATTGAAGGTGATGCTCCAGGCCTTGTTTCCATGGCCTTGAATAACAGAAGAATGTGATGAAACACAGGAAACCTCTTAAAATCTTAAAATAATAGTTGCCTGTTCATGCTCAGTATGTGTGCATATATAAAGCTACATAGACTTCACATGTACAGGTGCTGGTCATATAATTAGAATATCATCAAAAAGTTGATTTATTTCACTAATTCCATTCAAAAAGTGAAACTTGTATATTATATTCATTCATTACACACAGACTGATATATTTCAAATGTTTATTTCTTTTAATTTTGATGATTATAATTGACAACTAAGGAAAATCCCAAATTCAGTATCTAAATTAGAATATTGTGAAAAGGTTCAATATTGAAGACACCTGGTGCCACACTCTTATCAGCTAATTAACTCAAAACACCTGCAAAGGCCTTTAAATGGTCTCTCAGTCTAGTTCTGTAGGTTACACAATCATGGGGAAGACTGCTGACTTGACAGTTGTCCAAAAGACGACCACTGACACCTTGCACAAGGAGGGCAAGACACAAAAGGTCATTGCAAAAGTGGCTGGCTGTTCACAGAGCTCTGTGTCCAAGCACATTAATAGAGAGGCGAAGGGAAGGAAAAGATGTGGTAGAAAAAAGTGTATAAGCAATAGGGATAACCGCACCCTGGAGAGGATTGTGAAACAAAACCCATTCAAAAATGTGGGGGAGATTCACAAAGAGTGGACTGCAGCTGGAGTCAGTGCTTCAAGAACCACTACGCACAGACGTATGCAAGACATGGGTTTCAGCTGTCGCATTCCTTGTGTCAAGCCACTCTTGAACAACAGACAGCGTCAGAAGTGTCTCGCCTGGGCTAAAGACAAAAAGGACTGGACTGCTGCTGAGTGGTCCAAAGTTATGTTCTCTGATGAAAGTAAATTTTGCATTTCCTTTGGAAATCAGGGTCCCAGAGTCTGGAGGAAGAGAGGAGAGGCACACAATCCACGTTGCTTGAGGTCCAGTGTAAAGTTTCCACAGTCAGTGATGGTTTGGGGTGCCATGTCATCTGCTGGTGTTGGTCCACCACTGTGTTTTCTGAGGTCCAAGGTCAACGCAGCCGTATACCAGGAAGTTTTAGAGCACTTCATGCTTCCTGCTGCTGACCAACTTTATGGAGATGCAGATTTCATTTTCCAACAGGACTTGGCACCTGCACACAGTGCCAAAGCTACCAGTACCTGGTTTAAGGACCATGGTATCCCTGTTCTTAATTGGCCAGCAAACTCGCCTGACCTTAACCCCATAGAAAATCTATGGGGTATTGTGAAGAGGAAGATGCGATATGCCAGACCCAACAATGCAGAAGAGCTGAAGGCCACTATCAGAGCAACCTGGGCTCTTATAACACCTGAGCAGTACCACAGACTGATCGACTCCATGCCACGCCGCATTGCTGCAGTAATTCAGGCAAAAGGAGCCCCAACTAAGTATTGAGTGCTGTACATGCTCATACTTTTCATGTTCATACTTTTCAGTTGGTTAAGATTTCTAAAAATCCTTTCTTTGTATTGGTCTTAAGTAATATTCTAATTTTCTGAGATACTGAATTTGGGATTTTCCTTAGTTGTCAGTTATAATCATCAAAATTAAAAGAAATAAACATTTGAAATATATCAGTCTGTGTGTAATGAATGAATATAATATACAAGTTTCACTTTTTGAATGGAATTAGTGAAATAAATCAACTTTTTGATGATATTCTAATTATATGACCAGCACCTGTATATAGTGTAAATGATGTACAAGTATTTCACACATAGAAGTGATGGAAGTTTTATTAAAATGAACTATTTCAAATTAAATACAAATATTTAAACTTCAATGCAACTGTAAAACATGTAATACATACCTGTACACAAAATATTTAATAGTAACATAGAGAGGATTGTACAACTCGCTGGGTCGCTCTCAGGAGCTCAGTGAATTCAAGCGTGGTACCGTGATAGGTTGCCACCTGTGCAATAAGTCCATTCGTGAAATTTCCTCACTACTAAATATTCCACAGTCAACTGTTAGTGGTATCATAACAAAGTGGAAGCAATTGGGAACAACAGCAACTCAGCCACGAAGTGGTAGGCCACATAAAATCACAGAGCAAAGTCAGCGCACAGTGCATAGAAGTTGCCAACTTTCTGCAGAGTCAATAGCTACAGACCTCCAAACTTTGTGTGGCCTTCAGATTAGCTCAAGAACAGTGGGTAGAGAGCTTCATGGAATGGGTTTCCATGGCCGAGCAGCTGCATCCAAGCCTTACATCACCAAGTGCAATGCAAAGCGTCGGATACAGTGGTGAAAAGCACACCGCCACTGGACTCTAGAGCAGTGGAGACGTGTTCTCTGGAGTGAGGAATCACGCTTCTCTGTCTGGCAATCCGATGGACGAGTCTGGGTTTGGCGGTTGCCAGGAGAACGGTACTTGCCTGACTGCATTGTGCCAAGTGTCAAGTAAAGTTTGGTGGAGGAGGATTATGGTGTGGGGTTGTTTTTCAGGGGTTGGGCTTGGCCCCATAGTTCCAGTGAAAGGAACTCTTAATGCTTCAGCATACCAAGACATTTTGGACAATTTCATGCTCCCAGCTTTGTGGGAACAGTTTGGGGATGGCCCCTTCCTGTTCCAACATGACTGCGCACCAGTGCACAAAGCAAGGTCCATAAAGACATGGATGAGCGAGTTTGGAGTGGAGGAACTTGACTGGCCTGCACAGAGTCCTGACCTCAATCCGATAGAACACCTTTGGGATGAATTAGAGCGGAGACTGCAAGCCAGGCCTTCTCATCCAACATCAGTGCCTGACCTCACAAATGCACTTCTAGAAGAATGGTCAAAAATTCCCATAAACACACTCCTAAACCTTGTGGAAAGCCTTCCCAGAAGAGTTGAAACTGCAATAAATTTTCGTAAAAAATTAATGATTTTTGGTGATCGAGATCTGGCAGCAGCAGCTCATTTTTCCTCTTGGATATATATATATATATATATATATATATATATATATATAATATCAGGGGCAGGGTTTTTGACCAGTGAATGTGGGCAAATGTGTATTTTTGTCCCAGACCTTGACATGTTTACGAACAATATTGTTGTGTGTGGGTCTAGTGTGTGTGTTGGTCTGTTTCACCTTGTGTCAAAGAGCATAGAACCCAAGAGCCGAAACTCTGATGCTTTTTGGGTAACAGCCACTAGGTGGCGCTTCGGTAGTGCGGCAGCCATTTTGGGGTGAAAATGCCAACTGGACCAGAGATTGTATATAATAGGGAGATAAGAGGGTCTGTATCTCTTATCATTGGAGAAAGCGTAACGGCTAACTTAATCACGTGCGGCCCCTCTCAGCCTATCGTGTAATGGCAGTGACATCAGTCGCAACATTCCCTAGTCTGCCTTCTCTTAAAAAAATACATTTTTATCAAGCTAAAATCTACATATAGTTCCCAACGAAAGTATTGTTTAGTGTAAAACATGCTGAAGATTGGCAAATAGGCTGTCGATTAATTAAATGATTAGCTATTTCCCCACAAAAGCTGTTTAATCAGCATATTGAAGCTTCTCATCCATTGACATCCATTCAAAAAACAGCCTCTGGTCTCCTTCCCTGTGTACCGCCAGAGGCGGGGCGTTAGCATTAGCCGTTACGCTTTTTTGGCTAAAGGTTGCAGGCTTGCTTTCCAGTGGCTTTGATCTGGACAATAGAATCCACTTACAGTAAATGTTGTATTGTCTTAGCCTATATATGTTTTATATTATCAGTTGTGGAATCCAACCATTACACATCTGAGGTAACGTAGTTAGCCTACTTTATTGAGTATTTCCATTTTATGCAACTTTACATATTTACTATTAATAGTACATTAATGAATTAATAATTAATAAGGTTAAGATAATCATGTTTGTAGTGTGATCCAAGGGATTAAAGTGGAGTAAATTACTCCATTAGGTCTGAAATATACGTTTTAATTCCCTGGATTAAGCTACAAACATGATCTTATAGAACATGATGCATTGCTGTGTCTGTTATCCCATAATTCCCACTTCTGGACACAGTGGCTGTGTTTTTTTGTTTACATAGTTTTGCTTTAACGGACATTAATATAAGACAACACTGCAAAAACAGTTTACTGTCAAGCTGTTATATTCTGTTATATATTTATTGTCCTACATTTTCAATTTTTCTGATGCATGTCCTTAATTTAATTTCATATGTTGGTATTAACTGGTGTTGCAATGGAACACTGTTAGACTTTTTATTGTATTTTTGCGGTAACTTACTGGCAGCACTATTGCCAGTAAGTTACTGTAATTGCCCCTTTACAGTAGCTTAACTGTAAATGTGTTTTACAGTATGATGCCCTTACCGCAATTTTATTTTACAGTAAGATGCCCTTACCGCAATTTCATTTTACAGTAAGATGCCCTTACCGCAATTTCATTTTACAGTATGATGCCCTTACCGCAACTTATTTTTACAGTATAATAATATTACAGTAATTTTACTGTAATTTATTTCAGTTTTATTTTATTTTACATAAATGCTACTGAATTTAATAAAATTCCAAATAAGTGACTTGAGTCCATGTATATCAATATATTTTTTATTCACTGTCACAATCATTTACATCAATTTTATTTATCATGATGCAACATAAAAAAAAGAGACCTGAATTCATAACAAAAGCAGAGATCATGACAATGCGCAATAAAAAGCATGAACAAAACCTCCCAGTTGGTCTTGACTGGTCTCCATACTGGTAAACAACTGATGGCTGATCTGAAACAAAACAGGGAAAATGTGTGAGAAATGGTCATGAGTTTATTTCATCTAAATTTGTTCATGAAGAGACGAGGTAACAACTTGTGCAACAGCAGTTATTCCCAGTAGTGTACTGTTTGAATAGTATAGCTTTATTGCACATCCTTGCTAGGGAACTCTATTAATTGCCTGAATGTACAATCACATTAAAGGTACAGTGAGTAACTTTATGGCCCTTTAAACTTAAACCTGAAATAGAAAGCTTTTGTAACATTACAAATGCCTTACTGTCACTTTTGATCAATTTAATGCATTCTTGGTTAATAAAAGAAATATTAATTTCTTTAAAGAAAAAAAAATGTACTGACCCCAAACTTTTTAATAGTAGTGCTTTCTATTTCAGATAAATGCTGTTATTTTGAACTTTCTAGTCATCAAACAATCCTGAAAAAACATTGTATACAACTGTTGTATCAGTTAAGTCCCCATTTTAATGGAGGGTTGGAGGAACATGTAACAGAATAAAAATCTGCCACAAATGAACATCCTTCAATGTTGCAAGCAAGAGTACCTCTAAACTGAGATTGTTTTTATTCTCTGGTTTACATTTGTGTTTCATATGCATGTGGGATTTAAATGTCGCAATTTTTTTAAAGTAAGCAGGACATTGCCCATCTCCACAAGCTAATGCTTTTTTACATTCTCAAGTCAGAAGTTCACAAGCTACAGTATGTGCACTTGTACATACTTGCATGTGCTCAGGTTCAGGTCTCTCTCTATCTTCTCTGATCACTGGCTGGATAGGATCTGCATATAAAATAATGCATACATATTTTTAAGTCCATGTAATTTATAATTTTTAATTACTTTGTCATGTTATGCAGTGGCATATCCCAAATTACACTATAAAACAATCACAACAAGATAACAAATGGATGCAAAATAGGCAGAAATGTAGGCAGTTGTTTTGTTGTTGAAATATTAAAATGTTATGGATTACAAGTAGGGTGTAGCGACATATCGTAATATCGAGATTTCGCAATACAAAAATGTGACGATATATATCATTGATGTAAACAATATGATTGGTGATATAGAGTTAGTTTTATCAAAGGCTCAGTTTGCAGTTTTTATAAGATATAATTCACCCAAAAATTTAAATTCTGTCATCATGTACTCAACCTCGTGTCATTTTAAACCTATAAGACTTTTGTTCAACTTCCAAACACAAATGAAGATATTTTTTATGAAACCTAAGAGGTTTCTGTCCATCCATTTAAAATCCATTCCTCTAAAACTTAAAAAAAAAAAAAAAAAAGTAATAAATGCATCATAAAAATAATAAATCGAGTGGATTAGACCACTCAGTTGATTATTTTTACGATGCCTTTATGACATTTTATCTTTTAAGTTTCAGAGGAATGGATTTGGGATGGATGGAAAGAAACCTCTTAGGTTTTAATAAAAAAATGTGCTCCTCAAAATCAAAGTGAAAGTGCAAAAATCATGTATGCGCAAACATATCACATTTAGTTTTAGTCATATGATTATTCAGGGCTCGACATTAAGGACTGCCTGATGGCCCAGGGCCAGTTTTAACGACGCTCGGGACAGTAGGCGGAACAGTCACTTGCCCAATCGGGCCAGTGCTGTAGGGTGTGCGACATATATTGTCTATGACATCGTAATTGTTGATTTAATGATCTGAAATTATATGTATGTCCCTCACTTTACAAAAAACAAACAAAAACACACCCATTGAGTGCATGCATGCACTACTAGTCTAGGTAAGACTGGTGTGCGTGCTGCATATTTAGATTGCACGCTTTCACTGCGTGATTTAGTCTATTAAAAAGCCTTGAGAATGCCCCCAGAATTCAAGATAAGGGGCAAAAATGCCCTGTACATCTTTTATATTTATATCATTTAATATAGGTAAAAAATTTTACACAGAGCGATGTTTTTCTCCTAATATCAGCATGATTACAAATGTAATATTGATTTTATACAGCGTACAATTTAATGAACAAGAACAAAGTTCCAAACAAAGTCCACAGCATTGTTTTGTGCCACCTACTGGTGGGTGTAATTTCACATTTAAAGTGTCTTTATTTTTTAAATAATTTCAAATAACATTTAACGTTTTATATTTAATGTTGAACAATGTCTTTAGTACCTTTCTGGACCTTAAAAGGTGCAAAGATGTTGCTGCCTATGTGTGGTTCAGAAACCCTCAGATTTCATCAAAAATATCTTAATTTGTGTTCCGAAGATGAACGAAGGTCTTACAGGTTTGGGACGACATGAGGGTGAGTAATTAATGACAGAATTTTCATTTTTGGATGAATTAACCCTTTAATCACATTATGCACCAGATAGTTAGTCAAAACATATACTTACAATGCCAAAGAAGCTTTGGGGTGTAGTTAGCTCCTGTTGACACAGAGAAAAGAGAGAAAAAGAAAAAATTTGTACATGATAAATCACAAATCTAGGATGACTGCTAGGTCGATCACTTACACAATCAGATGACAAACAATCAACACTGAAAAAAGAGAGAAGAGAATATATAGCCTACAATAATGTAAACATGAATTAATATGAAATAGCAAAATAAATGAGGAGCCATAATAAAATATGAAATAACAAACAAGACATAATAAATAAGAAACCATAATAAGGAAAGCTTTTTCATTGTTGAATTAATTATAATTTTACTTGGTTTATTTTTGGGGGGTAGACATTTAAAATCATTAGCAGCATAGAAAACAATAGGTTTATGGAGTTTCAGTTACATTACTACATTGAATGATTATATATAATGTTGAATATAAAGTATAATAATGCAATGGGGGAATATTTGTGGGTCCTGTTAATAATAAAAATAATAATTTAATAATAAAAAATAAAGTAAAAAAAAAACCCTCTCTTTATTTCATTTTAAAATATCACGATAAGTATCACATCGTGAGTTCAGTATCGTGATTGTATTGAATCGTGACATGAGTATATTGTTACACCCTTATGTACAAGATGTTAATTACAGAAAACACCTGATTGTTAGTCAAAACATATACTTACAAAGCCAAAGAAGCTCCGTGTTGTGGCTCTTAAAAGAGCCTTTGGGGTGTAGTTAGCTCCTGTTGACACAGAGAAAAGAGAAGAAATATTTTTCATCAATGATCATTATGTTCATTATGTATGAACATGATAAATCACAAATCTAGGATGACTGCTAGGTTGATCACTTACACAATCAGATGACAATCAACACTGAAAAAAGAGAGAAGAGAATAACGTTATATAGCCTACAATAACAGGTAAAAATGAATGAATATGAAATAAGAAAATAAAAAATGTAAAAAATAAAATAAAATCTGGCGTTTTGAACGGTGAGTGGATTCTCACCTCTGATTTGCCAAGAGATCAACAACTATGTCTGTGATTGGCTACATTACTGACCGCTGCAAAACACGTTGTAAATACATACATTGGGGGAGGGATCGCGTGAGAGCGCGTGCGTCTCAATCTTTTACAGTCTATGGTCTCAATCAGCTCCCTAGTCCCTAGAAGTTAGGGCACTGATCAGGGAGTCGGCCACATTCATTTACATGATATACAAATTCACGAACTAGGAAGCTAGAGAGCTGATTGAGACGCAGGGAGAGTCTTTGAAAAAAACGCGCTAGGCCAACTTCAAAATAATAATGTCACACACATTTAACGGCATTCAACGGTATTCGTTTAACGTGACTGATGGGTAAAATATGCCACAAGTGGTAGTTGTAAACGTAACTTAAAAGAAATTTGTAAAGTAAAATGTACTTACCTCAGAAAAACTCACAGCTGGCGTCTAACGTTAGCGATCCACTCAGCAGTCCGTTATGCGCGCACTCGACACAAACCTCAGCTTGTACGCGGGCTTTGCACGCGAGTAACAATTTAAATTTTTGAGGCGTAAGCAAAGTTTATATATTTTATTTTTTTTTAATCATTTAAAAATTACATTTATATCACCTCACTTGTGCTAATCCACGGCATTAAAAAATATATATATATATATATATATATATATATATATATATATATACATCTATATACCGTATGGTTGGCAGCAACCAATCTGATAAATACTTTCTTGTTAAACACTTGTTAGGCACTTTATTTAAACTTTTCAAATATTTTCTTCATTTTTATTAAATATAAATGCCTTTCAAATCTGATTTGTGATGGGAAAAGGGATAAGAGCGAGTTTGACATAAGGCGGATTCGAACCCGGGTTGATCACGTTAAAAAGCATCTTTCATGTACCACACGCTCTACGGCCTACGCCACTACAGACGTTACATTATATAGTTTTTTTAGTATTTAACTGTAAACATTCCATGGTTAAATTACGACCTACGTACAATAAATTGGACATATGTTGGTATTTTAAGCATGAAATGGGGTAAATTCCCTGTTTGGGTTGACACATGACAACTTACCAGCGTAAAAACTATATAAGTTTACGCTCATTTTCTTCGCTCCCCTGCAACTGAGAGGCCGCCATCTTGTTTGAATTATTTTTCTGAAAGCTCCAAGCTGGTCACGTGATCGGCTGCTAGCATTCTGATTGGAGGATCTCAAAAAAATTCATTTACAGTAGCACTACTGCTTTTGAGTAAACAGTAAAGTACTGTAAATCCCCATATACAGTAAGTTACTGTAAATATCATAAAAAATACCCATAATGCATTGCATATTACAGTAGTTAACTGTAAATAACATATATGGTATTTTACTGGGATTTTTTGCGGTAAGTAACTGTAAAATTACAGCAAAGTCTAACAGTGAACGTTCTATTGAGTTTCACTTCTTGTCAGTATAAGTTCTTTGCTTGTGTCTTATTTTTCCTTCAGAACTGGGGCAGCCAGCTGCAGAGGGTCGGCGTCTCCCTGTGGTGTGGTGGTGGGTTCTTCGCCTGAATGCCGTGCTCACAGTGAGGTGTGGCGTGCTGTGGTGTGATTGTGCTTGTATGATTGCTGTGTCCTTCCTGTTTAGGAGTGCCAGTCCCCAATTCTGAAGTGGTAATGTCCATGTGTGTTATTAATGTGATTTTTATCTTGTTTCTTTGATTTGTTTGTGTTTTCGTGTGTTAAAGTTTGATATTTTTATTGGTTTCAATTAAAGTTTTCTTTTACTCAACCCATGTCTGATACCTGACTCAGCTGTAAACAAACCTGTGAGCTTTGCTCTAACATGAAGGGCATTTCCCCATAAATAGACCCCGGGGTGGTGTAGTCGGTAACTGGGTACCAGCCCACCATATTTTGTGGTCTGCTTATCCATGCTAATGTGTGTGTGAAGGTTAAGAATTTACTAAACATTTCAGCACCCTTTCAGGTATAATTGACACATTTGGCATATAGTTGGCAGGATTTACTCGGCAGTTGTTCAGATTCAGACTTCGGGGAGAGATGTCTTTTTCTTGAGTTGCTTTTTTTTTTTTGTATGTTTTTATTTTTTATTTTTGCAGAACGTTGGTGACTGTGCAGTGGGCTTTTGACTGGGTGAGTACCCTTTGTAGCATGCTATGGACAACAAACTACAAGAGATGAGGGATTTAGTGGCAGGACAACGAGAGACTGTGGCAGGAGCGGGCGCCGGTTGAGCAGCTCAGTCCTGGCGCAGCGTCTGCTAGCACGGTGCTGCCTTTTACTCCTCGGTCAGTTGATACGGGTGCCGGCGTGGTTGAATAATTAGTGTTCGTTCCAAGAGACCGATGCTGTCCAAATTTTAATGGCAGGTCTGGAATCTGTATTGTTGATTGGGTCGACGAAGCCTGAGCGTGCATGCATATTTGTAATATGACGCCCGCTGAGCAGGCCTTTTCCTGTATGATCATCTCGAAGAAGAAGCCCGAGACGACATTATATATCGGTCAAGTGCTGATAAAAGTGATCCAGACAAAATTATTTCAGCATTGCGCAAAGTATATGTTTGTGCAGAGTTGTATATCACACTACAGCATTTTTTTTTTCATGGCTACAACATGAGGGAGAAACGTTCTTAGAGTTCTCCCTGGCTTTGCTGAGTCTTTTTGAGAAGGTGAAAAGCCAGTCGCCACACGTTATTTCTAATGCCGATATTGTTGTGAGAGATCAATTTGTTGAATGTGTGTCCGATAACGTGCTTCGTTGAGAGTTGAAACAATTGATTAGATGCCAGCCACTGTAACGTTGTTAGAGGTCTGGGGCGAAGCAATCCGTTGGGAAAGAGAGGGAATGTCAGGTGGTGCCAGGGGTCGAAGTAAGTCTGTTAATTTGGTAAGTAAAATCCAGTTTGAGCTCTAGGGAGATACTGGTTTGGCTTCGAGAGTGAGAGTGCATGAGAGTGTGACGGGGCCCTCCGCCACGTCATTTTGTTGCTCCCTTGTCCGGTGAACAGAGGCCCTGTCTGGCCCTAATTCTTTGGAAAACTAGTTCCTACTGGGCTACAGAGCGACAGTTCGGTAGGGAGCGCACGTGGCTCTCATGTTTTTAATGATGACGAGTCGGCATCCCGTTTAGTCTCCTCATGTCCACATATTGTTAATATCGGGGGTGTCCCAGTCTCCTGTTTGATAGATACTGGTTGCATGGTGTCAACCATTACAGAAACCTGTTTTCTGACCCCATGGGGCCAGGATCAATCATGTCACTGGCTACAGCTCCGAGCCGCTAACGGACTCCAAATTCCATATATTGGGTATCTCGAATTAGACATTAAATTGTGTGGTAGTAAAATCTCTTGATTGTGGGGTGTTGGTGGTCCATGATCCCCAGGTGGTGGCACTGACACTCCTGGCATTCTGGGAATGAATGTGCTCAGTCTACCGTTTGTGGCTCAGGATTCAAAAATTACCCGGGCATTCCAAGATTGTCACTCGCGCTTCAGATTGTGGCAGTAATGTGAAGGTAAGAGGGCATAGCTTGTATTGCATTCCAGGCAGCACTTTGAAATTTGCGACCACAACGTGTTTGTCCTCGCTTGTGGGCAAAACCGTGCTCTTTGAGCCCCTTGAGACCGGTTTGCCTGCAGGACTATTTGCCTCATCCTCTTTAGTGCAGGTAAATCAGTAGTTTCTCAGCATGAGAATGTCCAAATTAATTTTTTTTTAATTTAAAAATGTAAAAAGTTTTCTTTCAAACGATACCAACCTTTTGACTCTCCTTGCTAGAGATTTGAAGTTATGAGTCATTATTTTTGTGTATGTCACTCAGAAAACAAAAAAAAATTAAAAATACCTACCTTTCTTCCAAATGCTGTAACTTTTCCAAATGATTTCTTCATGCGATCACCACAAAGTTTGATCCAGATACAGCTCACATATAGAGGAACATCACCTAAAAAGAATGATCCTGCTACCTTATTTCCTTCATGAGATATTCCATTTTAAATTAGAAAGATATGTAAATTTTCCCTTTTTTCCACTTTTTTTTTTTTCTGTTTATTTGCAGTTTCTCAGCACGAGAATCTCCAAATTATTTATTTATTTTATTTTTTTTAATGTAAAAAGTTTCCTTTCAAACGATACCAACCTTTTGACTCTCCTTTGCTATAGTTTTGGAGTTACTTTTTTGTGTCACCTAGAAAAAAAAAACTCTGAAAATACTCTCAGGGCTTAAGGGGTTAAGAGCCGAAGGTCTCAAAGTAAAGCTGAGCAAATGCACGATTTTCTGTGAAAAGGTAATTTGGGGCATATAATTTCGGCCCAGAGAGTAGCGACTGACCCAAGTAAGGCTGAGGTCGTAGCTCAGTGGCCTTGTCCTAGGACGATTGCCCCACTGCACAAAATAGTGGCCGAACTAGGTTAATTCATGCAGTACGCACTGATAACAACCCGTTGAGTCATCTGGCCATGGCCAAGCTGGGTGCTACAGAGCAAAGTTGGGCTGCCGAATTGGCTGCATTTGACTTTGAGATCCAGTACCGGGAGGGTAGAACTAACCAAAATGCTGATGCACTGTCACGGCTACATTCTGCGGGGCAACAGATCAACGTTAGTGACTCAAGCCATGATTATAGAACCAGTGCATGCGACCGCGTTGAGTGCAATGCAGGCTTTGCCGAGCTGCTCGGCGCCTGACATTATTGCTTTACAGGAAGCAGACCGAGTTAAAGGGGAAGTCTTGAAGTTTTGGTGACAAGAGCAGTGACTCTTGCTTAAGCTGGTGACTACACTCCATAGACAATGGGACCGGTTAGTGGAGCAAGAGGGCCTGTTGTATTGCAGGGCTTTCCATCCTGACAGAGGGGAAGTGGTGCTTCAGGTAGTAGTGCTGGTAACCTTGCAGCCAGAGGTATTAACCCTCTAGGTTCTGAGGCTAATTTGGGGCCCTGGAGAAGTTTTGAAATGCCCTGACATTTGTGCTTTTTTCAGTTGCTTATTAACATATTAATGACAAAAGTCTCATTACTCTGTATTCAGCACAAACTAGGCTGAATATGTGAGCAAAAAGTATGTACATGTTTGTATTTTTGAGAGAATTATGTTTAGGCGACAATTTTCAGTCACTCCTTCATGTGATCTGTATTAGTGAACTAATGTAGGGAATAGTGAATGAAGGTATAGGGGGCGATTTCAGATTCAGCCTAAGTATGTTCTCATTTGTTTCCTTGATTACTGATTATGTTCCTCACCTGTGACTAGTTTATCATTAGCCTATGCACTTACACATCTGAGTTTGCTCTGTTCTCTGTCAATTATTATCCATGTTGTGGTTATGGTTTCTGTGGAGAAAAAAAGAGATCCACTGCTTGTTCTGTAATGTTTAAGTTCAGTTGTGTGTGCAAAGGATAAAAGGAGGATTAAGGTCTGAGAGATGTGTGGAGAAAAAATACAACAATCAACAAAGCACCACAACATCTGTCATCAGTTTTTTTAATGCTTCTGTTTCAGGCATGTTGATAAGAGGAGCGGACAGGATTTGCTTAGTTTTTAGTAATGCAGAACTCACTGAACTCAAACATTTACTCATCATTTATGGCTGTAAACATCTCAAAATATTTAAAAGAAAAAATAATAATAATTGTTAGCCAATCACAAATCATTCAGGCTAAATGGCTTTATTATTAAAAAAAAAAAAAAAAAAAAAAATGTATATTAAACGGTTCTCTGGAATACTTGATTCTGATTGGTCAAACAGTATTCTGTGCTCAAGTGTTTTACTGTTGTCCCTGGCAACCACTTTTCTTCATAGCTGTGCTTTTTAATGTTTTGTGTCACTCCATGGTCACTTCTTTCTCACATAATAAAATAATAATAATAAAAAAACTGACATGAAATATACTTATTTTTTTAATTATAGTGTACACTGGTGGTCAAACTTGAAGTAATTAATATTTTCTAATGTTTTTGAAAGAAGTTTCTTTATTAATTATTACATACTTTTGACCAGTGTATCATTGTCACCAAATATTTTCGTTTTGATCATTCTGTCTGGGTTTGTTTTGCGATAAGTTGTGTCCTTCTTTCAGTCACAAACACTTCCGTGTCATATGGCTTTCCCCATTATGAGCAGGCTCATGAAGAAAACCATAATGAAAAACAGCCACATGAAGAATCGATCCAGAACCTTGGCAACCTTTTTCCACTCCCCCGTTCTTCTCGCCGTAGCTCTCTGATCACGGTAACAGTTTGCGACATACTCGATATTCCTCATGAGATGCTGCTGCTCACATCTGCACTGCAGTTTGAGCCCATCATGATTTCTGCATCCTTCCCCTCCTCTTCCTGTGGCCTTTCCCGCCTCTGCTACCCCATCGCCGCAATCCATGCTCATGAACATTCCCTCCTTCCACACGCCATAGCGACAGGTGGGGTGTTTTCCCAGCGAGCACGCCGGGCTCATGATCTGAGACATGTCTTCTGTGTCCTCAGCAAGTTTTGGAGATGTGGCATCTTGACCCCTCTCAAATTTGAACACAAAGTCGTCTTTCCCAGCTTGCCCATTCATGTTGCAGTTGGAGTCGGGCGGATTCTGCGGTTGAGGGTCTGGTTTCTCTGGTTGCGGCGTCATGCAGTTTTCACCGACTTCATAGACGAAGCAAATCCTGGCCAGATACTGCAGGATGAATTTCTTGGCCCACTCTGGGACGGGTTTGGCCTCGGGGCCACAGTGATGTATGTTCATAATAAAGATGGTGAGGGCGGTGGATGCAGTGATCATGGTCATCGTGGCTATGTAATACTTTCCTGTAGAATGTAAGAGAAGGTACAGAAAATTTTAGTTTCAATGATATTGCCAATAAAATTATTATATATTTGATTGACAAGTTCAGAATGACATTTTATCAATTCTGTTTAATGCTGAATTATATGTAGGCTCTGTTATATGTAAGAGTTTAATGAGTCTGGTTCCTTAACTGTTCCATTAACATGTGCTCACTCTGTTTGTTCCGCATTGTAGAGTCGATAGGTGTCACGGTGCTATTGAATAAGTATTGCATGAAAAACTGTAAGTCAGAGTATATTTTTCTACGATATTCCTTCTAATACACATGCGAGAACCTTTAACAGAACCAGACGTAATTCGTTTCCGATATTTAAAAAGTGGAACTGATTCTAAAAAGAATGTTCTTTCAATCCTGACAGTTTTGGAACATCTATTTTGAGTCCCTGTTTACTCTAGTGCATTTTCGTTTTAAAACACATAACTTTTGCTATCGTTTACACTACTTTGGCATTTTCAACCCTTGAAAACGGAGACTTTCGAAAATGCTGCAGAACCCTTTTTAGTTTGAAAACTCCAGGGTTGTGTTTCAGTGTAAACGGATCAAAACGGACCCTTCATGAAAATGAAGGCGTGGCTGCCCACAATACGTTACCAGAACATGACAATAACAGACCCGGGCTGTATTTCCCAAAAGTATCGTAAGCCTAAGTTGATCGTAGAGACCATTGGTGGCCAAATGAAACTAAACACCTTGTAATCACTGTTGACTTTGCTTACATGGATGGAATATCGTACTTCTTGCAAGTTATTTTGGCAAAAATGGCATGTAACCAAATTCAAGATTATTTTGATTATTTATCCCTTAGGGTTACTCATAGCCGAACTATATTGGGTCTATAGTTAACCTAGATGGTGAAATGACGGCTATTGCTTGCAGGGGACTTTGTGGTCCTTTTTAGCCGCCATTGTTCAGGTAAACTCTGCATTTTATAATACAGCAGCTGCCTACATGCACAAGAGGCAATTGTTCACACTTGTACGCACATGCCTAGTGTGCATGAACGGTCATGTGACATGCGTTTTCGATCGTGTAGTGTGGACAGAGATCGTTTCTGAAACGCAGTGGAAATGCCAGTATAGATGAGGATTGCTTTCATTTTGAAACGAAAACGCACTAGTGTAAACAGGGCCTGAAACTATTGCCAATAATTTAAAGTATATAACTAAAGTCAAGCTTAAAGGTATAGTTAGCTGCAGTAAAAAGTAACTAAACTGAGTTTACTTAACGTTGCCATGAAACGAAATCTGCGATATTCTTTTCTTCCCTATTGTGACGTATATTCGAGTGAAATGGCTTCTCAAACAAGAAAAAAAATGTAAGGCGGGACTTGATTTTGTCCATGGGAAATTGAGTGGATGGTTGTGGTTTGCTATTGGCCAATCTCATGTGAGTGACAGGTTGATCCCGCCCTCGCGCCAGTAAACATGTCATTAGAGAATAGATGAGATGTAGCTGCAAGAGGGAGAGGAAGTTATTTTGATTAAAGATTATGAGGGCACACGAGTTAAAAAAAAAATATGTGTGCACAGATAAATTATTTATAATAAATACTGCAAAATTCCATAAAAAATAGTAATTTTCAATTTTAAATTCATGGCATATTTTTAAATATATACATAATCTATAATTTAATTTAATTATATAACTTTATAATCTATAATTAACCACATTTTTCTGACACTAAATATTTGGCTGAAAATTAACCATTTAACTAAATATTTAGAAAAAAGACCTAAAACGCACAGTCTGAATATTGAATAGCATACTATCATACTACATTTCTGCCATACTGGTTTACACTGGCTATTCCTTTTTTACTAATTTCATATTCAACATTGTATTTACATAAACTCTAACCATATCTATAATTTGTCAAGTAGGTGTGATTCACCTATAAGAGGTACATTCTCAGAGGGAGGCATGATCTCAGCCACGAGCAGCTGAAACACGGTGAGGGCCAGCATCACGGTAACCCCCAGGGACACTTTCTCCCCAGAGTCTGCAGGTAGATAGAAGCCCAGAGGAGCCAAGAATGAGATCATCACGCAGGGAATGAGCAAGTTGAACACATAAAACGAGGCCCTTCTCTTCAGTTTCAGAGTATATGTCACGTCCGGATAAGGGTCTGCACAGCAGCCGTACAGAATGATGTTTCTCTTGGCCGGCATTCCCAGCACCTCCCATTCCACATTGTCAACCAAGTCGGCGAGATCCGCGCTCTCCATGGCGTTCAAAATGTCAAGCTGGTTTCCGTTGTAAGTCCAAGACCCGTAGGTCAGTCGGCACTGCTGGGCATCAAAGGGGAAGAACGAGACATCCACTTTACAGGAGCTTTTGGTGATGGCTGGAGCATCCCACATGATCTGGCCGTCATGGCGTATCACCACATTGGTGTCCATAGTGCTGGTGAAGTGATCATCAGCGCTACAAGAAACAGAATATGCTGCCAGAGTAAACAGTAGAATAATTGGGGTCATTATACTGTGGGTATAAAAAAGGGCTTTTAACTCTTGAATTAGTTAACTCTGGGTCATACTAAACCCTGAGTAAACAGAATCCTGGGATATCTTGCTTCACGTTTCGCATTGCTTCTCTTTTATTCTTACTCAACATGTTACTGGTCCCACTCATATAATACAAAGTTTCTCAGTAAAACGGAACCAATATGTAAACCAAAACTAAAAGCAAGATTTAAAGTCTTTAGATCTTGTTTTTAGTTTTGGTTTACACATTGGTTCCGTTTTGTCTGAGCACCTTTGTATTTCAGATCATAATTGTATTTTATTTGACTTTTTTTTTTTTTTTTTGACTCATCACCTTGTAGTCGGATAATTAATTCTCGAATCCTAACTTTTCCGCAAAAAAATTCTCTGCTGCTTTTGATAAATCCTCCATTATTATGTGAAACAGAAATGTTGATGTTCAAGTACAATCTTTTAATGAGTATTGCCTTTAAGTCTTGGATGAAGTTGCTCCTATGAAATCTAGAGCAGCTCTTATGATTAATTCCACTCCTTGGATGAATGATAGTATTCACTCATTTAAAATTACTTATTTGCAGCGTCAGTGTCACTGACAGTGTCTAGCGTTTCCATCCTCATTTATCACTGACTTTACTGTCAAGTTTATCCTGAATGAACCTTCCAGACTATAAAGGTAACAAAGAAATGGTCTCTTCTTCACTCCAGTTATCGCGTTTTCTGTCACCATATGACATTTCCCCCCTCAACCACTAAAACTACTGTTTATAGGCTACAACGTGTGGTGTTTCTGTGACTAACCAAAGCACTACTGTAAATTTGATGCACGGGATTGGATGTCTAGCCTTAACATTCTAACACAGTGTCATTTCATGTTGAACACGTGTGTTAACACCCTGCGATGTAGGGTGTTAACACTACAAAAGCAATCGCTTTTTACTCGGTGTTTCATAACCCCAGATAAAAAGCGGTGCTAACCCCCCCTTTTTAATTACAAGTGTGAAACGTTCCCTTAGTCTGGGTTAAAAGTGGTTTTAGAACGACCCCTGTAAAAGTTTTCAGATCTTTTTCCACTTTTAATGCAATGTTAAAACCAATAAAAGTCAAGTAACAACCAAATAGATAGGCCTACACTTTTTTTGAAAAACTAAGACAAATAAAATACTTAGCCGGTTGCACAAGTGTACTAATACTTGGATGAAACATATTGTGCTTTTAATACAGTCTTTTTGAATAGTATATCAACAAATTTTAATTTGTCAATTTTTCCCAGTCTTGCAAAAGAGCTCCATATTTGGAGTATTTTAGGGGGCTCTTCTGTGTACAGCCCTCTTTGAGTCATTGCTCAAGGTTTTTTTCTTTCTTTTTTTTTTTTTTTTTTTTTTTTCTTTTGATTGGAATTAGGTCAGGGTTTTGACTGGGCCATTTTAAAACCTTTGTCATCTGAAGCCACTTCTTTGTTGGCTTAGATTTGCTTTTGAGGTTCTTATCATGCTAGGGGGAAATAATCCTCTTTATCTTCAGGTCTTAATGGTTATTTCCAAAGAACATCTTTACTTGGATTCATTTTTACATCCCAAAAAGTTGCAATTTTAACAGGGGGTGTGTAGAGTATAGCCACTGTAGAGTCATAAGGGTTCCCTAAAATGGCAAATAAAAGTGGTCAAGAAAGAATATGAAGGCACAAGATTAGATTAATAGAGTGGTGGAACTATGATGCATTTTTGTAGGCTAAAACCCAGAAGCGAGTTAGCATTTTAGCACTTCCAGTACCATCGTCCCGAAGTCAATGGGTTTTTTGAATTGGTTTATGGTTAAATGGCTGAAATAAGGTCAGTGGTTAACACAAGCTCAAGATACTTTCACGTTTTATTTTACAAGATAAAATACACCAGTATTATCCTACCTGTGACTTTTCAACGCTGTTACGTGTCTTGAAAAAACAGTTGCTAACAAGTGGCTAAATTGGATAGTGGCTACATAGGCTGTCAGTGAGATTAAATGTCATCAATCAGTCCACTTTTACAGCCTAGTTATGCATATTATTGCGCTCTTACAAACAATTATAATTCAAACTTAACGAGAAAATGTTTTTAGATAAAGAATAAAAGAGTTGTCAGAGGCTTAGTGGTGGTGATGTTGAAATCGTGGGACTGTGGTGTAGTTTGTTTATACCCTACCTTTAGCTTTTTGCTTCTGGTGACTGCATTTAGGCTTCAAAATTCACAAAAGTTGTGTTCATCAGTGAAAATTATCCTGATGGACAAAACGTGTAAGTATCATTAACTTTTGTTGATCATAGAGCTTATTTTTTGTAAAAATCCAAAAGCCTATGGGAAAATCCTATTGGGTTTTTGTCGAGGGAACCAGCGAGATGCTAACTGCCGATTAGCCTACAAAGTGACGTCATAGTTCCACCACTCTATTGTTTCTGTTTCATGTTTTTTTTTCCACAACACATTAATCTTAAAGGAACTTTCTGTCAATATTTATTCATCCTCATGTTGTTCCAGACCTGTTTGACTTTCTCTCTTCCATGAAAAACAAAAGAAACTCTTTCATACAATTACAATGAATAGGGACTGGAGATTTAAAGCTTTATAAAGAATGCAAAAGCATTACATTAGTGGTTCATACAACTCATGCTCTATAGCAGGGGTGGCTAACGTCGGTCCTGGAGAGCCACAGCCCAGCAGAGTTCAGCTCCAACCCGAATCAAACACACCTGAACAAGCAAATCAAGGTCTGAAGGGCGGCCTTGATTGTTTTCACTCCGAAGTGCCCTTCGGAGGGCGATATATCCCGTTTGGAACGCACCGAAAATGTGCAGGGCTGATATTTTCAATGAATCAATTGATTCTGTTCACCAAACTGGTCTGAATGATTCATTTGATTAATGAATAAATCATTCAGACAAGTTTTGTGAACTGAATCAATTGATTCATTGAAAATGATCAACTCAGTGAGTGACCTGGTGACTTAAATGTGGGTCTGTTTGTGAGTAAATTTTCATTTTGGAGTGAACTGTTCCTTTGATAGGTTTGTTTTAGTTTGTTCAGAGGTGAATATACTTGAAGTAGATGCCACAAAAAAAAAGAACAGCCATTGGAAAAAATGGTGCGTTAGACTGTCTGAGACTAAGACTATAATGCAATATTGACTAATACATTCCAATTAGAGGTGCTCCAAATTCACTACAGGAGCAGCTGTATCATAATTAAATATTAATGTTTGCTCCATTTTTCAATTAGGAATAAATTAATTTCCTATCAATATCACTTGGAACCATAAAAAACAGAAACAGATGATTCCCTGAACACTTAATCATAAATGCATTTATTAAGTGTTCAGCTTGTGCCACCATGTGGGGAAAGAAAGAAAGAGTAAATAAGAAAAGACAAACCCGATACCAATCCGACCTACCTGTTATATAGGACTATATCAGGTCTCCATACATAACTACCAGGTATACGGATGGTATCAAGCCCATCATAGTTATCCTTATTCCAGGTGAGATACTTGTCAACCCACACCTGCCGTATCCACAAATATGCCGTCAGAATCTGGTTACGCTCATCCTGGAACAGAAGCGTATCAGTCATGCCGCAATTTTAGTCCAGTGAAACATTATAAATTATTCAAAATGCTATATCTTGCCTTAGAGAAAATGAAACATCCTTATAATTTAATAATGTGGTTCAATATCAATAAATATATAAGTATATAAATCCCTAAAGCTTTTGTTTGGCCATTTACAGAAAGGTCTCAATTAAATGGCAGGCATCCTATACAGCATATAGATTTTATTCAAAATCATAAACTGATTGGCATATTTAACTCAACAAATGGGCTACTAAACTTTTTTTTTTTTTTTTTTTTTAAATATTGCAATATATTTTAAGATATAAAGATGCATTATTTGCCAATAGTACTCCAAATATCATGTCAAATACATTTTGGCATTATTTTTGAAATTATAATTCCTTTGTTTCCTTACTGAATAACTTATGGCTCAGAAATCATGATGCTTGCACATTAAAGGGGTGGTATAATGCCATTTTTACAAGATGTAAAGTAAGTCTCTGATGTCCCCAGAGTGTGTATGTGAAGTTTTAGCTCAAAATACCCTACAGATCATTTTTTATAGCATGTTAAAATTGTCACTTTTTGAGGGTGAGCAAAAACGCTCCGTTTTTGTGTGTGTCCCTTTAAATGTCCCCCATAGTGTTAGCAGCGCCGATTATCTCACGAAGACTCACTGAAAATGTCAGAAACTGTTCAGCCTTTTATGTTCAAAACGGAGTCGGACAATGATGGAGAGACTCAAGAAGAAGTGACAACATGTAGAATGCAACAGGATGTTTCTGAATGTTTAGTTGCTTAATTTATGTAGCTGATGTGGGATATCTTAAAGTCATTGATCAGCATATTCTGTCATGATAATCTATAAATCGCTTGTGTGGGAACTATTGTAAGATGCTTACAGAGTCAGAGAATATATGCTGCATGAAGACAGAACAGGTATAGTTTAGTTTAATTACGGTTATAACTTATGTTGGCATCTTGCTTTTATGACATGCTATTGCATTTGTGTTACGTTATTGCAATAACATGGCCTCACCCCTTTGTCGCGTGTTCTTCGGAGGCAGGGTTTATGTAAATTTTAGGGTTAGTGATTCACCAACCCGGGAAGAAGCTCCTTGTAGTCCCTACCAGCCGTTTGTTGTAGTCCTTAAACAGAGAATTCTTTAAAAGAAAATATCTCCCTTTGCTTTGCAGATGTTGTTTGTGCTCAAACAGCAACATTACACACTAAGTAAAGTTAAAAAAAGTGAAATCATAATGAACCACCCCTTTAATCTGTGTATGGCAACAACTCTACAGTGTCCTCATTTGAGCTCATTTTCTTGCAGGCTGTGGTTTTGAGGGCAGATTACCATGTCAATGATTTGAGAGAGGGTGATCTGTAGTGTGACATTAAGGATGTCTTCTGTGTCCTCCACTGGCCTCAGTGCACTTGTGTAGTTGCTAAATAAATCATTGAGCAGTTTCTGGGCGTATATCCCACTGGCACCCCAGCAAACTGGAATGAAAGAAAGACATTCGTTTTTTATATATATATATATATATATATTCGTTATATATATGCTGTTTTTTGTTTTTTTTTAACTTTCTGTTCAACAAAAATCGTGAAAAAAATTTCACAGTTTTCACAAAAATATTAAGCAGCACAGCTGTCTTCAAAACTGATAATAATAAGAAATGTTTCTGGAGCAGCAAATCATACTAAAATGATTTCTGAAGGATCATGTGACACCGAAGACTGGAAAAATGATGCTGAAAATTCAGCTTTGATCACAGGAATAAATTACATTTTAAAATATATTTAAATAGAAGGCAATTATTTTAAATTGTAATATTTCACAATATTATTTATTTTTACTGTATTTTATGATCAAGTAAATGCAGCCTTGGTGAGCAGTGTTGGGGAAAGTTACTTTTAAAAGTAATGCTTTACAATATTGTGTTAACTAAAAGTTACTTTTTATGGAAATGTGTTACGTTACTTTTGTGTTACTTTTTCTCATCTGGTCTGGGCTTGCTTGTTTGTTTTTATTAACAAATTCTATTTCATGCCTGTACAGTAGAGGGCGCCGCTCAAACAAATCTTTCAGCTGTGCTGCTATTCAGGGTCGCAGAAGGAGAAAGTTCAACACTCTTCAGCAATAAAATCAAAAAAATGAAACACAAGTGTGATGTTTATCTGTTATTTTTGCTTGTTGGTACGCTTGAATTGGATCATCAAAGGTCAGCAGCAAAGACTGGTTAATGAAGTGAGATTAAATACATTAAGTATATTTGTGTAATATAACATATTTAGTTATTGCAGGTTTGCAAGTTTGCATTCCACTGATTTTATTGATTTTGAGGAATACTGAATCTGTTTTTGTGCAAGTAAGATGACTAAATGCCTGTTCACATTTAGTCTAGAACTACAATAACCATCATGTTCACACAGAGCACACAGTGAGTGCTTCTCAATACTCAAATTGATGCTTCCTCGTTTCCTCACTCCTCCGTCCTCCAGCCCCTGACCCAGAAACTGATAGTACTCAGCCATCTTAAAGGACATCTCAATTCTCTAATTGCACCACGAGAAGGCGAGGAACGAGGAATGAGGAAACTTCCTGAGAGGTCATGAGCGAGGATGCACGTGTATCCTTCCCTCGCATTCTAAGGGGGTGGAGCTAAGACGCAAGGAAAGGAAGTAAGGAAAGGAAATATGGATGCACAAATAAGAAATGAGAAGCACCCAACGCCTCTGCACTTACTCCAGATTTCTCTCAACATGAGGACAGGAGAGCTTATTTGAAAAAGTAAGAGATATTTTGTTGTAAATTTAATATTAATTTTAATTTAATTTTTAGTAATGTTTTGCTATAGTTACTTGGAAAAGGTAATCTGATTACTTTACTCGTGCTACTTGTAATGCTTTACCCCAAACTCTGTTGGTGAGTAAGAGTCTAAATGTGATGTACAAGTTTATTTACGGTGCATTTATTCATTTAACAGATGAATACTTACAATGGAGAAATAAAGTGAAGCCAAAATGATTAATTGTAGGCTAAGGTAAACCAAATTATGACTTCTTCTTTTTTTTTTAATCAGTTTTATCACATATTTGACATGGTTTTGTTCTGTTGGACAGGAATAAATCAGAGCCACATGACATGACTTGTGTGACGGATAACACATGTCCACATGACAGATGGCTTAATCAGGAGGAGTGGAGCGAAGAGATTTCCCGCTAGATTACCCATCTGAAGCTATACAACAGAAGAGATTGTGTAAATCTGCCATTAAGCAGTTGGTTGATATACTGCTATTGAATATTTCCACCATTATTTGCCAGAAAAAAATATATAGCTCATGAAACACACGTTGACCCTCTGTGACAACATGCCCCAGTAGCATAGAACATGGTGTCTCACTATATGGGGTTAGATGGAAGCCCATATAGTGCAGTGGTAAATTCCTGCGTGAGAGGAAAGGGATTATTTAAAGAGTTAGCAAAACCTATATGAGAAAATTATGGAGACACAGGTCTGGACTTCGCCAGATGTTTGCAACTGCTGTCATTTCAATAAAGCTCTAAAAGAGATTTACAGAAAGGATTATAATGTTGGACTGACAATGGGTTGTAAATACACAGAAATAGATATATAAAAATCATCAACAGTTGGGAATCAATACATACACTAAATGGAAAATGATGCATCAGTTATGCATGTTGCACCCTTTTGACCAAACATCAGACACATAGGAATGTTTTATATAAAACATGAATTTGCTTATAATTTTAAGAAGATTTAAGACCTACTGATGGCTAAAAATGGCAAATTAAATGCAATTAAAAGTGAACAGAAACCAACAGCACAATGACAGATAGATAGGCTATGTAAAAAAGAAGAATGCATTACCTGGTGTGAGCATCCAGCAAAAGACAAAAAAAGCAAAATATTGCACATTCCTGATAGTCATCTCGCAATTCACTTTATTGACTATCGGGCATAAAATGACAGGTGATAGATATTCGATTCATTGAAGATCTAGTCCTGTCAACTTCAGAGGACAGCAGCTGTATGAAAGTCAATAAAACACAGGGACACTAAACCGTTTAATCCTCCAAACAGAGCACATGTGTAATCCAGGCTCTGCGCATCGCTGTGTTTGACATTGTATTATATATATAAAAAAATATATGCCCACTTTATGCTGACAATGAGTTTCTTAGTTGATATGAATGAATGAATGAATTATTGCTTCACGGCCCTAACTATAGATTAATAAAATCTTTTATCATTTTTTAGTGCACAAATTGATGACCGGCAGATGGCCTCACAACAGCTCACTAATTTCACCATTATTTTGCCTGGTGATTCTGTGATGGCCAGACTTGAATAAAACCAGCATTCGCTATGCATAGCAGGTTTAAATGAGGTGCTTTCAAGCTATATCCACAGGGCGGCAGTATTTGCACATATTTAAACTGGAGTTGGATTACCACAACAGACTGAAGCTTATTTCATTATGTCATCTTTATGGGAGAAGGAAGAATGTGTATTTTACCTGATCAAATATATTTATGTATTTGTAAATGGTCAAATTGGAAATCGTATTTGTATAAATATATTAATGACAAAACAAATGTCAAAACAGAATGAAAGCCACAGCACAAGGTTCAAACAAAGACAGGCGTGTTGTTTTGTGTGTTTGCCAGAGGCCATAACACTGATTTCACTGTCAAATTCACTAGCTTGTGGGCAGGATTTAAGTGAATGGAGTGCAGTGTGAATGGAGTGCAGTGTCTGCTTGAGAATAAAACTGTAGCAGCCTCATATGAGTCTAGTTCATTTTACTTTCAAATCACACTGAGGCAAATGCAACACCGTGTAACTCTGTGAGATGAAGGATCAGATCTGGTCCAATGTCTCACTCACAGTGAGAGGTTGACAGTTAATATCCCTGAGATTTTATTTTATTTTATTTTTCCAGTTTGAAAGTTTCTGATCTGCAACCCTGATATTTTATTTTATTTTACTTTATTTTGTTTTATTTTATTTTTCCAGTTTGAAAGTTTCTGATCTGCAACCCTGATATTTTATTTTATTTTATTTTATTTTTCCAGCTTAAAAGTTTCTGATCTGCAACCCTGCAACAATTTTATTTTATTTTATTTTATTTCATTTTTCCAGCTTAAAAGTTTCTGATCTGCAACCGATATTTTATTTTATTTTACTTTATTTTTCCAGCTTGGTTTCTGATCTGCAACCCTGCAACAATTTTATTTTATTTTATTTTATTTATTTTATTTTTCCAGTTTGAAAGTTTCTGATCTGCAACCCTGATATTTTATTTTATTTTATTTTATTTTACTTTATTTTGTTTTGTTTTATTTTTCCAGTTTGACAGTTTCTGATCTGCAACCCTGATATTTTATTTTATTTATTTATTTTTATTTATTTTTTTGTTTTGTTTTATTTTATTTTTCCAGCTTGAAAGTTTCTGATCTGCAACCCTGATATTTTATTTTATTTTATTTTACTTTATTTTGTTTTTTTTATTTTATTTTTCCAGCTTGAAAGTTTCTGATCTGCAACCCTGATATTTTATTTTATTTTATTTAATTTTTCCAGCTTGAAAGTTTCTGATCTGCAACCCTGATATTTTATTTTATTTTATTTTATTTTACTTTATTTTGTTTTGTTTTATTTTATTTTTCCAGTTTGAAAGTTTCTGATCTGCAACCCTGATATTTTATTTTATTTTGTTTTATTTTATTTTTCCAGTTTGACAGTTTCTGATCTGCAACCCTGATATTTTATTTTATTTTATTTTATTTTATTTTATTTTATTTTATTTTATTTTATTTTATTTTATTTTATTTTGTTTTGTTTTGTTTTATTTTTCCAGCTTGAAAGTTTCTGATCTGCAACCCTGATATTTTATTTTATTTTATTTTATTTTTCCAGCTTGAAAGTTTCTGATCTGCAACCCTGATGTTTTATTTTATTTTATTTTACTTTTTGTTTTATTTTGTTTTATTTTATTTTTCCAGTTTATTTTATTATCAAGCTAGAAAGTTTCTGATTTGGAACCCTGACAATTTATTTTTTGTTTTTTAGTTTTGTTAGTTTCGTTGTTTCGTTCTCCTCTTAAGATTTAGAACTAAATCAAAACTACTGCAAACTGTGACAGAAATAGCTGAGGATTTACAGGAGGGAAGTGAACATTTCTCGTTTGTTCTGCTCTCACTAACAAGAGAATTGAAAATCAGCACAAAAGAAAGTAAATGGAACGAATGAAAAGTGCTTCATAAGCAGCCACAAACTCATCTCCCAAACGTGCAAAAAGAAAAGAAAAAAAAGAACCTGAAACTAATGACTTTCGTGTTTTGTAATCGTGAGGTAAGCGGGTAAAGCACAGGTTTGCATAAACAGTTCCTCCTTTTTATTAATGTGTGCAGAAAAGTACAAAGACAGCATTTTATAGAAACCTTTAATATTGTGGCAGTGTATGTGAAATTAGTCTGAACTGAAGTGGCACAGAATTTCTGTCTTGTGTTCAACAGTATGATTTAAAAACTAAATGCTGCAGCGAGGTTGCAAGCAAATCTCAAGATTAAATAGGCAAATGAACAACATATTAAAAGCAGGCTTTGCTTTACATGCAAAGTCAGACTGAACAGTCTCCATATCTGCCATGTTGTGCTTTCTTGATCCAGAATATTTGGATTGTTTATCATGAATTGACTGATTCACAAACTGATTAATCAATACAGTTTGAATCAGTGACAGCTTAGCCAACATTTGCTGGTTATATTTACCTTTGAGTAACAAAGAAAAAACATTTAAATACACATATTAAGTAAGAAGAAGTGGGGAACATTCAAAGATAGGACTCTGAAACTGAAAGCATGTGAGATGGTCAACATGACCTATTTTATACTATGAACACTGAATCAAATATATACATCTAACAAATCTTTAAAATATAGCATTTGTTTTCTTTTTTTAAAAATGCACGTTCATGCTATATTATTCACCATATACAAAATCTACAATCTGTTTTATCTCTTTTGTAACAGTGAACATATACAGTGACTCCAAAACATATGTGACCCGTGCTTTCAAAACGAGTCACAATAAGCAAATGTTTACATTATCTATTAAAAAGCCTTCAAGATGATGTATGATTTGTTGGGATCTGACAAAAAATTAATGAGCTACAACTGTTTGAAGTCGACAGAGTCAGCAAAGTCAGTTTTGAGAAAAATCGAGTTAAAGTTTTCTGAAGGTTCCAAAACAAAAACACCTAGCAACCATACCTTAAACCCCTGTTAATAACACCAAAATTGGCACAAACCAAGTCAAAACCAAAAATCTATAGGAAAAATATAGATATTTAACTTTTTTTCCCCCATTATTACACAATTGTTTGATTAACATTAATGAAACAGTCTATATTAAGAAGACCTACTGTATCACACGGACCTAATATAATGTTACACATCAGATGTTTTTTACTCAACAGTTAACCAAACGTTCACTTAAGACAGATAATGTTTGCGTGAATACTCACCAAGACCGATATTTTGAAAATACATGCTGTAATTCATATGTATATATCGGTATCGCGCGCTGTCTGAGGCGTCTTTGCGCGAGTAAGATCGTGTTGTTTACATCAGCATGAGTTTGAAAATCACATTTCGTTGGTTCAGACTCACGCCATCAAGAATTCGCTATGAATATTAACAAAGTTTAAATGCTGCGCTTTAAAACAATACCAAACTTGTCCTGAGGGGAAGCACCAGTCGTGGAGAAGCGAGCAGAGAAAAACCGCATTTTTCATGGACAAAGGAAAGGTACTCCTCTCAGAAAACATACAAATAAAGATACTTTGATATGTTTAATAGCTATTTAGAGCATTGGGATCGGTAGATGAGGGCTTAATGAACTCATTTTTTTTTTTTTTTTTTTCAAATTAGACCAAAATTTAAATATTTTTTACTTGTTTTGCCTGTAGCTCGAAATTAACCCGTGCGCAATGCGCATTCCGACTCACTTTGCCAGCACGGGTCACATATTATGACTTGCAAGTTTCAGTTAAAAAATATAGTAATTAAATAAAATAAAAATGAAAAAAATGCTAGAACTTTTCTCAGAACCACTGAGAAACCTTTTTACCAACTAGTAGTTCATCATATTAACTATAAACATGTTCCAATAAGTTTTACACCCAGATAGTGTCCAATTACTGTACTTTTTGTCGTTATTTTGCATATTTCATATTATTTGATACCTAACATTTTTTAAGTATTAATATTCTTCAATATTTATGTATGTAATAGTATTCTTGTTTTGTACTGTATTTGTCTTTTAAAGATAATATATATTGTTATATAATGTAAAGACATTTTTACCTTTTTAAAGTGTGATTTTCATGTACAGTACATGTGATAAAGCAAACCCCCCATGTAAAAATATACATATATTCAGGTCCTCTCAGATTTAAAGTAGCACGCATGATTTCTTGGAGGCCTTCGGCTTGGGGTGGAGGAAGGCGCGAACTGCTTCTGTAAACACTTCCTTCACCCCGTCCTGGTTGAGTGCTGAACACTCCATGTACTTACTGGCCTGGATTTGTCGGGCCAGCGCCGCCCCCTGCTGCTGGGACACTGCGGACAGGTTCTTCTCTTTCAGCTTCTGCAGCACCTCTGGATCATCTCTCAGATCTGTTTTAGTCCCCACCAGCAGGATGGGCACATGAGGACAGTGTTCTGACACCTCGGGGTACCACTTTAGCTTGACGTTCTCGTAGGACGAGGGGCTGGTGACGCAGAAGCAGATGATGAAGACGTTGGTCTGTGGGTAAGAGAGGGTCCGTAGACGGTCGTATTCCTCCTGTCCCGCTGTGTCCCACAGGTTCAGACTGACGATTTTAGAGTCTATCTCCAGCTGTGCGCTGTAGTTGTCAAATACAGTGGGAATGTATTCTTTAGGAAAGGCGTTGGTGGTGAAGGAAATCAGGAGGCAGGTCTTCCCAACGGCACCGTCTCCCACCACGACACACTTGATGTTCTGCATTGTTGTTCTGCCTTCAGCTTCCAATAACTGAAATATACACAAGGACTAGTTTTACCATTTACCACGTTGTTCCAGGCGTTTCTTATGATTTGGAAGCCCCAACATTAGAAAAAAAAACATCATGCTTTGGTAAATTTTAATTATGACAAAAGTCCTAATTATGACATAGGCTACTAAGTCATAGCTATGACATAAAAAGCCAAATTTATGACATAAACAGTCCAAATTATGGCATACTGAGTCATAATTATGACACACAAAGTCTAAATTATTACATATAAAGTCAAAATTATGACATAAAAAAAGTCAAAATAATGTCAATTAGGATAGGAAAGGTCAAAATTATTACATGCTAAGTCAAAATTATGACTTAAAAAGTCATAATTATGACATTAAGTAGTAAAAACTATGATATAAACAGTAATTATTATGAGATAAAGTCAAAATTATGAGATAAAAAGTCAAATTTTGACAGTCCAAGTCAAAACTATTACATACTAATTCGAAATTATGACTTAAAAAGTAATAATTAGGACATTTAAAAGTAAAAAGTATTACATAAGTCATAATTATGAGATTATGACAGTCCAAGTCAAAATTATTACATACTAAGTTAAAATTATAACTTAAAATGTCATAACTACGACATTAAAAAGTAAAAAGTATGACATAAAAAGTGATAATTATGACATTAAGCAGTAAAAACTGACATAAACAGTAATAATTATGAGATAAAGTCAAAATTATGAGATAAGTCAAATTACGACATAATTTTGACTTTTTGTCATAATTCTGACTTATAAAAAGTCAAAATTATGAGATAAAGGTGAAATTATGACATACTAAGTCATATTTATAAGATAAAAAGATGAAATTATGACAGTCCAAGTCAAAATTATTACATACTAAGTTAAAATTATGACTTAAATGCCATAATTCCAACATTAAGAATAAAAAGTGACATAAAAAGTCATAATTATAAGATTAAAAGTCAAAATTATTACATAAGTCGATTTATTACTTATTACTTATGAAAAAGTCAAAATTATGACTAAATGTCACTTCTTGATTTAGTATGTCATAATTTTTACTTTTGTCATAATTATGACATTTTAAGTCAATGTCTTTTTAAGTGCTGTCAAATAGATTAATCAGGATTAATTGAATCTAACAAAAGTTTGTGTTTAAATATGTGTTTATATATTATATATATGTGTGTGTGTGTGTGTCTGACACACTAACACACACACACACACATATATATATATATATAATATATATAAATATAATAATGTATACACATATTATGTAAACAAAATTTTATGTTAGATGTTATTAATCGCGATTAATCGATTAGAAAGCGCTACTATTTTTCAGTCATAATTTCAACTTGGTTTTTCATAATTTCATCTTTTTATGTCATAACTATGATTTTTTTCAGAGATATTTAGCAGAAAGCAAATGCTAGACAACTCATGTTGTGTTCCATGTGAGATTTGAAACAACATACAAAACTGAATATATCAAACCTGAGTCGTTAATATTAGAAACAAAACAAAACAAACAAACAAACAAGTCATTCCAACACTGTTCAAACTAAATAAATGAACATATCCATGCTAGAAGACCATCATGGTTGTTATGTTTGTGTCAGATTATCACATGCATTTGAGGTCAAAATGACCTGATGCCCACAAAACATTACATTGTTGTCAATGACCTTTATTTATATCTTTCTGAGAAGAACATTTGCTCAGAGCTGGTGGGGAAGTAATTAATCTCACAAGGGTGCCTGTTAGCCTTTTCAGAAACTGTACAGTAATGTAATAATCTTGCAATATTCGTCATACTCATAACATATGATGTGTATTCTCATTAGCTTGAAAAAAATCTACATTTTTAAAAAAATAAAGTTTCCAAAGGGGAATTTAGCAGTGATGCCATAGACCATTTTTGGTTCCTCAAAGAACTTTTCATTGCAGTTCTTAAAAGAACCATTTTTTACTTAGTGTGAAGAACATTTTAATAATCTAAAGAACCTTTTTCTGCTATAAAGAACCTTTTTTTACATTGAAAAGGTTCCATGGATGTTAAAAGTTCTTCATGACTCAATCAATGCTATTAAAGAAACTTTATGTGAGTGTAATGAATGGGCTGTCGACTCTTTTTACTTGTTGATTTATCTATAGGCCTATATGATAAAAATACATGTAGTGTAGTTATGAGTTTAAAATGTGAAATCAATAGATATTTACTATGCCTATATGAAACTAAGCAATAAATACACTGTAAAAATGTTTTTGTTATTTCTACACATAAAAAACCCCCGCAGCTTTCACAGGTTTCCAAGACAATTCAGTGAAAGTACAGTAAAATGTAAACATATTTACAGAACGACCTGTAAATTTTACAGTTCAAAACTGTAATTTACATTGAAACATACTTTTTAAACAGCCCTTTTCTGCTGAATTAGCAAGGCCACGTCACAGTATTTTACTGTAAAATTACACAAAATGTAAGGTTAGATCTATTACAGATTTTCTCTGTATAGTACGGGAACTCACTGTTAACCAATTAACAGATTTTTACTGTCACAATTTTAGTCTCTTACAGTAATTTTTTATTTATTTATTTATTTTTTTACAGTAGGCCTATGTACATCATGTATAGGTTTAGGGGTCTAAAATAACTTTGCTGCCAAAAAGACAGTTCCTTTTTTCAAAGAAACTAGAAGAACTGTACTGCTCACTGTTGTAGGGTCGCAGACCGCCCACAGTCCATTCACTTTTCGTTTGATTCGGACTGCACAGCTGGAAAGTGTTAGTGTGAAAATCTTTAGCTCAAATCAACTGCAATGCAAATTCCAGGAGTCAAGAGTGCAAATTTTTGAAGATATTCACTCCAGGTACTGGTAGGCCTGGATGTTTTGGGTCAGTGTATGTGGCACTTTATAGCAACCATACTAGATATTCACAAAGCTATTTGCTGAATGGCATGTAAAAAGAAAGTGAACTGTGATTGTTGCTTTACAGACAGTCTCTTTCTGTCCAAGTATAAACAGCAAAGTGTTTCAGACATGCCGCAGTCATCAAATCAGTTTATGTGCTTCTCACCATTTTTTCAGCTGATGCTTTTCTCTCTCAAACTATCTGATCTTTTATATATATATATATATATATATATATAGTACCTACACATACTGGCTTCACATATTGTAACTTGCACTACAATTGGTGTGTGGTTTCATTAAGCTTTTCTTTTATTATTAATTGCATTTAAAACATATAAAATGTGAAATACCATTACATTAATATTATTCGGTCAGAAAGCTCTGTATAAAAACCACACAGACCTCCGTTTGAATATAGAATAATAAAAAAGATGTGACTCTCCCCTAATGACATCACTGCTTTCTTATCAGTTGTCAAATCTTCAAACCAGAGATGAAAATTAAATCTGATCCCTTAAGAATGAAGTTTAGGACAGCAAGTTTGGGACAGATCATCAAGTGCAAATAAGAAATAAAACTCACCGTGCATCATCCAAAAGAGCGTCCAGGAAATTGTCTGTAGTCTGAATAAAACTGTCCCTAAATACAGTGGCACAGGGGACTATAGGAGGAAGTGAGCATAGCCTAGTGCACTGAGAGGAAGTCAGTGACACAAAAAGGCAAAGAGCCAGTGGAGAAGTTCAAAGATGATGTAGGCCATAAATTAATGGGGTGTATGTTAAAAAGAAAGTCACTTGTACACTGTGAAAGCGCTTTTTTTTTTTAGATAACTCAAATATCCAAATCAACTCAAATTTTAAAACACATTATTAGTTACTCTAATGTAGAATTTTAAGTGTGATAAGTAATTGCAGCAGTATTTTTAACAGGTGCAGACACATTTGATTCAGCATACACACACACACACAAATATATATATATATATATATATATATATATATATATACGCTAGAGACTGCGGTCTTTAGCCTCCTTGTTAGAGCGCCCACCTTCCATGCGGACAGGCCCGGGTTAGCGTCCCGCTTAGAGGGCAGGTGCGAACTGGAGGGGCTACATATATATACACTATATTGCCAAAAGTACTGGGACACACCTCCAAATCATTGAATTCAGGTGTTCCAATCACTTCCATGGCCACAAGTGTATAAAATCAAGCACTAGGCATGCAGACTGCTTCTACAAACATTTGTGAAAGAATGGGTCGCTCTCAGGAGCTCAGTGAATTCAAGCGTGGTACCGTGATAGGTTGCCACCTGTGTAATAAGTCCATTGGTGAAATTTCCTCACTACTAAATATTCCACGCTCAACTGTTATTGGTATCATAACAAAGTGGAAGCAATTGGGAACAACAGCAACTCAGCCATGAAGTGGTAGGCCACGTAAAATCACAGTGCGCAGAAGTCGCCAACTTTCTGCAGAGTCAATAGCTACAGACCTCCAAACTTTGTGTGGCCTTCAGATTAGCTCAAGAACAGTGCGTAGAGAGTTTCATGGAATGGGTTTCCATGGCCGAGCAGCTGCATCCAAGCCTTACATCACCGAGTGCAATGCAAAGCGTCGGATGCAGTGGTGTAAAGCACACCGCCACTGGACTCTAGAGCAGTGGAGACATGTTCTCTGGAGTGAGGAATCACGCTTCTCTGTCTGGCAATCCGATGGACGAGTCTGGGTTTGGTGGTTGCCAGGAGAACGGTACTTGCCTGACTGCATTGTGCCAAGTGTAAAGTTTGGTGGAGGGGGGATTATGGTGTGGGGTTGTTTTTCAGGGGTTGGGCTTGGCCCTTTAGTTCCAGTGAAAGGAACTCTTAATGCTTCAGCATACCAAGACATTTTGGACAATTTCATGCTCCCAACTTTGTGGGAACAGTTTGGGGATGGCCCCTTCCTGTTCCAACATGACTGCGCACCAGTGCACAAAGCAAGGTCCATAAAGACATGGATGAGCGAGTTTGGTGTGGAGGAACTTGACTGGCCTGCACAGAGTCCTGACCTCAACCCGATAGAACACCTTTGGGATGAATTAGAGCGGAGACTGTGAGCCAGGCCTTCTCGCCAACATCAGTGCCTGACCTCACAAATGCGCTTCTAGAAGAATGGTCAAAAATTCCCATAAACACACTCCTAAACCTTGTGGAAAGCCTTCCCAGAAGAGTTGAGGCTGTTATAGCTGCAAAGGGTGGGCCAACTCCATATTTCCATATTAAACCCTACGGATTAAGAATGGGATGTCATTAAAGTTCATGTGCACGTAAAGGCAGGCATCCCAAAACTTTTGGCAATATAGGGTGTATATATATATATATATATATACACTGATCAGGCATAACATTATGAGCACTGACAGGTGAAGTGAATAACACTGATAATCTCTTCATCACGGCACCTGTTGGTGGGATATATTAGGCAGCGAGTGAACATTTTGTCCTCAAAGTTGATGTGTTAGAAGCAGGAAAAATGGGCAAGCATAAGGATTTGATCGAGCTTGACAAGGGCCAGATTGTGATGGCTAGACGACTGAGTCAGAGCATCTCCAAAACTGCAGCTCTTGTGGGGTGTTCCTGGTCTGCAGTGGTCAGTATCTATCAAAAGTGGTCCAAGGAAGGAACAGTGGTGAACCGGCGACAGGGTCATGGGCGGCCAAGGCTCATTGATGCACGTGGGGAGCGAAGGCTGGCCCGTGTGGTCCGATCCAACAGACGAGCTACTGTAGCTCAAATTGCTCAAGAAGTTAATGCTGGTTCTGATAGAAAGTTGTCAGAACACACAGTGCATCGCAGTTTGTTGCGTATGGAGCTGCAGAGCCGCAGACCAGTCAGGGTGCCCATGCTGACCCCTGTCCACCGCCGAAAGCGCCAACAGTGGGCACGTGAGCATCAGAACTGGACCACGGAGCAATGGAAGATCTGATGAATCACATTTTCTTTTACATCACGTAGATGGCCGGGTACATGTGCATCGCTTACCTGGGGAACACATGGCACCAGGATGCACTATGGGAAGAAGGCAAGCCGGCGGAGGCAGTGTGATGCTTTGGGCAATGTTCTGCTGGGAAACCTTGGGTCCTGCCATCCATGTGGATGTTACTTTGACACGTACCACCTACCTAAGCATTGTTGCAGACCATGTACACCCTTTCATGGAAACGGTATTCCCTGGTGGCTGTGGCCTCTTTCAGCAGGATAATGCGCCCTGCCACAAAGCAAAAATGGTTCAGGAATGGTTTGAGGAGCACAACGAGTTTGAGGTGTTGTCTTGGCCTTCAGATCTCAATCCAATTGAGCATTTGTGGGATGTGCTGAACAAACAAGTCCGATCCATGGAGGCTCCACCTCACAACTTACAGGACTTAAAGGATCTGCTGCTAACATCTTGGTGGCAGATACCACAGCACACCTTCAGGGGTCTAGTGGAGTCCATGCATCGATGGGTCAGGGCTGTTTTGGCAGCAAAAGGGGGAGCAACACAATATTAGGAAGGTGGTCATAATGTTATACCTGATCGGTGTATAGATAGATAGATAGATAGATAGACACAGTATATATGTCAAATATATGTCAAACTGAAAAACTGTAAAATATGAACACCCTTTAGAATGACATTTTGCAGTGTCATCACGAGGCCACTAGGAGACAGTGTAATCTTTTTTACAGACATAGTCATATACTCTGCAGTCCCTTTACACAGAGGTGAGTGGGGAAAAAAGAAAGGTGTCAGGAAAACACCATCACAGCAGATGTGGATGTTCAACCAAACAGTCAGTGCACTTATTTATGTCCTTCTATGCACTACTGAAAAACATATACAAGCTGTATAATTATTTACTATTTATTGCTGATAAGTGATAGTGATCAAGGCCCAGTCAGTTTATGTAGAACTTTTTTTTTTTTTTTTTTTTTACATTTTCTGCACTGAATTTGTGGGAAATCTGCAGATTGTACAGTTGTTGAAACAAACTGAATCAACACTGAACAGACTTCAGCTGCATAATGACAATATTGGCTTTTTTAGAGCGGCTTTGCATCACTGAATCATTATTTTCCTGTTTATCACTGTAAAGCTACTTTGAAACAATCCGCATTTAATAAAGTGCTATATAAATAAAGCTGACTTGACTTGACTTTATGCAGAAATCGGTGTAAAAAATGTTCTACAAGCCCCCATAAAATAAGAAGCATAGATATAAGGTTAGTAAATGATTTTCTATCTTTTAGTTTGTAGAGCAAACAGCAGAGCATGTAGCACTAGCAACACCAACATCATGGGTTTGAATCCCAGGGAACACAGCAACTGATAAAATGCAAAGTTGTAAGTTGCTTTGAATAAAATTGTCTATCAAGTGCATAAATGTAAATAATTTTTAGAAGATCAGTAAATGAAAAGTTGTCGCATATGCAAGAAAAATAATTTTATATTAATAAAATGCATAATATTAATAAACATAATGCATGTGCAAATCTTTGATAAAAATAAGTTATATAGTCTCAGATTAAAAATATTAAAATATTATAATTAAATTACACCATTATATCATTACAATTTTTAAAATAATTTAACAACCTTCACAGTATGTGGTGAATAATGAAATATATATATATATATATATATATATATATAAAACTAAAATTACAAAAAACTTTTTGTGAAGTTTACATTTAAAAATATAAGTGAAGATATATATGAATATAATATAATATAATATAATATAATATAATATAATATAATATAATATGTAAACAACAGAAGTCAATGTAAAGTCGACACCATTAAACAACAAACGTGTGTGTGATTGTTATAGGCTAACTGGAGACTGTTTGATAGTGAGGTGGCAGGCAAAGTGTGATTAGCAGGGAGTGTGTGACTGCGCATGCGTCGCGCCGCAGACCGTGAGCCCGGCGTGAATCGAGGAGGAAACGCAGCTCGTTCGGCCTCTCTCTGCTACTGTCCCTGACAGAGGACGAGCGAACCAGCGTCCACCTGCCGTATTTTCTCATCGGCAAGACGGCAAGCCGTACAGAACCGTGTGGTCGTGTGTTTTTGGAGTGTTTCAATACAAAGCCTCCATGGAGTCGGATGGGAGGAGAGTGCAGCTGAAGACGAACCTCAAAAACTGAGACGGTCTACACGAGGATCCGAGGTAACGCAGCTCGTTTTAAACGGTTTAACATTTGGTTTTGCTGTATTTTACATTACATATCATTTCAGCGATGGATTTGGGGTGTTTATAAAGGGGGAAATGTGGGTGCCAGTGGCCTCGTGCCGCTACAAAGCCAGCTGCGTATTCAACCGCATGAATATAAAGATAATACAGAGTCGTTGATTATGAATCAGCTATTTATGACTGATTTTATTAAGCAAATGTAGGTAATGTGACTCATACTAGATCTGATCTGCTCTTGAGCCATTTAAATCCATACCTGGATATATAATACATGTTAATGTCTTAATTATTAAGATTATTATCATGCAAAGTCTATGCTAGCCTTAATATTGTGCATATAAAGCTATACATTCAGATAGCCTAAACCTTTCATATGGCCAGTATAGTCAATGAGGTTGGTCTACATAGTTTCCACTTATAAGTGTTAACTAGTTGACAGGTGAGTTGGGGAGTAACTTGATAGTCATTGTGAAGAAAAAACGAAAGAAAAAAAACCCCCTTGCATTCCTTATTTTTGTGGAGTCCCCAGGTATAAACATGTTTTTTTTTTTTTGTTTTTTTTTTTTTTTTGTTTTTTTGGTGTTTACACTAAAATTGTTCATTTTGATTTAAAAAAATATAATGATGATTTTAAAAATGAGCATCAAAATAATACATTTTATACCTCAAAATAGGGACTTTTATCAATATTTGTTATCTCTTTTTCTCTGGCAGAGAAAGACCTCTACTGAGCATGTGCAGAAATAAGGTGCATCCCAATTTGTGTACTTATGCCCTATTTTATGGTGTTTTTTTAGTATTAATAGTGCAAGTTGTGTGTTAACACTGAAAAATCCCAAAATTACACAAATTGTGGAGTCTTGGACGCTTCATGCAGAGGAGAAAGGGATTTCAGACTCTACCGTTGGATGAGAAAATATCTTTTTATATAAATAAAATAAAAGATAATAATAAAATATATTTTTGCAGTTTCATCAGCAGAACAATTCAAAAACACATTAAATAACAGTACAACCCACTGAAGAGATGTATGTCTGCCCCTCACAGTCTCGCTTTCATTCCCGTTGAAAATCAAACATGGCGCTGCTGTGAATAAGGTCTAAAGTGCGTCATTTGGGACAATACTGAAGTGTGATCTAGTTGCCAACATTCTCCGCTTTATCATCCCAGGATTAGGTTAATACTTGACTTGACATACAGGGTTGGATTGTTGATTTGCTGAGTTGTAGATGACAAGATTTTTCTCTCTCTCGTATCTCAAAACAGCTGTCCCACTATGGAGCTCAGCAGACTGGCGACGTTCTGGATTGTATGTATATGCTTCTTGTTGGAATGTCAAGCAGACAAACCCAATCAAGTAAGCCCAGACCCCTTACCAGCAGACAACGGTGTCTCCGGTGAGTATATCCTGGAATTACTCCCTTATATTGGGGAAAAGTAGCTGTGT
Organism: Mylopharyngodon piceus; assembly: GCA_039654765.1. Classification (NCBI taxonomy): domain Eukaryota; kingdom Metazoa; phylum Chordata; class Actinopteri; order Cypriniformes; family Xenocyprididae; genus Mylopharyngodon; species Mylopharyngodon piceus. The sequence goes on from CM077447.1 coordinate 22,374,807, forward strand.
CATCATAGATGAGAGCTGACGGCCATTTCTACCTACTTCAAAACGCTCTGTGCTTTGCAGCCCCCTGTGCCAGCGCCTTATAGACTTATTTAGAAATTGTATGGGGGTCTAAATGTGGCCCGGCTGAGAATAGGAAGGGAATGCATTCTCTGTTAAGCACTGTCCTCACTTGGGCTGTATCAAATAAAGGTGCCTAGAGCATCATAGCGTGTACAATTGCTTCCGTAATGTGTTTTAGGCCCTAAAAAGGTAGTCCTTAGAGTTCATCCGAGTTTAACTTTTAGAGATAATTGGGATCTGTTGCTTCTTGCCCGGACGCCTGATCTAGGAAACAAACCAGTGAAGAACTAACACAATTATTCATAGCTTTCCTGTTATAATTTAACTCAGTTCTGATTTTTGCATGACGTTTATGTTAAAAGTCGTGGATAACCAGGAAACAGCAGGGTTTTTTTTTTTTTTTAGTTGTGATTTTCAGGCCTTTAAAAACATGGAATAGTGAAAATGGTTACGCGAAGCTTAAAAAAAGATAGATCGATATACATGTATAAATGTGTGTGTGTGTGTGTGTGTGTATATACATACACTCACACATACATCTGTACATACCTATGTATGTATATATGTACAGTATATGCATAATATTTATTATTTATATTTATGTATATATTATATTTATGATTTATTATTAATTTAATTATTTAGAATATGTAATTGGTCATTTAAAATGGTGGATTTCAAACTTGCTATATTGTTTTTTTTATTTCCATGTCATCAGTGAGATGGAGAGAGAGAGAGAGAGAGAGAGATAGATAGATAGATAGATAGATAGATAGAGTGCTGCTTGAAAGTTTGTGAACCCCTTGAAGAATCTGCAAAATGTTAATTATTTTAACAAAATAAGAGGGATCATACAAAATGCATGTTATTTTTTATTTAGTACTGTCCTGAATAAGTTATTTTACATAAAAGATGTTTACATAAAGGGACATAGCTGAATTTATAAAAAATTACCCCAATCAAAAGTTTATGTACCCTTGATTATTAATACTGTGTGTCGCTACCTGGATGATCCATTGCTGTTTTTTTTGTTGTTGTTGTTGTTTTGTTTTGTTTTTGTTTTTTTTGTGATGGTTGTTCATGAGTCCCTTGTTTGTCCTGAGCAGTTAAACTGAGCTCTGTTCTTTAGAAAAATCCTTCAGGTTCTGCAAATTCTTCGATTTTCCTACATCTTTTGCATATTTGAACATATTTTTGCATATTTCCAGCAGTGACTATGATTTTGAGATCCATCTTTTCACACTGAGGACAACTGAGGGACTCAAACACAACTATTAAAAAAAGGTTCAAACATTCACTGATGCTCCAGAAGGAAACATGATGCATTAAGGGACGGGGGATGAAAACCTTTTGTATTTGAAGATCAAGGAATATTGTACTTAATTAGTCTTCCGGCAAACATGTAAATATCTTCTATTGCTTCCGAAGGGCAGTACTAAATGAAAAAATATGATATTTAAGCAAAATAAGAAAAAATTGGGCAGTTTTCATCAAAGTTTTTGGCTCTTAATGCATCGTGTTTCCTTCTGGACCATCAGTGAATGTTTGTACCAATTGTAATACTTGTGTTTGAGTCCCTCAGTTGTCCTCAGTGTGAAAATGAAAGATGGATCTCAAAATCATACAGTCACTGCTGTAAAGCTTTCAAATATGCAAAGATGCTGAAAAATTAAAGAATTAGCAGGACCTGGATGATTTTTTTTGAAGAATATTGGGCAGTTTAATTGCTCAGGACAAACAAGGGACTCGAGAACAACCATCACAAAACAAAAAAACAGCTGTGGATCATCCAGGTAACCACACACAGTATTAAGAACCAAGGGTATATAAACTTTTGAGTGGGGTCATTTATGTAAATATATACATATATATACACACACACACACACACACACACACACACACACACTGGGCTCCAGACTAACATTTAAAACCAATGACACTAGCACCTGATTTGTTACATGTTTTAAATATTAGGCCTACATGATTTGTCTTCTGGAAATGCACATTTGACAGTAGAAGTAGCTTGAGTTGGGATGCAGATGTAAATTTATTTTTATGAACACAAACGGTAACGTGTAAATTTTAACAACCTCATTTTTAAAGGGTAAAATTTAAATAGTCTTACTGAGTTAGGACTCTACTCTTATTAAAATTAACCACCATCTTCCATAGTATCATATATTTAGATCATGATAACCATGGGTAAACCCACACATGGCACCTCACTACAATGGTAAAAGTAACAATACGGTTTCTATGGTATCTAGAATGGCTTTATGGTAGTCTATAAACACATAAATATAAATACAAATGCAAAAAACTGCTAGCTTATGACAAAAATGTCCTTAATTTGGCCTATTTCATTACTCCTTTAATACTTTTGATACATGTCTACATTAATAATATAATATTCGATATGAATATCCCACATTTCTGCCACAATACCACGGTTACAGTTACTGATGTCAGGGGTTGCAGCCTTTAACCTCCTCGTTAGAGCGTCCGACTCCCACGCCGGAGACCCGGGTTCGAGGCCTGCGCAGAGCGGGGCGAGTAGGACCTGGGTAGAGGGGTTACACATAGCCTTCATAAATACATTCACTATATTAGTTTTCTTAGGATTTATATTACACATTGTTTGGAAGACAGCATTTTGGGCAGGATGTGGAATAACATTGTTTAAAATAATGGATTAAAATACTTTTGTAATTTAAAAAAAAAAATAATTTAGATTTTTCACCCGATTAATTGAAAAAATAATCGACAGATTAATTGATTGTCAAAATAATCGTTAGTTGCTGCCTTACTTTAAGCTAGTATAAATCACCGAGACATTTCTGGTTTGTTTGGGACAACTCTGCACCAAACTCGAACGCTTCACACTGGATCTCACTGTGCTGTTTAGTGGTCGTGTGATTGAGGTGGCGAGTAAGTGAGTAAACGCATTCGTTCTGAGCTTGTTCTGAGCTTTTGGCACATTTAAGGGCTGCGTCCGAAAACCTAGGCAGCTGACTTGTTGCCTCACTGCCTTATCAGGCAATGACTTGTAACTGTGCGTTCACGCCGCCGCCAGCGAGAGCGTCAAAATTCACCTTGGCTGCCCTGCTAACAACGCTGTACTGGGCGTTCAAACCGCCGCCGGCGGGAGGGTCAAAGTAAATGTCAAGTTGTGGCAACCAATTGGAATCCTCTCAAGCGAAGACCTCTACATTCCGATTGGTTGCCGCTGAACCGCGTCATAGCTCATTACCATAAAGTTGACCTGACTTCAACTCTCCTCGACGCTCTCACCGTCCAAGACGCGCTGCGCCGCTCTCGCCGGAGCTCGCCGCCGGCTCACATTGAAAATGAATGACTTCCTGTCACTTTGACACTCTCGCCGGCGGCGGTGTGAACGCACGGTAAGGCAGCGTTTGAGCATGAAGGCACCTCATGAAACTGATTTCGGACAGACTTCTGAGGCAGCGTAACAGTTTAATGATCTACAGCAAAATGCAATAGAAGATGCCTTCCTACCTTGAAATGTGTCCTCCGGAGGCAGCATTTTCCAGTTTTCGGATGCAGCCGAGGTTTCTCATATGCAACAGAAATGGCAGCTTATCAGTCTTCAAATTCCTGTCACTCACTGTTTACTGTGCTGTCACCTTGTGTTGACATTGTGAAACTGCATGATTTGTAAATTATGCGTGGCAAGCCACATATAATATATTTTATTAAACAAGCTGCGGGCCATTTGAAATTCATCCCCAGGCTATAATTGGCCAGCGGGCCCGACTTTGGACACCCCATTTTATGGTCACAACTGTTTTTTGGAGAACAGCGCAAATGTTAAGTGGACAATTTTCTTAATGCAGTTACTGTTTACATAGCTAGTATTATTACATGTGAACCATGCTGATGTTAGCATTGGGTTTGTCTGTAGTCAGTCATGTTCTGCCTGAATGGCTCTTGTGTAATTCAACTTGAAGACGTAAAAGTTGTCTTTTACAATGAATAGCTATGGCCTTCTGGTGGTCTTGCTTTTCCGTGTTATAATAATGAATCAAATGGTCTGATTTTGATTGCAGCATAATGACTTAAGAGCCCTTTGGGAAAACTGCCTAAAGTCCACAGTGTGTTTCAAAGCTTTTGTTGAACTGGAATCGAGCCCAGTCATGAGGTGATACTACACCATTCGCCTACTGGCTGAACGAATTGTACTGTATGTGCCCACCCTTTTTCACACTAAGATTTGTACTGAATTGACCTGTAGAGAGTTGCATGTAACTTTGCAAATCAATCCAGGTCTACTATGCTTAGTATTCATAGTAGTATCACAATAACTCTTCATGTCACATCATGTGGTGTCTTGAAATTATTATGGTTATTTTGCATCTTTAATACATTTTTGGGTATGAGTGTTGTACTTTTGTCGTACTTTAGTGATAAAGATATTTAAAATCACAGCTGTTATTATTTCCACACTGGGAACGAAAGGTCAAGTCGAGTGCTTTGCATTGTGGGATAGAGCAACTCGCACTCACAGTGTGCAGTGTTCTATACTGCACGATCTGGTAAATGTAGAAGATAATCTGGGTATCTCGTGAATGCAGAGAATTTGCATACTTTGCACATAGTTAGAGTAGCAAGTTTGCATGCTTTTTCAAATTGGAATATAACCTTGTTCTGTGTTCGTTAGGGGTAAGCAACATCATTTTACATGAAACTGGTTAATGTAAATATTTCATAAGGGTACGCTGTGTGCAAGTGGCATGTGGCGTCTCCTTCCTGATGATTTACAATGCATATTTTGTGGTTATGGCATATTAAAGGTGCACTATGCAGGCTTTTCACTTACTGTTTGTGTAAACAACGTTCATTTTTGTGTGTGTGTTAGAGCTGCTCAATTCTGGATAAATTGAGAATCACATTTTTTTTTGTTTAAAATGGAGATCAGGATTCTGAATAGACAACTAAACAATGTAACACGTTCTGGCATTATGTTAAAGGAACATTCCACTTTTTTTGAAAATAGGCTCATTTTCCAACTCCCCTAGAGTTAAACAGTTGAGTTTTACCGTTTTCGAATCCATTCAGCCGATCTCCGGGTCTGGCGGTACCACTTTTAGCATAGCTTAGCATAGTTCATTGAATCTGATTAGACCGTTAGCATCTCGCTTAAAAATGACCAAAGAGTTTCGATATTTTTCCTATTTAAAACTTGACTCTTCTGTAGTTAAATCGTGTACTAAGACCGACGGAAAATGAAAAGTTGCGATTTTCTAGGCCAATATGGCTAGGAACTATACTCTCATTCCGGCGTAATAATCAAGGAACTTTGCTGCCGTACCATGGGTGCAGCAGGCGCAATGATATTACGCATTTAATCGATTTAAATGAAAATAAATAAATACTCCATAGATTAATCGATTTGAAAAAATAATCGTTAGTTCCAGCCCTAATCGTGATTCTCAATTTATCCAGAATTGTACAGGTCTAATGCCAAGTAATCTGTCGAGTTAAAGATAGCAGTCAATAAGGCAATAGCAACAATGAGAAATGACAACTTCCAACAGAAGACAGACAATTACTATATATGTGTATACATATACACAGTATTTGTTAATCAGATGAATGCTGAATGATTATTTGATGTAATTTTCAGTCATGTTGGGCTACTTAAAAATTCAGAAAGCTGAGAGTTTAATAAACTGACCTCAGAATCATGTATGGGTGATTTACAATGCTTTAATATCTGTATTAAGATGTTGTTCTTATTCTTTGCTTCAGGAAAGTTGTTTGTCACTGAGTATTTTAAACATTTCAAGCACGCTGAATTTGACAGCATTAAAATAACAGGCCGAGTCGCATGATCTTTAGAACGATGAATAAGTGGCTATTAGACAGTGTAAAGACATGAGTATTAAAACAAAATTGAAATTAGCCTTAGATAATGGGCTTTTTTTCTAGCTTTCCCAGCACTTATATTAACAGGCACATGGGAAATGTAGCAACTTTAGCCTTTATCAAATTTGGTCACAAGCTTTTAAGGAAGTTTGGGGTTGCAAGATTTCCTGTACTTTTTTCTTCTTACCCTAATGTGGTTTCAAACTCATGACAAAATTACAAGAAAATGGTTGTTCATGAATTTATGTTAATCAATTATATCTGAAGGAGAAAAAGGTACATTGTGTTGAGTCTATGGGCAAAATGTTTTATTTACAGTACCGTTCAAATGTAGACATTTATAGTGCTACAAAATATTTCTATTTCAAATAAATGTAATTTCATTAAAGACTTCTGAAATGTGTCACAGTTTACACAAAAATATTAAGCATTTTCAGCATTAATAAGAAATGTTTCTTGAGCATCAAATCAGCATTTTAGAATGATTTCTGAAGAATCGTGTGACACTGAAAACTGGAGTAATGACTGGAGCTTTGTCATAATAGAAATAAATGACATTTTAAAATATATTGCAATAGAAAACAGTTTCATTGAATTGTAGTAATATTTCACAGTATTACTCATTTTACTGTATTTTGGCTCAAATAAATTCAGCCTTGGGGAGCGTAAGAGACTTCTTTCAAAACTTTTGTAAAGTTGTGTTTTTCCTAAGACTGCAGCCCTTAACCCATTTTATTAAACATTTCTTAACCACATCAGCCTCCCTGTGACAGAAACTCTCTCAAGGTTCACTGGAGAGGATCTGTACCCGCCACGCCTTGATCTTTGGAACTTCCTGTGCATGTCAGGTCTGATAGAACCGCACCGATAGAGCTCAGTGTCTCCTGAGGCTGATGGTCATGCTCCACAGAGTAAACAACACTGATGGCACTGGCCTGGTTTTGTTTCCAGCCCTGTTGGAGAAGTCAGAGTACCATGAGCTACATTTGGTGCGCTAGTTGTCAGCCTCTCCACCCCCCAAGAGGCATTTGGCCCCTCATCTCCTGTCTGTTATATAACAGCAAATTGACAGAAAATAACTTGTCGTTTGTTGTCCCCTTTGTTTCTTTTTTTTTTTTTTTTTTAGAGATGCATAAGGTTTTTTTTTTTCTTGACTAGCTGTTCTGTAATAATTGTTGTAAGGGGACTGAAACATTACATAAAACTGTATTCACTGAGCCCTGAGTCATGTTTCTTACAAAAGCAGTGTCCATGGCTTTGACCACTGCTTTTGATCTTAGCCCTGTTTTCTGGTTATATAAAACACACTTTATATAGGACATCAGTTTGTAACCGAAAGCCAGGAAGATACTCTACACAAGCATGTAAATGCATTGCAAGTGCGCTGTCCCATTGTATATTCTTGCTGACTTTACTCTAGGGGGGCGATAGAGTTTCCCCGCCGTTATTCTGGTAGCTAACTATAAACATGTCGACAATTGAACAGTTTCTTTCTAAACTGTTGCTCGCCATGACTGTAGTTGACCTAAAACAGAGACAGTTTACGCTCTATTTTCTGTTGTGGCAGTTTGGCGAATACAATGCGTACTTTTTGTTGTGCTATGGTTTGCTTTGTGTATCATGACGGAATGCAATCAAGTTCTTTCTTGTTCTTGTGCTAGGGTAAAGTATGATTTTTAGCTAAAAATTTACATTATATAGCAGTGATTATTTTTTATTAGTGGTCAACTTGGAATTTTATTTTTTTTTTTTAAATTTCAGCATCGGCCGATAAGTTTTTCTGTTTGGCTGATGTGTTGGAAGCGGGACTTTTATTTTGACGGCGCTGAGAACACCAGCACCTGAGCACACAGCGTTGTTTAACATTTCTCTGTCAGTCCGTGCGAATTAACTGTAGACAGGAGGGAAGTTCAGCTGTCAATTACAGAATTGGGAAGTTAATAGAATTACAGAATTAAGAAGTTGCCATCTAAAATGTAAATGTTTATTTTACAGTTTTTTTTTGTTTTGTTTTTTTTGTTTTTTTAAATGATTTAAGTTATTTTTCTAATTTATTAAAGTAAAATACATATAATTTATATATAGATCAGCTTTGTATTGGCCACCTGCCATCTTGCACTCTTAAAGGGATAGTTCACAGTTCACCCCAAAATTAAAATTTTGTCATTTACTCACCCTCAAGTTCTTCCAAACCTGTATGACTTTCAAACAGTTGACAGCACACATTGACTTCCATAGTAGGAAAAAATACTATGGAAGTCAATGGGTGCCGTCAACTGTATGGCCAATACTCTTTAAAATATTCTTCTGTGTTCAACAGAAGAAAGAAACTCATACAGGTTTGGAACTACTTGAGGGTGAGTAAATGATCACAGAATTTTAATTTTTGGGTGAACTATCCCTTGAAGATATTGGCATCTGATCCAGTCTGGTTGCAAAAATGTCATTTGTTTGGAATAAAATGGTATATAAATTAATGAATGATTTAATTAATTTAATTATTTATCTTATTGACGTGAACTTTTGAATGGTAGTTTATATACACAAAATATTTTTTTAAAGTACTTTTATTTAGGAAGGACACAAATAACAAATAATATATATAATGTTACAAAAGATTCAAATGTTTTTTTTATTTTACTTCATCAAAGAATCCTGAAAAAATACAAATACAAAAATATTAAACAGCATTCAAATCAGCATATTAGAATGATTTCTGAAGGATCATGTGACACTTGAAGACTGTTGACAGAAAATTCAGCATTGCCATCACGGGAATAAATTACATTTTAAAATGTATTACAATAAAAACTTTTTTAAATTGTCATAATATTTCACAATATTACTGTTTTTACTGTATTCAAATAAATTTGTGTGTGTGTATATATATATTTATATATATATATATATATATATATATATATATATATATATATATATAAATAAAATTATTATTTATTTATTTGCTTTATCAACACACAGTAACAGTGACGCATTGACTGACAAAAGACGTCACAAAATCAGAGACCCCTCCCCTTAAAATCTGATGACAGGAGATGTTAGGCAGGTGACTAACACGTTACTGTCAGGTGTAAACACGTCTTTGCGGATCACTTGTGATTGCATCACCCGAGACAGATCTTTATGCAAGCATAATGTTCAAAAGAAATTGAGCAATGTATAGATATTGCTACATTTCTTCTGGTTTGCTACATTTGTGTTGAGTACAGAATGTTATGTAAGACGATGCATCTAATATCCTCAAGGTTCTAGTTCATTATACTTGGTAAGTGATATTTCAGGAACCAGATATGATTCTCTTCATGCCCCTTTACCATCTACCAAGCCTTCCAGGTGACTTTGATAGACTTAGACTTCAGCCTTTGTTCTTGGGGCGCTTCAAGAGAAGTCTTCTCTTAGGTTTCTAAATGGCATGCTTGTGTTATGAAAAGACAGACGGCAAGGTTTATTTTTGCAGCTCATGGGTCTCTTGGACAGGTTCCTTGGTGTTGTAACACTCTGATATACACAAACACGACCGGATATATCACAGCCTACATCAGTCTCTTTAGCAGCACACGCTCTGATCTGATAAAGTTCCCACTTGTGAATGTTCACACAAACTACTTCAGGTTCTCCCACTGCTCTGTGCAGCACAAACCATAGCTTTCCTAGCCCTCAGAGCCTCGAGTGTGGTAACGCAACAGCTGTACAGATTTGCAGCCTAAAAATAGTTGCTTGCTAGTTTTAGTTAATACCACAGCCAGGTCTATTTTTAGCCCCCCTCATAGTTTGAGCTGGAAACCTCCACGGACACAGTGGGATTTTAGGAAGGCTGTTTAGAAGCACCTCTGAATTCTAAAATTGGATCTGATGCTATCATTTTAAACGCAGACAGTCTTCATTAGCACACAATGTTCTCATTAAAGAGTGCTTTGTGGTCCCGGACAGTTAACTATCACTACAGCAATAGGTCATATTGGGTCTTTATCTCACCTTTATTTCCAAATGATTGACTCTAATCCTCAAATGCGCGAGTCCTCAATTTAATGCCAATAAAGCCTCTAGGGTTGTATGATGGTGAGATGATATATTGGTCTGACCACTAAAAACAATGGCTAAATAGCTAGTGGTTAACATTATCCAATAGCCTGCATGGCCTCGGTGACCTCATCGCAAAGAAAAGTTGTTTCAGAGAAAGAGCAAGTTATTACATTTTGAGTAAAAATTATGAAGATCAGGAACATGTGTTACACAAATAAATGAAAAAGTGTTTGTAGTCTGGTTTGTTTTAGTATCTTGCTAACTTTGACTGTTTCATTTCTTCAGAGCTTTGCCGCATTGATGAGCTTCTATGCCAGGACGAGATCGCCATCCTCAGTTTTGAGGCCATCCGCAGCATTCACAAGCAAATGGACGACGATGCCAATGGGAATGTGGATGTTTCGGAGACCGATGGGGTCAGTGAATTACTTTTACAGCTGATTCTAAAATTAGGCTGTTGATTGACCTTTGTTCTCTTTTAAACTCACTTCTAATGTTTGATTAATTTTTTTCTCTTACCATTAACATTCAAGTCAGCATGACAGTGAATGAGTAATCTGCAGCAGGCTAATAGGTACCCTGATACTTGTCGCTGCTTATGACATTAGGGGTATTTTATGTTTTTCATTTTACATGTTGTCTTTTCATTTACCCTGTGGGGTGCAACAGTGACTGTCTTGGTTTTGGAAGTATTTTCTAAATATATTTTCTTCATAAGCATGAAAAAAATCATGAACCAAGACAACTAGCTCTGAGATTAAAGGGTTAGTTCACCCAAAAATGAAATTTCTGTCATTAAGGACTCACCCTCATGTCGTTCCAAACCCGTAAGACCTTTGTTCATTTTCGAAACAAAAATTAAGATATTTTTGATGAAATCTGAGTGTTTCTGAACCACACATAGGCAGCAACGTCATTGCATCTTTTGAGGTCCAAAAAGGTAGTAAAGACATTGTTAAAATAGTCAACGTGACTATAGTGGTTCAACCTTAATGTTATGAAGCGACGAGAATACTTTTTGTGCACAAAAACAAAACCAAAATAACGACTTTAGTTCAGAAACCCTTTGATTTAATCAAAAATATCTTAATTTGTGTTCCCAAGATGAACGAAGGTCTTATGGGATTGGGACAACATGAGGGTAAGTACTTAATGACGGAAATTTAATTTTTGGTTGAACTAACCCTTTAATCACAAAAGAGTTTCTGATATATATATATATCAATTTTTTTTTATTTTTTTTTTAATTAGGGAATTAACTACTTATCCAATTATGCATTGCGTAACATAAAGGACCATACAATAATACTATTGTCTTGAGTTGTTTATTTTTACTGTGTTATAATGACTATTTTAGATTTATTATGTTCTTTATAATATATTATTTAGTAGCATATAGTATACTAGTGTATAGTATAGTAAAAATAAACAAGTAATAATAATATTTGCAGGTTAATGAGGTTTATTTTATTTGTTTCTGTGGTAACTGCAGCTTTTCTGTGATTATGGGTATTGTAGTTCTTCACCAGGAATTTGGCAATTAAATAGTTTTAAAAAGAAATACTTAAGCATTGAAATCACATTGACTTGTTTTGTGGTTAAAAATTATTTTATGTATACAGAAAATTAATGGGATTTTTATTTCCGGTGTTGTGCCGAATTTCGACTCCCTGCCAAATTATTACGCCCCTTGTTGAAGTTGCTACCTAATTGCCTAATCCTAACCCCTCCTCCACACCTAATCCTAAACCTACCAATACAAAGGGGCAATAATTTGGTCAGAATTTTGCAAAACGCCAGAACGAGCACTCATAGCCTTATCAGCCGTTATAGTGCTCAAGTCAACTGCATCCTTTCTACTTTCTCTAAGGATGTCTGTAAATAATAAGATTTGGTTAATTCATCCTGTCTAATGCTCTTTCCAATGGTCTGGGCTTTTTAAAGCATTAGTACACGATGGATTTTATCAGACTGTGTGACACAGTTCAGCATTGTGTGTCATGTTTGGTGTTATCACTATTTGTGCTGCAAGATGCAGGAAACCAGAAACCATTTCACTATGCTATTCTGAGTCAGGTGGTCTGCAGAGGCCATAACCGCTAGTTTAGACCCATGTGTAGGTGTCTTGCAGAAAGAATGCTCATCTAGGATCAGCCTAACCTGTTACTAAATAAATCCACTGATTACAAGGGATAAAAGACAGGAATTACTAGTCAGAATGTACACTTGTGCATGTCATCTGCTCAAGCTTAGAAAGTCGACATGGTTTTTGTCCCTCATCTTAAAGAACTTTGTTACTCGTTCTAAAGTAGGCTAATGCAGTTGTAAGTATTCTACCGCCCAAGGATATGACATGCAGAATAGTCTTATGAATGGACATAATTGTGCTCGTTTTCTCTGCAGTTATCATTAGTCACGCAATGGCATTCATCCATTCCCAAGAGGCTTTCAGTAACAAATAAATGTGAAGCAGTGGTTTCACAACTATTTAGGAGAAATGACGAGTCAGGATGGTTATGATACTAGTCGACCAGAAACCAAATTATCGATTAGTTTATCTTGATGTTTTCATGCAGTACTTTAGATGTATTCATTTAGCAAATTGCTGTGCAATTTCTGTTGGACCATTAGCATCATATTCACTTTATTTTTAACATAAGAATGGGTGGAGCCATTTTTAACTTGAATGTGCAAGGCTTCCGTTGTCAGCTACTTCGTTATTTTAGCTCTGCTCATTGATGTTGCAAACTGGTATTTATCATGTTTTAATTCATGATCATAATCATAATCACACTGGTTTGTAGTGCAAGTTTTACTGTTTACTTCCATTTGTAATTCTTGTAGTTATTTACCTAATGAATCAGGAGTCTCACATATTCTCAGCAAATAGCGTAAATTTTCAAATTTTATATAATTTTCTTTCAAGCGACATTGTCACAGCCATGCACTTTTTAGGTGAATATCTTTAGTCGTTGCATTGCATCTAGTGATGTTTTTGAGCATCCTGCCATTAGGACTTTAAATCCTATTGTATCATATTTGAGCCATGGAATTTTAAGGCCTCTAAATTATCAACATAATCAAAACTTTGCTGAAATACATAATCTGTTGTACATAATCTTTTGAAGTGCCTTCTGGCCCCTGATTGATTAACATTTACTGCACTGAAGCAATTTAGGTTTACTTGATTGTTCATACATATTTTTTATTTATTTATTTATTTTTTTTTTAGAGAAATCATGTTAAGTAAAGTATCAAATATGATACAATGAGCTTTTGAGGAACGTTTATTTGTACGTCTCTCATTCATCATTGTATTGCATTGCATTATGTTTTTCTCCCCGAAGAACGAAAAAGATATATCGGGGCCTTAAAATTGAGGTGTGTTTTTCCTTTTAAAATGTGAGCTATCATAGTAGGATATGTTAGGCAGCAAGTGAACATTTTGTCCTCAAAGTTGATGTGTTAGAAGCAGGAAAAATGGGCAAGTGTAAGGATTTGAGCGAGTTTGACAAGGGCCAAATTGTGATGGCTAGACAACTGGGTCAGAGCATCTCCAAAACTGCAGTTCTTGTGGGGTGTTCCCGGTCTGCAGTGGTCAGTATCTATCAAAAGTGGTCCAAGGAAGGAACAGTGGTGAACCGGCGACAGGGTCATGGGCGGCCAAGGCTCATTGATGCACGTGGGGAGCGAAGGCTGGCCCGTGTGGTCTGATCCAACAGACGAGCTACTGTAGCTCAAATTGCTCAAGAAGTTAATGCTGGTTCTGATAGAAAGGTGTCAGAATACACAGTGCATCGCAGTTTGTTGCGTATGGGGCTGCAGAGCCGCAGACCAGTCAGGGTGCCCATGCTGACCCCTGTCCACTTCCAAAAGCGCCAACAGTGGGCACGTGAGCATCAGAACTGGACCACGGAGCAATGGAAGAAGGTGGCCTGGTCTGATGAATCACGTTTTCTTTTACATCACATAGATGGCCAGGTGCGTGTGCGTCGCTTACCTATTGAACACATGGCACCAGGATGCACTATGGAAAGAAGGCAAGCCGGCGGAGGCAGTGTGATGCTTTGGACAATGTTCTGCTGGGAAACCTTGGGTCCTGCCATCCATGTGGATGTTACTTTGACATGTACCACCTACCTAAGCATTGTTGCAGACCATGTACACCTTTTCATGGAAACGGTATTCTCTGGTGGCTGTGGCCTCTTTCAGCAGGATAATGCGCCCTGCTACAAAGCAAAAATGTTTCAGGAATGGTTTGAGGAGCATAACGAGTTTGAGGTGTTGACTTGGCCTTCAGATCTCAATCCAATTGAGCATCTGTGGGATGTGCTGAACAAACAAGTCCGATCCATGGAGGCCCCACCCCACAACTTACAGGACTTAAAGGATCTGCTGCTAACATCTTGGTGCCAGATACCACAGCACACCTTCAGGGGTCTAGTGGAGTCCATGCATCGATGGGTCAGGGCTGGTTTGGCAGCAAAATGGGGACCAACACAATATTAGGAAGGTGGTCATATTGTTATGCCTGATCGGTGTATGTGAGCTGTAAAAGCTTATCAAATATGATACAAACATAAATTACTTTTAAAAAAGTTTAAATATTTTGTCTAAAGTTTAACTTAACTGTGCCATCTCAAATTAGATTATTTCATATGTCAGACTTTATGGGGTTAGAAATATTTAGAAATAGTCCTATAACTTTTAAACAACATTTTTTTTCAGTAACAATTTAAGAACTTTTTTTTTTTTTTTTTTTTTTTTCCAGTTCTGTTTTACCCACATTGAGTTAGCCTATCCACCAACAATTTGAATTACCTCACTAGCTAACACTGAGCAACATTAGCCAACTCAAAACCGCAAAGAAAAAAGTCCCAACAGACCAGGCCTGTTCATTCTTTCAGCAGTATGTTTTAAGCAATAAACTCACACATTTGCCTTTTGTATCATCTCTCTCATGAATTATGTCCAACATCTTTGATACTGCTTCTGAACCGGTGGCCGTTTGCCCGAGGAAAGCCAGTCGCCGTGTTCGTTGGGTGTCGTTTTGGAAGCATACACAGCGGAGCAGGGCCTGCCCCTTCCTGGCATCCTTTCAGTCGAGCGATATGTTGTGTAGGCGTTCTGTCCTGCTGCATTCAACCTTCTCGAAGCAGCATCAAGGCAAATCTGATGGAATGGCAACCACAGATTTGCAAAGATCCTGGTATTCTTGTGAGAGTCCATTTCAAAATGACGATTTGATGGCATACGATGCAGTTTGCGATCGCAGAATTAAACCGTTACATTCGGTTGAGCTTCTTTCATTGTCTGTTTCCACACAGCATAGATTGAATGCTCGACACTTGTCTTTGAGTGGGCATGTCGAAGAATGTCTTGGCCTGTGTCTGAAAACCATGACTCATTTCTTTTTGAATGGCTTGGTGAAAGTGACAGCATTTCCAGTGAAATTGTGGTTTTAATTATTGCTGCTGTGACATGTTGTGGAGGGACAAAAGCCATGTGTCAGTCATAACAATGCTGTTAACAAATTTGATTTCAGGAAAGCAGGTGTGATTGGTCTCCATCTAAATATTTACATATTTATGACAAATCTCTCACAGTGGTTGCAGTTTAACCACAGTTTGAAGCTCTTTACCATCTTAAATATCCCTTGAACTGCACTCTAGCCTTCTGTTGCGTTATGTTATGTAATCGTTTTTGCCATCTGCTGTGTCTGAGCAAACAGAGCCTTTGCTCCACTAGATGTTCAGAACACTCGATGGCGTTAATAGACCCAGAATATCTTAAAACATTACGTCTACATATAAGATAGACCTTAGTTTGGCTCTTAAATGATCTCTAGGGTTAACAGTTTATTGTCATTGAATCAAGTTGTGGTCATTTGCTCATAATGGGCAAACAAACTGTCATTTTTCACTCCAGTGAGTTTTCAATGTGGGCAGGGCTTTTTGGCATTGAAAACCAAGTGACTGACAAAATGTAGTATTGCTGGTTATAGCGGTTAGGATCTTGGTCCAACGCCTGTTAGGGCTGTAAAGGCTTTCTATTATCCATTAGCAGAAATATTTTATTTTATATCTTATAATTGTATATTTTTTTTATTTTATTTTTTATTTATTTTTATTTTCAATTATTTTATTGCTAAAAAAATAATAATTTTTATATTTATTTTATACAAAAATAGCAATAAAATAAATGAAAATAGAAGAAGAACAACAGAGACGATCGGTACGGTGACGGTCCGGTACGGTACAGCAGGGAAGAAAGCTAAATTTAACTTTTTTTTTTTTTTTTTTATTGAACAGTGGATTATTAAACAAATTGTCTCTCTCTTTAAATAAATTAAATTATTTAAATCAATAATTTATATAAATTCAATAATTTATATAAAAATATTTTTATATATATATATATATATATATATATATATATATATATATATATATATATAAATCCGCTAATGCTGTAAACTATATATAGGAGCCCTTTCTTGCACATTACTATAATATTAAAGGTTACAATTAACAACAGAGCTCAAACTATTAAATTCAGCTGCTATTTATTTTTAGATATAATAATCGACACTCAAATAAAAAAAAATGTAAATTGCACATAAGGCCTGTTTTGAATTAACTTCTAAATCTAATTGTAAAACTATTACTCCAATACATTTTTGAAATATAATCATTTACACAGTTACTGTCATAACTTGTTTTCATGACAAATTTATTTAAACATGTTAAGACATTACTATAAGGTAAAGTAAATATAATGAATATATAAGCTAATATAGTACATATATTTAGTGAAATACTCCCCTCTAGAGTTCATTTCTCTAGTGAACTAACATGCTGTGGACACTAAATGACTTGCCTGAGGTAAATGTAATGCTACATGAGATATTATTCTCAAGCTGTTTTATTGATGTCTTTCCGCGGGTGAAACACCGGTTGAGAGATTATACGCATATCTAGATTGTCTTTTCGTCTGCACTTTTTCTTTTTGTGGCGGTTAGCAAACACAGTTGCATTACTGTGCGTGCCCCCTTCTGGATTGGAGTGTGGATCGCCTGTGACTGACTGTATTCGTCGTCTGACTGCATGAACCGAACCGTGGCATCCGTACCATACTGTTTGAGATGAATACATGTACCGTTACACACCATTATTTATATATATATATATATAATCTTTAATTTATTGCAATCTTGTACCATCACTGTACCATGGTACCACTATAGTACTATTTAAGGGCTGTGATAAGTGTCTGCTTGAGTTTGTGCAGTTGTACAGGGACTCTGTGCAAATTCTTGTACTCCATCTCAAGGTCTTTATAAAAAAAGAGAAAAAAATAAATGTCTGCTTTATCAGCTAGTGGACAATATAGCGATTGCATTCAAAATCTTCACTTTCTCCTGAATGCACTGGGATCCTTGAGCTGCTAATTGGAATAGATTTCATTTTGTTCCCTGTTATCCGACAGTTTTTAAGAGAGGACCTCAACTACCATGACCCCAAAGCCAAGCACAACAGTTTCCATGGTGACGACCAGCTCATCAGCGTGGAGGACCTGTGGAATGCCTGGAAGAGTTCGGAAGGTGAGCGCGACTGTTTCATAATGAGCCATTAACGCAAAAAGCTGCGAGTCATGGTTTTCTCACATGCACTGTGGAATATGTTGTACCTTTTTATGAAAAACGGCTCATCGGTTGACCTTTGCTAATGCAGACTCTGATTCTTACAAGGTTTTTGCTGACTTTAACATCAGGGACAGATTTCTTTATGTCTATTATTTTTAGTTGACTGCACAATGTGCCTCAAACTATCCAGCTGGATGAAATACTGCTGAAAAAATGGGTTAGTTATTTAAAATGTAGCCCAAATTCATGATGATACCACACACTTTTACCAAAGCATTTTTGGATGTCATAGTAAGAATATATTTTTCTTTTTACCATGTTAATACGATGGTAAATTAAAATGGTAGAAATTAAGACTTCCATGAAAATTAATTAATTAGTTAATTTTACAGTTTTACTGTGAAATAAAAGTATCATATAATTTTTGTAAATTACTTTTTTTCTAGTTATTTTACAAGTGAATAATAATCAATCAATCAGTCAGTCAGTCAGTCAATCATTCAAAGTAACATGATAAAATCATAATACTAGTACACTGTACTTTTTGTAGGGCATGTGTTGTGTTAAGTGGTAACTTAATTGTTCCTCTTAACAGCGGGAGTGTGAACTCTTAGGGAAACGCTTTCATGGTTTTCAACACCTCCTCTAAATCCAGATAAACTCCAGATACGCTTCAGAACACTCAACCTTCTGCGTCCTGCTCATGAATGTACAGCTGTGAATGGGGCTTTGGTAAAACAAATGCCATGTTCAGAAGGGAATATAAGCATACTGCTTATGGCAATGTATATACTGCTGCACAGTGTATAATGCAGTGATTCTGGTGGATTGTGGGCCAAAATGTGTTGCAGGTTTGTTTCTGTACAATTATGCTGTATGTAATCAATAAGTAACCATATAAGTTTGGACAGCACAATAAATTAGCCTATCATGTTTCAAAAGGAAGGAGAACTCTTCCCATATCATTTATTAAGGTCAGCAGCTGATACCAACATGAGCAGTTTATATGCCCTCATCATCCTTAAATCATAAACAAAACTATGCAAGGTAAAGGAAAATACAATCAACTCATCACTTAGTGAGTTTATCGGTATCATCTCTATCGTCAACACTGGAAGCGAGTGGCGTATTGTGACACGTTTCTTCCCATTATAATCAATGATGCAATGATAATTTAATGCAATAAAAGGTTATTTATACTACCATTCAAAAGTTTGGGGTCAGATTTAAAAAAAAGACTTTTATTCAGCAAGGATACATTAAATTGATCAAAAGTGACAGGAAAGACATTTATAATGTTACAAAAGATTTTTATTTGAAATAAATGCTTTTTTTTTTTTTTCAACTGTTAAGAAAAATCCACAAAAATATTAAGCAGTGCAACTGTTTTCAACATTGATAATAGTAAGAATTATTTCTTGAGCAGCAAATCAGCATATTAGAATGATTTCTGAAGGATCATGAGACAAAATTCAGCTTTGCATCACAGGAATAAATGACATTAAGATATATTACGATAGAAAACAGTTGATTTAAATTGTAATAATATTTCACGATAGTATTGTTTTTGCTGTTATTTTTTATCAAATAAATGCAGCCTTGGTGAGCATAAGAGACTTCTTACAAAAACAAACAAAAAAAATCTCACCAACCCCAAACTTTTGAAGAATAGTGCAGGTTATAGTTATTTAACCTATTTGTATATTAAAGCTGTTAGTTGTACTGTTTAATAGCTGCATTTAGTGTCCATGTATTTCTAAGAAACGTCTATATTTTAAAAATGGGTTACGTAAACAACTAGTATAGCACATCCCTAATGAATGAGAAGTTAAAGCCATGCTTATTACTTGCACTTCATCCATCTGGAAATGAAAGGTCAAGTCAAGCGCATTGCATCATGCATATGCTCTGGTGTACTGCACATTTTGGCAAATATTATATTCTTGGATGTGACCATAATGGTCAGACGACCTAACGATGTCTTTCTTGGGTTTCCTCTCCTCCTCATTTTCTCTTTTATTTCTCTCTCTGGTCTGTTTTATTCTGCATTGCAGCTCTTCCTCAAAGCACAGCTGAAGAGCCAAGGTTATGAAAGCTGATCTGTCCCAGCCAAGCAACACACACACACACACACACACACACACACACACACACACACACACACACACACACACACACACACACACACACACACACACACACACACACACTCATACTCATTGAACACAGTTTTGTGCCAGGGTCTGGCGAGAGATATACCCTTACAGTGTTTTCATTGAGAGCTGGCAGTGGCTGTTTTTTTTCAAAGGTGGCGTGACAGTGAATATCAGTTATTTATGACAGTGTAATATTTATACTCCAGTAAAATGTGATGTCTATATTGGATTGCTATAATGCCAGCTGTCACTCTGCTCTATATGCTTTATTTTTCATGTTTTTTTTTTGTTTGTTTTTTTCAAATTTCAAAGGCCAATGTATTTAGGTCATGTTTTTGATGTCTGAGACAAATTTAAGTAATCGTTTCAGATTTCTTTCATCATGGGCAGTTTTGATCGCTTAGTGTGTCATTCTCAGTGACAGCTGATTAATTGTGATGATCCAGCCTCTGACAAAATTCTTGTGTTTGTGCAGTACTTGTCAAAAATGTGTTAAAACTGGACACACAATCAATGCTAGCGATGTCTTAAGACTAGGATTACCAAGGTTTTTTTTTTTTTTTTCTTTTTCTTTTTTTTTTTTTTTTTTTCCCTCAGTCAAACCCCTTTGACAAACTATTTTTTACCTCCTGAGATTTTAGGTTAATATTTCAATAATTTAAAAACACACTTTCTTCACAGTTCTCTGATATCGGTTAATAGTCACGTGGCGTGCAGGTAAACAAATAAAGTATTTAATTTTTTTTAGTAAGCGTTGTGTGTACACACGCACGCACTGTATAAAGACATGATCTAAACAGACTGTGTGGTCACACTCATGAATATGGGACTACTGACATAAACTTGTATTTTATATGTACAATAAGCAGAATAATTGCAACAAAAAGAAAAGAAAAAAAGTGGAGATAAGGTTAGAAAGCATGAAGCTCGTGGTGTCAGAATGCCAGTCTGTCAGTCAAGTCCGAAGCAAGATGCACTTCATAGAAATGCATTATGTCAACGATGTCTCAGATAGTCTGACGGCAGATAAAAATAAACAGTAAATAAATGAGTTTTGAGTGATTCGTTACAAAAGGGCACATCAAATATGCTAAACACAGAGGCACAAATGTGCACGACATGCTAGAACAGACCTCAGTTGGTTCTCACGCATCATCCATGCGTATTTGAACTGCTTCTTTTCCTTTTAATGTCGGTTGGCAAACCCACTTGAAGACCCATACCACCACTTACTGAACGTCACCGGCATGACAGCTGACATAAAGTAAAGGATCGGGCTTATGATAGCTGATACTGATCAGTTAAAAAAAATGTTTGTTTGGCCCCGAAACCAGTCCTTGAGAATGGCTTGGAACATCCCTACTTCTAAGATATAGTGCTATATAAAAAGATAGTCTGACATGAAAGACTTGGCTTTTACCCAAGATCTCAAGCTTTAGATCATTTATCGGTGATCAAGATCGATGCAATCAGAATGAAAGAGAAGTGTCTTCAGAATCAAATCCTGACACTCTTAGTCACACCGCTCTATTCCCAGCAGACCTCTGATGATATAACCATTTGTTTTTAAAAATCCAAAACCGTCACGATTCTTACTAAATTAAAAACTCCATTAGTATACTCATTTTAAGTCAAAACCACCCACTTTTTGTCACTGATTGTGTTACATAGTGCTTATTAGCTTGTTTTGAAACATGAATTCTGATACATGATGATGTTTATGAGGTTGGCTTTTGTGTTTGTTTCCCAGTGTACAACTGGACAGTGGATCAAGTTGTGAACTGGATTAGCAACTATGTCGAGTTGCCACAATACGTGGAAGCCTTCCGGAAGATGAATTTCAATGGTACCGCCATGCCCCGGTGAGTAAGTTAATACACACACACACACACACACACACACACACACACACAAGCGTTCAAAAGTATTTTTGTTTGTTTGTTGTTTGACATCTTTTATGCATCAAAAGGTTGCATTTTGATCAAAACTACAGTTAAAAAAGTAAAAAATAATAATTTGTAATTCTGTACAGAAATCGTTATAAAATGCTTATTTGCTGCTCAAGAAACATTTCTAATTATTATCAATATTGAAAAAAGATACTGCTTTATATTTTATATTTAAAACAGCATTTGAAAGTGAAATCTTTTGAAACGTATATAATTTTCTGTCACTTTTGATGAATTTAATGCTGAATAAAAGTAGTTGTTTCTTAGGAAAAAAAAAACAAAACAAAACAATTACGGACATACTAGTGTGTATGTGTATATATCAAATTTGTAATTTTTATTCCATCCAAATTTAATAGGCAGAGATAACTGGAATCCATGCTAAACCATTTGTAAATGGATTTTTTTCTCCCAAAAAAATCCATATTTGTGCCACTTGCTGATGCTAGTGGTGAAGAAATTAGACACCGCAGCTTTTAAAGAAAAGAGCAGGAGGTGTTAAATACATCTGAGACTGTGTGCTCTTAGCTTTTGACACGCTGGTTAAATTAGTTTGGTCTGAGTGTGACAGGAAACACTTGACACTTGTCCTAACCAAGCATTTTTTTTCCACTTTTGGTGAGACAAGAATTACTTGACACTCAGAACTTGACCACTGTGAGCATCATTCATGGATTAAAAACATGTTTATTATGGTCAAATGTTTAGCTCTGAAACTCATTTTACCATTTGACTTGGTTGATAAAAGCCTGGCCTCTTATTCAGCACCCATCTGCTGCACTTTTGCATTTATTTATTTTTCCCTCTTCTAGATTGGCAGTGAAGAATGTCACTCTGACACAAACCGTCCTGAAGATTCTGGACCGGAGTCACGTTCAGAAATTACATCTTAAAGCTCTGGATACGGTTCTGTTCGGAGCCCCTATGAGTGAGTGAGAGATTTCCCTCTGGTAGAACATCATACATAGAACAAATATCGTAAATCTAAAACATTGAACCTAAATCTGTCATATTTGGATGTTTAAATCTTTTCTAGAAATGTTTTTAGAGATCTGTACCTTGTTCCTGCTTAGGTGGAGTTATGTTTCACAGATGTAATCTATCTTTACTTTTAAACACGTTCAAATGTGAGCCAACTACTGAGGTGTGTTTCACATCAGATGATTGATAGACCAGTGAACTATGCAAAATAAGCTCAGAAGAACCTGCTGAACCTCTTGGTCTTCAGATGTCGTGTAGTGAACTACTAGCAGTTGTTGCTTCATATGTGGGAGGAGCAGTAAAAAAAAAAAAAAAAAGACATGGTGTTTCCTCGGATTTAGGATTGGCATCTGAGAAACAGCCAGCTGTTCATTTTGGACTGGTACTTTTCTGGAAAAAATCTCTATCATCCAACATGGCATTGCATACCTTCTTACATACAGTGATACTGTTAAAGGCCTTTGTATGCGAGAAGGTCAAACAAGGTAAAAGAGTTGTGGTTTTTCTCTAGGCAGGGACTGGGTAGCTACAGTACCATTAAAAAGTTTGTGGTTGGTAAGATATTTTTAAGATTTTTTTCATATCGCAATATATATTACAGAAAAACAAAATATTGCAATGTCAGTTTTTCCAATATCGTGCAGCCCTAATTCATACGTATTTTACGTGGTGGCTAATTCCTATCAATTTGTACGTGTGAGGTCAAAAAAACGTCACCAGGATGCAGGGCTGAACGATTAATTGCATTTGCGATAATATCACGATATGATAAAACGAGAATTTTTTTTTTTTTTTTTTTAACTGCAAAGGCTGTGATTAAACTCTGATCACGTGACGCACAAGAGTAAAGCAGAGGAAGCATCAACTTGGCATGCTACGCATAGACCTGGCCTATAGGAAAGAATAGTTTGTTTAATCTGTCTAATATTGTGTTGGTCATACTATACAATAGTGGTGGGAGAAAAGATTCTCTCTCTAACAATTCTGGATCAATTCTGAGCTTAGTTTTTTAACAACAGATGCGCAATGGCGCTGTGTGTGCTTTAGAAACATCTGTATTCTCCTGGCTTCCAATTCCTCAAACACACACACCACTCAAACCATCCATAAAATCATCTTTCTCTAAGTTTGGAAAGTTTGAAGCGAATTTCAATGACATTCGCAGGCTTCATTGCACAGGATATGCGCTTGATGTTACGGTTGCAGTGTGTGATCTCGCCCGCTGGTGTTTTCTTTACGCTCTACGAACGAAGGAATTATTTATGTCACTTATGAGGTCCCTAAAGATTCCCACCCCTACTATACAATGATTTATTGCTTGTCTTTGTTAAATAATACAGAATATAAAGAGTTGAAAAAATAATCGCATATTAAATCGCAATCACAATATTAGTAAAAAAAAAAAAAAAAAAAAATCGCAATTAGATTATTTTCCAAAATCGTTCAGCCCTATCTGGAAGGACCACCCCTAACCCCATCCCTAAACCTACCTGTCACTGAGGTCTAGACAAATTGTAGGAAAGTGAGGTCGTACAAATTCGTACAAATTAGCCACCTCATAAAATACGTATGAATTGCTGTGAGATTGCATTGGAAATGCTGTAACAACAGTAATAATATGAACTTATTATTGCAATTTTATTATTATACAATACAGTTTTTCTATTTTTCTATATTTTAAAATGTAATTCATTACTGTGATGGTAAAGCTGAATTTTCAGCATCATTACATTCACAGAAAAAAAGGCCTTTAAGCATAATAGCAGCAGCAAAAAATAAATAAATAAATATATATATATATATATATATATATATATATATATATATATATATATATATATATATATATATATAAATAAATAAATATATATATATATATATAATATATGAATAACCCTTTTGAATGGTAGTGTATATAGACTGGAAATTTTGATTAGGTTGGTCCAGCTGGTCCTACACCAATAAGAGCAGACAAAGTCATTGGCAATTTCCACCATGTTGATCAATGCAATTTCTTCAATTTATTTTTCTACAGAGCTCCATCTCCTCCTTTTTAAATGGTCTCTGAGACCAATTATCCAACATCCACAGGTCTTGTGAGTCTCGTAGTCATCTGCTGTAGGCCGATGGGAAGGCTCCAGGGGTTGGATAGGGAGGGTGTAGACAGACAGTTACTCTGTATTCTAAGCACACGTCTTTGGCGCACTGAAACGGATGCAGCCAGTCTCTAACCCTCCAAAATGCTGGTGAACAGGTTCAGCAGGTTTAGAGAGATTTGTAAAATGCGCAAGCACCAAAGGGAGACCTTTTTTTTTTTTTTTTTTTATCATTTCCTTTTTGTTTCATCAATGCCTTTTGTACTTACGCAAATACATTTTCCCGGGAACACATTCTTACACAATCTGTTACGTTCTTGGCAGTGTTATCTGAAGAATTTGCCTTGACCTGGAAACGGGGTCAGACTGTGATCCATTAACCTGGATTGCGCGCCTCAGCTTGTACAGTAATGCTGCGATGTGATTTGATTTACGCCACATCCCAGAATACACCGGGGCTGACATAACTGTGTGCTTCACATGCCTTTTATTATGAGCGAGAACGGTCCTAGAATTTGTTTTAGCATTAGAATGAGGGTGTTTGACATTATGGACATGATATAGCGCAGCACTAAATGTCCCGTTCAGAATGCTGTTCCAAATCTGGCCAAATAGCTTGTATTCATTAACTATGCGACATGTCTTCCCTTCTTTTATTGGCATTGTTTATATATATTTATTATGAATTGACTGAAAAAAGCTGGTTCGTACTGTCAGAGATGTTGTGAACAGTATGCGGGTGTTCTGTTTTTATGTGTATATATTTCTTTCTTTTTATAGAAAAGTGCTTGCCCTTTTGAAATTATAGTTTGTTGTAGACTATGCAGACATATTCTAGCACTCTCAATGTGAACCTAAGCTTAAAAAAAAAAATATATATATATAATATAAAATGTTTATGAAAACTTTTTGGTGTAATAACCAAGAAAACTAAAATGCTACAAAATTCTCCAATTTGTCCTTTTCTCCTTTAAATCCAGCAACCCTAATGTTTTTAGGCATTTGCATTTGACATTCCCTACTGTCATTCCTATTAGAGAATCGTCTGCTGTCAGCCATCATCAAAATTCAAGACCATCCTCTCAGAGGTCCTAACAGGGAGTCAAAGACAGACTCGATAATGGAGAGCGTGTGTCTGTATGTGGCAGATCTCATTGTTTAAGTTGACTCTGAAGAGGTCTGACTCTAGGAAACCAGGGAGATGGTGCAGGCTGCATGTGACAGCTCAACACCACCCTACCGGTCTACTGACACCGATTCCAGCTGCCCTGGTACCTCGGGACAATACCTCCATCAGAAACAGGACTCAGTTTTTGTAAAATCGCTGACAGTTGACAGGTTTTAAAAGCCTACGCTTCAATGTTTAACAACAACATTTGTATAATTTGTCTCCAGAGTGTTCCATCAAAGCCTTCTGCTTTTGAGGTTTTGTTTTTAATGTTAAAGCCGTGGCACAGCTGTTGGTGCACATGTTCTAGACATTTAGCTTGTGGTTCTTGTGTTGGTGATGCAGTTTTAACCAAGGCCTTCCCTCACATTTCCCGTCGCTCTCTTCTGTATAATTAAAGGCAGAAGCTTCATAAAAAGTGTTAGTATATTAGGTTTTGGTTATCAAAGCGGATGCAGACCAACCCCTTTTTTTTTTTTTTTTTTTTTTTTTTTTTTTTTTGCAAGACCAGTTGTACGCCCTAGAGGCTGAGGAGTTGAGAAGAGTGTTATTTTCCATCTCTCAACAAAGACTTAATTATATTTAATTGTGGATATGTACAGTTTGAGTAAGAAATTGAGTCAGCCAGGGTCAGGACTGTGTGGTGTCCCCTGGGCTGTTGTTAGGTTAACTGTCTTGTCCAATGGCACAGCAGTGGTAAGTATTGCAGGACTGTGACTGCAGAAGCCAATGTATTTGGTTTTTGCTGATAGACGCTGCTTTCAAATGCTCTTGTTCGTGTTTTTTTTTGAGCGCTCTGAGCGTCAAAGGTTTCTATTTGTACTGTGTTTTTAAAAGCGTTGAACATTGTAGTCAATCACAATCATATCTGTTGAGCGTGTGAACGCATTGGCCTATCAGAGGTGCTAGTCAGTAAGTCAGAATCTGAACGCATTGCAACATGCTAACAATTGACTCGTATGAAAACACGTACCTTGTCTGAAGAATGCGATATGATGCATGAAGCAGTGTGGTTATTGTAAACTAAACTATTAATCTTTTTTTTTGGCAATAAGGTTCAAATATAATCTAAATATTAGATGAAAAACTTAACCTTAAAAAAACTTAATGAAAATTAGAAATGTTGCCTTGGTGACTAACTGAAATAAGTGTGTACTAAAACTAAAAATAATAATTAAAGCTATATAGAAAAATGAAACCCAAATTCAAATAAAAACAAAGTATAAAAATAAAAAAATATTCAAAATATTAATAAATACTAATAGTATATAGTAGGGGTGTAACGGTACACAAAACTCACGGTTCGTTACATACCTCGGTTTTGAAGTCACGGTTTGGTACGGTACAGCAGGTGGGGAGAAAACTAAACATAAAATTGCTTTTTTTATTATTATTAAACAGTGGTTTACTGAACAAATTGTGTTTTTGTCTTTAAATATATTAAATTAAATTATAACTAAAAGTTTCTTAAGGATAAAAAAAGTTATGTAGGGGAGCCCTTACTTGAACATTATGCTACTGTAATATTAAAGGTTAACAACTGAACCCAAACTATTAGCCTAAATTCAATCGCTTTTTATTTTTAGATATAGTTATCAACACTCAAATAACAAATTGTTTGCAAAAATGTAAGCTGCACATAAGGCAGTTTTTGCGTTTACTTCTAAATCTAATTATAAAATTATTTTACTCCAATCCATTGTTGAAATATAATAATTTATACACAGTGCCTGTCATTTTCATTACAGATTTATTTAAACATACATTAAATAATTAAGACATCACTAACAGGTTAAGTAAAATATAATGAATATATAGGCTAATACAGTGCATATATTAAGTGAAAGAGTTCATTTCTCTGGTGAACTAACAAGCTGTGGAGGACACTGAATGTCTTTTCTGAGGTAAATGCAATGTGACATTGTTTACAAGCTGTTTTATTGATATCTTTCCACCGTTGAAACACTGATTGAGCGAATACACAAGATATGACCATTTCAGTAAGTTGTACTGTATCTTTCAACATACCTTTAGATGTTCATTCATGTTTATTTTGTAACTAGTATTAAAGAGGAAGAGATGATCGCGTTCACTTGCACTCTGCGCTGCCGGTTGAACCTGTACAGTGATCTGTCGCGCCACAATAAAGAGCGTCAAAACGGCATTTTCTGTTTAAATTTGGTGATTTCGTGGACAGAATTCGAAGGATGACACTTTATTTCTAATCGAAAGTAACAAAACGCAGAGCTTATTGCGATTATTAGAGGTTAATGGTGGTTAGGCTACAGTGTTGCAATATAATGCATTCGGTACACATGTGCATCGTACCGAAAGCCTCATACCAAAAGGGTTCGGTACGAATATGTGTACCGTTACACCCCTAGTATATAACATAAATAAACAACACTGGTGTAGAGTTGCTGCCTATGTAGAGCATCCAAAATGTTTACTTTTGCATTTCATTTCAATTAGGATGCTGCCTTAGAAGGCAGATGCCTATGTAGACAGCTTACTAGGTTTTGAAACAGATATTTGTGCGCTGATTTTTTTCTGCCTATTCTAGTGTAAATCTTTGTGTAAAGAAATGTCCAAGGTCATTTTAGTAGAATGCACTGACATGCAGGCATATTTGCTGAAAGTGTCTTATTAGAAATGTTGCAAATAATGTGTTCATCAAACAGTTCATAGTGTTCGTGAGAAAAACACTTCATTGCTAAATGAATTCTTGTCTGAAGTATGTATTGGTTTCTGTTTCACAGTGAACAGACATAACCATCTGAAGGACTTCATGCTGGTGGTGTCCATAGTCATCGGAATGGGAGGTTGCTGGTTCGCTTACATCCAGAACCGGCACTCTAAAGACCACATGAAGAAGATGATGAAAGACCTTGAGAGCCTCCATCGGGCAGAACAGAGCCTTCATGACCTACAGCAGAAGTGAGGACCTGTTGTTCTTTCTTTATTTTTAGATTCTTGAATGAGTGTGAGAAACTCTGTGGTGGCTTTCCAAGCACTTGGCTCAGGTGTAAGGCATTGCATTGTCAGTCGACATCTTTGGTTGATGCAATGGCTAATTCCATAACCACCACAGTTTTAAGTTGCATGATGGTAAACTATGTTTTTGAACTTTTGGAAACTTGTGCAACTTGCTTTGATATTCAAAATGACCAGGATATGCTGTAACCTAGACCTCCAGCTGAGCCTTGTACTCCCGTTTATGGTGGACAAAAATACTGAAATATGTTTTAAGCTCAGGAGCTCATAAAGTGAGGATGGCATTGCATATGATTTGCAGTCACTGTCTAAACGGAGTGCCTATGATAGATTTGTCACTTAGTGAGCCTGGGCTTTCCTTCTGAAGGAACAGGATATGGAGCCGCATGGGAATAATCTGCAAGAGAGAACATCTGTTTGAGAGAGAGAAAAGAGAAATGGCTAGAAAATTAGGAACTTAATTTCAACATTTTCTTTCTGCTTAAGTTAATTTAAAATGCCAAACAAAGCCAGTTTCTTGAAGCCTCTGCTATAATTTAAACCATAATTGGTAATTCTACAAAAATAGGTTTTGTTCCTGTCCATCCATATATTTTTAAAAAAATATTTTTTATTCATTTGTGCATTTTCTTAATGCATCAAACATACTAGTAACATTTTTCTTTTACTTTTATCATGAGGGTGCCTTTTTTTGTAGAGCTGGACAATAAATTCTGAGATTTTCCGAATGCAGCGCGATTCTCTCTTGAATCGATTCTGAGCTTAGTTTTCAACAGCAGATGGCGCTCTAGGCTAGTTTTTAACCGCACACTCAAATGCTCAAGAAGAAGAGAGCGGTTGTGCGTTCGGCTATGTACTTGCACCTCAGAATGCTTTTAAATCGTGAGATTAATGTAAACAGCCCACTGCAAACACCCTTGTAATCTGCCTTAACCTTTTTGAATTTTATGAATGATTTTATAGAAGGTTCCAGTGGTGTGTGTAAGGAATTGGAAGCAAGCAGAGTACAGCTGTTTCTAAAGCACGCAGTTGCACCTGCTGTTAAAAACTAAGCTCAGAATCAATTCAAGAAAATCGCAATGCATTCGGAAAATTCACGATTCAACAATTTATTGTCCCAGCCCTGACCCATTTGTTTCTAGGGCCCTGATTACACCTGGTATTAAGATGTTTTGGTTGATCGGATCACAAGTAGATGAGTGAGACACATACCCGTTTACACCTGGTCTTTAATCCGTCTCTTTTGTCCACTTTTGACCACTTCTGTCCTGATTTCTTCAAGGGAAGGGCCTATGGGTGGGTCTGTGGGCTTTTTCAGATCTTTGGATCTGATAGACGAAATAAGCTTGGACCATTTACATATGAACATGCCCAGGGATGACGGGAAAAACATACGCTGAGCAGCAACTTTCGTTTGCTCTGAAAGCCGCCAGACCACACCGAACGCTATAAGTGCATGTTAGAAATCGGGAATGGTGAGAGAACATTGTGCACGGTACGTTTTTCGTCTTAAAACCAAACTTAGGTCTTCTGGCTAGCGCGCTTCCCATAATGTTTAGTCAGTAGGCGGTCTTTTGTGGCTGTTCAAACGCATTCGACCACTTGAAACTTTACACCATGAAAGCAATCCGGTCAAATAAGTTTTTGACTACCTCTGGAATTGGTCGAAAGTGGACAAGTTCAAAACATTTTAGACCCCATTTACACCTGTATTTAGTGTCATCCACTTGTGATCGAATTGACGAAAACGCTTCTTGCTATATAAGCAAATTAACATTTTATTAAAATAAAACAAATAATTTTAGTTATTGAATTGATTATATTTTGAAAGACTTGAAGTTCTGTCCCCAGGCGCTGATGATTTCATGATTTTGTATGGTAAACTGACAAATGAAAAGTGCATATTTGTTGAAATATCAACAATACATTTTGTACATTTAGTAAACGGGTCAATGACGTGACGGGTCATTTTTTTGTCCAAAGGCCTTAATAATAATAAAAAAACAAAGATATGACATCCAAAGTATATAAGGTATACAACTAGATCTCTTGTATTGAAACCAAAAGGTTTTAATTATATTTTGGTTCATATAAAGGTATTTTAAAGATTTTGAAGAGTCAAAAGGTCATCCGGTTTAACCGTCCAAAGGCCAATACAGCCATTTCATTTGTGATTTAAAATATCTTAATGTAATAAATGTATATATTTTTTTATTCTGGCATGATTTTGTAACATATATCAACATAGTGCAAAATGGTATTAAAATTATGTTAAGAATTTGTTGCTTTGTTATGAGAAAGAATGTCTTGAAAAATGAATTTCATTGATGTCATTCGGAGTAACTAATATAAAGAGAACATTTTGGATCAAGTCATGCTTCCAGTATCATGTGACAGGATGTGACATCATTCAGACACCTACAAAGGACGACATGGTCGTGAAGCTAAGTAACTAAGTCTCTCTTAACTATTGAAAAATTCACTTGCTCATACGCATGTCCCGAAACATCAGGTCATTTGGTACAACCGCTATAAAACATGGAAAATGTTTTAAAAACTTGTACTAAATATAAAATATTTGATTGTCCTTTTGTTAGCTAGCTAGCAAGCTAATTAGCTAGCTATCTAGATATAAGCCTGTTAGCATTGTTTGAAAATATCGTCATTCGGTATAACCAAACGTGTCATTCGGTAAAACCAAAATTTTGGTTAAACCGAATTACTTTTTTGGTGACAAATTTTGTCCATCTTAGTAAAAAATTACAAAAGCAGTGTTAATTGATTATAAAAACCACATTCTCATTGTTAACACTTATTAAAACTTCAAAATTAATTATATCTCCATTATGTTTTATATATATATATATATATATTGCTCTCTGAGAATATTTACTAGCAAGTGTTGAGTATGTCAGATGGCTGTGTTTGATAACTGTTACGCATATGCTGAGAATCTTTAGGAATGTGGGAACGCGGATAATGTTGAAGTCCTCATGCAGACTCATTGTCGGTCACCTTTGAAAGAAAGACACAGGAGACTGTGTGTCCGGAGGGGTCCGTGTATCCCTTAAACATGTGAATGAAGTGTGAGAGCGTGTGTGAAGGGGACAGGGCAGTGGAAACAATGCAGAGTGTGTTTGCTACAGTGGAGGACATCCAACATGTTGTGTTCTGACATAACCAGTAGAGTCATTGGGTCACGTCTCTGGTGATTGGTGGGTGAGAGGCCTGCAGTGCTTCGGTCGCCCCAGAGGGAGGTGATTAACCCCCGGATACTTTGAATCATCTCAGCTAAAACTCAAGGATAAAAATAAAGTAAATGCCTCGGCCAGTTATGTCACACATGAACGCAGGTCCTTGTGGGCTGTCGTTTCATAAAAGTAGATTTTATTTGATGTAGGCTTGTTTTGGGAACATTTTGAGATGAAACGAAATGTCAGTTTGCCCTTTAAGCAAGCTACAGTGGCCATTTGTATGTAGGCTTTTTTTTTTTTTTCTTTTTTTTTTTCACTTTGAGACGTATTGTAAATGCTTATCAAGGCCGCGGCAGTTGAGTCAGGCAGTTTCCTGTGTAGGTGTGTTGATGCATTTCACACCAGTCAAACCTCTTTTCGAACGCTGTCAAATTACCACATGCGCAATCCCTTTCAGTCAGAAATGAGCCATAATATAAACTGCCCCTTCTGCATGGCAATTTACAATTCAATTTGATTAGAATCACATGTTATAAAGTACAAGTTTACATTTGCAGAAGAAAATTTGCGATGCTTGCCCATAGAAAACGCACTACCACAACTAGGGTGTTGTATGTGGGTGGCATTGCTTTCCAGCTGCTTTAGTGTGTCATTGTTCAGTGAGGTTGCCAGGTCATTCTGGGTAGCTGCAATGGAATTGGTAGGATGCTTAGATCATTGTATTATGGCCCAAGTCAAAAAGTCTTAGGGGCTGTTTACACAACACCCAGGGCTTAAAATTAACACTCGCCAAGCGCCAAAGGCAAGTAAAAATCAGCGTTGGAGAGTAGATGTCAATTGCCAGTTGGCAGGTAACATTTTTCTGAGTTCTAACAACGCAATGTTGTGAGAACGTGAATGTAAACAAACGTGAAAGACGCTCAGGACAATTGACGGGCCAACATTGCAACTTCACGAAAGTTTAAGCCTTGCTCCCTGTGAAAAGTTTTGTGTGCACACCTCCGAAGTGCACGCCCGAAAGCCGCATTTCAGACAGCGCGCAAATACTGAATTGAGCTCTCTTTGACGTCTTCTTGCACTTGAACAGACAAATTCGCACAAAATTATGGCAAAAATGCCCATCTCAGCAAGTATCCTAGGAAACATAGTCGATTATGGCTTAAGTGAACGTAAACAGTAGAAAAAGTAAAGAAAGACAATGCATGTGCAACAGTATAAATATATTGGATCCGTGCATTTGGACTTAAAGTGACAGCATCCTAATAATCCTGCTGCTGTCTGCATTTTTAATGTTCATCAAACAACAAAAGACAAAGAAAATTCACTCATTGCTCTTGACTGAATAAATTTTGTAGCTTCAATAAGGATTAAAGCAGCATAACGAGCTGTTTTGTACAGCTAAAAATAACTGGAAGCGAATGACACCGGAAGCCAGACACATTAAATTTACAAATGACCGTGCCCGCTCTTACCTGGAAAAATAAGGTGGATAGGCACGTAGTGTTTCTTTACTAAGTGACATTGCCAACTACTGGCCTTACTGCAGAATACAGCGTTTTTAGTCACTTTCGCAGATCCGTGTAACAGGGATTGTTTTGACAATGTTGTCGTCTGTACACAAAAAACGCAAAGGAAAAAACACTTTCACAAACTTTATTTAAAGTCCCCCTGTAGTCAATAATTGTATCCTTTAAAACTCATCTTTGATCACCAAAATTACATATATAAACATTTTTTTCCTGTGGAAAAAAAAATTCTTAATGCCTTAAAATAGCTTGAATGTAACTCTGCACCGTTGCCTCATTTAATATACACTGATCTATGAATATGATAATTAGCCCCGCCTCCACTCACTCGGAAGATCTCAGACGAGATCCACTCTGTGAACTTACTGAGGTAAACGCTGCACAGTGGTATCGCTTTTTACAACGTCGGACACAACGGTAATTAATGATTAGCGTTTTGCTTGACTACATTATCAAACAGCTAATAATGTGTTGCTAATGTTACACAAACAGTGTTCACATTCGCGAGTCAGACAGCTGTCTTCTAACAATCAGTATCCTTAAAAACGCTTTGAACAACTCAGAACGTCAGTGGAGAAAGGCATATAGTTCATCATAACATCGTAATATGCATCATACACCCGCCATATTGCTATTTCTAATTTTTATTTCAACAGAAAAATATACCGGGATAACCTTCTTTTGAGACTCCCTTGTGCGGTCAGTTAATGATATGCTAAAGCCTGCAGACATGTTGACGTGATTGGTTACAAGGTAGTTTGTGACGTCAGAAACACCAGCGATTTCAAACCACAGGTTTGAGACTGTCTTTTTTCACTGCAGATTTAAGGAGAAAATACTCAGCAATGGTGTTGACTTATGAATTCGCACATGGTTTGTCTTAAAGCATATTAAAAACAACACATAGACATATAAACAACATTAAAAACTTGACTTTCACCACAGGGGGAATTTAAAGCTAAAAACCATTGTAATCAAAGAGTTTAATAGAAACTGTCTTCACTTCTGTCTTTACTGTGACCTGCACTCTCTGACAAATTACTTACTGAAGTTTATTAGTTGGCATTAGGGCTTTTTTTAAATAGTATTGAGAATGTAATTTCAATTCCTTTGTGTTTGAGACAAGCGCACATGACTCTCAATCTTAGAGACCAACTCTTGTTCTCTTCCACATCTCTCACATGCTTGTTTGACCCTCGTAAAGTCAGACGTGAGAGAGAATGTTCTT
Source organism: Mylopharyngodon piceus (assembly GCA_039654765.1). Classification (NCBI taxonomy): domain Eukaryota; kingdom Metazoa; phylum Chordata; class Actinopteri; order Cypriniformes; family Xenocyprididae; genus Mylopharyngodon; species Mylopharyngodon piceus. Next base: position 22,409,736 of record CM077447.1, read on the forward strand.
CACATGCACTTCACAGTTAACCGTGCTTATCTAAGGCTGCAGGTGCACGTTTGTAGGAGAGGAAGAAAGGAAAAGTTTAATTAATCATCGCATGCATAGTCTAGTCTATTGTTTTGGCTCTTTTGTTTTCATAGTCGCACTTTCACCAGCACAAAGGAATGTGTTTGAATGTATGAGTAAAACAAACAGTTGTTGTTCGAATTCTTTGCGAAGATGAGTCAGACTAAATGTTTTGATTGTAAATGTAAAAGCTGGTGAATGAAAGATTGAAAAACAATTAACTTTAGATCTCAGACTATACAATCATGAAGATTGTGAGATTTGAAAAATGAGATGACTTGCCTTGCTAGGTATTTGTTGTTGGCTCATAGGACTGAGGTTCAATTACTTGTTTTGGAGGATGGTGAATGGCAGAGGTCAGGGTTAGGGGTTGTAGATTTCCCATATTACTGTAGCTGTAAGTTCAGATCAACTTACACTAGTCCTTCACTCAATGAAAAACTTCTCCCCCAATCCACCTGTTTCTCTTTCCGTCAGTCCTTCTGTCTGCCATCTTCTGGATACCAACGGAACTGCATGAGCCATTCAACAACCATATCCATTTTTTTCTAATCAGTAGGGTTCAAGAAGTATAAAATCCCATTCATTATCTCCATAGACAAATTGATTTTTAACAACAACACAAGCTTTTCGAAACAGACCTGCCATGAGTTCAAACATTAGGTGGTGATGTTAATTTGATTTAAACTTGGTACCCATAATCCTGGAGGAATTCATATCATGTCATCAGAGTCAGTCCAGTGTCCCCTAAACCATTGTCATTCGATATGCTTCAAGCGAAGCCCCCAGACAGATAAAGCCTCTTCCTTTAAGGGAAGATTGATCTGGGGTTTTATATAGACATGACTGATTGAATCAGGGGCCCTACGTTTCCTCTCTCTTTCACCAGGAAAAATCGTTAATCCCGTTGTAGCTCAGGAATGCCTAGAGTTTGGTTGTCAGTTATGTTTCCGCTCCCCCTTCCTGCTTATTGCATCACCATTTTGATGATGACGCCTCCATGTTTTACAATAAGAGTTTCCAGTGAATGCAGTTTCCGAAGGTGTTGGAAATGTGTGAGAATATATATATGTACAGACTTAAAAAACCCAGATAAACTTTAGAGCTTTTATCCTGCTAATGGGCTGTTTATAATGGATTTTTATAATGACCTGATGTGACTTGTTTTTGAGAGTTTTTCCAAAACCTATTACCAAAATGTGTAATTGCAGTTAGTGATAGACCAATATATCAGCTAGGCCAATTAATAGATCAATAGTTGAGCTTTTTGAGATCATAACTGGCTCCAGAATTATGTACATTTTGTTTTCATTCATTCATTCTCAGCTCGTTTCAGAGTTCTACAGACTTCACATTCTGTTTCCAGATATTATTATTATTCCGGTTATTCTGAAATGTATAAACATGCATTATTATTATTATTATCAGTTTTTTAACTTTTTTAAACTCACAAATTTCAACTGTATTTAAAACAAAACAAAAACGGTTTTCAGTGTGCTTTTAGATGTCTGGACCCCAGTGTTATCAGGCATTGGGACTACCCTGTTCTCTACATATCGGCCATTGATGGCGCATATCGGTCAACCACTAACTGCAGTTGTATGATACAGTTCAGTCCTTCATTGAACAAAGTTCTGTCCAGTTGACAGACTGCATCAGTTATCAGTTTTTTTTAATACTACTTGTAAAGCAGCTAATTGTCTTTACTGTGCTTAAGATGCTGTAAAACTGTCCTGCTTTTGAGTTTTGAACCTCTTTGAACCTTCAACAACGACTCGCTGTCCCTGAAGCTAAAAAGAGCACAGCTGGGTTTAAGGCTCTGCTGTGATTTACCATCTGAAAGCTAATCCGTGTTGTTTGTCTGACAGGAATTTTATCAAGCATGCCTTAGTTTCCTGTCATCAGTTATGTTTCATTTTAGCATCTTAATCCTTGCATCTCTGTTACACGGCTATCTTTTTGCTGAACTGTAGACACAGTTTAATTGGCACAAAAGGAGTGAGAAATTGTGTGATTAGCTTAAACCTGCTCCAACTACTGATGCTGAAATGCAGATATTTTTTTTTTTACAGTTTACTGGTTTCAAATAAAAAAGCTCTTAGTCACATAGTTTAAGACTGCCATGCGAAAAAGATAGGACACCCCATGAAAACCTGTCTTTTTCAACATATGGACATTGGATCTTCGTTTTAACAATATTGAGAGATGGAGGTAATATAAATAATACTAAAAACTAATAAAACTGAAGAAATGTCTTTTTAAAATTTACTTAATAGAAAGCAATATTTGGTGAGGAAAAAGATATGACACCTCCACATTTATTTACTACTTAATGCATAAAATTAGAATCAGGTGCGCCACATCGTGCAAAAGATTAGAACATCGTTAGAGAGGATTGTGGAGAAGCGATTGTGGATTTAAACCTCAGACATTTAGTTTGGTTTGCTCTTGATTGTTGAAGTGAGTGAAATCACCATGGTGAGATCAAAAGAGCTTTCTGAGGCCTTTCCATCAGCCATTCCACTGTCTGGAAAATAATTTAAAAGTGGAGAACATTTAAAACAACTGCCAACATGTCCAAGTCAGGCCGTCCTAGCAAGTTTAGCCCAAGAGCAGACCGCAAGATGCTTAAAGAAGTCTCCAACAATCCTAAAATGTCATCTCGGGACCTACAGGTAACTCTTGCCACAGTTGATGTCAAAGTACATAAGTCTACCATAAGAATGAGACTGCACAAGTTTGATTTGCATGCGAGGTGTGCAAGGTGTCAAAAAAAAAAAAAAAAAAAAACGTCAGGGCAAGACTAACGTTTGCCAGAACACCTAGACAAAGACTAGGACTTTTGGAACAATATGCTTGAATCCAAAGTTGAATTGTTTTGGGCCCAGTAGCAGAAGACATGTGTGGTGCAAATCAAAGACAGCATTTGAGCACAAGAACCTCATACCAACTGTGAAGCATGGGTGTGGAAATGTCATGGTTTGGGGCTGCTTTGCTGCAGCAGGGCCTTGCCAAGTATCATAGAATCCAGTATGAATTCTTCATTGTATCAGAGGGTACTTGAGGAAAATATAAGACCATCTGTCTGAAAATTGAAGCTGAAGCGGATGTGGACTATGCAACATGACAATGAGCCAAAACATTCCAGTAAATCCACCAAGGAATGGCTCAAAAGAAAGAAATGGAAAGTTCTGGAATGGCCAAGTCAAAGCCCAGATCTGAATCATATATGATAATATAATATAATATAATATATAATATAATATATAATATAATGTAATATAATATAATGTAATATATCTCCCATGTCATATATATATATATATATATATATATGTATATGTGTGTGTGTGTGTATGTGTGTGTGGGAAAGAAGAGGGTGAAATTCGAGGCCCAAGTTCAAATTTGTATTGCCTGCATGAACACCTTATCAGAGCACGTACAGTAACCACTAGGCCACAGCTCTTATGTTAGCAGTGTTTTACTGTTGGTTTGTTGCAGTTTTGTGTTCTGCAGTGTCTATTTACAAGAGTGTGTTTACTAAAGTTCCCGAAGGGATCAGTAAAATCAAGGTCGTAAGAACGTGGAACCAAAACTTGGCTTTAGTAACGGATATACTCAAATAGATTTAAAAAAAAAAAAAAACTTTCAGAAAACACTCTTGAAGTCAGTTTAGCTGTTTGGTCATAAGTTTAATGATTAAGCCTTTATGACTTCTATGATGTGACTACATTTACATTTTACATTCATGCATTTGGCACATGCTTTAATCCAAAGCGACTTGCATAACCTGGGAATCAAACCCATGACCCTGGTGTAGTTAGCACCATGTTCAGCTGTGACTTAATTCATGTGGTTTTTCTTTATCTCGTCTCCTCACAGGTTACAGATTGCTCAGGAGGAGCACCGTTCAGTGGAGGTAGAGAAAGTGAACCTGGAGCAGAAGCTGAGGGATGAGATCAACGCTGCCAAACAGGAGGCGCAGAGGCTAAAGGAGCTCCGGGAGGGAACTGTGAACGAGCTGAGCCGACAGAAATACGCAGAGGAGGAGCTGGAGCAGGTAAAAATCCTCTAATAAATATGCAAGATGTTCAAGTGTGGTTAGATGTCACTGGTGTTAGTTGTCTAGATCTCACAATGTGCTGCCATATTTTGATTCAAATTGGGTGGGCATTTTTCATGAAATAATGGAAAGGAAGTGGGTGGAAATGGTTGCAAGATGATCTCAAACTTTATCAGTACAGGAAAATTATGTTGTTGATGCATTTGAGTATTTTCCCAGTGCAGTGTCCAGAGCTCGACTGAGTAATTACCGCAGTGCTGTTGCATAAGGGGCAGTTTAACACTTTAGATTTGTAAGGAGAAGAACCTTTGCAGAACCTGATCAGAGGATTGTAACCAGCTCCAATATGTCAACGACAGCAAAGTGATTCCTTCTGTGACCATATTTGTTTTCAGTTTGTTTATATAATGTGTACAAAATCCACAAGTGGCACCTCTGGACTAAAATAGACCTGAATTGGATGGATTGTTTTTTTTTTTTTGCATAGGCACCCCATGTTGGCCTATTAAAACCCAGGCGTTAAGTGGGTATTCTGGGTCAGAGGGCAGCACAAATCTCTGTGGGTTTGAAGCTCATTAGCGCTGTTCCATAAGAAAATGGGGCCTTTCGGCTCTCCGACCCCTCAGCCCACTTCCCAAGGCCTTTGTTGGATGAGATCTGTTTATTACCACTGTAATGCAGTTGATTAATTGTGTTTATCTTAGTTAGGTTATGGTGTTAAGCTTATTTGTGGCTAAATAATTTGTATCTTGTTTGCGTCGCAACAAAATGTTTCAGGCAGTGTAATTTATGCTGTTTATTCTCATTAGCCTGCCAAATGATTCATTCATGAGTCATGTAAATTAGCTAACTGTCATAATCACACATGCAAATTTGAGGTTGAAAGGTTAAATATTATCTTGCAATTTCAGTCTCCAAGCATTTGGGTTGTTATTTTGTAGCGTTTACAGTTTTTGTAGGGTTCTATGTGAAATAAAATGTTAACTGAAATAAAATAAAATATAAATAAAAATTTATTTTATTTCAGCTATAGTTGCCAAAGAAAACATTTTTCATTTTTGTACTAAAATAACTACAACTAAAACTGAAATAAATAAAAACTATATAGATATATTAAAAACTATATATATATATATATATATATATATATATATATATATATATATATATATATATATATATATATAAATTTAAAACTATAATAGTATATCAATGATCCTAAAATAGCATTGCTATGTGGGCAGTATTATATGGCAAGGTCCTATTTTGTAATTGTATCTGTATTTTCATCAAAAAAGCACTTTCTTTAATTAAAAAGTGCTCCCATCCTTATGAGGTTTGCTTTATATCTGCTTTTTTGCTTTCTGAACTGCCTCTGGCACCCCCTGCAGGTGCGCATGGCCCTGAAGAAGGCTGAGAAGGAGCTGGAGTCTCGCAGCAGCTGGTCTCCTCCTGGAGCCCTGCAGAAATGGCTGCAGCTCACTCATGAGGTGGAGGTGCAGTACTACAACATCAAGAAACAAAACGCAGAGAGACAGCTGCAGGTGGCCAAAGAGGGGGTGAGCAGCATCTGTCGCAGTCATTCATTTAGCTAAGATGGAACAATGGTAAAAACATGACAGTACCAATTTTTTGTTTTAGTACAACCCTAGAATGTGTTAACCAAGACTGTAAAATAGTAATTTTAAATTATTTAAGAGGATAGTGGAATGCAACTAGTAGATAATAAAGTATATATTTTAATGTCAGAAAATATATATTTTTTTGTAATATATTATCAGGTTTGACTAGGATGCTAGTCAAACCCTTAAAAAAAAAACTTGTATGATTTGGTGAGACGAAACCTTTGCTAGATTTGTGAGAGATCAGTAGGTGGATTTAAAATGGAATATAATGTTATATATAATATAATTTATTATAAAGTATATAATAATAATAGTAATAATATTATTATAGTTTTCTTTAAAAATGTGACATGGTTTCTTAGGCAGAAAAGATTAAGAAGAAGAGAAATACCTTATTCGGGACGTTCCATGTGGCACACAGTTCTTCACTGGATGATGTCGATCACAAAATACTTGCAGCCAAGTAAGTCACACAGACTTTTCTCTTGGTGAATGCCTAATTTAAAAAAAAGAAATAATTGGAAGAATTGTTTGTCTTTCTCTCCAGGCAAGCTCTGGGTGAGGTAACGGCAGCTCTGAGAGAGAGACTCCATCGCTGGCAGCAGATTGAGATCTTAACAGGCTTCACGCTGGTAAATAACCCAGGCCTGCCCTCTCTGGCTTCCGCCCTCAACCTGGACCCCAGCTTCATGGGCGGCCGCAGCACACCCCAGCACTTCTTGTCCGACGACATGGATGACATGGACGAGGACATAGTGGCACCTGGAACCCTCCAATGTAAGGGCTTGCCGGACAGCGATAGGGATAAGCCACGGTCAGCCAAAGGCCAACAAGGACCTTGTAACCTTTTGACCAAACCCAAAAATCCCTAGTTTTGAGCTATTTAGTTTGTCTATGAGCAAGATCTGTCAGAAACTGTTGTATGCACTGAGTGTTTTTGCACAATTCTTATTTACTCTTTCAGTTGGAGTGTTTTTCCCCTCATCTGCAGGTCTGTTTTACACAGAGGGGAGTACTTCAGGATCTTTACTACGCATTGTTGTCATATGTTTTTGAAATAGCAGCTATGCACTCTTTGTACAGATCTTTTTTTTTTCTTCAGTTTATTGTATTATATTTGATACGGGAGTAGGCCAGAAGAAGCATGTGTGAGTTAATATTATAGGTCCAATGGAAGTCTGCGGTTGATTGTTGTAATTGTAATGCTCCATCTGAATTTGTGAAATAAGCTAAAAAAAATAGTTGTTTTCCCAGGTGCAAAGCATGAAATAAAACTGGTGTTTATTGGGTAAAGTGTATTAAATTTGATATTTGCATTGCTGATCACTCTTTTCGTAGCTATCAAGAACTCAAAGTTTTAAAGACTAGTTGGCTCAAGGATTTACATCCTTCTAAAAATCTAGAAAAATCTTTGCCATAATAATAATTGAATTGTAGACATCTGTTCTGTAGCACGTATTAACAGTCGCTACCTACCCTTGCCCCTTACCCCCTCCAGATGCAGCGTTGCTAATGGGCCGTCGAGCAAGTGATCTCTGGTCTTTGAATTCGGATTGCCAGTCGTTTTGGAAGTATTCTGGTGGGCCATAAACTACCATGCCCTTTACCCTAACCACTCTTCTCACTTCCTCTCGTTTTCCTGAACCACTCTCTTAAAGCGGTATGCTGCCCATTACCCTAGATACCATGAAGGGAAACTGTCCAGAAACTCTCCCAGTCTGCACCTCTCAATCTTGTTCTTGTCCACAGCTGTGAAATGGCTAACTTTAAAATAGCTGATCTTTTTCTATCATGTAGAAAATTTACATGATACTGTTTTATGATTTATGCAACTTAATTAGTCAATATGAAATAAAAACTAGACCATTTTTACTTCCTTAATGCATATTCCGGGTCTGATCATGAATAATTTGTTAGTAAGCATTATTTATAAGTATAAAAATAATCTTTGTAATGTTTCATCAAAATGTAGTAACCATTTCTTATAAGACTACTTCAAGCCCTTTTACTTTTCACAATCCAAACAAATCCTGATGAATAAAACAATGTCCTCCAATGCATTTTCTCACTGAATATTCTGTTTTGCTCTGAAATATGTTATGGAAGTAAAATGGGTCATGAACGGCATTTCATGTTGACTTTAATTATCAAAAAACGTATACTTATGTACTAAAATAGTACATTGTTATTGGATAGTGTTTTTTTTTGTTTTGTTTTGTTTTTTTGTGCACAAAGTTTAATAAACAACTCAGCGTAGCTAATACGGAAACATCTGAATCTTTCAGTAACATTAGGCATACATCGCCTAAAGCAATTTCAACAGAAACAGGAAATGCAATATGAAGAAATGCATGATTGGTTGGTTAGGGTCCAAGCTTGTCCACAACTTCCCTTTTGTGCCTATTACTGAGAAAAGCCATTGAGCCTGTACACACCTGTACATTTTTCCTTCTTAGCACCCACCTGAGTCACAAAGTTTCTTGCTTCACCTTCTCCAGCCTGCCACCCGTCACCCGTTATTTTAATGTCTGCATGCTCTGAATCATTTCTCTGAGTGACCCTATTGTTATGTGCCCCCACAGCTCCCAGTATGATGTCACTCCGGCAACGCCACATTGACCCGCAGCTGGCCCTGGGTTCGCAGAGGTTGGTAGAGAGTTGTCTTGCACTTTGTGGGCAGGAAGGGGAGGGTAGCTCATACTCGTCCAGATCTAGGACGGCGCTACGCCAGTCGCACAGCCACTCTCACGGGCAGTTCGACTCTCTGGGACTGCCTCCGCTTTCCTCAGCTATGTCTCATCCCTCTATCTACTCCGCCGCCTCATCCCATGGTCCCCACTCCTCTTCCGGCGCCACTGCCCCTCATGCATCCCACTATCACTCTTCATATTTCCAGCCCATGGATACCATCCCAGACCTCCCCTATGATGCCAGCCCAGACCGCCCCCACCGTTGCGGTAGCTATGGGTATCGCTTCATTCTGTTGTGCTTGTGTTGTGCTTCTCACCTGGCATGATCTTGGGACTTTGTCCAAAACACTTAACAGAACTCTTTTACCTCGCACTTTGTGGTGAATCACTACTCGTGGGGTTTGTTGCTGTAATTGGCTGTACTCACTACAGTTCATGACTCTGCATCTTACAACTTGGCCGTTACTTCCTGTGACATTCTACATGGTTGCTTAATCTGTTCTTACACAATTTGCCTCTTATTTTAAACTATTCTCACACATGCATGCCCAGGTCTCTTTACTTCCAGTCCTTGAAGGCCAGTGTCCTGCAGTCTTTAGTTCCAACCCTAAATAAACACAATGGTCTGTAAATTGCAAGTAAATCTGAACACTGTGATAAGCTTGTGTTTGGTTTGGATTGGAACTTAAGTCTGCAAGACACCGGTCCTCTAGGACTGGATTTGGTTTAGCTCAGGGGTGCCCAATCCTCATCCTGGAGATCTACCTTCCAGCAAAGTTCAGCTCCAACCCTGATCAAACACACCTTAACCAGCTAATTGAGATCTTCAGGAGCACTTGATAATTACAGACAGGTGTGTTGAGCAGGGCTGGAGCTGAACTCTGCAGGTAGGTAGATCTCCACGAACAGGATTGGGCAGCACTGGTTTAGCTCCAACGTGCCACAACACACCTGCCTGGATGTTTCTAGTAATCCTGAAGACCTTGATTAGCTGGTTGAGGGTTGCTTAATTGGGGTTGGTGCTAAACTCTGCAGTACAGTGGCACTCCAGGAGCAGAATTGGACACCCTTGTTGTTGTTCAATCCTGTTCCTAGAGGACCACCTTCCTGCAGAGTTTAGCTCCAACCTGCAACAACACATCCCGTTGGTTCAGGTGTGTCAAATTAGAGTTGGAGCTAAACTCTGGACACCCCTGCTCTATGTATAGCTTTCACTTCTTTAGCTCTGGGTAGTTGAGTCTTGGCATGTTGTGCTTCAGTTTGGACAACTTTTGAGCTTGAAAATGTTGCCTGCTTAACTCTCTGAAGGTTGTACAACTCACTGATGAGTTCAAGTAGCAGTAAATGCAGTGTTACCTTACATATAACCAGCAGGTTGTCTTGGTTATTTAGGACTGGTCTGATATCTCACATTTCTCAATGCTAATCTCATCGTTTCCTTCACAGGGACTTGAATCGCTCCGACTCCGATTCCTCTTTGAGTATATCCCAGACCGGCGAACAGCTACGCTTGTCCTACAGTTCCAAAAGCTTCCCCGTGAAGCCCACTTCACTCCTGCATGGCCCCCTCTCGCGCTCTGAAGAGGGAGCCCACTCTCACACCCATAATGGAGGCAACAGAGTTCATGATGGGGGCGCATCTCCCGACGGAATTTCCGATAGTCCCATATTAATGAAGAAGGTGTATGGCATTGAGAAATCTGCCAGTATGAGTGAGATCCTTGTCTCTCAGGCGGTGATGTCTATGTCAGAATCCTCACGCTCCTTAAGCCCAAACTCCACTGAACCCGACACGCCGTCCCCCACTGGACTGGCTGGAAACCGCATACCCCAGACCTCCTCGAAAAAGAGCCCCCCAGAGGAGGACAGCGGCTCTACAGGTGAAGACACTGACTCTGTTGCCAGTCGCAAGAAACATACCTTCAAGATCTTCAAAAAACAGAAGAAATAAGACAACTGTTTCATTTTTCCCTTACATTTCTTTTTGTCTTATTGTTGATATAAATGTTTTGATTTATTTTCCCCCCTTCTGGTGAGAAGTTACGGCACAACCAAACACCTTTCCAAGGTCTTTATAGTAATGTTTGCTTTTTCAGAGGAACACTTAGGAACAAGCATGATTTTGGGCATGGGTGGGAATGAAACACCAGTGGAAACGGGGTGGACTTTTTTTTTTTTTTTTTTTTTGGGTGGGGGAATGTAACTATTTATTCAGCAGGAGACAGTGCCAGACTTTCAAAGGAATCTTCCCTCTGAATTTTCTTTCCTTGTATAATCCTTATCAGTTTGCATGTCTTCGCCTTTGTTTGATTGAACTTTGAATGCTCCTAGATGTTTGCTTGGTTCTTGTTCTCCTTTGCTTACAACGCAAAATAGCCTGGTTCTTTCGTTTTAATCAGCACACTACTTTGTCTTTCGCGTTAAAATGAATTGTCAGCTGAATGTCTAACGGTACTCTGTGGTCAGTGTTTGTCGATGGTCAGAGAAACTGTAAAAGGGCTGAACTAGTGTGAAACTCCCCTCAAATATTTTGCACTATTTCTAAATGTTAATTTGTCGGTTTTGTAAAGATAATTCAGAATATGCTGGAATACGCACTAAAAGTTTACACAAATCAAGACACTGAACGTATCTCCAAGGCTTCAGGGATTTCTGGGATGTAGAATAATTAAGCGATTCGAATTTTTGATCTTTGTGGATCATTCCAAATTATTTAGCAAATACAAGGTGGCTTATGAATATGCACATGAATGTTTTTGAGCTTTTACAATTAACCTTGCCCTTGTCTTCTGTTTCTGATGACATCATCCAAGATCCCAAGAGAACACAAGGTGAATGCACACCTCACTTATTCAAAGTATTCAAAGTGCCAAACTAAAGCCACTGTCAATGAAATTTGTACACTTCCCAAAGGTCAGATTTCAGTTTTCTTGGGTCAGAGCTTAAATAGGCTTGCAATAAGGTGCATATTATCCAAATTGTGGTGGGATGGTGGGAGTTACTACTTCTGACATGTTTGAGAGAGAGCTTGGATATATTTTGTTCCTGTTGATAAAGAATCTTTGTATTGGGTCATAAAATTCCTCCGAATCTTTGATTTCGGGTGCTCTTTTATAACATTTTAAAGCAGGCTGGACCACACGCAGTTGCTGTTATAATGGAGGACTTGCCTTCAAGTAGTGAGATGTTCGGATTTTACCACTGTGCATTTTCAGGGGAAGTGGAGACCACTCTCTGTTCTTCTTGTGGTTTACATGATGTTCACTAAGATAAACATTGTTTTTATCGCAGAGCACTGAAAATTACAAGCACACTTTCTGAAAAGAGAGGGGTTTAGGAATAAAAATACTTGGTGAGGGATGTCACTATGCATTTTATTAGTTTTCACCCACATGCTTTTAAGGTCCAATGTATCCACTAACCTGGAGGCAAACCAAAGCAGTGCTGCACAAAACATCACCTGTTTCTTCTTCGGCATTTCTTTTGTGAAAGATGGTACAAGACCACATTCAAATGTATATCAATCAATCAGTCTTTAACAGGTATAAAACCATGCAGATGCATCTGTCTCATCTGTGCCTCTTTTGCACGAAGAAGCTCTTTTGTCAGTGAGTATGTCAGTGCGCGCGTCAGTCCGGTCCAGTAAACTGCACTTCACTGTGTTGATGCATGTTCTCAACGCCAGTTCTCAAACACGGAGAGGGAAGAGACGGGAGCTGTTTTAGACTTTGTTCCCATTTAGATATTCCTGTTCACTTCTCCGTTTGAGCTATTTATGCCTATACTGTACAGAGAGAGGCGGAGAAACAGTAAAAATGATACTTTTGCATCTTCTGTAATGTTCAAAACTGTAGTCTTCAAATTTTATGGCACTCCTGCATGTAAGCAATAAAAAGGTTTTAAAATGATTGAGATCTCCATTATTCCATTCATTGTATTCTATCTGTCGAAACTTTGAATCATTTTCTTAATCCAGCCTTGTCTGAAAATTTACATGTAAAATTAACTGTCACGTGAAAATATGTACTTTATTTATGCTTTTGTATAAACAGATGGACAAGAACGGAAAACACTTAATTTCCCAGAATGCTATTATCTTATGAATTTCTCTGATTTTTTTTTTTTTTTTTTTTTAGTTAAGCATATACAAAAGTAAATACACATGTATACATCTCACTCAGAACAGAAATAACAAAAATATAACTAAAAGAAAAAAATACAATAAAAAACGATGCCTCACGAGTCCTTTTTTTTTATACACAACACAGTCAATTGTACATTATAAAAATGCATACATCATACACAGTGTGATGGATTTTAAGACTTTAACCTTGCTGGAAGTAGAAATATCCAAATAATATTTCAAATCTTTGCAAAAAAAAAAAAAATAGGAGCTTTATAGACAATTTATACATGTATTAAAAAAAAAAAAAATCTTTGCTAGAAAAATAGATTTATTAGAAAATAGGCTACTTTTTTAATTCTTGTCATTATAAAAGCCAAATAAAACATCCTTAAACAACAAATAAAAACTGTCTAAGAAAGTGTGTACAAACAGAATTTTCGCAAAAAAGTAGCTACGTGGACACAATCTTTAAAAAGGTGGAAGACAGACTCTATCACATTACAGACTCTATTGCAATTGGGAATTGTAAACAATTCAGTAAATTCCACTTCCTGTTATTCTAATTCAACTTCCTGTAGGGTGTGGACAATTTAATTAAAATAACTAGGGAACTAAGCGGAGCTAATTCTGAAATTCGCAACATTCATGAGCATGTCTGCATAGGACACAGTCATATCATCATATACACACATATAGAAAAGCACTTGTACATCCCAATGCGAATTACAGGCAGGCCAGAATCAGATACAGCACTTTTCATGAGAATAATTAATCATGAATCATGAGTAAGCTAAATTTGCATTAGAGGGTGGAAATGACCGTTCTGTTTGCTTAAACTTACACCTGCAGCTCAAACAGGATGTTATCCCGGGCCTGTTTGCGTGCTCTGGTACCTGCTTTGGCATTTGATCACATGAAATCCTGCATTGCAACGGTCTTTGACGCGGATATGACAACCGCAGCCAAATAACGCAACAATATGAGTCTGTGTTTTCATTTTAATTAGATAGAAGTTGTTTCGTTTAATCTAAATCTTCTGGTAGTTGCTGGTTTTTGAAGACGAATGATGGGAGATTTGAGTTTTTATTGGTTGTGTTTACATGTCATTGTTTCTGTAAGTACAATACTGTTCAGATGCAAATTAGAGGTAGATCTATAGTTTGCATCCTTAATTAAATGTGTCTTTTGTTTATTTGTTTATAATCAGATGCTTTTAACTGGCTGTCTGAGCCGATCCAGCACAGGTAATGTGGTTTTCCTCGTCGCACCTGACGCGCCAGTCTCCAATTGTCCTTTACGCGTTCAGTACACCTGTTATGAGTCGTCCGAAGTACACGTTCAGGTTCTGGTTTCTTTCGATACTGGATCTACCTCAGTTGTTTTTCACAAGTACTGGACCTGCGAGCCCGGACGTGTCAGAACCCGATTGGTGATCGTCAGTTTTCCTGACTGGCTTGTGTACCGACCCGATTGGATAATACGCAGTTCTGACTGGGTTCTCAGCTGTTTATTGCGTGGCTGGATCGGCCCTGATGAATCCATCGGACCGGGCAGGTTTTCTCGAGCCAGTGTCACGGTTCCCCTCGATATTCACTCACCACTGAGTCGACCCTTCAAACAACATCTGCTTTGTGCCAACTGGGACACAGATCTGCTCTGGAGAGTCAGGAGAGATGGCATGCCACAGTGCGCAGAAGAAAATGGTATTATTATATTATATTATATTATTGTATGATATTATACACTTAAGCAACACAAAATACATCAATGGCACAATAATTTCTCTTTTTTTTTAGTATTTTTATTTGCAAGTTTAACCGTTAAAAGTTTATGTTAATGTATCTTTCCACGCTATTTTGTATATTTTTACACTCTTTTCTTTACCCTTAAGAGGTGACGTCTTTTCTTTCCACATTGTATGCCTCTACTGGTGAGCGTTATGGCATCATCAAAACCCTTCAGCCATTCAGAAATGAAGTTTTGGAAGGGCTGAGAATCAAATCCATCTATTACCCCTGGTGAGAGCTTGTGTATTTCTACATATTTGGCAACCAGGCTTAAGTTTACTCATTTAATTCACAGAATAACTGAGTTATTGATGATTCTGACTCTTTAGGTGTGCCGTTTCTTTCTGGGTTTTGTTGACAAAACCTTGCAGTAACCGTTTATGTGGACTGCTGCACCACATTGACATGAAAAATAATTATGCCACCCCTACCTTGTTCCTCACTGACATTGGTAAGACTGTAACAATCTCAGACCATTCTCACTCATTTCTGGTTTTGATCAGTTACCTAATTTACTTTTGTCTGATTCGTTCAGGTAAGATTCACATCCAGGTGCATGGAGATGCCGGGCACTCGTCAGCGTTTCTTTCATCCTTTAAGGTTCCTCTTCATCAGTGGTGTCGTATTAACCTGGAGATTCTGGGACGAATGGTGAGATCGTGATTGGATGCAGAAATGTGTGATGATCACATAGTACTGAATGATCTTAGTTGGTGGCACAAAAGGGGCAGGTTTGGTTCCTTAAATTGTGGAGTTTTGAAAATAGTCTATCGTAAATATACCTTGGTCAGCAAATGAATAAAAGTGCATACACAACCACGGTGTGCAGTGAAGTTGGAGCCCAAAAGCATTTGTAAATCTAAATGGATAGTCTACCTGAAAAATAAAAATGAAATATCTTATTCTTATATCTTATGTATCTGAGGGAAAAAATCATGTTTTAAGACATATAGTAATAGTCCTTTTTTTTTTTTTTTTCAAAATACAATATATATATATTAATTTTTTTTTACTTATTTAATTGTTATATATAATGGTCAATTACAATAACATTTGTACACCTCCCTACTGTAGTTTGGCTCACTACTGTAGTGCAAACTGCTTCTGTTCTTTCATATTTAAAATTTATATTCTCATATTTTCCTCTCCTGTAGGCAAAAGTTTCTATTGCATGTACTGACGGACAGCACAAATTTGTTATGAGCGCTGATGAGCACATGTAAGACTCTTCATTTAAAGCAGTAATATTTAAGTTTCACAGTAGTTGCTATAAAAAAGATCTGGTGTTTTGTGCAGATTTGGCATAAACGTCATGTTGGATGACACGCATGGCTATTTTGTGCTTGGTGGAGGTAAATTCATACAGGGGATTGAAGGATATTTTGGACCGACTACATTCTATCGCACACAGGGGCTCCCAGCTGACCCGGTAGAATATGACAATTTTTATATTACATAAAGATTCTTTTAACCAACGTGACTTATGTGGCATTGAAAGTATACAGTTTTAACAGTTGTTGCATTCCCTTGAAATTGAACCCAGGATTTTGGCATTGTTCTAGTGTCATGCTGATTCCCTGGATTAAGCATAGTAATGTTTTATGTATCTTCACAGGATGAGATTCACCTTCCTCATGTAATATCAAAGGTGAATATAACTGGATGGTTCCAGTCTTGTCAAAATTTCAAATCCGAGCTTTTCCTCTCTGTGCCAAGTCACTCTCTCACTTTAAAGAGACTATCAGGTAAGTACCCACAGATGTCCACTAGCTAGCGCTAGAGTTAAAATATGTATTTTTGTCATTATCTACAGTTATGTATGTATGTATGTATTTATGTTCACATCCAGACAGCTGTTTGGACACATACACAGAGCTGCTGCTGAATCACAGTACAGTGAACTCAACAGAGCAATGTATGTTCTTCGAATCTCAGATGAATCCTTACAGACACCAAGTTGCACAGTTGACCAAACTACTGTCACAGAAATATGGTAAGATTATATAAATTATTTATTATACAAGTCTTATACATCGATCAGGCATAACATTATGACCACTGACAGGTGAAGTGAATAACACTGATTATCTCTTCATCACGGCACCTGTTAGTGGGTGGGAAATATTAGGCAGCAAGTGAACATTTTGTCCTCAAAGTTGATGTGTTAGAAGCAGGAAAAATGGGCAAGCGTAAGGATTTTAACGAGTTTGACAAGGAATAAATGGTGATGGCTGGACGACTGGGTCAGAGCATCTCCAAAACTGCAGCTCTTGTGGGGTGTTCCTGGTCTGCAGTGGTCAGTATCTATCAAAAGTGGTCCAAGGAAGGAACAGTGGTGAACCAGCGACAGGGTCATGGGCGGCCAAGGCTCATTGATGCACGTGGGGAGCGAAGGCTGGCCCGTGTGGTCCGATCCAACAGACGAGCTACTGTAGCTCAAATTGCTCAAGAAGTTAATGCTGGTTCTGATAGAAAGGTGTCAGAATACACAGTGCATCGCAGTTTGTTGTGTATGGGGCTGCATAGCCGCAGACCAGTCAGGGTGCCCATGCTGACTCCTGTCCACCACTGAAAGCGCCAACACTGGGCATGTGAGCATCAGAACTGGACCACAGAGCAATGGAAGAAGGTGGCCTGGTCTGATGAATCATGTTTTCTTTTACATCACATGGATGGCCGGGTGTGTGTGCGTCGCTTACCTGGGGAACACATGGCACCAGGATGCACTATGGGAAGAAGGCAAGCCGGCGGAGGCAGTGTGGTGCTTTGGGCAATGTTCTGCTGGGAAACCTTGGGTCCTGCCATCTATGTGAATGTTACTTTGACACGTACCACCTACCTAAGCATTGTTGCAGACCATGTACACCCTTTCATGGAAACGGTATTCCCTGGTGGCTGTGGCCTCTTTCAGCAGGATAATGAGCCCTGCTACAAAGCAAAAATGGTTCAGGAATGGTTTGAGGAGCACAACAACTAGTTTGAGGTGTTGACTTGGCCTCCAAATTCCCCAGATCTCAATCCAATCAAGCATCTGTGGGATGTGCTGAACAAACAAGTCTGATCCATGGAGGCCCCACCTCACAACTTACAGGACTTAAAGGATCTGCTGCTAACATCTTGGTGCCAGATACCACAGCACACCTTCAGGGGTCTAGCGGAGTCCATGCCTTGACGGGTCAGGGCTGTTTTGGCAGCAAAAGGGGGACCAACACAATATTAAGAAAGTGGTCATAATGTTATGCCTGACTGGTGTATAAGTCATTTTGAGAGACTGGTGTTGGCCCACCTGAAGGACATCACTAGACCCTTGCTAGACCCCCTTCAGTTTGCTTATCAGGCAAACAGGTCTGTGGATGATGCAGTCAACATGGGACCACAATACATACTGCAACATCTGGACAAACCAGGGACTTATGTGAGGATCCTGTTTGTGGACTTCAGCTTGGCCTTCAACACTATCATCCCAAACCTTTTCCTGCCAAAATTAACTCAGCTCTCTGTGCCCTCCTCCTCCATCTGTCAGTGGATTACCAGCTTCCTGACAGACAGGCAGCATCCCTAGATTGGTGGTTCTCAAACCTGTCCTGGGTACCTCCCACCACTGCACAACACCTTCTTTTTTTTCCATGTTTCCCTCATCTAACACACCTGATTCAAGTCATCAGCTAATTAGTAGAGACTGCAAGAGTTGAATTGGGTGTGTCTTATGATGGAGACATACAGAATGTGCAGTGGTGGGGGGTCCCCAGGACAGGTTTGAGAACCACTGCCCTAGAGGATGGGGAAAATTCACATCCAACACCTGCAAAATCTGCACTGGCGCTCCACACTCCGCATTTTCTCCCCACTGCTCTTTTCCTTCTACATAAATGACTGCACTTCCAAAGAATTCTCTGTTAAGCTCCACAGTCATTGGCCTTATCCAGGATTTTGATGACTGATGAGTCTGCATATAGAAGAGAAGTTGAACAGCCGGCTGTCTGGTGCAGTCACAACAACCTGGAGCTAAACGCACTCAAACGACGAACCTGACGAACATGCAATGCATTGAAGCAGTGTTGCGTCGTCTTATTAGATCATGCATTACCGCTATCTACTCTTATGTCACGCATCTTGCTGCTTTACAGTTCACTCACATTGTCTGATGATGATGTAGACTAAAGGACATTCAGGAGTGGGTTGATATTTCAGTGACTTTTGCATAGACGGGCATGTTTCTTTGTACTTTTGTGCTTTTATTGTTTCCTCTATTGTAGGCAGGGTGAATTCTACAGCAGTGGGCAAGATGCTGTATGCTCTAGTCCTCCGTAAGATCAGTACAGCTCACAGTGTGGAGGTTATAACCAGGATGATGCCTTTCCTGCTGCATTCTGGCTGCTTAGGAGACTATAGAGCACTACATCTGTCCTCTGTGCTCTACAGCAGTGGAATCGGAGTCAAAAGACAGCCGTACAAGGTGTGTGTTTTGGGGCTATGTGGTGATCAGGTCACTCGAGTATTAATCTTACATTTGTAATTGTAATATGATCTCTGTGAGCAATTAGCATTGCAGTATAATACAACAAAATGTGAATGAGAATTAGCCGATGGAACCTGATCTGTGGCACTGCAGGCTTGGCTGTTGTCCCTGTTGGCAGCTCAGAAGGACTGGAGATTGGCGCTCCTGCGTTTAGGGCACATGCACCATGTTGGTGACCTGGAGGTGACCCCTGACTGTGACCTTTCCTATGCTTATTACATTAATATTGCGAGACAAACCAGCATGGATCAGAAGAAACCCACCCCACAGCAAGTAAGGGACCTTTTTAAGTAAGGGTAACACTTTATTTTAAGGTGACATAGTTACACGTTACTACATGTACATACTATAGTAATAACAGTAAATTATGCATAATTACAAGTAACTAACCCTAAACCAAACCCTAACCCCAACTGTAACTCTATAGTAAGTACATGTAGTTAATTAATATTACTCAGTACTTGTTTGAGTAAGTACAATGTAACAACGTCACCTTAAAATAAAGTGTAACCTTTTTTTGTAAAGCCCAGTTACAAACTTTTATGTATAACAAGTCTCAAATTTCTACAGAGCCCCTAAAGGGATATTATGATGGTAATAAAAAGGAGATGGGATTAAAATATAATATTTTAATGAGTTTGTGTTCTGTGGTGGAAATAATATGAGGTGAGAGGTACAGTATTTCTGTTTTTTTTGTGAGATAACGCAATAGTTCTTAGTAGAACGCAATACTGCTGAGAGAACGTAATGTTTCTCGGTGGGATGCTACGGTTTTGCGAGAGAACACAATACTTTTGTGAGTGAACACAATAGTTGTGTCCCAAATGACGTACTATGCACTTAGACAACCTTTTTTTATTTCTTTTTCGCCATTTTCCCTTAAGGGCTCCATAAATTTTATCCAGTTTCATGGGGGATAAATTAAGTTGTATTAAAATTGATTTTAATAGATAAAAATGAGGCTGTGAGACACAACAAATCATTGAAAATGTCTTATCCAGTAGAAATTTGTATAAAGACATCTTCTGTAATACCTATGTAAGCTCATTATAAAATTAGATAAATATAAAAATCAGGTTACACTTTATAAAGTGTTTCCAAAAGTCCTTACATGTTTACAATAAGTCCAGTAGTAGTCAGTACGCTCCTTTACACTGTACAAGGCAATTTCAATGGCTTTCTAAATAACATTTCATCTTCTCTGTAGACGTTTGTTGAGTTAATACGTTTAAATGATGAAGAGACCCTGAGGGCCCAAACGAATGAAAACGACGATCTGTTTCACTGGCTAAAGCTGCAGGCACGAAGTGGAGTGGCTGAAGCTGAGGTACTACAATTCACATCCAACAAACAATAAAATGCACAGAATTGTAGTCTTCCATTTTGATGTTTTTCCGCTGTACTGTGAGCATGTTTGGACATGAAAATGACAACACTCACTCTTAAAGTCTTTAAAGTTGAATTCCATTGTTTGTCTTTGTTCAAATGTTTGAGGTTGGTAAGATTTTTTTATTTTTTGAAAAGCCTCTTATGCTCACCAAGGCTGCATTTATTTGACCAAAATCTACAGTAAGAACAGTAATATTGTGAAATATTATATTATTATTTTTATTTGAATATATTTTAAAATTTAATTTAATCCTGTGATGGCAAAGCTGAATTTTCAGCATCATTACTCTGGTTTTCAGTGTCACATGATCCTTCAGAAATCATGCTGATTTGATGCTCATGAAACACTTCTTATTATTATCAGTTTAAAACGGTTGTGCTGCTTAATATTTTTGTTGAAAATGATTCTTTGATTTAATAGAAAGAACATCATGTATTTAAAATCTAAATCTTTTTGTAACATTATAATTTCACTTTTAATACATCAAGTTAATACATCCTTGCTGAAAAAAAGTTTTTATTTATTTATTTATTCAGCAAGCAATGGGTCGTATGTTGTTCTGGGGTCAGCAAGGTGTGTCTCCAGACATCCAGACAGCAGTGAAACACTATGAAAGAGGAGCCATCAAACTCAATGACCCTGTGTCCATGTACGACTACGCCATTGTGCTCCTTACGGTCAGTGACCTTTCTTTTCTATTTCCAATCTTGTATGCAAACCTGAACCATAAAGTATTTGTTCAGAATCTAATGTTTCAGAATGTGATGGTTCATAAAGAATATCTGATTTGGCCAGCAGAGGGCAGTCTTGCAAAGCATTTGAAGTCAATACTGCTGAAGAGAAAGCTAAATCAAGCATTACTAAATATCATAATTTCTTGTATTAACAGGGTCAAGGAGTTCCAAAAGATGTTCAGAAAGGCGTTACATTCCTGAAGAAAGCAATAGAACAGGTATTTGTTGCTGGTGTCATATATTTGTTTAGACTGGGGCCAGTTGCATTAACTTAGCCACAGTTCACTTTAAAATGAAAATTAGCCCAAGCTTTACTCACCCTCAAGCCATCCTAGGTGTATTTGACTTTATTCTTTCTGATGAACACAATCGGAGTTATATTAATAAATATCCTGACGCATCTGAGCTTTATAATGGCAGTGAATGAATCTCAAGAAAGTACATCCATTATAAACGTATTCCATGGCAGTGAATGGGAAACAACGAGTATGAAGCTGAAGAAAGTGCTTCCATCTAAAGCAAAACGTACTCCACGCAGCTCTGGGGGGTTAATAAAGGTCTTCTGAAGCGAAGCGATGCGTTTGTGTAAGAAAAATATCCATATTTAACCAGTTATAAAGTAAAATATCTAGCTTCTGCCAGACCACCTTCCATATTCCACTTATGAAGTTCACACAGTTCAAAACGCTTATGCTACGTCCTACGCCTTCCCTATTCAACTTACGAAAACGTTGTGTCAGTTCTGCTTTCTTCCTAACTTGAATACGGAAGGCAGTCTGGCAGAAGCTATTTTACTTTATAACTTGTTAAATATGGATATTTTTCTTACACAAACACATCGTTTCGCCTCAGAAGGCCTTTATTAACCCCCCAGAGCTGCGTGGAGTACGTTTTGCTTTAGATGGAAGCACTTTCTTCATTGTTTCCCATTCACTGCCATTATAAAGCTTGGATGCGTCAGGATTCAGCATTGTGTTCATCAGAAAGAAGAAAGTCATATACACCAAGGACAGCTTGTGGTGAGTAAAGCTTTGGGTCATTTTCATTTTAAAGTGAACTAATCCTTTAAGTGTCTTAAAGGGATAGTTCACCCAAATATAAAAATTCTGTCATTAATTACTCACCCTCATGTCGTTCCTACCCGTAACACTTTTGTTCATCTTCGGAACACAAATGAAGATCTTTTTGATGAAATCAGAGAGCTTTCTGTCCCTTCATAGACAGCTACGCAATTGACACTATATATATAGTTAATTATGTCATATTGAACTACCAGTATTTTGGCTTTAAAAAAAATAAACATAGTTTGATTAGTTTATGCACACTGTTTATGTTACTAAATGTAATGGATGCTTATGTATTTCTTTGTTTTTTTTACTGACATATTGACTGCATGTCACTCAATAGACAACCTGTAAGTGATTTTACATCCCGCAGGGGTCTGTTCCCGCTCTCACAGCTCTAGGCTGGTACTTTGAGCAGTATGAGAAGGATTACGAGAAGGCGGTACATCTGTGGGAAGAAGCTGATGCCAAAGGTCACCCCGATGCTGCCATGAATTTGGGAGTTTTCTATTCCCAGGGTCTTTATCCTGGAGAACCTGCCGACCAGGTAAATAATCACACGCTGATGTGCTTTTAAACCTATTATATTAATCAAATAAAGACTTGTGATATTGTTTTTCTTTAACTATAATTTTGCTTTTTCATCAGTTTAAAGCATATAAGTACTACTTAAAGTCAGCCCAGAGAGGACTCTTAAACGGTGGCATTGAATTGGCTGATATTTGGATTCATGGGATCCCTGGCCAAGTTGCTCGACGCCCAGCAGACGCTGTTCTGTATGTGACTCAAAATAATATTCTATATCATTTTTATTGTAGATATAGACCCAAGCTTTATCAACCCTTCCTGCAACTTATTAAAATTGGCTGAGTGTGCACGTGTTCACTCAGTGTGAATGGGCATGATGCCTCTGCTACCCATAAATCCCTAGTGGTTAAAGAGATTCATTCTTTCTTATGTGGGATGTACCACTAAACTATTTCTAGTTGACATTTTGCCTTTGCATTCGAATTGAACTCTGTTTGCGTCATTGAATCATTCTTTCCTGTTGATCACTATAAAGCTGCTTTGAAACAATCTGTATTGTATCCTTTCTCTTTGGACTTTAGTTGGGTTAAATGGGCATCTGAACAGAATGGATATCTGGGAACAGTCTTGAGGAACGGGCTGAATGCCTATTTCAAAGGAGACTGGTAAACCTTTTTGTTTGAGTGCAGATATTAATGTATAATTGTCATGATATTAAATTACAATATGAGTATGCTTTTAGATTTCATTTACATTAGAAAAGGATGTTGCAAAGGCTACTTTCTATTGTTTACTACTTTCTATTGTCTCTCTCTCTCTCTCTCTCTCTCTCTCTCTCTCTCTCTCTCTCTCTCTCTCTCTCTCGTATTGTTGCAGGATCATGTCTTTGATTTATTATCTCAGTGCGGCAGAGAGTGGATTTGAAGCTGCTCAGTTTAATGTGGCGTACCTTTGTGAACTCAACTCAGTGAGTCCGTTCTAAACACTTGCTTTAGATGCAGATGAACATATTCACTCGATTGGCTTTGATAGATGTTTTATATCTTTTATAGGGCTCTTTGGATCCAGCACTGGTGACTCACTGCATGTTAAGATATTATAACATGTCGATACAGGCTCAAGTTCCAGCTCCTTATGGTAATTTTAACAAATTTAAGATTCATTTTATATATATATATATATAATATATGCGTGTGTGTATATTATAAACCATACCAAAATTTCATGGAAAGTATTATTGCTTATTTAATTTTTTAAAATACATATTTTTATATAACCATGTCTTGGAGCGGGGGTCTTTTTAAGTAAAGAAATTAAATAATTAAAGGATTAAAAGGGATTTAAGGAATAAAGAAACAGTAATAAGAACGGTAAAATAACTTCTAGGTCTAATTGTAGCCTTGTTGTGAAGTAATCCGTTTAAATAATATTTTATTTAAAGATATGCATACATTCACTCTTATTTGTATGTGTAATATATCAAAAACACAAAAAGTTTCTTGCCTCATCACTTTCAGTTATGAATGACATGGATACTGTAAATGGTAACTTTTTTAATGTAATTTCGCCATTTTGCATTGAAAATATGCTGAGTAGTTTGCATCACTGTATATTACTGTAGGTCGTTGAACATAACTATCATAAACAAACAGTTGTCAAGTATTATATGTTTAGCTACTTGCATCTTATCACGCACTTTCACTGAAAAACAAAAAAACTAAAGTGTTGTGTTGGAATTCACACTTGTCTTCCGCTGTCTTCGGTGAACAGGAAGCCCCACCGCCTTTTATCTGATTGGCTGTCTCAATAATTTTGATATTGACAAGCACTGTTAGACCACTGAGTTCGACCAGCCTTAAAAGGATAGTTCACCCAAAAATGCAAATTCTGTCATCATTTACTCACCCTCAAGTAGTTCTAAACCTCTGTGAATGTCATTGTTCTGCTGAACTCAAAGGAAGATATTTGGAAGAATGTCAGTAACCAAACAGATCTCACCCCACATTTACTACCATAGTAGGAAAAATAAATACTATAGTAGTCAGTGGTTCCAAATATCTTCTTTTGAGTTTAGCAGAAGAAAGAAAGGTTTGGAACTACTTGAGGGTGAGTAAATGATGCCAGAATTTTCATTTTTGGGTGAACTATACCTTTAAATGTAACTTTTTTTAACTGTTTGTCATCCTTGTCCGTGTGGTTATGGCCCTGCTTTATATTAGATCTGAAAAGATTGACAACCCCTGCAGTATAATATAAAAAGAATGTAATTTAGTGTGGGATTCATGGCGGCAGTCATGTGTCTTTACAGTGAACTGAGGGCAGCTGAGGTTTGACTCGATGTCCTGCGTCAGTGTGCCAGTACATGTGCTCTTTCTCATGCTCCCTGTAGCTTAAGCTTCAGTGTCTGCATGTGGTGATGGATGTTTGTTTCCCTCTCAGCTTTGATCAGAATGGGAGATCTGTTGTATGGTGAACAGGCTTTGGGCAGAAAAGAGGTTTCTGATGCTGCAGAGATGTACAAGCAAGCAGCTCTCAAAAACGAACCACAGGTACCAGTGTCAGCAAATGCTCTAACCTTGAATGATCAGGAAATGTAGTTATTTAATAATTTGAATAATCTGAAGTCATTATTTGGAGAAAAGATAAGCTTACTCACTCTATTGGTTTGTTTGTTTGTTCGTACTACCAAATGATGTTTGTTTGTTCTGACACATTTTTATTGATTTCAAACTGCTTTATTTGTATTTCAAAAAGATTCATTCATTCATTCAGAAATATTTATTTTTATTCTAACAGAAATATTTATTTTTATTCTAACAGAAAATATTTATTTTTATTCTTTTAATCTAACAGAAATATTTATTTTTATTCTAATGGAAATATTTATTTTTATTCTAACAGAAATATTTATTTTTATTCTTTTAGTCTAACAGAAATATTTATTTTTATTCTAATGGAAATATTTATTTTTATTCTAACAGAAATATTTATTTTTATTCTTTTAGTCTAACAGAAATATTTATTTTTATTCTTTTAGTCTGACAGAAATATTTATTTTTATTCTAACAGAAATATTTATTTTTAGTCTAACAGAAATATTTATTTTTAGTCTAACAGAAATATTCATTTTTAGTCGAATAAAAATTCATTTTTAGTAGAATAAAAATAAATATTTCTGTTAGACTAAAAGAATAAAAATAAATATTCCTGTTAGAATAAAATTTTTTATTCTTTTAGTCTAACAGAAATATTTATTTTTATTCTAATGGAAATATTTATTTTTATTCTAACAGAAATATTTATTTTTATTCTTTTAGTCTAACAGAAATATTTATTTTTATTCTAACAGAAATATTTATTTTTATTCTTTTAGTCTAACAGAAATATTTATTTTTATTCTTTTAGTCTGACAGAAATATTTATTTTTATTCTAACAAGCTATATTTTATTTGTTTGTTCTAACAAACTTTATTTATTCTAACATAAATATTTTATGTATTGTAACAGCTATATTTATTTATTCTAACAGAAGTATTTATTTTTTATTTATTTAATTCACAGAAATATTTATTTTATTCTAATAAGCTAGATTTATTTGTTCTAACAAGCTTGATTTATTTTTTTAAACATATTCGTTTAAGCTATATTTATGTTTGTTATAATAACAAGCTGTATTTATTTATTAATTTGCTTATTCGAACAGATATATTATTATTATTCTAACAAGCTGTATTTATTTTTATTTATTTGTTCTATCAAGTATTTATTTTATTATTAGTTTGTTTTAATAAGCTATCATTTAATCAAACTATATTATTCAGTTATATGTTCTAACAGGATTTTTTTTATTTCATTGTTAGTTTTTTTTTTTTTTTTTTTTTTTTTTTTTTAAATTATTATTTTGTTTTTGTGATGGTGGTGTTTTTGTTTAGGGTTGTTTTCTCTGTTTTTTTTTTTGTTTTTTTTTGTTTTTCTTTTCATTTCAGTTCATTCCTTTCATATTTGAAATGTTCATATTTCCATATTCACATTTCTGTCTCCTCAGGGTTGGTATAATCTTGGCCTGCTTGTCCAAAACGGAGAGTCTCTGCCCTTCAGTGTTCTTTCTGAGCTTAATTTGCTACACCTTCACTTAACAGACAGACAGAAGCTTCTCATCACTCTGTACCAAAGGTAAGACAACATCACAATCACCATAAAACATTCAGACTGCCATTATCCACTTCAAATAACTCAGCTGTACTGTTCTAACAAACTATTACAGTACGTCTTATTCTCTGTCTTTTCCGTAGATGCAGAGAGACCAATATCACCGATGCATACCTGCCATGCACACTGGCATTGTTCAGCGCACACCTACGATCTTTCCAAGTACATCAGGATACTACTATAAAGGTCTGTGTATTTTCTGACGTTGAAGTACAAATGTTGACTTACTCTGTACTGGTCCAAAAGCATACTGTCGCATGGACAATTTAGTGTATTTAAAACGCAAATCAGTCACTCAACAACAAAAAAAAAAAAAAAAGAAAAAGAAAAGAAAGAAACAGCCTGGATGAGCTCCTCGTTGTTTAATTTGTTTAATAGTGTATAATTGCATGATCACCTCATGGGGATGTTACTGTGTTAACATCATAATGATTCATCTCTTAGATTGTCTAATAATAAGGGACTCATTTTCACAAGTAGATGTTTACGCTATCCGTCTCTGTTCCTGTAGCTCATTGCCACAGTTTCAGCAGCAGCAATAGGAACTCTGTCTTTTGCATTCGGACTCTTTAAATGGAGGACAACACCACTCCACCAAACATCCCAAACATCTGCTTCCAGCCAAACCCAGGGGGAGGAAGAGGAGGAATCCTAATGGAAACTACTAGATAACATTTTATTATTCTTCCATTATTCTCAGTGGATTTCCTCCATACAAAGCACTTGTTAACCTTTGCTTTTTAATAGGAATAATTGGTAACACTTTACTTAAAGTCTTTATATATAATACATAAAAATTATTTTAATGCATTAATTATGCCTTGTAATGCTTTGTATGGTCTTACACAGTTATAATATTTATCTATTCACTTTTACACCTTTAGAAAGTATAATGCATTAAAACATGAAAACCAATTTCAGATGTAACAAGGAATCTGTAAATATAATACATTTTAACTTTGATTACAATTATTTATGAAAAGATACATTATGAGTACCTTTATAATGCGTTATACATAAAGGCTTCAAGTAAAGTGTTAAATCCTTGTTTTTGTGTCATTGAGACAAAAATTTGAGCTGTCAAACCGATTAATCATGATTAATCACATCTAACATAAGTTTGCAAATATGTGTATACATGCACACCCGTAAAAAAACTTTTGTTAGATGTGATTAATCACGATTAATCAATTTGACAGCTTTAATTTTTTGTTGCACAGCATTGTGCAGTTAAATGTGCTTCTTTTGTAAAGAAATGTCAAGTTATCCTGCTTTTGTGCTGTCAAATCGATTAATCGCATCTAACAAGTTTGTGTGCATGTATACACATATTTACAAACTTTTATATTAGATGTGATTAATCATGATTAATCGATTAATCACGATTAATCGCATCTAACATAAAAGTTTGTAAATGTGTATACATGCACAAACTTTTAAGCTAGATGTGATTAATCACGATTAATTGCGATTAATCACGGTTAATCGATTAATTGTGATTAATCACATCTATCGTAAAAGTTTGTAAATATGTGTATACATACATGCACAAACACACACAAACTTATGCTTAGATGCGATTAATCATGATTACATAAGTCATGATAACATAAGTTTGTAAATGTGTATACATACACAAACACAAAACTTTTATGCTAGATGCGATTAATCACGATTAATCAATTAATCACATCTAACATAACAGTTTGTAAATGTGTATACATACATGCACAAACACACAAACTTATGCTAGATGCAATTAATCGATTATCATGATTAATCGCATCTAATATAAAAGTTTGTAAATGTGTATACATGCATGTGTGCGCGCGCACACACACAGACTTTTATGTTAGATGCGATTAATCGCAATTAATCGATTTGACAGCACAAAAAAATGCAGGATAACTTGACTTTTCTTTTTTAAAAAAGGACATTTAACTGCGCAAAGCTGTTTAAAATCTCTATTCAGGCTGACTTAACTTTTTAGGGCAAACAGACTTTTTTATAAACTAGTGGATATAATGTGATTAAGTATTGTTGGACAAGTACTTTTTTTTTTAAAAGAAAAGTTACATTTTCTGCCTCATTTTTGTCACTTAAATCATCAGTGTTTTAAAAAAAAAACATGACAAGTAAAATTCTTCTCAATAAAGTAATATTTTTAAGTTTAATTCCCGTTGAACTTGTTGGCTTGTTTCTGACACTTAATTTCTTCTGACTGTACCACTTTGGTGTCTCAACTCTCAAGGCAAACTCATTTTTCCCCCTCATGGAGGTACGGTGTCCCAGCGGGGCCACTCTGCCTGTGTGTAATGAAAGAGTGCGAGGACTCCCCAGGCTTCTGATGCAAACAGCAGGTGTGCAGCAAGCTGTGATGTGCCCACTGCCACACCAGGGCCCCGGGAACACACACCACAGCTCACGGTTAATTAAAAACAACACCAAAAGCTGACTAATCCCCAGTGAGAGGGAGTGCACCACACTGTGTCAAGTGCTGAATCATCGGGGGACCGTAATCTTACTGCGTTTACTTGAAAATAATGCCATGCTTTCAGTGGGAGACCCTCATTCTGGAAGCATGTGTCTCATCAATCGTTTATGCATTTTGTGTGCTAATTCACAATATAGGCTACATAATGTAAAGATATTTTATTAAATAGGTTTTTATAAACTTCAGGGAATACGTTGGACTCGGCACACGATTCAATCAATGTAATAGCTAAAGAAACATGTTTTAAAGTCCTCAGTCATTGTGAAAAATTGCCTCTGCGCTGTCTTTCTCCCTGACTGGCTTTTATATATAATTGCTGAACTTCAGATGATGTTTTTGACTTTGAAAGGCACCAAAGGAGCATGTGATATTTGGCACTTTCCACAAATGGGGTACAAAATGGTGCTTGCAACTCTTAAATTTAAATGAAAGGAGGTGCTTTATCTTTCAAAAATGTTTTTCACCCATCTCAGGAATTCAAACTAAATATTTGCTTTTTTATTATATTATTTTGTATTACCAACTGTTGCTTTGCACAGTAGTTAATACACTTATATTTTCCAAAAGTGTATTTAAAAAAAGATACACTTTACGGTAAGGTAAGTTTTCATTTGTTAAAATTTGGTAACTACACTAGTAAACCTGAACTAATAATGACCAATACTTCTACAGCATTTGTTAATCTTAATACATGTTAAGTAACTAAAATTAATAATGCTGTAGAAGTATTGTTCATTCTTAGATCATAACTAAATTAGTTAACTAATTTTAAGTAATGAAATCTTTTTATAAGGTGTTACCAGTTTATTTAATGTTTCTAATAGTTAATAGTTGTTCAGAAGTACACTAATGTTAAAAATTTTGGGGTCAGTTTTTTTTTTTTTTTTTTTTTAATTGATCAAAATTGATAGTAAATACATTTATAAAAGCTACAAAATATTTGTATTTTAAATAAATGCTGTTCCTTTTAACCTTTTAAAACATGTATCACAGTTTCCACAAAAATATTAACTGTTTTCAATATTGATAATAATCAGAATTTTTTCTTAAGCAGAAAATCAGCATATTATTATGATTTCTGAAGGATCATGTGACATTGAAGACTGGAGTAATGATGCTGAAAATTCAGCTTTGAATCACAGGAATAAATTACATTTTACAATATATTCAAATAGAAAACTGTTTTAAATTATAATATTTCACAAATTTGCTGTTTTTACTGTATTTTTGATCAAATAAATGCAGCGTTGACAATAAGAAACTTTCAAAAATCATAATTTGTATCCTATTCGAGGAAAGTGCTTTTTTGTCATTCATAATCTTAGTATAACAAAGTGCGGTCATCTATCAAAGTGAAAATAGTATATATTTTGTTCATTTTGGTGTTTTATTTTGTGAAAATAAGTTGTATTAAATTTTTCTGGGGTTGTTTTCATTTAAGGCTATTAAAGTTCTTATGATATTTCACAATGTCCATAAGTAAACAGAGCACTCAGCAAATGTATTCATCTATCATATTTTTTTAACATCATCTAAACCTCATTAAATGGATTTATCTGTCTAGGCCTTGCAATTTAAATATCAATTATGATACAAATTACATATTAAACTTGACTACAGTATGTCAAATTTTATCAGTAATATGAATGTATCTAGAAACTTCTTACTAGATATTTAGTCAGGGAATGGCTGTGCGACACTGCAGTGTTTGTTTCTCATACATCAGGAGTGCTAACAGTCTCAAAAGTAGTTTCTTCTCCTGGGACAGGCTCCACGGGGCCCTCGGACTCGGGCTCCTCCCTCTCCTCTGAGACCATCTCTCCTGCTTTGATCTCTCCTTCCTTCTTCTCGTCGTCCTCTTCCTCTGTGTGCTGCGTACTGATGTGCAGACCTGTGTTTTCACACCCCATGGCCTCATTCTTATCAAAGTCACGGAAATTGTTTCTTGCCCCCATGATGTATTTGCCCAGAATGTTGGCCTGGTCTGGCTCGCTTTTGCGCCGCCACTGCAGCTTCTGGTGGAAGTCCTTCATCTCGGTGTGCAGCCGGCCGACAACTTTATTCAGCTCGGTAATTCTGTTCCCGACATCTGTGCATCACAATAACAGCAATTACAGTAATGGCAAAGACAATGGCAATGTTCAGAATAGCATATATATTGCTGCATGAATAGTATGCATTTTTCTAAATGCATGAAATTCCTGGACAACAAACTACAAAGGGTTGACAAAATGTTTTTCCTCTACTCCTTCTTTCATTAGACTGGGAGTTTTGAGACATTTTTACACAAAATTGGATTCAAAATATGAAATAACTACTTATTTCTGAGATACACTAGAATTTTTTTTAAACAAAACCTATGCAAGGCTGCATTTACTTGATCAAAAATACAGTAAAATAGTAATACTGTAAAATATCTTTATACTATAATATTTTAAACTGTTTCTGCCACAGAATAAAAATTAAAAAAAGAAACCATCGCACATTCTGGCTTTTTTCCTTCCAATTACGAGGTTTTTTTATCCTGCAATTCGGACTTTTTAGTCAGAATTGTAGGATACTGTTCCTACAAAATTCGCAATTGCAAGAAAAAAGTCAGAATTCTGAGATAAAGTTGCAATTACCATTTTATATATATATATATATATATATATATATAATTTCATGGCCGAAACCTGCAACATTTTAAAATGTAATTTGATGGCAAAGCTGAATTTCCAGCAGCCTTTTTTTTTTCAGGATTCTTTGATGAATAGAATGTTCAAAAGAACAGCATTTATTTGAAATAAAAATCTTTTGTAACATTACGAGTGTCTTTA
This sequence comes from Mylopharyngodon piceus, assembly GCA_039654765.1. Classification (NCBI taxonomy): domain Eukaryota; kingdom Metazoa; phylum Chordata; class Actinopteri; order Cypriniformes; family Xenocyprididae; genus Mylopharyngodon; species Mylopharyngodon piceus. The sequence goes on from CM077447.1 coordinate 22,441,844, forward strand.
CTGTCACTTTTAATCAATTTAATGCATCCTTGCTGAAAAAAAAAAAAAAATTAAAAATGTCACTCACTGAACTGCACAATAAGATCATGTGACAAATGTAGCATACTATTATTTAAAGTGTTTATTTTTGCATAATCCTTACTGTTTCATGTACTACTTTTCAAAAAAAGTAGAGCAGTACAATTCTGGATAAATTGAGAAGCATGATTTTATTTTTATTTATTTATTTATTTTTTTTTCAAATAGAGATCACGATTAACAAAATAAACAAAATAACATGCAATTTTCTAGAGTTTCTGACAAAATGTTAATTGCTGCAGTCTATTTAAAAACAATTAAAATTAATTAAATATATTTTTTTTTTTCTGTTTAAATAAGTGTTTCAATGACTTGTTCATAAAGACTTCACTTGTTTCATTACTGGATGAATCAGCGTTTTTGAATGAACAATGTAATTGATACGATCTTTATTTGACATCGAGTTACTTTCAAAAGGTGATTTACTCTATTTTGATCATCTGCCGTAGACATCAGTGTTTATATTCAAACTATAAACTTTTATCCCAGTACTTCTGTGATAATTTAAATTATTGTAATACAGAAATAACGATACTATGAGGTTGAAAAGACTGTTTGTTTTTGAAGCTGTTTCATATTTATACATGACAACTGCTATCTCTGGCTCAGCATCAGCGCCAACACAGATCTGAATGTTCTGCTGTGATCGTACTTGTCAAAGGTTTAATAGACATAGCTGAATCATTGTCATTCAAGAATATGATCGCATGGGTGTTTGTTTGCTTCAAGATCTCAAACCAACCCTTAATCGTGCAGCTCTAGTATGCAGTATATAGTGTATACTGAATTATGATACTGTATGCATTACAAGTATTGTCACTGAACCAAAGACTATCGAATAACACAAAACGTGTCACTCGTATTGTTTTGAATGGGAGAAAGTGCAATGCGCAATATGGCGGAATAAGTCCCGCCTTCTTAAATAAGAGCCGACTGGTAAAGTCATCACATCACTGCAGCGGCCGTTAGAAGCTCCGGTTCCTATAGAAACAGTTAGACGCGCGCTTTCTATAGAGATGCACACTTAGGACTGCGCATGCACATTAGCTTGATCAGCCTGAAAATGCCGTTTTTTTTGTCATGATTCGAACGTTTAGAAACAAAATTTATGAGACAGTTGTCAGATTTCATTGGTGATTTCAAATATGAAATTTAATCGAAAGCTTGGAGAATTTGATGTTTCCCCATTCAAAGAGATAGGAGCTGCACTTACATGCCCAAGAGGCATTTCAAAGATGGCCGCCAAATGAAATGACTTGTCTTAAAGCAGGGGTGTCCAAACTCATTCCTGGAGGGCCACTGTCCTGCAGAGTTTAGCTCCAATTTGCCTCAACACACCTGTCTGGAAGTTTCTAGTATGCCTAAGACCTTGATGAGCTGGTTCAGGTGTGTTTAATTGGGGTTGGAGCTAAACTTTGCAGGACAGTGGCCCTCCAGGAGCAGGATTGGACACCCCTGCCTTAAAGGGACTTTGACTGAACCCAAGATGGTCTGAAGTAGCTTAACTATCTTAAAACAAGTAAGCATTCAATAATCAGACCCTTATATTCATGTTGATTTGTAGTAAACATATTATATTCTTTAATTACAGAGACTGTTCCTCTGGAGAAATTTGTGGTGAAGTGTCTTGCTAAAGGATCTCTCCTTCTGGGGTTTGAACCTACAACCTTGTGGTTACCAGCACATATCTTTGACCACTAGCTTAAGCCACAGCACCCTGAACAGGTAATCAATTTTTAGGTAGTTTAATGCTGTATGTGTCACTCTTAAGGCTTTTTTCTTTTCTGAAATACTGCATGCCTTTGGATTATTACCCAGAGATGCCGAAAATATGACCTACCTTTACGCTTGCTCTCTTCAAACTCTCTGCGTGCGGCTTCGATGTAGCGGTGCACTAGAGCCTTGGTCACCTGCAGGCGGTATGGCACTCTGCCCTCACCTTGACCTCCGCTGCTATTCAGGGTATTGCTAGACTAAAAAAAAGTATGAAAAACACCTCATCAGCCAAATTTAACCAAGAATTATGGAGGATCTAGAGATAGAAACCCCTCAGATACTCACCACAGATGTGATGGGAGGATATTCTGGGGCTTTCTTGTTACAGCAACAGCAAATCTTTTGGAAGATGCTTCTACACAAAACAGTGAGGAACACGAAGGTTACATCTGCTCCTAAATGATCTGAAGTCTGCGGTAAAGAACCTCATAAAAGTTCAAATACTCTGCATGGGAAATTATGCAGTCACTATATCAGGTTTGTCAGTACTTAGCATTGCTTATGAAGGTTTCTTACCTTAAGACATAAAAGAGAGCCTTTGGAGATGGGATGATATTAAAGGGAACTGGCATAGTGAGACCCTCCCTGAAGTAACTGAGGTAGAGTTTAGAGCGAGCAAACTTCCACTCGACATCTGCATCATCCTGTGAGGAAGAGACGTTTTGTGCGAAAGATACATAAATATGCTTAAAAAGATCTTCATTTGTATTCCATGGAGGTTTGAAGCGACATGAATCCTCATGTAAATAATGGCTGTTTTCATTTTTGAGTGCTAAAACTGTTTCCTACCAAATCTTTCTTCATATTACACATGCTCACCTCAATCCTCTGAAATGAATTGGAGATCATGGCAATAAGCATGTTCAGTAGCACTATGACGATGAGCAGTGTGAATATCCCATAGAAGATCCTTCCTACAAACTCAGCCAGAGCATAATCAGGCATGTCTACATATTCTTGGTTTGCCATTCCAAACATGGTCCAGAAGAGGAAGTTAAATGTCTCATTAAATCTAAAATAAAAAAAAGAGACAAATACATTTATAATTCATCTCCAACCAAACACGTGAAATTGCATGCAAATAAGTTATTAATCACCTGCCAAGATGTGGGGAAACAACATATGGGACGTATATGTTGTTTATTCCACACAAAAATGCTGTTCCAATAATCATGAGGATGAACATGAACCTGTAGAGTAAGAAAAACATTTGATGAAAGCAACTTTAATCGTGGTCTCCTCTTGTAAGCATATTGGACATCCAATCGCAAAGATCAAACCCAAGATCTGACCTCATCATGTCATCGATCATTCTACCCATGGATATCTGCAGGGTTCCCAGGGATTCATGGGCTGGCAGAATGTAGGCAAGACGTGTGAAACTCAGCATGCTGGTCACGGCAAAGAGAGTCTCTGCAATCAGCTGAGGATCCTCCTGTTTCCAGTCCTCTCGTACTATTCAGAAACATGGTAAAATATATACATTAATAATAATAATAATAGTTTGAAATGTAACTATTTTTACATTATTATTATTATTATTTTATTTTAAATGTATTTTAAATACATAAATATGTATTTTTAAATAAAAATAAATACAAAAAATTACAACAATTATACTGCTATTACTACTATTACTACTAATAATACTTGTCATTGTAATAATAATATTAATAATAATAATAATAATAATAATAATAATAAATATTATTATTAGAATTATCTTTTAAATTAAATAACAATAATTATTGTTTAATATCATTTATTTTTTTTCCTTTTAAATAAAATAATTGTTTTTAAAATAATTTCAAATGTATAATAATACATTTGATTTAATATATATTATATTATATATATATATATAGCTTTCAGTAATATGTATTATTATATATTATATTCAGTAATAGTAAGGATATTATATGGATGGTTTTAAAGGTTAGTTCACCCAAAAATGAAAATTCTGTCATCATGTACTCACTCTTATGTCGTATCAAACCTGTAAGACTTTCGTTCATCTTTGAAACACAAATGAAGGTTTTTTGATGAAATCTGAGAGATGTCTGTCCCTCCATTGACAGTCTACGCAACTACTACTTTGTCACTTTAAAAAGTTCATAAAGAGATCATAAAACTAATCCATATGAATTGAGTGGTTTAATCCAAATTTTCTAAAGAGACTTGATCACTTTATATGATAAACAGATTGAATTTAGACTTTTATTCACATATAAACATTCATCAGTGCACACATCAGATATGGTAAACGGAAGCTCATGTTTGCTTGACGTGCAAGAACCAATGAGGTTCATTCTCAAGAACCAATGAGGTTTATTCTCGTGTTACGCAGCACCTTTGAGATACAACAAGAACCAATGAGGTTCACTGGTGGTGGTTGAAGAGAGACCCCCTGATTTGATTGTAAAGCGCTCTGGGTGTACAGTAGTACATAGTAAAGCGCTATATAAATGCCTCATTCATTCATTCATTTTTGTGTGTTACACAGCACATTTGAGCTTCAGCATGTCAAAGCAAGTACAGTTGAGATTCTGTTTATGTTCTGTTTATGTTATTAAGAGCCTAAATTCAATCTGTTCATCATATAAATTGATTGTGTCTCTTCAAATTTGTACCAAACCGTTCCGATTCATATGGATTACTTTTATGATCTCTTTATGAACTTTTTGAAGCGTCTAAGTGGTAGTTGCGTAGACTGTCAATGGAGGGACAGAAAGCTCTCAGATATGATTACAAAATCTTCATTTGTGTTCCGAAGATGAACGAAAGTCTTACTGTTTTGGAATGACATGAGGATGAGTAAATAATGACATAATTTTCATTTTCTAACCCTTTAAGACAAAACATGTTAAATAAAGCCTCAATGTGAGATGTCACCTGTGTTGGTGAAATAGTCACACAGCTCTTGTGTGCTGGAGTCCTGACAGAGGAAATATCCCTTTAGCATGATGAGAATGCGAAGTGTGAAGGACGCCAGATACATGCTCAGCACCATCATATCCAGAATGTTCCATAAATCCAAGAAGTAACTCTTCAAACCCTCAAGCCAAACTTCCTTACACTCAAACCAGAAGAAACCTACCAATATAGAAAAATAAAACTTCCTTTTTAGATAATAATCATCTATCTATCTTAACTAGTTGCTTATTAACATGAATAATACTTGCATACTGGCTGTTTATTAGTACTTATAAAGCACATAACGCCTTATTCTGCATGACCAATTATTTATTTGACTCAGAGATTTAAATGCCTTTTAAATGATTTTTCTATGGATTTTTATTTACCAACACAACCTACCTGCAACCCATATCATGTGAAGAGAGTTGTGGAGAATGTTCTGCTTTCGGGAAGCGAAATCGCTACGGTAGATCTCCATGAAAATCGACTCCGCCAAAAGGGTGATGAGGAACCACATGTATGACGCAGAGTGTAACAGGAACTTAATGACGGGAACCTTCAGCAATTTTCCCAGCTGGTAGAACAAATATAAATATTAGAAATGCTTTGTATTAAGTAATACATTTTTAACCAGTAAACCTTCAAATTTACAGTGGAATTTAACTGTAGAGTGCACTAGATCGTTTTAATGAACAAAATGAACAAATATGCCTCCAAAACTCAAGTTATGTGGGCACAAAAAAAAAAAACAAAAAAAAATGAGTTCACCCCCAATAATGAGTTGTACCTGTTAACCTATATGAATACTGGGCACATGGGCACATCAGCCTTAGCATTTGATTTCTTGATTATTTTGATGTTATTTAACTATGATCACCACTGACTCAAATTTACCTTGGACTTGGGGGCGATCCAGTAGACAAGGCACAGAACCGGCATGGTAATGAAAATGCCCAAAGACACCAGCAGTTTCCAAGCAGTTCGACTTCCCCTCCAACCGGACAGGCTCCCGCACCAAATGGAGGAGAGGACTTGCTGGCAGATGGGATGAGTCACAAACTAGACGAGGAAAACAAACAGTCAGGCCTCCCAGCCAACTGCCAATCAATCAGGCATCCCATACGGCATCAACACAGGGGTCAAACGACTGTGCGCTCTTGAAAGATGATGTTCACATGCCCTAAGTTTCTCCTCAGATCCATCAGTCTGTGTGGGCAGTGTACACCCTGTATTACCTGAACCAGGGTTATTATAGTTTACTAAAACTAAAACCATAAAAAAAAAATTCATTACTTGAAATAAAATAAATGTTAACTGAAAAATGGGAAAATATTTATCATAGATAATTGACAAAATTGACAATTCTTATTTTTTATGGAATATTTCAATATTTATTATAAATTATTTATCTGTGCACATCATTATTTTTGTAATTCATGTGCCTTCATAATCTTCAATCAAAATAACTTCCCCTCCCTCTTGCAGCACATCTCTTCTCTTGTCTGATGACTTGTTTACTGGAGCGAGGGCAGGATCAACCTGTCACTCACATGAGATGCACCAATAGCAAACCACAACCATCCAATCAATTTCCAATGGACAAAATCAGGTCCCGGCCTACCATTTTTTCCTGTTCAAGAGGCCATTCACTTGGATATATGTCACAATAGGGGAGAAAAGACTAAGACTTCCATTTTTCACCAACTTTAACTTGATGTACTAAAACTAAAATGAAAATAAAAATGAATAAAAACTAGATTATTTTTTAAACATAAAAAAAACTAATAAAAATGACAAAAACAACAAAATTACTAAAAATGTAACTAAAACTAACATGAAAATGGAAACTATAAAAATAAAAACTCAAAATATCAATAAAAACTATAATCTCAATAATACTAAAATAACACTGACCTGAACCCCACTAACTATCAGATTTAACTTATTATTGATTTTATTTCATTTCATTTTATTTTTGAAAAATGAAATTTCTGTCATTAATTACTCACCCTCATGTCGTTCCACACCCGTAAGACCTTCGTTCATCTTTGGAACACAAATTAAGATGTTTTTGATGAAATCCGATGGCTCAGTGAGGCCTCCATTGCCAGCAAGACAATTAACACTTTCAATGACCAGAAAGCTACTGAAGACATATTTAAAACCATTCATGTGACTACAGTGGTTCAGCCTTAATGTTATGAAGCGACGAGAATACTTTTTGTGCGCCAAAGAAAAAAAAAAAAAATGCAGCTGGCAATGCAGGTCTCACTGAGCCATCGGATTTTATGAAAAATATCTTAATTTGTGTTTAGAAGATGAATGAAGGTCTTACGGGTGTGGAACGACATGAGGGTGAGTAATTAATGATAGAATTTTCATTTTTGGGTGAACTAACCCTTTAAAGGTGCAGTGAGCGATTTCTGAGAAACACTGTTGAAAGTGGATCAGACCGAGTAGCACAACACACTAGTAGCCGATCAGCAGTAGGGGGCGTGTCCACTCATGACAGGGGAGGAGAGAGAGTGAGCCAATCGCAGTAGGGGGCGTGTCCACTCATGATAGGGGAGGAGAGAGAGTGAGCAAGAGGGAGATTTGAAGAAAGACTGTAGAAAGAGAGATGGCTGAGAGACATTACAAAAGAGAAAAAGTCAGAGGAATATCTCTGGGAACAGAAGGGTTTTGATCAGGCAAGAGCTTTAATATTGGAAAAACTTTAAAGCGCTGGAGAGACCTAAGCGGGAAGGCCTGAAAATGGACGCCGAGGTTGCATTGCTCCATGCTTGAGTAACATTGGTTTTGCTATGTGTAACAGAACCAAGATATGCTGTTGTTGTAATGTTAGCTAACAGGGCAGTTTTGAGTGTCATTGTTTGTCTGGAGCTGCTGGCAACCAACTCTTGCTTGTACAGTATATACTCTTGTGTACTATATGTTAATTTTTTGTTCTTACTTGTCGTTCGTTTGTCATCTTCACTTTATTTGTGAATCATTATTTTGCTTCGCTTCAGCAATGATAAAGAGACATCCACTCTTGCATTGCATGTTCATGCATTTTGGAGTGGAGCAATGAAGGGAGGGGTGTGTTTGTTTGTGTTGATTTCAAATATCAACAGTGTTTCTCAGAAATCACTTACTGCACCTTTAATACAGGTTTTTAGATTTTTTTTTTTTTTTAAATTGTTGTTTATATCGCATATATCAGTTACTGCAATTGAACCAAGATGATTTACCTGTTTTTGATTGTAGTTGACTGCCAGGCGAAGACGAGCGAGGTTGGGGATGCCTTCCTCAAATGTCTGTTCATCTAGTTCTTCATCCTCACTGTCCTCCTCAGCACTGTTGAGGATTGTGGAGACCTCGCTCTGATTCCGGCACATTCCTAGAAGCTCCACTGCAAACTCCTGACACAGCAGTTCCAAGGCCAGGTACTGAGGCTAAACATCGATAAAGAGTTTTGAGAAAGAAATGCTAAAAATCAATTAATAAGTGTGTTTACATGTAAAAGCAAATGCTCTTGATAAAATCATTGACAATGCAAAAAAAAAAGTGCACTCTGAAAGCGCGCTTCAACTGCTATAGTGAATGATAACCAGCCATTTAAATGTTGTGAGCAGTAAGCTCATTGGCTGCAGATGCGACATGAACCAATCAGCTTGTGCCGGTAGTTCACGCTGTAAGTATCACCCGCTTGCGTTATGGACACATCAACCTGCGCCATATAGAGTTTCATGACAGAACTAGGCATTTACATTACTTTATACTGTATGTTGACAAGTTATGAAGCATAATCTATGAAAGGACATGCATGTAAAAACAACAAGTCAGTTACTGGTAGCAGATTGTTAGTGGTTCAGCAATTTGACTGACAATTTGTCTTTTGAATTTGTTATTTGTGATGTTTTCAGTAAATTAATGACCATTTTTTCTGAGCTCACCTTGAATTCTGGTTCTTTCTTAGACAGTTTGCGCAGTTCTCGGCTGTGGTGGAAAGCGCTGAGCATGGCGTCTTCTGAGGTGATCGACAAATATGCGCGGCTGGCGATGCCTCTGTACGTATTTATACGGGACAGCGAGAACTTGAGCAGGTCGTATTGTCTGCCATTACGGCACTCCAGGCACGTGCACGAGATTGAGTGAGGCATAGGAATATCATGACCTCTCTGGGTCAGCATCATTACGATCTCATACAGGTCCTTCTGGCAGGCCAAGGTTAGTGGCGTCACTCCAGGTGCGAACTGAGAATCATCGATGGAGTGATCGAAGATGGCCATGCTAAAGGAGCGAACGTCCATCTTATTGCCTTTTTCCTGATCCAGGCGGTCCAGGAGGTGTTTGACGAATCTGGGCTGGTTGGTGTCGACAGCCACCAGTAGAGCTTCATGGATCTGACGGAAGTCAAACTTGACGCCCAAAAGAAGGGAAGTCATGATGTCTTCACTGCCCAGTCGGATGGAGAGGTTCAAGGCTTCCCTCCATAACCGATCCTCAGACTCGTCCAGTTGACGAATGATCCCATCACCAAGGGAGAGGAGACTGTCCACCCAGGCCATGTTGCCCTCTTGGATGGCAGGGATCAGCTCCGGTGGAAAGTGAAGTTTTTTGTTCACAATCTCCCGCCAATTGTCTGACTGCTCAAAGAGACGGGAACACGGGAGGTGTTAAAAACACCCACCAAACCATCATTAGACAATGAAATAACCTCAAGAAGCAAACCAAAAAAGTTTTAGTTTAATATTGTATGTTTAGATTTATTATATTTTAATGACACTGGTGACACTTTTTTAGTGTATTTCCATGACACTTTTTCACTGGTGACACTTTTTAGTGTATTTTTTAGTGCATCACCATGAAATTATATAAATTATATATATTATAAATTACATAAATTACACTGGCATTCAAAAGTTTTTTCAGATTTTTTTTCAATGAAAGTAATACTTTCAGAAAAAAGTGACGGTAAAGACTTTTATAATGTTACAAAAAAAAAAAAAAGGATCTGTTTCAAATTAATTCTGAAAAAAAGTCACAGCTTCCACAAAAATATTAAGCAGCAACATTGATTATAAGAAGAAATGTTCCCTTACAAATACAAATCAGCATATTAGAATGTAAAATAATAAAAAAATAAAAATAAAAAATAAAAAGTAAAAAAGCTTAAAAATTAAGCTTTGCCATCACAGGAATAAATTACATTTTAAAATGTATTTGACTGTAAAACTGTTTTCTATTTGAATATATTTTAAAATGTAATAATATTTCATAATATTGCATTTTTTACTGTATTTTCTAATCAAATGGATGCAGCTTTGGTGAGCATAAGACACTTTTGAACGGTATTGTATATATACCTAAATTATATAAATTATGAATTGAATTCACCAGTTAGATAATAACATTTCTGAAACGGACAGTTGCAACTCTAAATTCTAATTGCTATTAATATATTCATTAATATAGAATGTGAATCTATATTGTTTATAAACTACTTTTAGAATTATTTTTAAAAATTTAACCGTTATTAAACATTGGTATCTTTTTACCATATTGCCACAGTTTTATAAAACCAATAAGCCACTCAAATCCATTGGTTACAGTGATTTTACCACAGGTAGGGGCCTTTTAGGCCCTCCACTTTGAGTTGTGCCTAAAAACACCCTTTATTTCTGATAAAAATTCACTTTTGGAGCTTATTGCATAATGACTTGCATTCAAATCTGAACATCTGAAACTCACCGTAAGGTTTTCCATATTCTTTATTGGAGCGCCTTAAATCAGTCAGCTTCTCTTGAGAAAGACGTCAGACCAAAATAGTGAGCAGCTCTCTCATGTCAGCTTGAGAGGTGAATCCAGAAAGGAACAATGTAGTTGTCACCTCCTAGACCCGATTAGTGATTTTGTGCCTCTGTACCAGCCTTGTTTTTGTCTACTGATGTATCATCTTGTTCTGGGAATTAGCCTGTACCACCCACTCAGCACCAATAACAGAGATGCTCCCGAAGGAGAACACTCATTAGCACACAGTACTGTTGCATTTCATTTGGATAATTACAGTTTAAGTTCTGCTTTTACAATGCGACGTCTGTGGCTTGATACGCTATTGAGCTCTAATAATGTTTAATGATTCTTGTCATGCTTAAAAAAAAACAAGCTGTACCATGAAATCTTGGGGAAAATTGGGCAAAGTTATTTTTAAAAGTAATGTGTTACAATATAGCGTTACTCCCTAAAAAAAAGTAACTAATTACATTACTTAGTTACTTTTTATGGAAAGTAATGTTACATTACTTTTTCTTACCTGTCTGAGGCTCACTCTATTCCAGGCATTGCAGGTGTTTTTTTTTTACTGAGAAGTTCTTTGTCTGTAAGTGTTTAACACAGTAATGCGTTCATAAACATAGCCTATATAACATACACCGTCATTTACTTTCAAAAACACATTTCGAATATTATTATATTCTGAACACTTAGAATATTTCCTGATTCTAGAACTATGAATGCCATACAACAGATCTCTTAACATTACTATTAACTGCACAACTCTTTCTATTGAAAGTTGAAAGTAATGTGTTTTGTTCATTTTGTACTTTTTGTCTGTTACTGGCTGCACACACATTAGTGCTCATGTCTAAGTGACTACATTATGGAGAAGAGAGAGTATTTTGATTCAATTAAGCAAATTAATTAAACTGAAAAGTAATGTGCATTACTTTTTTGAAAAAGTAACTTGTCAATTTATAAAGTAATGTGTTACTTTACTTGTTACATTAAAAAAGTAATCTGATTACATAATGCACGTTACTTGCATTGCGTAACCCCCAACACTGATCATCGATATACTCAGGCATAACATTATGACCACCCTCCTAATATTGTGTTGGTCCCCCTTTTGCTGCCAAAACAGCCCTGACCCGTCGAGGCATGGACTCCACTAGACCCCTGAAGGTGTGCTGTGGTATCTGCCACCAAGATGTTAGCAGCAGATCCTTTAAGTCCTGTAAGTTGTGAGGTTGAGCCTCCATGGATCGGACTTGTTTGTTCAGCACATCCCACAGATGCTCGATTGATTGAGTTCTAGGGAATTTGGAGGCCAAGTCAACACCTCAAACTCGTTGTTGTGCTCCTCAAACCATTCCTGAACCATTTTTGCTTTGTGGCAGGGAGCATTATCCTGCTGAAAGAGGCCACAGCCACCAGGGAATACCGTTTCCATGAAAGGGTGTACATGGTCTGCAACAATGCTTAGGTAGGTGGTACGTGTCAAAGTAACATCCACATGGATGACAGGACCCAAGGTTTCCCAGCAGAATATTGCCCAAAGCACCACACTGTCTCCGCCGGCTTGCCTTCTTCCCATAGTGCATCCTGGTGCCATGTGTTCCCCAGGTAAGCGATGCACATGTACCCGGCCATCTACGTGATGTAAAAGAAAATGTGATTCATCAGATCTTCCATTGCTCCGTGGTCCAGTTCTGATGCTCACGTGCTCACTTTCGGCAGTGGGAAGGGGTCAGCATGGGCACCCTGACTGGTCTATGGCTATGCAGCTCCATACGCAACAAACTGCGATGCACTGTGTATTCTGACACCTTTTTATCAGAACCAGCATTAACTTCTTGAGCAATTTGAGCTACAGTAGCTATATTGCTGCCTAATATATCCCCACTAACAGCTGCCGTGATGAAGAGATAATCAGTGTCATTCACTTCACCTGTCAGTGGTCATAATGTTATGCCTGATCGGTTTATAGTAGAAGACAGCATATTAGGTTCTCTGCTACCACAATACATGTCAAACTTTGTTTAAGCTAAACTTATCTGAACTTGATTAGCATGGAAAGGGTTTCTCTGAAAGCACACAAACAAAAGCATTAATCATTACAGAGCCATGTCGCCTCCATCTCAGTCGTCATGATAATCAATTGATTATGACCCTTTGCCACTTCTTTTACCGGCCTAATTTCGAGAAGTACACCCTACGTCCTTTAGAATGTGGCAAATTAATTACCCCGATGGAGTCTGGTGGCCCTGTCAAACCCCGTCTGGAATCACGCTCCGCTGCGGCAGCTGACAGCGCCGGCCCGCTCCGCCTTTGCAATTCTAATGAGTGGTCATTCATCAGCCTCTGACGGCTGGACAATCCACTTGATGTTTAAATCTGCTGATAATATCAAAAACATGCACTTGCCGTAATCCGCAAATTATTACTTAACTGTCGATCATATTAGTTTGAACGTTATGAGTAAACAGGATTTATAGGACTACTCTGCACAGTTTTCATGCATTTATAAAAACCACTGAGATTTTACAGAGATTCTTCAAGTAGTTAACGGTTCATTTTAGAATATTTCCAGTGGTTTTCTTTTTAGGATACAATGGTTTAATGCAATTGCTGCTGTTATTAATTGGTTTACATTTATGGTTTGCACTATATCATCAGTCTTGCTTGGAAGGTAATGATTAAAAATGCATCAGCTTATTCAATATGAGACTTGTAAACCATGACTTTGTTTTTTCATGGTCGTGTTTAAATCTCATGTTGGAGAGACTGATTAAGGAGTTTTGTTGCTGCTGTTAAATTGGGGATAATTGCTTTGTTTTGATTAACATTGCAACTCAAGGAAGGCAAAGTGGAGAATGGAATAATGTGGTGGACTGTACATTTTACATTTTTTTTTACAGTGTTTCATTTTAATGAGACCATTCAGAAATATTTGTATGTTCATAATGTATATCAAGATGTGTGGTGAAAAGTGCTAAATTGTATATTGGCAACAAGACAGACTCTTAGAATGAACGACAACATAGTCTTGCGTAGCCAGGCCTTCAGACTGACGGCAGAAGGTCTGGACTCTACTGTAGCTTTCATTGGCCAAGGACCGCCCAAGAGGACGTGTGACTGACATGTAATGCAATTAATCACAGTTCGTTTTTGTTCCACGTCATGTTTAGGGGCGTTAAAATGTAAAGTCGATGTCCCTGTGCATCTAATAAAATGTTCATTCAAAAACATTGAGTTTACTGGAACAATGGAGCCGCGAATTTCACATACTTTTGAAAATCCAGCATTTAGTTGATCCTGATAAGTGCTCATTGTCACAGTTGTAAACACAAGGGGGTTTGGCGTCATGGCATTTGTTTCCAGGCTGACCGTTAATGGAACACTCCACTTTTTTTGAAAATAGGCTCATTTTCCAACTCCCCTAGAGTTAAACAGTTGAGTTTTACCGTTTTCGAATCCATTCAGCCGATCTCCGGGTCTGGCGGTACCGCTTTTAGCATAGCTTAGCATAGTTCATTGAATCTGATTAGACTGTTAGCATCTCGCTCAAAAATGACCAAAGAGTTTTGATATTTTTCCTATTTAAAACTTGACTCTTCTGTAGTTACATTTTGTACTAAGACTGACGGAAAATGAAAAGTTGCAATTTTTTAGGCTGAAATGGCTAAGAACTATACTCTCATTCCAGCGTAATAATCAAGGAACTTTGCTGCTGTACCATGGGTGCAGCAGGCGCAATGATATTACGCAGCGCCTGTGACCCCCTGCTTGCACAGGGAGCGTGCCTTGCAACCATGGAAACATTTGTGAGAGACGCTGCGTAATATCATTGCGCCTGATGCACCCATGGTATGGCAGCAAAGTTCCTTGATTATTACGCCGGAATGAGAGTATAGTTCCTAGCCATATCAGCCTAGAAAATCGCAACTTTTCATTTTCCGTCGGTCTTAGTACACGATGTAACTACAGAAGAGTCAAGTTTTAAATAGGAAAAATATCGAAACTCTTTGGTCATTTTTGAGCGAGATGCTAACGGTCTAATCAGATTCAATGAACTATGCTAAGCTATGCTAAAAGTGGTACCGCCAGACCCGGAGATCGGCTGAATGGATTCGAAAACGGTAAAACTCAACTATTTAACTCTAGGGGAGTTGGAAAATGAGCCTATTTTCAAAAAAAAGTGGAGTGTTTCTTTAAAGAACGCGACACACACGTCTCCTGGACATCCTGTAGAATTCAACCAACCAGATGACGACTTCGAAAATCCTGAAGTGTTTCCAGTTAAGTGTACCATGCATCAGATGTTCAGCCAACGGTCCGTGGGCGTGACGTCTGAGGCTGAGACTAATGCTGTCTTCACATGCTCTCGGAATTATCATAAATACGTTTCCTAGGTAAAAAAATGCACATGAACGCCCTCTCATGTCGAAACTTGAATGAGATAAGCTCATAATCATGACTTCAGAAGTGGGAATTATCAAATTTCCTATAGCACATGAAGGCAGCATTAATGACAACAGACATTGCCGCAGAGAGTAGTTATTCTGCTAAAATCTTTGTTTAAAATCTTTAGGTCAGCTCTTCCAATGGAAGGATACCTCTTGATAAAAGTTTTTAAAGGCCTTATTTTATTTGAGTTTTATTTATTTATTTACTTTAGCTCTTATTATATTTAGGCTCATTTATATAATAAGCTTGTTTTTGTAATGTAAATGTGGGCTTATTCAAAGTCCCAGATATTAGTGATGAATGGATTTATGTTATTATGTAGGTTTATTTATATAATAATAATAACAACATTTAATTTAATCCATCTCTTATATTAATGTGGCACTATACACTTTATTTGGCCAGGTTTATGTACCAAGTCTCTGCTCCATCTCTAATAGTTCCTTTGCCTGAAGAAGGTTGAATACCCCTGTTTTAAGATCTTACAAGGTTACTGATGTCATATTTTCTTTGTTAACATTAGGTAAAGCCACACTAAACATTTTATCACTTTTGTTTTCCCAGGGAATCAAACCCATGTTGCTAGCACCATTCTGTACCAGTTGAGCTTCACTTCACTCAAAGAATAGCTGTTTCAATTGGATGGCTCTCCTCCACCGAGCCGTTTGAAGCAAGAATCGTGTAAGTATTCAAGTCAAACATTAAATACATTTAAAGGCAAGTTAATTTGAGAGTGAGACAGGCCGGCACAAATCCCAAACAATGAGTCTGAAGGAAGCTGTGCAGATGCAGGGCCACCTAATCAAATTGTATTCATTAAGTCTGTTGAAATGACAGAAGCTTTTACTTCACTTCTATTGGATTACCAGGAATGCAGCTCTCTTATGACAATATGCATTATCGAAACAATCTCTCTCCTCCTCCTTTACTCTCTTTTGCCTCATCCTCATCCTCTCTCTCTCCATCTCCCTGGATGACTTTCTTGGGTTCTCTCTCTCTCTCTCTCGCTCTCTCTCTCTCTCTCTTGCGAGCTCCATCTCTCCCTCGCTTTGCAGATGGGATGAGCCTGGGAGGAAGGCAGAGTGCTTTGCCAGTTGTGTGTGAGAGAGGGCAGGAATTCCAACCGTGCGCAAACTATTCTGAGAGCAGCTTCCCTCGTGCACAGGAAATACATCGCAAATGTGTTTTCAAGCTATGCTTTGAAGATACCTGCTGACAGAGGTAAGCTAGGCGAGAGGAAGTTCATCTATGTCTGTGCATGTGGTTGTCACATGGTTGTGTTGATGGAAGTCGGTCACAATGCTCTCACATTAGTCTTACATTACTGTTGAGTGCACTTTAGAGTGGATATTATGTGCTATTCTATATCATTGATTCATACAGTATGTGGTCTGTCAGTTTTCTGCTTTGGTACATGTCAACTTTCATTGTTGGACTTTATGTAAATCCGCTGTCAGTCTCTGTAAGTACATGAAGACTGAATTTAAGGAGCATTTTGATGGATCTGGTGTGTTCTTGGCCAGATTCTCCCCACCACTGTGGTTAATTTTAAGACATTTGCTAGTTGTTGTTGTTGTTTTCTAAAACTCTCACGTAGGGCCAAGTATTGCAAAGGTTCCAGAATTATATGTTTGATTATAGAAGAGTTTGTTGCTTGGAGACACATAAGCCTTGTTGCTTTGGCTTCTTTTGGAACTATTTTCATTGGTGGAGGAAAAAGCAACTGGCCAGATTTCTTTTGAATTTTTTTTGTTTTATGGAACAGAATCACAGTAATGCTGATACTCATTCTCATTGATATTGCTTAAAATGAGTAGTCTGGCTTGTGACTGGTTAATATAGCTATGACACAAAACACCTGTTCACCATATGCAGTGATTCATAGTGTGTATATGGTGTATTTTTTTTTTTTTTTTTTTTTCATTTTCTTATGTCAGAGCCCTTTCTAGTGGAAGGATACCTCTTGATAAATTTTAAAGCCATAATTTATTTATTTTTATTATATTAATCATATTTATTATTTTATTTTTTTTTTTGTTTTGTTTTTTAGTTCTTTATTTTATATAGGCTCATTTATATAATATTAGCTTGTTTTTGTAATATATCTATTTTTAATGTGGGCTTATTCAGATATTAGTGATTAATGCATTTTATTTTATGTGGGTTTATTTATATAATATTAAGTTTATTTTTTAAATGTATCGTTTTCATCACAAATATCCCAGATATTAGTAATGAATGCGTTTTATTTTATTATGTAGGAATATTTATATAATATTAGCTTATATAATATTAGCTTATGTTTTAATGTATTTCTTTTTAAATGTGGGCTTATTCAGTGTCCCAAATATTTGTGATAAATGCATTATGTATTATATTATATTATATTATATTATATTATATTGTGTTTTTTTTTGTAGGTTTATTTATATAGTATTAGCTTTTTTCTCTCTCTCTTTTTTTAATGTAGCTCTTTTTAAATATGGGCTTATTCGTCCCAAATATTTGTGATAAATGCATTATGTATTATATTATATTATATTATATTATATTATATTATATTATATTATATTATATTATATTGTGTTTTTTTTTGTAGGTTTATTTATATAGTATTAGCTTTTTTTTTTTTGTATTTCTTGTTAAATGTGGGCTTATTTAACGTCCCAAATATTAGTGATAAATGCATTATATATTATATTATATTTTTGTAGGTTTATTTATAAAATATTAGCTTTTTTATGTATTTCCTTTTAAATGTGGGCTTATTCAGTGTCCCAGATATTAGTGATGAATGTATACTGATGCACCTTTTAGAGTTTACTGCCTTTAAGACAACTTTTTTTTAGATGCTTTTAATGTCTGACTCACCAAGGCAAGGCAAAAACAATTTGAGCTAGGGAAAAATGTTTTAAAAATCATAATAAATGGTCACAGCATGTCAAGCTTACAGCAGAGGAGAATGTAATTGGTTTGTGTCAACATCAACCATTGAAGATCTCCTCTCTGCTGAGTGAGGCGTCTAACGGTTTTGTGATTTGGCAGAGGCCTGCCACGCTCAGGAGAGTTTGCCGAAATCCACGGTGGCACACTTGCCCTCCAAGACCTCGACTGTGTTGGATTTTTTTCTGTCTTGGCACTCCAAGACTCCCACATAATTACATTCTGACAGCACGATGGACAGCCCGTCTGCGGCATCCACACCTCCACAGCGTGAACCGATCCAACAGCATTCAGAACCACGGACAGCTCCGCGCAGACACCTACTTAAACATATCCTGACGTGACAAGATAAAAGCAATGTAATTGTGGATGCCTGTAAGGCTGTCGTTATGCAGAGCAGCCCATTCCATGGCTAATCTCAAACAGGTTGTTGTGTTTGAGAGCCGAGGCTCATGTTGATCTAGCAGACAGAAGGAGGGGGGAGAGGATGACAGGAATCCAGGCGCCTGGCTGTAGCCGTCCCACTCTTCACCAATCTGTCTCTCCTGGGCCTGTGTCCAGCACTGCCCTGGACCTCTGAGCGAGAGTCATTGACCACTGCCATCCACGCTGAACCGTAGCCCAACGTGGAAGTAGATATTGATCAAGGGAATTAGTCTCCTTTGTGGCGCCTACTTTTGTCAGTGCAGATGCAGGTTTGAAACGGAATGGTTCTTGTGATATTGACTATACTAGTTTAGAGTTTTAAAGGGACAGTTCACCGAAAAATTGAAATTCTTATATTCAAATCTGCATGATTTTTTGGAACACAAAATTATTCAAATCAAGTCAAATATACTTGTATAGCGCCTTTTTTACAATGCATGTTTCAGAGCAGCTTTACAGAAAATCGTAATGTTAATGTTTGTTATAAAACGGTTAGTTCCTGTCCTTGATTCTGATTGGTCAATAGCTGTGTTTTATTCACGATAAAACACGGCTATGAACGCTTCACCCAACGGATCTGTGTATCACTACACAACGCCCTTAGCAACTATTCTTAACAATGTAAACTGTATGTTCTCAATTGATATTGTTCACTGAAGCTTACTGTATTATGTAGAAGAGTATTGTGAGAAAGAGATCGAGTAAGCGAGTTTATTACCTGCATTCAGATTTAGCATTTTCCTTCAGGTCAGTCCTATGTTCATAATAAAAAATCTGTTTAAATGTCCGATGTATTATCTTGTCCTTTTAACAGTTAAGGGGTTTTCCCGTAACTGACAGCAATAGTCAAAGCATTAGTCAGCTGCGTCTTGTTCCGTGTTCACAACAATTCAGCTACTGACTGACACACTCATAAAGATAGTCTTTGCCGCCATGTAATGGCATAATAATGTAACTTCTGTTGCTGTTTACGGTAAGGGACTATTTTTCCGGCGGAAGGAAGGCTTCATGAAAGTTTACTTCATGAAAGTTGCATTGATACATATTTTTGGCTTTAATATTTGTATTGTTGGTAACCGATTTATAAAATGGTATAAAATGGTTACCACACCGCTCTGCTTCGCATCGTGTCTAACAACGCCCTTCAGCCATGACTGACTCACGATACAGCACAGCCTCTTGTACCTTATTGCTTACATATATCTTAATATCTTATAGTTCCATTTAGCAGATCAAAGCTGGGCAATAATATAGTTTAGCTACATTTTGCAACAATGCAAGCAATCATGCATTTAATGCTATATAGTAGCCTAGTATATATCGCCCTATGCAAGTATACTGTAGGCTATGTATGCGGATAAAGTTGGACATACTTATCTATCTAGCTGGACGATAATAATGTGTATTAGAAATGTTTAAGACTGTGCTGGTCTTTATTTTTTCATTCTTTTTTATACCACAGTCTGTGTAAATACTCGATTCTGATTGGCTGGAAGTTGTGCTATAAAACGTTAAATGCGCAGGTAGTTCCAAGTCAGTTTAATCACCGTTCTATATTAATGCGCTGCTTTCTATATTAACATGAAACGCACATGAATGTACGTCATTCTCACACAGGTCGTGCTACGCGTACACAGAAACAGGAACAGAGAAACTTGTTTGTCAACGCTGCCCCGCGACTTTAATTAATAAATTAAATTCGCTACTGAAAATCTACATTATATTACTCCGCAAGGATGTTGTAACATCGCTGTTTTTAAAGTCAGTAAACTCACAGTTTCATTGCTAGTACACGCTGCACAGACAGGTAATTCACACGCACATTCTCTCTCTCTCTCTCTCTCTCTCTCTCTCGATAAGCTAATTCAGTCAAATAAATGTTACAATTTAATCAAATAAATGTAACATTTACCGCACTACTTTATCTCTGTGTCTGCTGGATCTAACGAGTGGTAGCTGACGAAAATAACCGTCATTTTAACATTTCCAGTCAAATATCATTGACAGATTTAACTTGTCAATGCTGGCAAATTACCATGGCCCGTCGTCAGTTATTCTAGCTGATATTCTTCAGGTCAGACTTATATTCATAATCACAAAATCAGTTTGAATGTCCGCCATCTTTCTCTTTGTCCTTTCAACAGTTAAGAGGATTTCCCATGACAGCGCACGTCAATGCATTTGTAAGTTGCGTCTTAGATGTTGTTTAAAGTAAAAACAATGTCCTTGTTTACAACCTTGTTTCAGTCCCTTTCAAAATAAGTCTTTGCTACTGACTCACTTTAAAGACAGTCTTTGCTTCCATCTAATGATTAAAAAAAAGCTAAATAGGCTACATCAATAATGTAACTTTTCAATGAAGTAGAAATCACAATCACCAACGGACCCTTTCTCAATACCAAATACGGCATGTTTTTTGTATAAAATATGATTTCTTGAAAAATATTTAAATAAACAATATTAACCATTATAAAATAAGACATTTGTATAATAGGAAATGAACACAAGCAAACAGTTCAGTCAAAAGTACAAAAGAAGCGCTAGTTATAGTAGGCTACGGGATTTCAGTTAAATAAAAATATAAAGTTATGAAACTTAACTTTCCCCTTAGCCAAATCATTTTGCTCTGGAACAAGTAATACATTAATAAGACCAAAGATTGTGCATTTGATGTACCCAAAATTAATTATACATCAGGTTTAACCACTATCTACATAAGAGCCAGAGGTAAATTTCTGAACGACTGGCCGAGATTAAGCTGTTCTCTGCCGGTACATGAGCGCTGAATGGCCGCTAACAGTCTGGAGCTCACATCTCCGAAAATCAAAACAAATTGTCAAATAGGAAATATGTTTATATATAAGTTGCATATTTGAGGTCTAACTACATTACTACATTCTCTTCTAAAATAAAACTACATTCCATGACACAACAACAGTAGTATTTGTAAAATTATGGCATGTTTGCTCGTCCGCCATGACACTCGCTGTGAGAAATGCTGCAAGCAGACACAAAAGGGCTTTTCACACTTGAAATAGGTCATTCTAAACCCCTGCTAAACAAAATCCTGGGTTATCTTTATTCATGTTTCACACTGCTCATACTACACCCTGGGTTAACAGTTAAAGGGTTAGAAAAAAGAAAATTCTGTCATTAATTACTCATGTCGTTTCACACCCACAAGACCTTCGTTCATTTTCGGAACACATGGCTCAGTGAGGCCTGCATCGCCAGCAAGACAATTAACACTTTCAGTGCCCAGAAAGCTTCTAAAGACGTATTTAAAACAGTCCATGTGACTACAGTGGTTCAACCTTAATGTTATGAAGCGACGAGAATACTTTTTGTGCGCCAAAAAAAAAAAAAAAAAAAACGACTTTATGACAATATCTAGTGATGGGCGATTTCAAAACACTGCTTCATAAAGCTTTATGAATCTTTTGTTTCAAATCAGGGATTCGGAGCACCAAAGTCACGTGATTTCAGTAAACGAGGCTTCGTTACATGATAAGTGTTTCGAAATTTCAATGGTTCACCACTGGGGGGCGTGACTTTGGCAGTTTGATACGCGCTCCGAACCACTGATTCGAAACAAAAGATTTGTAAAGCTTTGAAGCTTCATGAAGCAGTGTTTTGAAATCGCCCATCACTAGATATTGTCATAAAGACGTTATTTTGTTTTTTGGCGCACAAAAAGTATTCTCGTCACTTCATAACATTAAGGTTGAGCCACTGTAGTCACATGAACTGTTTTAAATACGTCTTTAGTAGCTTTCTGGGCATTGAAAGTGTTAATTGTCTTGCTGGCAATAGAGGCCTCACTGAGCCATCGGATTTCATCAAAAATATCTTAATTTGTGTTCCGAAGATGAACAAAGGTCTTACGGGTGTGGAACGACATGAGGGTGAGTAATAAATGACAGAATTTTCATTTTTGGGTGAACTAACCCTTTAATCCTGGGTATTCATAAGCTACCGTTTCTCACTGCACATTCCATAAACCCCGGGATAAAGTCCTTTGCATATTTGCGGTGTCAGTGTCACTGACTGGACAAACACAACATGTGACCTGTATACATAAATGCTCTAGCATTGCACGTCTTCATATTACACATTGCTACTGACTGTAATATTAAGTTTTGTTCTGAGTGAACTTTTCGAACTATAAAGGTAAGAATGACGGTCTCTTCTTCACTCCAATTGTCGCATTTTCCATCGCAGTTTGACATTTTTACTATCATACGCAGAAACGACTGTTTATACATCGCGTGGTGTTTCCGTAACTGCCCAAAGCACGTGAATATAAGGCACGCAATTGGTTGTCAGTTTCAAGCATCTAGTTGTAACATTCTAACACCGCATTGTTTCACACTGTACAAGTTTGGCACTGCAATGCAGAGTTAACACCGCAAAAGCGGTGCTAACCCTGCTTCAGAGCAGGGTTTCATAACCCTGGGTAAAAAGCAGTACTTACCCTGCATCTAAATAAGTGTGAAACGCTCCTTTACCCGGGGTTAAAAGCGGTGTTTAGAATGACGTTAACCGGGGTTAAGCGCAGTGTGAAAACCTAAACAGTGAAACGGTTCCCGTGGTGATACTTGTAGAATATTGCATGGCTGGAAAAGGCTGTCAGCTAATCAGATTCGAGAAGCAGAACTGTTGCATGAAATTGTTTACTGTACAGCTAGCCATGGATTATCCCTTACTTATTAAGAATACATTTTTTTTTTAAATATATTGAAATAAACATATTAAAATAATTTTTATTATTATTAAATACAGTTTAAGGGGCCGTTCACACAGAACACGTTTTTCCATTCCACTGCGCTGCTTTTCCATTATTTTTATCTAAACACGCTAGACGGTTGTGTTTGCCCATTGAGCTCCCATCTTGTGTCTTTTACAGTGTCTCGCGCATAACATTAGGGCTTTTCACACTGCGCTTAACCCGGGTTACCGTCATTCTAAACACTGCTTTTAACCCTGGGTAAAGGAACATTTCACACTTGTAATTCAGATGCGGGGTTAGCGCTGCATTTTACCCGGGGTTATGAAACCCTGCTCTGGAGCAGGGTTAGCACCGCTTTCACGGTGTTAACCCCGCATTGCAGTGCCAAACGTGCACAGTGTGAAACAATGTGGTGTTAGAATGTTACAACTAGATGCTTAGCAACCGACAACCAATCGCGTGCCTTATATTCACACGCTTTGGACAGCGATGTATAAACAGTTGTTTTTTCTGCGTATGATAGGAAAAATGTCAAACGCCGATGGAAAACGCAACAATTGGAGTGAAGAAGAGAACGTCATTCTTACCTTTTATAATTCGAAAGTTCACTCAAAAAAACTTGATATTTCAGTCAGCAATGTGTAATATGAGGGCGCGCAATGCTAGAGCTTATATAAACAGGTCACTGACACCGCAAATATGCAGATAAGGACTTTATCCTGGGGTTTTGGAATTAGCAGTGTGAAATGGTAGCTTATAAATACCCAGAATTAACTATTAATCCCGGGTATAGTATAAGCAGTGTGAAACGTGAATAAAGATAACCCAGGATTTCATTTACCAGGGGTTTAGAATGAACCAAGATTAACTATTTCAAGTGTGAAAAGCCCTATGGTGTTCTAAAAACGTGGCGCTCAAGTTAAAATCACTTCAACTTCTAAAAAACGAAACGTTCTGTGTGAACCAGCCCTTAAGATCAGGAACTTTCAAGCTGCAAAAAAAGGACAGAAAAGTGCCATAAAAGTATCATAATATCACTCTATTTCAGTATCCTAAGCAGCCCAATTTTGAATCAGACATTTTGGTTAATTGAACCCAGGTCTGTGAAAGACTTTCCCAACAGTGTGTGACAAATGTGCAAGTGCCTTTTTTTTTTTTTTTGGTCTAGCAAATTTTGCAGTGGTCTTGGCCACCTAGCAGTGTGAATCTGATATACAAAAGCCATAATTGTTGTTTATGATGACACAGGCATGCACTATTTGCAGTCAACCATGAATGTTTAATTCAGTGACTGAAACTGTCCAGTTAAATACAGTTGAGCTCAAAAGTTTACATACCCCTTGCAGAATCTGCAAAAAATGTTAATCATTTTAACAAAATAAGAAGAATCATGAAAATTGCATGTTATTTTTTATTTAGTACTGTCCTTAATAAACTATTTCACATAACAGTTGTTTACATAAAGTCCACAAGACAAAAAAAATAGCAGAATTTATAAAAATGACCCCATTCAAAAGTTTACATACCCTTGATTCTTAATACAGTGTGTGGTTACCTGGATGATCCACGACTGTTTTTTTGATTTGTGATGGTTGTTCATGAGTCCCTTGTTTGTTCTGAGCAGTTAAACTGAGCTCTGTTCTTCAGAAAAATCCTCCAGGTCCTGCAGATTTTTCAGTTTTCCAGCATCTTCTGCATATTTGAACCCTTTCCAGCAGTGACTGTATGATTTTGAGATCCATCTTTTCACACTGAAGACAACTTTTTTTGTTTGAGTCCCTCAGTTGTCCTCAGTGTGAAAAGATGGATCTCAGAATCATTCAGTCACTGCTGGAAAGGGTTCAAATATGCAGAAGATGCTGGAAAACTGAAGAATCTGCAGGACCTGGAGGATTTTTCTGAAGAACAGAGCTCAGTTTAACTGCTCAGAACAAACAAGGGACTAATGAACAACCATCACAAAACAAAAAAACAGTCGTGGATCATCCAGGTAACCACACACTGTATTAAGAATCAAGGGTATGTAAACTTTTGAATGGGGTCATTTTTATAAATTCTGCTATTTTTTTTTGTCTTGTGGACTTCATGTAAAAAACTGTTATGTGAAATAGTTTATTAAGGACAGTACTAAATAAAAAATAACATGCAATTTTCATGATCCTTCTTATTTTGTTAAAATGATTAACATTTTTTGCAGATTCTGCAAGGGGTATGTAAACTTTTGAGCTCAACTGTAGAGGTAACAGAGATAAAATACGCTGTATTATGCTGGTCATGTGATCTCAACACAGCGGCTCCCATTAAATGCAGTAACTTTTATTAAGCTACTAAAAGACATGCAGTCTTTTTAGACCTTTTTTTTTTTTTAAAAATACTATTATTATTTTTTATAATATAAATGGTGTTACGATATGTTTAATGTGAATTCTGTCAAAGGCGGCTACATTCTAAAAAATAGCCACTTTCACTTCTTCATTCTCAGTATTGCTCAGTCTTGAGTTGTGTATATGCAAATGACTGTACTTTTAATTCCAGCCAAAGAGCTATTGATGGAGAAATAAATGGCTGTGATGTGAAATGGAGGCTTATTGATTTTATTTACCCTTTGCTACAAGGCAAGCATGTTGAGAAGTGTAAGGGTGAGTGATGGCAAAGTTAACCAAGTCAGGCATTATACATCACTGGCCACTGGTCTGACCGACCCAGACTGAGTATCTGTGAAAGAGAGAATATCTGATCACTGTGCGGAATGACTGACATATCAGACAGCTAGTGGAGAGAAATCAATAAAAGGAAAATATTAATTTGTTTGGAACATAAATGGATTTGCTATTGCTTCTTTCATTTGCATTGAATTAATGGCAATCATTTAAGCATGTTAGGAACTTTAAATATTGTGTGTCACTGCCACAGCTGACAATGAGGAATGTCTCATACATTACGTGTAGTAACCTCCATTTTATATTGTACTGAGTAATAATTGTGAGCTGCAACTTCTGCCAGTTTTTCACTTAAACCGCACTCCATGTCAGCTGGGCATGTTTTAGTTATTGGTATCATAAAGACATAATACTTCATTAAGTGTAATGGTAACTTCATAAATTTAGGCCTGAATGCGCCTCTACAAACTTATCGTTAAAATTTGATGAATTGTTGGTTCATAAAAGCTTTGTGTTTAATGAGTGGGACATTCCAGTCCGTGAGTTATATTTCATAGCAGTCGTCTTACTCTCAGTGAATTAAAAAAGAAAGCTTGGCTACGTCTTGCATGGCGGGAATGTCGCCTCTGATAAATTGTGCGTGGCTTTCAGAATTAGTCCTTGGATATTGAAGTAATCACATATTGCATGTGTCTTGCTAAATAAATGTTTTGTAATGTCAGAACATGTCTTGACTTTCAGATATCCTTTGAGATATTAAGAAAAATGTGAATTTATCTTGTAGCGAGTCTCGGTTACATTCATAAACTTGTGGTTTTTAAAGTTTTAACCACTGACAAAATGTTCCCACAACACAAAAAGGAACTGTAATCTCTTTTATTTAGCACTTGAAATATGAACTTTAGTAATGTCAACTGCTGACCAGTGTTGGGGAAAGTTACTTTTAAAAGTATTCCATTACAATATTGCATTACTCCCTAAAAAAATAACCAATTGCATTAATTTTTTTGGAACGTAATGCATTACATTACTTTTGCGTTACTTTTTCTCACCCGGGCTGGGCTCGCTTGTTTATTTTTTAACGACAAAAAATGTTTTTGGTAAATGTATAGGTCGTTTCACACACAAAGTTATACTGTTTTTATTCATTTTGAGGAATACTGAATCTGTTTTTGTGCAAGTGAGATGAGTAAATGTATGCTCACATTTAGTCTAGAACTATAACCATCATGTTCACACACAGCGCCTCTTCACTTATTCACGATTTCTCTCAATATGGGGACAGGAGAGCTGTTAGTCAATACATGGGAAGACAATGTAACTTGCGTCAAAAAGTAACTCAGATATTTTGTTGTAAAATTAAAAAAGTAAGGTGTTAATTTACTAGTTACTTTAAAAAAAGTAATCTGATTACATTACTGGTGTTAATTGTAATGCATTAACCCTAACACTGCTGCTGACATTAGAATACTATTTATTTATTTTGTATTTTTGTTTATTTATTTATCAAATAAAAGACTGTGTTAATTCTGTTCAACTTACTGTACAAATATGTACTTGACAAAAATCTTTCAATTTTTCCTGTCTGACAGTAACCAATGGTGTCATGGCCGCCAACCCAGACCGAGCGAGGTGTACTGCCGTCCTAGCTTGGCCTCCACTCCTCATTATCTGTGTCCTGTGGATCCTGTGCACAGACTCAGTGGATGCTCAAGGGCAAGGTAAGAATGAATATTTCTTTATCATTCACGGATGCTCGTTCTTCGAATTTTACAAGCACATGTCAATGAGAATGTTGCAAGACTGTGGTACTGTTACTGTTTTTGTGAAAGTTTGGCCAGATTGACTAAGATGACTGTTGTTTTGTGTTGTGGAGTGATGATACTAAAGTTTTTAAGGATGATTTTACAATCATTATTCTTAAGCTGAAGGTTGAAGGTCATGTAAAAGACTTCAGTTGTGTTCTTTTTGAGGAAAAGATAAATACAAAACCTAGAATTTTTCTACCTTAACTTTAAAAGAATCTGTTGTGAAAATGTGAATTAGACGTACACAAAACCTTTGTTTTCACTGCAGATTTTTTTAATTTTTTTGATTTTTATATAGTCATCAGGATTTTGTTGTATGTCATACTGTGTCAATTTGTTTCTTACGATACAGCGGCAGAAAAAAAAGGATATGAACCTTTTGGTTTTTACCATACTTTTCAATGTCCTGACAACCATTTATGGTGAACTAAAACATACTTGAATGTAATATTTGATTATTAAATAAGTAATTTAATAAATGATCAATCACACTGACTCATTTTACAATCCTACTAGCCCTTTTTTTAGATTAAAAACCCTTTTCATTCATTTGGTGAGGAACATGACATTTTGAGCAGCATTTTCACACCCTGTCATGCTGTTGGCTATATGCCACTGCAGTAGATGCATATTGCAGTATTAAGGCTAACGATTAATCGATTAATTGATCATTAATTTTTTAAATGACGATCGATCGTGGGAATTTTTGTAAGTTGACATCCCTACTGAAAACCTAAAGTATGTCACTCCCGCTAAACATTTACTCTAAATTCTTGCACCTGGGAACAATAGAAGTCGACACCGTTATGACTAAAAGTTTGCTAAGAAGTATTTCCTACTAAAGCAAGGTGATATTTAACCCTGATAAGGATACCTATAGCAGACTGGTGGGAGTGGCCCTGGATGACAACATGCCCAGTGTTGAAGTTTTCCTAACTATTTGGTAAAAGGGAAGACAACAGCCTTTTTTTCTAGTCAGGTAGCACCGATTTCAAAAATTGTTTTTCCTTTCTACTGTATAGGCAGCAAAGTTTTATTGAAAGCCCATTTTGCCAGTGGTATAGTACCCCCTTTTAATGTTTCTGTAATTTTAGAAAGTAATTAGTAATAAGTAATGCAATACTTTTTAGAGAGTGTAATTAGTACAGTAATCTAATTACACTGTTGAAGATGTAAGTAGTAGCTAGTAATTAATTACTTTTTAGAGTAACTTACACAACACTGGGAGCAAGTTATTCTTTATTCTTAAGCAGTGTGTTGGTTTTCCTTGTGAACACATCAGATAGCTTGTATTAGCATACATACTCTGTGTCATTTGTAGCTGATCATCAGCAACGGGATTGCTGTTTGACGGCAAGCTGCATGTGAGCGATTTTTCAAAGTGAAACTCCTTAAATGACTGGCTTACATTTTACAGCGCCGTTACTTCGAATCTGCTTCGTGCCAAAACTCATTTCTCATTCTCTCAAGTAGTTGCACACTTTGGGTTCGGGTCCAGTTTTAATTGGCGTCTCCCAGGGAGACAAGGCCGTGTTGCCCTCTACTGTCAGTTCCTCTGCAGACTATCACCTCTCCAGCAGCCAGGCTTATTTATAGCAGAGCTGGGATCTGCCACACATACACACACAGACCCATTCGCTCATGCAGCTCAGGCTGGAAACAATTTGAGAAGTTCTCCTTTTCCCTTCATTGCCAAGTACCGTGGATGCGTGAACCGCCTCCATCTACAAGGTTAATGCCGGGCCTGCTTTCTTGTAGCTGGGCGGAAAGTTGGAACGGCATGAGGGTTTAACATTCAGCCCTCATACGAGCAGGGACTGATTAATGGAACTCAACTGTGGCATATGCCAAAGTAAAATATGCAGGAGGGCAATAGAGACAGGCTTGAACGAATGAGTGAGTGAGAGCGAAAAGAAGAACAAGTAAAACATAACACATAACAAATCCTCTGGGATGTAGTGAAGCTTCACTGGGCAGAATTATTTGACAAAGCTGACATCAGGTTGCGCTGGTAGTTTGTGATGCGTGGCTGAGGGTTTATTTTTAGTGCGAGGTGACTCGTAGAAGAACTCGTCTGCCGTGTAATAATTTTTCTTTTTTGCTTCTCCTATGAGCTTGAATATCTTGCCTGTGTAACTTTAATGTCAGTGAATGGAGATTTCCAATTCAATGGCCTGGAAAACCATAATTATTCGAAAGCAACATTTTTCCTTAAATTTAGTTTTTCTTGTTGGGTGTTTCTTCAGCTGTGACAATTTATGTCCCCGATGTAGATTTTTTTCATCCCATGTTTTTACATATATAATATATATATTTTACATATATAATAATCCACAAAATAGATTACATATATAATAATCCACAAAATAATTCCGTCTGTAAAGCTGCCTTGCAATTATTTTGAATTGTGAAAATAGCTGTAAAAAATAAATGTTTTTGCTACTTATTTTTAGACTTTCTTCCTTTTTATACCTGTAAAATATGAAAATAAATAAGTCATTATATTTTTGAACAACCATCTAAATAAAGAGTGAAATAAACATACAATTCAGATATTTCATGTGTAAAAATAATGTACACTGCCGATCAAAAGTTTGGGAACTGCATGTGAGATGGTTTTTTTTTTTTTTTTTTAAGAAATTAATACTTTTATTCAGCAAGGGCACATTAAATTGATCTAAAGTGACAGTAAATACTTTTAAAATGTTTAAAAAGTGTTCTCTTGCTAATGAATGCTGTAAAACCTCTTAGTCATAGAATTCTGAAAAAAATGTATCATGGTTTCTACAAAAATATTAAGCAGCACAACTGTTTTCAACATTGATAATAACAAGTAATGTTTCTTGAGCATCAAATCGGCATATTAGAATGATTTCTGTGGGATCATGTGACACTGAAGGCTGGAGTAATGATGCTGAAAATACACCCTTGCATCACAGGAATAAATTACATTTTACAATATATGAAAACAGAAAACAGTTATTTAAAATTGTAATAATATTTCACAATTTTACTGTTTTTACTGTATTTTTTAATCATATAAATGCCGTCTTGATGGGCATTAGAAAGTTCTTTCAAAAATCGTACAGACCCCAAACTTTTGAATGGTAGTGTACTATATCACATTGGTCAAGTGAGAAAAGTATTTTAAGGGAGTTTAATTTCTAAAAGTCTACAGGCCAAAAGTTCTCATTTAAATGCCACAAAAAAAGCACAGGCTGATGACTGTCAGTAGCAGTCCAGGGTTACAAGGGACAAACTGTGCTTTGCTTTAGTACCACTGAAGTTTACCTTTCCCAGAGAAACTCAATTATAGGTGGAGGGAGAGTAAATCACATTTTTGGCTTTTTGGAAATGACTCCCTAAATCTAATTATTGCTCCATTATCCCAGAAAACAATGTTTCCAGTTTTGTTTATACCTTTTGAGGACATCGGCAATCAGTTTGAGGCAAATCTCCCATTTGTAGTCGCTGTGGAGGTTTATGTTGGGATGTTCAGCTATGACCGGATTCCTTTATCCGCAGTAGCCGCAAGCTAACTGCATTACAGGACATCCATCTTCGTTACCTGGGCTCTCTGGCTCCACTGTGGCTCTGTGTCAGGTTGCAGCTCTTTACTGGAGGAGAGAATGTAACGCCCCTCGCGTTTGATCTTGGGTCAGTGGAGATGTTTTCTGCTTGTGATCATCAGCATGGATAACGTGCTGAGGGTTTTGATTCTTGATCTGCTGTCTGGAGGCACAGGAGGCTTAACCACACTTTTTGTAATGGAGAGTGGGTGCATTCCTATACTGCAGACGACGGTTGGATGTATTGCATGTGTAGCAAGGTGTTTTGTTTGCTAGCGCACAATTAAAGCTGTCAAAGAGCAACTGAACATTTTTATTATAGTGGAATATACAGTATGTATTTTGACTTTTATTTTAAGATGCATTCCTGTGAACACAATATGTTTCATGAAGACATGCACTAATCACTGCACCAAAACTACAACAATGTGGATATTTTAGCAAATGAATAACAATTTAATTGAACACAAAATAAACACCCACTAAAGTTTCGATGCTGTTGTGTCTTAGTTTTTGAAAAGCATATTGCAAACATGATAATTTACTAATTTTCCCCACTGATTAGGCCATCTTTGAAGTTTAAATTGGATTGAGACCTTTAAAACTCATATTAATCCTCACAGCTAATCATACACTAAGTTTTTAATCCTTACTAAAAAGCAGTCTCTCAGCTGGGCAAACGATTTTGAAATCATAAGAATAACCAGATTTACATTTTATGTGTGTGTTTTTTTTTTTTTTTGTTTGTTTTTTTGAGAAGTGTGTGGTGCCAGTGCAAAATTTGCCAGTGCTACAATAGGTTGTTGTGGGTGGTTGCCCAGGATGTTGCTATGAGGTTTCTAAGTTCTTAGTGTGTTGCTAGGATATTCTGGGTGGTTGCTATGTGGATGCCAAGTCAAATGTTTCTACCCTCATGTTTCAATGTTTCAATGATATGTTTTTTTTTTGTTGCTCATTTTATCATCTTCTGGGGAAAACAGTTAGCCTGATTACTTAGAAAAGTATTATTCACATTTATCCATTTAGGAGACACTTTTATCCAAAGCTGCGTTTCCACCTCAGGAACTTCCCCCAGGAACTACACTGTAAAAAAAATTCCATAAAAAAACTGATAATGTACTGGCAGAAAATTACCAGGACATTATACAGTAATTTTACGGACATTTCTGTTAACCCTAAAACACAATGCAGTGAAGTTCAAAATTCAAAATACAAGTAAAACACCTGTACAAAATAAATATGGAAAATTTATACAAATTAATACAGTCCATTATGCCCTATTTTTATGGATTTATTTTAGAGTGTAGGGACTTTGGGGTGGTACTCGGTGTGTTTCAACCACAGGGACCAGGGTCTAAATGAAGTTCTGGGTAAAAATTTCCCCCTCAGAAAGTCCCTGCTCACGAGGTAGTACTTTTTCGAAGTTCGGGAACTTTCGGGGGTGGGACTCGGGCGCTGAACATGCCGATTGGTTGAGTTTATGCAGCATTTTGATTGGTTGACTCCACGCAGAATTTTATTTCAACCACTGTTTTTAAAAGTGCGTGCAGTAAGAGTTGTCTGCTATTCGAATCAACAACGGAGTTTAAAAAATACGACCGATGGACCAACGACGAGGTTCAGGCTTTATTAAGCTTATATGCGGATTACGAAATCCAGCGGGAACTGGAAAGTTGCGCACAGTCCTACGTCACCGGACTAATTTCATGGTACTTCAGACCATGCTAAAAGTGGCTTACAAAATAGGAACAAATGCAATTCATCAAAGAGCCAAAAAAATTTGCAAAAAAATATGCAATTCCAGGTTCATTAGACAACTAGACTAGGAAACAAGCTAGAAAAGAAGAGAAATGCAGAGAAGAAATTATTTGATACAAATATTTAAGATATATTTCATGTCTCTAGCACAAATGTGGCTTTAGGTGCTTGTTTAAATCACTAAACCACTCTTAGAAGAAAAAGGTTCTATATAGAATCTTAAATCGATTCGATTTTGTAATTAAACACTAGTTGTTTAAATGTGTTCATTTCGAGACAAATTTGCTTCATGCAGTTGTCACTGTCAAGTCAGATACGTTTAGACAGTTGTAGCTGTGTTGTTTGGATAGGGTCATTGATTATTTAGCATTTCTGACAGTGCCTGAGTACCTGCACTCACAGGTATGTTGGTGCACTGTCTGCAATGCTGCAAAGTCTGTGATTTATCATTCCTCACCACCATCAGTATAGTCTTGTACACCGCTAACAGCTGTCCTACCAGATGTATTCTTTCCCCAGGTCCCTGGGTGAAAACACACACACACACACACACACACACACACACACACACACACACACACACACAAACCCTACACACCCATATGTGCCCACACCCAAGCACATATGTAAACAATTTCCCCCGTTCTTTCTCTCTATCTTATCATGTCTCTTTTTCTTTTCGTTCCACTTTGTGCTCTGGTAGCCAGCTGCTCCTGGCATTTACGACACCTTCATAAGCCAGTTGTTGTTTATATATGTATACAAGACCATCTGTATCCCTGTCAGCCTTCTTTTACTGCCTGGATGAGCTAGTGGTCCGGAGAGAGGGACCTCCAACAGAATCAGGGCACTGCTGTCCTCCAGCTTTGTTAGCAGAAACTAATGCTATATTAAGTTTCTCAGGACAGAGACACCTTGGCAACGGAGGAGTCTTATTTTAGTATTATTTGCACATATTTATTATATAGATTTATTTTTATTTCAGTTTTAGTTTTTAGGTAACACTTTACAATAAAGTTCATTAGTTGACATTAACAATAATAACAATAATAACCCTGTAAGGGAGCAGGGGATTCTCTGGGATTTCTAGCTAAAATGGTTGGTCTTAAAGGGTTAGTTCACCCAAAAATGAAAATAATGTCATATATTACTCACCCTCATGTCGTTCTTCACCCGTAAGACCTTTGTTTATCTTCCGAACACAAATTAAGATATTGTTGATGAAATCTGATGGCTTAGTGAGGCCTCTATTGAGAGCACAGCCATTCAAACTCTCAAGGTCCATAAAGGTACTAAAAACATATTTGAAACAGTTCATGTGAGTTCAGTGGTTCTATCTTTGCTCTCAATAGAGGCCTCACTGAGCCATCGGATTTCATCAACAATATCTTAATTTGTTTTCCGAAGATGAAAGAAGGTCTTACGGGTGTAGAAGGACATGAGGCTGAGTAATAAATGACATTATTTTCATTTTTGGGTGAACTAACCCTTTAATACAAGCTTAAACTCTGGTAATTTTCCTCCAAATACAGACAAAAGTTGGAACTTCGGTGTGACACAAAAGAAGAAACTTAGCAGAATGTTATAATTGTGTGCTTGGGACATGGCTTTTAATGGTGAGACTTTTGTTTTGTAATCAGGTTCTCAAAAATTATATAAAAATTTGGATTTAGATTTATCGCCCAATATATCGGTTATCGGCTTTCAAATATAAAGAATTATCTTAGAACTGTACATTTTTGACATATGGACATCACTTTGACACAGTCACCTCTGATAACAGATTACTCTAAATTGGAATGTAGAAACATGCATGTTTCTGTAAAGCTGCTTTGAAACAATATACATTGTGAAAAACACTATACAAATAAATGTGAATTGAATTTATACCATTTTATAGATTCCCATGTGGGCTACACCATCTTTTTCTTTACTGTAAGAAGACGTGTAAAAGGAGCTAGTAAATTGTAATACGCCTGAATGCAGAGGAGCAGTAGAGGTGACAGCACCTCTGTGCACATGACACTGTTCCATCTGTTTATCAGCCCCTGTGGTTTAGTCCAGACCCTCACGTCTGCGATACAACTGCCCGTCAAGGTGAGCTGTCTGCTAATTTGAGCCTGACACAATAACCTTTAACACAAATCAACTTGTTCAAAAGCTGTCTCATAATCACAAACTTAAAATTCTGACATGACATCTCTTTAATTTTTGGGTCATTACTACAGTTTGGTGGTTTTTATGTCCCAATGAAACAATACTGAATATTTTACATAACATGTTAATCAACTTCAATGCCACATGGTATCCCATGCATTGATTTACCCCAGTTAACACAAATTCATAAGGATTAGTACCTAAGAATAGAAATAAGATTAATCTACCCCGTTACATTGGTGCTATTTTCCCTTTAAAATCTTAAGCATATGCCCAAAATCACATGACTTGCTAGAAGTTTCCTTGGAGAGAATGCAACTCCAAGAACAACATAAGTATCAGTCATAAAATTTTCTCTCTTTTCCTTCTTAGAAGGCTTATCTAATAGTGTAAAATATAACATGTCCACCCTGTTGTGTCAGTTTATACTGGACATGAAAACATTTATTTTTCTTCCTAAATGTTAATCTTATCCTAGCATGTTGTTCTTTCCTAGCTAGTAATCAGCTTTTTTAGCTTACAGTATCCACCCTATAACACATTGCACTGAAAAAAGTGTCATGTAACAGGATGGACAAATTTAAATGTAAATTTCAATGTAAAATGTATGGTCAGGATTATTAGGTTATACTAGCCTGAGCTTGACCAGTGTGTTTTTATGATTGACAGACATTTCCTCTGACAAAACTAAAAAAACAAAACAAAACTGAATTTTAAAAATGTTTTCAACAAACCTACTCAGTCCAAAATCCACCAAACTGTATATCCCGTTTGACACTTTTAAATGGGCAAAATGCCTTTGCATTTGAAAAAACAAACAAACAAACAAACAAAAAACACCTTTTTGACATGTAGGGATATGCCCAAAGCCTAAATCCAAATTCGGAAAAGCACAGAAAATGAAAAACGCATTCTACGGAGCTCCAAAAGGGACATGGTTAGGCATGCTGCCGTAGTCAGTTACATTACAGTGCATCAGATTTCACTTATCATGTGAAGATAGTATGGAGAGATGACTGACAGGACGATGTTAGAGGATTTGGTGCACAACAGATCCTGAGACCAATATCTTGTCTTGTAAAATGTGTGGTCAGTACCGCCGTTCCCTATACACGCGTGATCGTGAATTGGAAAGTGAAAGTATAATGAGCGCACATTCAAAAGCGATTTCAATACCCCACATATTGATAGTGGCTCCTTGATGCCCACTAATTATATGCAATATACTGTAATTACCCAACTATATAATTGCGAGAGAAAGCAAAAGCATTGAAACATATATTTTTCTCCTATCTCATTTTTTCCTTCACCATGTCCCTTTAGGTGCTCCATAGAATGCATCATTTCCTTTCCAAACATAGTATTCGACTTTGGGCACATCCCTACTGACAGGTATATTCTTGATTTCCTGATCCTAACATGGAGTTTTGAGTGCTAAAGAGTTTGCGTGGTTAAAAATAGTTATTTAAGAATCGACTTTGTCTGCCACACTGCTTTAGAAAAAAATAAAATAAAATACTTGCATGAGAGGTACTGAAACAGACTTTTTTTTTGAGGTGTGGATGTCCCAATTTCCAGCACTTTTTGACAGATCTGGGATCAGTGTGACATAAAGTGTTGCTGCTCAAAGCTGTGGAAAGTGGAATAAGGATGTGTATGAAACTATCATTCACAATGACTGATTTAAGGCTGCATTGATGTTTTAAAAAATACATTTTTTACTCGTAGGTTTTAAGCTCACAAAATAGAAAGAGAGCCTTATACAATGGTTATTGGTTGCATAAAATATTAAAGGGATAGTTCACACACACACACACACACACACACACACACACACACACACACACAAAAGAGTATTTTGTCATCATTACCCATACTTATGTCATCCTGAATTACCTTTTTTTGGGGGGTCCAAAGTAACATGGCTGGAAAAGTCGGGTTCTATATAGAATCCTAGGGTTCTTGACTCAATTTTAGAACCAAAAAGGTTCTAAAAGTATTAATACTGCATAATACTTTATTGTTTAACAGGTTAATTCATTTTTTTCTACTGATAATGTACTGTATGTTTTCGAGATGTTTAATTCATAAAATTTAATTAAAATTTAAAATTAATTAAAACTAAATCCATAAAATGATCCCATGGTGGGAACCCCTAAAAGCAGTGCTTAATTTATAAATCGGAAGGTGTCGAAACGCAAAGGTAACACTTTAATTTACAGTGTCCTTGTTACGTTACATGTAGTTGCTATAGTAATTACTATAAATTGTGAATAATTACATGCAAATAACCCTAAACCACACCCTAATCCTAACCTTATAGTATGTAGTTAATTATTATTACTCAGTAGATAAATGTATATTTACACTGTAACATGGAGACCTTAAAAGGTTAGTTCACCCAAATATGAAAATAATGTCATTTATTACTCACCCTCATGTCGTTCTACACCTGTAAGACCTACGATTTCAAAACACTGCTTCGAAGCTTTACGAATCCTTTGTTTCAAATCAGTGGTTCGGAGCGCCAAAATCACGTGATTTCAGCAAACGAGGCTTCGTTTACGCGATCCGAACCACTGATTCGAAACAAAAGATGCGTAAAGCTTCATGAAGCAGTGTTTTGAAATTGGCCGTCACTAGATATTGTTGAAAAGTCATTATTTTGTTTTTTTGGCGCACAAAAAGTATTCTTGTCACTTTATAATTTTAAGGTAGAACCACTGTACTCACATGAACTGTTTTAAATACGTCTTTAGTACCTTTAGTGGAGGCCTCACTGAGCCATCGGATTTCATCAAAAATATCTTAATTTGTGTTCTGAAGATGAACGAAGGTCTTGCGGGTGTAGAACGACATGAGGGTGAGTAATAAATTACATAATTTTCATATTTGGGTGAACTAACCCTTTAAAATAAAGTGTAACCCGAAAACTTTTAAATGATTATATAAAATTGTTTTTTTGATTGCATTTGTGGGCAGTTATCATAATAAGTGCCTTCCCTAAACTGCACTTGACTGCAATCAAAAACACAAACCCTTGCAAATTCTCTTCAAGAACAGTAATTGGAGTACTTCGTATTCATTACGTTTCTCCACCATGCAGCACATTGTTCTATATTGGCATGAGGTATGTGTCAAAAATTGCTGTTGCTGCCACAAAGCAAAACCTTTAAGCAGACTTTTACTCATCTTTGGATGATTTTGAGAATTCATCACTGAAATGGCTCACAGGCAGCCATTAGATGGTGGCCCGTGCCATTTTTTACGAGATAAATGGAAGGCTGATGGATTTCAGAGCGAGGAACTGCTGAGCAATAGCAATTCAAAACAATCCAGAGTGAAAAACTCCGGACCCACGTTTGTCGTTCTGCACGGGTCAATTTGTAAAGTGTAGTGCTCTTGAGATATTAATGCCAGACAGAGACATGCCTCCGTGTGTCTGCTATACTGATGGCTTTGCAATACCAATACATCTCAACTTAAAAAATCTTTCTCTCACAATAGAAGGATAAAGGCTAGAAGAATGTCTGTTTATCATCACAAATGGCTATTTGTTTTTCTCTGAGCTTAGATCCCTTTCGTTCCCCATGGGCCGCGAGTCATATTAACACAACGCATGAGAAATCTCTTGGAGATTTTCAGATAACTGGCCATCTGTAGTAGGAATATGAGCCACTGAATTCAGCTCAATCCCACACATAACCCAACATTAAGCAGACAGTCATTGATGCTCAAGAAAGCAACACAACTTTAAGAACAAAGGCTAATTTGGAAGAGGATACTTGTGTAATTTAATGTATTATTTTGCTGTGTGAATATTCAAAATAGCTCCCAAATTTCCCAAATTTTATACGTTTTATTTATTTTAAATTTTAATTCCATCCATCCATCCATAGATAGAATGATAAATTAAATTATTCCTATAATTTATGCTTTCAGTTCTATCAAAATGCATTCAGAGTATGTTTATACACACTACTGTGGAACTTTCCTCAACCATGAAACTCTCCGCAGCAGTCGACTCTCGGTGCCCAGCTGTGATGGGCCACTGCCTGCTACCTCGCTAATAGTGTTTGTGTTTCGGTAATTACTGAGAATAAATGGATGGAAAGGTCTGGAGAACAAGTACATTTTGGCAAAGGGCAGGCAATGTTTTTAAGCTCCTGCGTCAGAGAGTATTGGTTGTCATCCAGATTGATTCTATTAGCTGCTGTGTTTTTCATGCTCTCGGTGGGCAGGTGTCAAGACACGACTGGAAGAGACAATGAAGAGGAATCGTACCACCGGCATTGAAGTGTCATTCCGTATTCACCTCATGTTGTCTTTGCCTTCCAGCCGGTTCTATTCTCTTGCACCTATATTTTATGAATGAATTTAAAGCATGCATTTAAGATGACAGTACAAATCTTAAAACTATCAAATGCATGGTTGTAAGTAATATATTGTGCTTAGTTCAGTTTATACATTGGTGCAACAAAACGTTCCTTAAAAAGGATTTTTGACATTTAAAGGCAACTAACACATAAATGTTTTCTATTTTGTTTAATTTTTTGAATAGACAGTAATTTTCAGGTATGGAATGCTTATGAAGCACAAATGAAGAAAGTCTAAGTAACTGAGGCCCTCTAGTGGCAATTCATGGAAACAAATTGGCTACTGGCTTGTAGTGTGTAATGTATTCATTCCATCAATCTAAGTCATCGTGAGCCTTACTCATGAATCAGCAGATTTGCTCATTCTGTGACATTATTGGATAGCAAAGCGTCCAGTGGATGCACAATTGAGAAGCGGATACAGTATATAAATGTATTGTTTGCCTACTCTGATTTCATGTAATCTCCATATTTGGACCTCTTACTTATTACTGATTTTGTATATTGTAGTTGTAAGGAAGGGACACATGGGTGGTTAGTTACTATAGTTCTCACTTCTGTAAAGCCATAATAAATTAATAATTCCTGTCTTTTAAAGTAAACAATACAATAAGCTTTCATAATCCTTCTAGGGCGCCTATTATTTAGCTATTTGTTTTGATGACATTAATGCCAATTGGCACCTAATAAGTTCCACTGATTTATTTCTTTAACTATAATTGTAGAAACTGTTATTTTGGCAGAAAATATGATTATAATGCATGTTATATTTTTTTTTTTTTTTATGAGTGAGAACTGTTTGTAGACGTAATTTCTGAAGCTCCGCCTATAAAATTAAGTTACCTCAGAAGAACACGACAGGGATTAGCGGGAAGCGCGGTAAGAACGATACTGGTTAGGCTATAATCACCGTAGCGACTATATGTATTATTTAAATGCAATATTTGGAGTTTGGGTTATGTGTAGGCTAGACCTGACAAAATGTTTTACCTCAGAAAGAATAGTCAGGCACGTTACGACAGTTTAAAATGGCATGAATGTTATTTCGAGTAGGTCAGCCCTTATTTAGATGTGTACCATGGTAAGCTACTATAGTTTTAACCAAAATAACAGTAACAACAATTATAGTTACTTCAGTAATACAGGTGTAAATGGGTTATGTGGAAGTTAAAATCAATCGAAATGACAGAACTATTCTGAAAGCTTTACACTTTTTGAAAGATATCACATATTAATAGTAATGATTTTACGGTAGTAACGATTGTATTTGGGAGGGAAATGTGATTACCCGACTAATTGTATAATCCATGTTTTATCAAAGTGCCAACAGAAACACACTGTACAATAAGCAGTGCATTTCCCCTCTTTAACACTAAGTGGCGCTATCGACACCTTTTTACTAGAAACGCACAGCAACTCCCAAGACAAAGCACTGTGGCAGCTGAAAGAAACACTACCATAAAAC
This sequence comes from Mylopharyngodon piceus, assembly GCA_039654765.1. Taxonomy (NCBI): domain Eukaryota; kingdom Metazoa; phylum Chordata; class Actinopteri; order Cypriniformes; family Xenocyprididae; genus Mylopharyngodon; species Mylopharyngodon piceus. Next base: position 22,482,735 of record CM077447.1, read on the forward strand.
TTACAAAATAAATAAATAATTAAATAATTTTGCTTTACTTTTCACTTTTGGTTTTCTTGTTCTTTGTGTGTTGTAAACTAATGCCTTCTATGATAAATGCAAACAAATAATTCACTGTTCTAGTCAGTGATCCATCCATTTTTGTGTTTCGTTTGACTAATGGAGTGATCGGGTCTATATTTTTTTCAATTCTTTTTTTTTTTTCCCCCATCTCTCACTTGAAATTTGGCTCCTTCTGAAATTGCTTCTGTGCTCAAGCTACCATATGATATATGGTTCAGAGCGTAACGGGTCTTGTCTGTCATCGCCAGACTTCATAAAGCAGACATACTGCGAGAAACATAACCCAGAGCTGCCACAAATGACTTTACGGCCACGTTTACGAGGTACTGTTTGGGCCAGTCGTTGAAGATGTCTGCCCTCATTCCTCCGTAGGGATGACCTTGTTGTCATTGAACCGGAGAGGTGGCACATGATACGGACAGCAAATCTTGCACGGTGTCATACTTGTCACTTCCTGGGTTCATGAAACATTATTGAAGCTTGCAGCTTTTCATAGCCCTGTGCAGAGCAACCAAGCAGACTTTTGCACCACGCTGCAAGCCCCATTGACTCCTTCCCTTTCGTGTCTAATGCCAGGCTTGTCTTTAATAGGAATGCTGATGATCTCCATTTCCATATAAATGAAAAGAATGGAGTGTATGCTCACTTAAAAGGAATATCTGTTGGTTGGAAAATACTTCTTTTTGATGACCTTGAAAAAAAACAAGATGGCTGATAGTTAATGTGCACCTTTCACTTCAACAGAGACAATTCCACATTGCATTGAAGGGGAATATTATTTTTGTAATTGCGCTCTTGAGGATCTTGCTTTGCACCCCTGTGGCCATGCAATTTTCCCACTTTCTTGTAATTTGATGGCTCATTCGTTGGAGATGCAATTGCTTTTTGAAACCGAAATGGGGTGAGTTTCAAATGGAATTTTACTCCTGATGAAAGAGTGGCTTCCCTCTTGACCCAAAACGTGCTGGTTAAATCTAATAGGGGCGCTTCGATTAGAGCTCACGTCCTTTCCTGAAAATAAACACACAAAAGTATGATGGAGCAGGCCGTTGTTGATGTGACTCGCCCTCTGGGAGATGTTACAATTACACAAGAAAAGCACCCATGTGACCTTTGGCCTTTGGAGTGTGCGTCTGAATGCTGCCCTGTCCTTCCCTGGAGATGCCTGAACTCCACGGGGACCGCGTGCGAAACGTCTCCTGCCCCCCATTCGGTGCTTCTGGAGCACCCTACAGGCTAATGACTCTCTTCCTCAAGATTAGAGGCGATGTAGCTGTTATTATCGTGAAATATCTGACCTTTCACTTTGATTCATGATCATAAATGAGCTTTTTGTCAGGTCAGGCGGCAAGACGGATGAAAGCGGTGACAATCAAGCAAACTGAATTTGTTTCACACTGTAATGTACCGTAAAAGATTGCATGGATCAACTCAGTGCACACAAGTAAGAAAGTCTATTTTATTATTTGTTCATTGTGTACCTGTAGTTTTGCACCGTTCTGTTTCACAAAGCCTAAATAAACTATTATTACTAATACCTTGAAAGGCTGATTTACCACTCAACTCACTGATTCTGCTTCTGATTCATACAGCACAGATCCAGGTGCCTGTTCCATCCCTCCTCTCAGGAAGCCGTGACTCGTTCAGGGTGACATTGGAGAGGAACTGTTTTCCCCATGCATCACTCTCTCATCAAGAGTAGCGGTGGCTGTAGATTAATGAGCCTGGGAACTGATTATGCCGGGCTGTACATCATGTCTGTCTGCCTGCTGCTCGGCCTGTCAATACCCCACCCTCCCTTGTCTGCCTTTAGCCTCTTGCTAGACCAAAACCACTGGACCTCAACTGCTGGTGTGCCTCATGCACTGAGGTTTGTGTACTGAAGAGCTTCAGGACTGTCATAGATGCAGCTGAACATGAGTGACATGAAGGTGATGTTTTTTTTTTTTTTTTTTTTTTTTTTAAGAAGAATGAGTCTCTAAACTATAGATGCTTGTTTGCGCCACTGAATAAATAATAAAAAAGGTAATTGCGACTTTTTATCTCGCAATTCTGATTTCTCGTTTTTTCTCAGAATTGTGTGATATAAACTCGCAATTACGTTATATAAAGTCGCAATTGTGTTATAAGAGAAACTCGCAATTTTGACTTTTTTCTCAGAATTGTGAGTTTGTCTCGCAATTCTGACTTTGTAACACGCAATTGCGAGTCATAAAGTCAGAATTGAGAGATATAAACTCACAATTGCGAGTTATAAAGTCAGAATTGCAAGTTATAAAAATCAGAATTGTGAGATATAAACTCGCAATTGCGAGTTATAAAGTCAGAATTGCGAGATATAAACTCCCAATTGCGAGTTATAAAGTCAGAATTGCAAGTTATAAAAATCGGAATTTAAAGATATAAACTCGCAATTGCGAGTTATAAAGTCAGAATTGCGAGATATAAACTCCCAATCGTGAGTTATAAAATCAGAATTGCAAGGTATAAAGTCAGAATTGCGTGATATAAAGTCAGAATTGAGTGATATAAAGTCAGAATTGCTCTCGCAATTCTTACTTTTTTCTCAGAATTGTGATTTTATATCTTGCAATTCTGACTTTATAACTCGCAATTGCGATTTATAAAGTCAGAATTGTGAGTTATAAAATCAGAATTGTGAGATATAAAGTCAGAATTGTGAGTTATAAAGTCAGAATTGAGAGATATAAATAGAGATGCACCGATGTATCGGCCAACAATCGGTATCGGTCGATAAAAGCTATTATTATCACTATCGGCCATCGGCCGATTGCTTAAAAACGGCCGATGATCAGGGCCGATTATATCCTGTCAGTCAAAAGGGTGCGGAAAAACGAGTTCAGACTGCAACTCATACATACTGTGTGTGAAGAAAATCACTCTTGTGTTGAATTTCTTCTTCTTCTTGGCGGTAGGCAAACCAGCTTTTGTGTTGAATTTTAACGCAGTAACAGTTTAAAAATAGTGACGCTAAAGCAGGCTCTTTTTGACCCTATGAATCACCCGTAGTTCAAGCCAAGGTTGCCAGGTCTTTTTTTTATTTTTATTTTTGGCTACATCAAATATTATTTGTAGCGCCTCCCGTCCAATAATCGCAAAAGGCTTTGTGCTTTGTTACTTCTGATAAGAATAAAAGATTCAGTTTTCAAATTCTGTCCATTTTATCATGAAATTCAAACAATAAATGGCGTTTTGACGCTCTTAAATGTGACGTGTCAGATCGCTGTAATGCCTCAGCTCAGGCGGCAGCGTCTTTTCTTCCTCTTCAATACAAGTTATATCTCGAAAAACATGCATGAATATCAAAGGTATGTTGAAAGATATAGCCTAGTACAACTTACCAGAATGTATCACGTCTCAAGTAATCACTTTATTTGTGCTTCAACCGTGGAAAGATGTCAATAAAACAGCTTGTGAACAATGTCACATCATGTCAAATTTTCCTCAGGAATGTTTTCCATTGTTCACAGGTCCTTAGCTATCAATATATAAAAAAAACACTAGAGAGGAGCTTATTTACTGTTAATTATGTTTGTGTAAATTTGCCATGAAGACAAGTGCTTATGAAAACTACCTTATGTGATACTAAGTTTCATACAAACATTTCAGTTTTTATTTGAGTGTAATTGTTATATCTGAAAATAAACAGCAGCTGAATACAAAACTTCTGTTGTTAATTGTAACCTCTAATATTGTAGTGTACCAAATAAGAGGGTTCCCTGTATAGTTTGCAACATTATTTGGGAGAGATTTTTTTTCCTTAAGAAAAACCAAACTATCGGTATCGGCATCGGCCGATATCATTCTGAATAATCGGCTATCGGTATCGGCAGAGAAATTTAGTATCGGTGCACCTCTAGATATAAACAATTGCGAGTTATAAAATCAGAATTGAAAGATATAAACTCACAATTGCGAGTTATAAAATCAAAATTGTGAGTTATAAAGTCAGAATTGTGTGATATAAAGCCAGAATTGCAAGATATAAACTCGCAATTCTGACATTTTTCTCAGAATTGTGATTTTATATCTCGCAATTCTGACTTTATAACTCTCAATTGTGATTTATAAAGTCAGAATTGTGAGTTATAAAGTCAGAATTGTGAGATATAAACTCAATTGTGATTTATAAAGTTAGAATTTAGTTATAAAGTCAGAATTGTGAGATATAAACTCGCAATTCTGAGGAAAAAGTCAGTCTTTTTTCCCCTCAGAATTGAACTTTATACCTCGCAATTGTGAGTTTATATCTCAATTCTGAGAAAAAAGTCAGAATTGCGAGAAAAAAGTCAGAATTGCGAGTTTATAACATGCAATTGCGAGTTTATATCTCTCAATTCTGACTTTATAACTCGCAATTGCGACTTTATATCACACAATTCTGAGAGAAAAAAAGTCAGAATTGTGAGATAAAAAGACGCAATTGCCCTTTAATTTTTTTTATTCCGTGGTAGAAACAAGCTTCCATACTAAACAAACATTTATGACATCTTACAATTTAAAATAGACCTTAAGTTTCTTGTTACAACCTCTCTGAATGATAATTATCAATTCCTCTGACTTTTAGCAGTGCCTTATGAAGGGAAGGGAGCTTTTACAGCGTCATTTCAACTTTTATAGCCAATAATTCATTGCCCGTGTTTGCACTTCATTTTCATTTTACTACTCTTTTCTTGTGTTGCAGAAAAGACCCTCTCTACATGTATCACAGCCAGCCAATTATAAATGGTGTGAGAAACAGGTGAAAAATGAAGTAAATCATCGAGCTATGAGTCACTTCCTACTGAGCTTCAACACACCTGGGCTTTTGCTCCAAAAACACCCAAGGAAAAAGGCACTTTTTTTTTTTTTTTTTTTTGAAAATGCTTGTGTTTCTGTTGTTGTCACACTTTGGTGTTTTGCTACGACGCTGCCCTGAAGCTTGCATTTTTATCTCATCTATCAGTACGTACACAGGTCTCATAAATCTACCAGCTTGTTTGCCATTCTGCCCAGCCGTAAGCCCCAGGGTGATCCAAGCCTCTCGTAGGCGTCAGTGAGAACAACCGATCAGTGTCTGCCTGTAGCTTTAGGAGGCACAGGGAATGCACAGCAGAATTTATGACATGTTATTAATGCGGTCTGTTTAGTCCGGACTCTGGGTTGTTCTGCTTGAAAAGGCTGAGTACGTCACCAGTCATCAGGGCACTGTTTCTGTCCGGTTTTGGAAAATTTGATACTCAAATACACTGTTATACCTGCATATAGCCATATATATGTAAATATATTGCTTATTACTTTGCAACCCAATTACAGGGCGCAGTGCACTGTTTAGAAATGCAGTCCTGCTAAATAACCTGAGCAAATAAAAACTAATAGCCTCAGACCGACGCATTCTATTGGCTACTTTGGAATGGGGGCAGTTGTATCGTGCGGTTGATCAGATTAAAATGCAATTGTATTGGGTGCATCTGCTCCAGCGCTCAGTCCAGCTATGCTCATGGGACCAATGTGTCTCGAAAGTTAGAGATTAAGTTAAGTTCAATTTACCGCTCTCCTAGTTCAGTGGCCAGCTGTGGCCCCCTGAACAGAAAATGTGCTGATTTTTACACAGACCTTGAGCAGCTCTGCCATGCATCAGCCACAGCCATTGATGTACAATGGTGAGCTTTCATTTTGAAAAGCTTAAGCGCTAATTAAATGAATTGAAACAACTAAAATGGGTCTTTTTACAGCCTGAACTGCCGTGTTGTGCTAGCTGTGTGCATAAATTTCCTCTCTCTTAAATAAAGTGTGCGTGGTTGTTACATTTGCGAATTTGTGTGTATATGTTTTGATGGATTAATCTTTCCGGCATATTATTGAATGTGTTCTCTGGGTGCAGAGCAGGCGATAAATTTTGAACACCACAATGGCCCTGCACCTGCTCGCTGCGGCCTTGGAAATATCTAACAAAAGCTTCATGTTTATGCTGATAGTCGTAAAAATATAGATGTATGAAACATGAAGGCAAACGAGAGTGACAGAGGTGAAGGAAACAGATAGGAACAGAATGACTCCTATCTATCTATCTATCTATTTATCTATCTGTCTGTCTTTCATTCTATCTATCTATCTATCTATCTATCTATTGTTCTATCATTTTATCTATTGTTCTGTCGTTTTATCTATCGTTCTCTCTGTCTTTGGATAAAATTGTCTGCCAAATGCGCAGTCGTTTCCAGATGCATTTTGGAAAAGTTCACATAGTCTGTCTTCAGTGGCGCAGTGTAGGAAAAATGGCCCTGCTGACCTTTTCACATACAGTGACTGGTAAATTTAATACAAATGGAGCATCTGGATTGTGAAGCTGCAATGCTTTCCGTAGGGCCAGTGAATGGGTGTCTCTGTCTTAATGGCTTTCTTGTTTTCTCTGTGGCAGTACAATCAATGACTAAACAGTCCACTGAACTGAATTAGTCGGCCGCCTCTATCTGATACGTTTTAACAAGCCCCCTACACCACCCGCAACATGAATATTTTGCCTGTTTGACAGCAAAACAGCAGCAAAATCAATGACCACTTTTTACTCCTCGCCTGGGTTTGTACACAAAACCACGGCCGGGCCTGCGGCACGGTTTAAAAACATAGTAATTATTCTCCGTGCCGTAGTCAATAGGGAACCCGCTCTTCTGCTCATATCGCTAAACATCATGTGATAATTGCAGGGTTTGTGGGAGTGGAGAAACCTTTCTCTAACTTTTACTCTCATTCAGTTTCTCTCTCACTCTCTCTATGCTCGTAATTGCACGTTTAAACCATTTAGCCACCAGGTTTGTTTCTGGTGTGTTAAGTAACAGTTCACATCACAGCATAGTTTTTATATTGATGCTGCCCATTTGATTGCATGTGACATTTCCATAAAACAACAACAGTGTACAGTAGCTGCCTGTTCATAGCACTTTGAGAAACAATTATATGTTTCATCAGCAGGGGGAGCTTTTACCCTTGAAATAGCCTCAGTTGTGTACACAGCGCCGCCTCACCATAATACCACTTTTGGCCGTCTGTCACACACACTCCTCGCCCCCATCTTTCGTTTCATTCCCTCCTCTCCTTTTCTTTTGTCTCTTGTTTCCTCATCTGTCCTTCATAATCTGTCAATTTCCTCCTTTTACTCTTCAATTATTTTTATGTGGATTTAACACTCACTCTCACAGCATGCTGAAGTGAATGAGATTGGAAAATGGCTTTGTATCATCCTAATGACCGCAACAAGGTAATCCGGAAGCGTTATTAAAAAAATCCCTAATGATTGTTCGTCCGAATTGGACAAGCACGTCATTCAACATGTTGTCATCATCATCATCATCCAAACATCTGTGCCGCTCGGTGTCCTTTCATCCTCTCCTTCACACTCCTCTATCTCTCCCTCACTGCTTCAGTTAGTCACTTCTTATCCCGCTATCATTCATTCAGGCTCTTGCCTTTCTCTCGTTCCTCTTGTTTCTTCCACTTCCTCTGTACTCTGTCAGTCCCCCCTCTCTTTCTCCCGGGGGTGAGGAGCTGACTCCTATAATTACCCAAGTGTCTGTGAAATGAATCATTGGGTGGGTGATTGAGCTGCATGATGGGAAACATCCATCCTGAGCCGAGAGAACGAGTGAGCTGTTCCTTCACCACACCTCTCCCTCTGCTTCTCTCTTTCTCGTTCCTTCTCTTTTTCTCATTTCTCCTTCCATCTCTGTGGCTGTTTCTACCACCGCCGGCGCTGGCACATAACAGGGTGTGGCAAAGCGCAGGCCATTTGCTCCCGAACTTCCATTAAATTTCACTCCCGTGTGTCTAGAGCGGACCTTTCGCGGGGGCTCGGTTTATTTTTCAATCGGACCGGCCATCCAAATCTGTTGTCGGATGCTTGGTGAGATGGCATGTAAAACATACATCTGTCACAGGGTGCTGGTTGACAAATGTTTCTGGATATTGTGTGCTTGGCTAAGCATGTGAGCTAAGCATTTCCTGCTAAGGGGCAGGAAAGCCTTGCTGACAATGACTGATCCTCAGGCTCTGGTCCTCCAGGATGGTGTTTTCATCCATAGCATGATTTTTGGTGTACTCAAGACTAACAGATCAATTGACACAAATGGAAATTCTTTGTCAGACTCTGAGCGATGGTCATGTTCTCGTGCTATTAGACTGTAACCCCACTCTCAAGACATTCTTATTTGCTCTGTACTAAGCAAAACTACTCTGTTGTTTAATATTTTTGTATTTTTTTTTTCTGTCTGTACTTCCATTTGTCTGTTATATATATTTTCTACACCATAGTTTCAGGTGTCATTGTATTTCATTTCTTCTCTTACCATTTTAGAACTGAAATGACAATATTCCTTCTTTGTCTATGACTTTAGTGTTGGTTAGGATGCATAATATTTCATCTAATGCAATGTGCATTGGTTTTGTGCCATTACATGCTGCACATTTGTTGAGGAGCTGTTGTTTTTATCAGACTTTTTAACATCTTTACCATATGGATGGGCACTAGTACTTGAGTACAATCTTGTAATAACTATACACAAAATTTAAAAGGAGGACAAAAAGGGGAGTCCTTTTAAATTTTGTGATTGGTTATGATTTCTTATTTGCATCTTATGGTCCAATTTGACAGACTACAGTTTGTGTTTACATTGTACTGTACATGGTGACTTTCAGTCTGCACAGCAACACAACACAAAACTATAGAAATAAAAAGTAGCATTTTTTCGGAATTAAGAGATATAAAGTCACAATTGTGAGAGATGAAGTTGCAATTATTAAAACTAGGGCTGGAATGACATGTCAACGTTTATGTTCATCCCTAATCCCCTGTCATGTTTCACACAAAACAAAACTCTAGAGTAGATTAAAGGTCGGCCGATATATCGGGCCGATTTTTGGCATTTTTTAATTAATCGGCATCGGCCGATTGTGCTGCTAATTAGGCCAATTAATAGGCAGGCGCGATTGCCACTCCACCAGCATAAAGGACCAGTTATACCTCATTTTCCGTGTTCCGCTGCATCTCGCGCACAGTTGATCACACAAGCCTTTCAAAGTATACTCCTTTGTCCGTGAGCGCGGAAAAACGGATTTAGTGGACTGCTGTTTTGAAGCTCTCAAGTCACTCACACGTGCCCTGTTGTACACGCGGATCGTCCTGCATGTGGACGGGGTGTGCGAGCCTTTAACCAGCTGTAGTTTAGGCTACAGGTAGGCGCGGGTACCAAAACCTGGTAACGAGCCCAGCGGCTAAATTATTATACAAGCCTGCATTGTATAGATAAACTCTGACGTTATCAATTCTGTTTCTGTACGTTACTGGAGAATTTCTCTCCCTCTGAGGCTGTGTGTGAGACGGAGCAACTCACACTCTGCAGCCGCGCCTCGTTCACACACAGCTTCAACTAACGATGGCAGGGGAAAACAGACCGTTTTGAAAGAGTAATTACGTTGTAGCCTACTAGAATTGATGCCGGCCATGTTTATCATAAGTGCAACAAGTCATTTGCATGTGAAAGTAGAAACGTGCAATTCAGACGAAGCTTCTGGCTAAAATGTGCATATTAACTTTCCTCATTAAATGTGTCTGTGGGTCCGACACATAGCCTCCACGACGTCATCGCTCGTGGCCAGTGCACTCGATGCAGTTATGAGCAGCAGGCTGTGTAAAATGGGTGAACTCTTATTTTTGTTATCACTTAGATTATGGCTATTTGACTTACAGTATAGAAGCATGCTTCAGAATAGTTTTCAGAAGGTGCTTAAAAAGTTGAGCCATGTATTATTATTACTATGAATTAGGCTACTACTAAGTTAATTTGACAGTCTAGATTTTTATTTACCTGTTTTGTGTATTTAATATTTAACGTATAAATTATTTTTAGTGCACTGATTGGAGAGGCTTGTGCTGTTCAATAAATGTTTAATTTAAGCAATTTTCTGTATAACTTCTTATTAGTTAACTGTTAGATTTTATGAGATGAAGGGGGAAAAAAAGAAAATCGGCCAAACATATCGGCCAAAAAAATCGGCATCATATATCGGCCATCGGCTGCCCTGATTTCTAAATATCGGCATCGGCCAGAGAAAAACCCATGTCGGTCGACCTCTAGAGTAAATGCTAATGGCTAGCATGGCAGTGCTGCTCAATACGGTTGCGTTCATACAGCGTTTTATTTTTTATGAGCACGACAACCTCATTCTATAGCTGAACTGACATGCCCATTTTCAGGACTCACAACTGCATTATCGACAAACCTGCTCTGAAAGAACAGAGCTGCACTGGTTGTTTTCCACATCATATAATGTGAGAGCCACAGTGAACTGTATAATCATGATGGGTTTAGTTTACTCACAGAGATGGAGAAATGATTTGCGTTCATCCACAGATCCACCGAAACTGCAGTGGTTGGTGAGCAGTGAGGCACGCGGCTCAAACATACTCTGCACTCGCTTACTAAGCATTTAAAGTTTTCGTTGGTTGTTTAAAATATCTGATGGATGAACTCACACCTCAATTGGACTTGTTTATTTACTAACATGCTGTCAATTGTGATAGAACTTCCCGATGACATTGCCATTTTTGATACTGTCGCTGAATGCGGTTGTGAGTCCTGAAAATCTGCAGGCTTGTATTAAGCGGTGCTGCCATACTAGCCATTAGCATCTGCTCTAGAGTTTTATTTTGTGTGAAACATGACAGGAGATTCATTGTTGGGGGTAACGCATTACAAGTAACTTGAGTTACGTAATCAGATTACTTTTTCAAGTAACTAGTAAAGTAACGCATTACTTTTTCAATTTACAACAAAATATCTAAGTTACTTTTTCAAATAAGTAACGCAAGTTACTTTTTCACATTTATTGACCTTTTTTTGTTATTAAAAAACAAACAAGCAAGCCTAGCCTTGAGAAAAAGTAATGCAAAAGTAATGTAATGCATTACTTTTCATAAAAATTAACTTAGTAATGCAATTAGTTACTTTTTTAGGGTGTAACACAATATTGTAATGCATTACTTTTAAAAGTAACTTTCACCAACACTGAGGGGATTAGGGATGAACATAAACAGACAGAGTTGAGGAAAGTTACTTTTAAAAGTAATGCATTACAATATTGCGTTACTCCCTAAGAAAGTAACTAAATGCGTTACTTTTGCATTACTTTTCTCATCTGGGCTGGGCTGTTTGTTTGTTTGTTTTTTGGCAAATGTAAAGGCCCTTTCACACCAAAAATGAAATGAATAAGCCTGAATGCTGAAGGAAATGCAAATTCATGTCTGTACAGTGGAGGGCGCAGCTCAAACAAACAAACATCTCAGCTGTACTGCAATTCTGGATCACAGAAGAATAGGACGCATGAGAAAAAACACAAAGCTTATCCTGAACATGGGGATAGGAGAGCTGTCAGTCAATAAATGCCAAAAGTAACTTGCGTTACTTATTTGAAAAAGTAACACAGATATTTTGTTGTAATTTTAAAAGTAATGTGTTACTTTACTAGTTACAGTTACTTTACTGGTTCCAGTCCTAATAAAAACTAAAGTCACAATAAGAAATAAAGTCAGAATTACATTTTCATTCTATTTCTACTCAGACATGGAATCGGCTTCCTTACAAGACAAATATAATAAAAATAAATAATCTTTGGTGTCTGTAGAATAGTACAATTTATGCTATTGTAGAGTGCCATTCAAGCTTTAAAAATATAAAAAAGCAAATAATAAACAATTATTTTCCATTTTAAACAATTTCCCATCATGCTCCTAATGGATCCAGAAATGTGCTCACCTGCGGTAACCTGAAGTCATAGACAGAGACTCATTTAAAGTTGTCCCCAGTAACTGCCTATACACAGCATGCATTTCAAGTTTACGGTCGACACATTTTTCATCTACTTTTAACATGTCTTTGTCTTTGAGGCTGCATTTCACAATCCACAGCCCCCCATCAGAGCTGATAGCGCGCTGTGTCTGTGAAGCCAAACGGTAAATTACTGTGAAGCTGGCTCTCTTAGTCAGACACTCTCAAGGCTTCCTGCTTTGATGTCTGCTGCTTTTTCTCCTTTTGTGGAGATGGGCAGAGGGAAGGAGCAGGGGTTTATGGGTAAAGCCTCTCTCTGAATCTGGAGCCTGGAGAGTTGCTTTGTGGTGGAGACCAAGATGACTGGCATGACAAAGTCAGCGGGACAGCAGATGCAGGGCTCAAAGGGACGACCGTACAATGATTGTTTAATTAGCCTTTCTTTAACGCTCAACCAAGACACTGCTCAGCACACTTTGTTATGATTGAACATTTATGCAGACACACACAGTCTTGCAGGCTATGTTCAGAGGAGAACACTAGCTTGCTCTTTACTGAAAACTGTGCATTGTTAATTAAAAATATCAAAACAAAAACAAAATAATATGAAGTATCATCAGCATCACTTGAAATGGCTCAGCGATTTACTGCAGAGCAAGTACTGAATATGACTGTCACTGTCACTTGATGGTGGATCTGGTGAAGAAGCTGTCGGCGATCAAAATATTGATTTTGAAGATGTCAAAAATGATAGTTTTGAGAATATGTTTGAGGTCGCGAATATGAGCCAGATGCTGAAATGTACTGGGAAATGAGCTCTGACGAGGACAGTGATGATGGTATAAAACATCTGCTCAAATTGAACCATTCCAAGATCAAATCAAAAATATTTTATTCTTATGTAATTGTTACTGTAATATAAGGAGAATTTTATATTATCGAAACAGGTAGAGATCCATCCATGTTAGATATAGATCCGGGTCGCTAAAGACCCGAATATGTAATAATGATTGGCGAAACATTCGTGCATTTAAGGGTTAAGCAAATTGCATATTTTAGGTCATCTAGGTATTTTAATGAATATAGAAACACAACATGTGTACTGCAATACTGCAGGAATAGTATGCTAGTATGCTACTTTGAACATAGCGTGTCTTTACTTGTTTTTGGTAAAGATCTATTTTATTGCAGACATTCTACATGAATTTAAATGATTATATTTGTATGCATATACAGAAAGGACTTTATCATTTTATATGCACTATGATAAAAATATTTGATTATGGATTGTTAAAACTACAAACGCATCTGATTCTTTACATTTACAGGCCTTAAACATCAGCTGAACACAAGTTCATTAAAGTGCAGTCACTCCTGGAAACACTATCGTGGGATATCGCTTTTGATTACCAGACACTTCACCAGCTTGACATCTGAAAGCCACTGGACTTTTTTCCACCAACTCTGCTGAGTTTAATTCACCTCCAGCGGCTGATTTATAGCAGAATGGAGGGCCGTTCTCACCTGTCGACTGTGTGGAGAAAATTGAGAATGGAGGTGTGCTGTGACATCTGTGTTGCACGACCGTGAACTGAGTGTGAGCAGGAGCCAAGCCTTGATGGCTGTGTTGCCTTCATGACCCTTTGAAAAGGTCTGGGTGAAATAGCCTTTAGCTTGATTTACTCTGTTGCTCTCGGGGCTTCGCACATAAACTCTCCTTCGCACACTCGTGCACAAGCATACTGAAGCTTTCATACCAGAAGAGCATTGCATGCTGTTAATACACATTCACACTTTGTTGTGATGCTTGCTATTTGAACAAAAGCAAAACTATAAATATTAAACATTGGTGCATAACTCATCCAGCGGCGTTTGTAAAAATCGCAAACTTTTACTGAAGAAGGGACTAACCTATTTTGACTTGCCCTGAATACCCTAGCAACCGCATAGCAACTGCGTAGCAACACCTGTCCATTTTTGTATTCAACCCCTTCCACCTGTACTTTACGCCAGAGATTGTTTTTCAAATGAATACCCTAAACCACTGCGAATATTATAAAACAGCATAAACATTGGCCAAAGTTTCATTTGCCACCAGATTATTCAGAGAACCTTCAAAACATGAAGAGCAATGACAGAAGGAAATGAACTGGGCCATTTATTTTTCATAAGTGCATCATTTATGAAACTATTATTGCAAATATCGTCAGCTGTCCATTTATTATTCATTCCAGTTGTATAATAAACCAACCGTTTTATGAGTTTTATGCGAGCCAGACCCAGAGGAAAACAAACACTGTATTCCAGACCATGGTGTGTGTCACCTGTTCTTGTGGTCCCATTGCCCTCCTCCCAGGATTGTGTTTTATTGCCTAAGAGTGGACTTTAGCCGTGGGCAAGTTGAGAGAGTGTGGAGGTATTGTGGAGAGCTTGTTGAGGATTTATTAAATTTGGAACAGGAAGGGAAAATTCTCACCTCATAACCGGGCGCCACAGGTTATTTTTTGAAGGGGCAGCGTTCAATCATGCCAAGATTGGGGTTGTGGGTTGGGGATGCGTGGGTTTGCTCTGTGACTCTGACTGCGGGCGGTAATTATGGGACGTGCCACATGCTGTCACTGTGAGCAAGTGATGGTGGTCAGGATTGGTCAGCAGCTCTGCAAATCTGTCAAGTGAGCTATGCTAGATTCTATAGTTACACTTTTACTGTTTCATTAGCAGTTATGTGGATTTGAGTAAAAAGAGGGATGTGTAAATTTGTCACATTAATAATAGCAAAAATATAATTGTTTATACTTATAATCTTTAACTTGTTTTTTTTTTTTGTTTTTTGTTTTTTTGTTTTTTTTAAGACAGACTTACCTAAATGCAAAATTTCTAAATATATTAGGAATATTTCAACATAGTTTACTTATTCTCTTGTCATTCCAAATCTATATGACTTTTTTCTTTTGTGTTGCTTTATGTACAATGAACAGACTGAAATTTAATTAATTCCAACACAATCTCATAGCAAATTTTCGACTATTTTACTTTTTGCCAAATTAGTGGCTAATTCGTACAATCTAACAGAGGTGTAAAGAGTACCTGGAAACCATACTTGAGTAAAAGTACAGATACCTTACAGTGAAAATGACTCCATTACAAGTTACAAGTCACCAATTCCAATACGACTTGAGTAAAAGTCTTAGAGTATCTGATTTTAACAGTACTTAAGTATTTTACTCAAACTAAATATAGGCTCAAAGATGCACTAGTCCTCAACACCAAAGAGACATGCCAGTGAAACACAATAAACAGTTGATTTGTGAGAAGAGCAATCATTTTCTATAATCAAAATAAAACCAAACACCTCCAAATGCCAAATCAAGGTTGACACAACAGCCGCTTAAACGTCTATAGACAATCAAGTCTCAGTTAAGGTCAAGTGCTCAAAAAGAGCATAAGTAAATCAATATCCTTCAAAAATCTATCTTCAATATAACGGATAAATAAAAATAATGTTAAGTAAGGCCACATGATCCACACGAAGCCAGAGCTTTCCCTATCTGATCTTTTTTTCCCCCTAGTCTCAAGAAATATCTGCATACACACGAAACTGCTGAAACCGACTCAAAATGATGTAGTATACATGCCAGATCCGTATGTGGCGCAGAGATACACTAAAAACAGAGAGTAAGACTTGGAGCATGCGCATAAACTTTGGGTGCTGTATACAAACTTTAGTAAAGCTTAGAAATAAAGCTTTATTTTAGTAAAGCTAATAGGTTCGGTAGCTTCTGCGGCACGAACAAAAGCATGTAGTCTGGTATTGTTGTTGCTGTTACGTGACGTAGCGGTGTTTGACTAGGGTCGAGACGTGGAGTGATGCCATCATCGTTTCACAAAATATACGGATAGGCTGTACACACAAAAATGCAAGTGTGTCGTTTTCAGATTTATCCACTCTGGGACCCGGTTTTAAAAAATAGCGGTTTCAGGCTCACAAAACGCTGGATCCGTCTGGACGAAATGCCAATACGGTACAAAATTTTTGCGTATACAGCTAAACGCGTCTCCATGGACGGCCTATAAAAGTACTCCCCACTGACAGTTGAACAGGGGATGGACCTTCAGGCTTTTTTCCTAAAAAATAACGTTTTTGTATGAATCGTATCGTACGAATTTATACAAAATCGCAACTTCATAAAATACTTCAGTTTTCTCATGAGATCAGATTAGTTATTCCAGATAATCTTCCCATCTGCTGTAGCTTTGAAATTTCATCTACATTTGGACAAATTCACATTTGCCATGTCAAGACATTTTACGACGGGTTCGACATCAATTACACTAAACACTGTTTTCATACTGGTGCCTCGTAACTGAAACTTGTAACTGTGCTTCTTTTAAACATAAAAGAGTTATGCAGTTTAGCTTCTCAGTTAAGCAAACAGCTGGATATAACTACAAAATGAGACAAAGTTATTGATTAAATACATAATTTTGCAGTAGATCCTGGTCAAAAGAATATGTTTTCATAGGGATAGTTCACCCAAAAAGACATTCTGCCATCATTTACTCACCTTTTGTTCAAAACCTGTTTGCATTTTCCCCCCAGATATTTTAAAGGGGTGGTTCAGTGGTTTTTTTCTAGGCTTGATTGTGTTTTTGGGGCGCAGTTTAACATGTCTTAATGCTTTGTTTTTTTTTTTTTAAGAAAGCCGTATTTTTCATATATTTTACCTTTATTCTACACCTCTGTTTCCATTGTCATTCGAATGGCTCGTTTGACTTCCTGCTTCTATGAAGCCACTCCCTCCAAAATACGCAATGTGCTCAGATTAGTTAGCTGGCCCAGTGTATCCAGAGCCATCGTGATTCGCTGAAGCGTCCGGAAACGCCACGCCCCTTACCATTAGTTGTTACCGGTGACGTGGGCTTTGGTGGAAATGTAAATAATGGCGTCTCTATTGCTGTATCAAATTGAGCCCGAATCAGACCCAGATGAAGAGGGTCAAGCAGAACCTCTGCAATCGTGGCTTTTAAAGAACGTTTATGAATGGTATTTCATTTTTTATTTGTGTCAAAGTGTTTAGATATGCTGTCACTGCTGTTTGTTAGCTGTTTTATCCTGATTAAAGCTTTACTATAGCTGAATACATGACCGAGTAGTAGCATTTTTGTAAAGGATCGTTTCATAGCGTGAACAACTGTTTGTCTATGAACATAGAAGTTTGTTGGTGTTTGTAGAATTTAGCTAACTGGCTAGCAAAGCAAAAACATGTTGGTCTTTGTATAACGTTACGTCCTTGATGCAACCAAAAATTGCAACAGAACTATACGTTTAAAAGACATGTACAAACAATAAAACGTACTTACAGTTTGAAGCCAATAAACAGCTCTTCTGCTTTTAAAGTGGGAACTGCTCCATCTTTCAGTAAAAGCCTTTGTGCAAATCCAGCATTGAACTAGTGTAGATTCTGGAAGCTGTCTTCCACGCCGCTCGCGTCCGATGTACACAACTCTTCCGCTTCCATTATGCTGTGCGACATGGCCTCGCCCACTTTGTTGCGTGTTCCCGGGGTTGCGTGTTTTGCAGGGTTTATGATGTCACCAACCCGGGAAGAAGCTCGTTGTAGTCCAAACCGGTCGTTTTTGTAGGCATTAAAATGCCATAACTTTAAAAGACAATATCTCCGTTTGCATTGAACTTTCAGCGCTGTAACTTTACAGATACTGTTTATTCTCAAGCAGCAACATTACACACTAACTAAAGTTAAAAAAGTGAAATCGCATTGAACCACCCCTTTAAATGTTGGGGTCCAAATAACTTTGAACCCCATGGACTTTAATTGCAACACAAAAACACTGAGACATATATATATATATATATATAGTGCTCCACAGAAGAAAGAAATGCATATACTATAGTGTTGGAATGCCATAAGAAAATGATGACAGAAACATCCAACCATAGCGTTGAAAAACATTTGATTGAAACTTTTTCTGTCTTTTGTGAGGTTAAAGACATTTCTGTCCTCACTCTTGTCAGAGCTAAGCAGTGTCTTATATATGATAACTCCCTGTCTCCGCTTTTATCTGTTCCCATCCAGCACCACAAGTGTAATTGGCAGAAATTGATATTTAAAATGCCAAACCCTGCGCTTCATTACAACAACGTCTCCACTAGTAATAAATAGGCTAAAAAGGGCGGGGAGCAGGATTCAAGCTCAAAGAAAAAGGCCTTCTTGTTAAATAATGACTTTAATCTAATTCCAGGGATCATGTGCCCCCTTTGAAAGTTATTACCAGGCCGTGAGTGGCATGCACCTCTTTGTCGGGAGGTGGCAAATGAGCAGCGGCTCTATATTTTTCTTAAGTGCAATATGAAGGCATTAATTTCCCAGAGTCGGGCTGACAGAACAGGGTGCTGGGGCGCGTTAATACAAAATGATCACATTTTCACTCGTAGTCAATATCACCAGCTGACAGTCAGCTCAGATTTTTCATCTGTTGCTGTACAAGAGCTGGAATGATATGTGGCCTCCCCCGCCTGGCGAAGGGTCCCTCTGAGTGACTCGAAGATGGAAATAGCATTTTTAGCAGGCTATTGATTGGGGAAGGTCGTGCAGAAAGAAAGAGAAGACTGACTTTAATATGTTATGGAAACAGCAGACAGAAAAAGTCTTGTCACACATCCTGAAGCTTCAGTAAGCAACAAAGCAAAAGCAGGGGCCAAACAACTCTGCTGTTTACTAAACTTGACTGCTTGTCAAAACTCTCACAGCTAAAGTGAGATCAAACCTTTCCCAGCTTTGAGTTCCAGGTTCAAAATGTGTAGTCAACTTCATCTTAGGCAGTGTGGAGTTTGCTGTTGATCTGTGAAAAAAGTGGCTATGGTTGCATGCCTAGATATGATGTAATGAGGCTCTCCTTATTCATATTTTTGAAGTAATTAAATATATACTGTATATATGGTCGGCATGATATGAGATTAAGTAAATGATGACAAAATATTCATCATGGGTATGAAGGTGGCAAAGCCTTGGATGTTTATGGCACTGTTTTTCTGTATGCAGATGTAACAATCACAGATGTAATGTCACTGACAAGCAAGAAGAGGTTTTTCCTGGCAACATCAAATAGCAGACGATACACACAAAAATGTACGTGGAAGTCTGTTTGAAATGTGTCAGAAATGACATGGATCATACACATGCTCACAGACACCCTCAGCTGTCTTTTTAAACCCAGAGCTTGGGGAACAAGAGGTTAACCAATACAGGTCATGCGGAGGGGAGGGTGTCAACGTTACACTACCGTCTCTTCTAACTGTTTGACTCATGACATGGATTGATCCTCGCTCGTGTTGCACACGAGAGACATGAGGGGTGCATGGGAGGGATCTTTTCTGTCTTTCACAGATGAGAGGAGGGGTAGAGAAGTGAATAAAGCATGAAAGAGGGCAAAAGAAAAGGAAAGAAGAGGGAAAACAACATCCAGAATAACAGAGCTGTCTAGTTGGGGGCAACAGGCCACAAAGAGAGAAAGATAAAGTAGCTGGAGAAAATGAAAGACTTTTTTCCCCATCGCAAATTGTACGTTTTATCTGCATACTCCACCATCTGACAGGTGATGTGTTCTTTTGGATGAGTTTTGGGTTTTTCTATTCCATTTTTATTTGTTACAGAGCAGAAATCTGGGTCTATCTTTAATAGTAATAGATTTTTTTCAATTTTTGGGTGAACTATCCCTTTAATGCAAAACTTCATGTGCTCAGTACAGTGTGTCTATTGGGTAGTCATTACATTTCCTCTTTTAATCGTAATTATGTTTCTGGATCCCTTCGCTGCTTGCGTTTAACTACTAAACCTGTGAAATAACTGCTAAAGATCATCTTCATGTAGATTAATTTGAATTGCATTAATTGAACAAACAGCGAGATAATGCAGCATGGCATTTCACACTTTTATGTATGCTAAAATGTGCAAAGAAATTAATATGTAATATTTAAATAGACACTTATATAATTTCTGCATTTTAAAATGGATTTTCAGGGTATGTTGTGCTTCCTGTATGGTGTTAAAGCAATTGCTACTGCTGCGTCTTATGTGATGGAATCTGCATGCTGTTAAGTTTTACTTGATGAATACATTCCTTTCCTCCACTTGCTAATGTCAGTGGAAAATAACTCAGATTTTCCCAAGCATTTCAATTACACATTATATTAAAAAAAAAATGTGAGCAGAAGGTTTATCAGAAATGTGGAGGTGTTTTCCAACAATCGAGATATCAAGCTGGTGTAGAGTCAGGTTCTGACCGGATGATTAGATGCCAGGTGTAGAGCGGATGAATGTGCGGTGCTATCAGGGTAGTTATTTTCCTATTTGTCATCATTTGCGCTACATTTGTGATTGTAATCGTGCTGAAATGTTTGTGGATACCTCACAACAGTATTTCTATTTTCACAGTGCTTTACAAATTGTTGCAAACAAGATCACTCACAGATTGGCAGCTATAGACTGCTGCAGTGATTGATGGTGTGTTTTTGTAGGCCAAAATCCAGAAGTGAGTTGGCATTTTAGTACTTTTGGTTGCATTGTACCTAAGTCAGTGGCCGTTTCTCAATATGTGTTCTTAATTTTGCGTCTTTGTGT
Organism: Mylopharyngodon piceus; assembly: GCA_039654765.1. Classification (NCBI taxonomy): domain Eukaryota; kingdom Metazoa; phylum Chordata; class Actinopteri; order Cypriniformes; family Xenocyprididae; genus Mylopharyngodon; species Mylopharyngodon piceus. The sequence continues at coordinate 22,503,256 of CM077447.1, forward strand.
TCTCGTAGTACATCATCATCATCATCCGTCAAAGTTCAATTCCAATACTCAAGAACGCAATTACAGAGAACACATGATGTGTTCTTGATATCAAGGAATCATTGAGTGCAGACTTGAGAGAATCAAACCATTAGAAATCCCAGAAGACACTGTGGGTGGACGACGTACAGAAGCCTGTAATCTTTAAACTTCTCTTTCTCCCTTAAAGGGTCAGTTCACCCAAAAATGAAATTTCTTTCATTAAGTACTTACCCTCATGACGTTCCAAACCCAAAGACCTTCTTTCATCTTCGGAACAGAAATTAAGATATTTTTGATGAAATCCAAGAGTTTTTTTTTTATTATTATTCCCATAAACAGAAGCGCTGCACTGCACTGCATCAACTGCGTAAGAGACTGACAGGGTAGAGAAGAAATTGTTGAATAAAGTCATTATTTTTGTTGTGAATTTTACACACAAAAAGTATTCTCGTCGCTTCATAACATCAAGGTTGAACCACTGTAGTCATATCGACTATTTTAACAATGTCTTTACTACTTTTCTGGACCTTGAATGACGTAATTATGTTGCTTTCTATGGGGGATACAAAAAACCTTTTGGATTTCATAAAAAAATATCTTAATTTGTGTTCCGAAGATGAACAAAGGTCTTACGTGTTTGGAACAACTTGAGGGTGAGTACTTATTGACAGAAATTTCATTTTTGGATGAACTAACCTTTTAAGAGATTCCTGTTGCCAGAAACAGTAACAGCCAGTTAGTTTTTTTTAATAGATCTTTGGTTAAATGCCTGAAATAAGGTCTGTGGTTAACACAAGCTCAAGACATTTTCATATTCAGATTCTATAACTTCAGTAACACCCCCATGATATTTTTAAGGCCTTTACTTATCCTGAGAAAGGTGATTGCTATCAAGTGGCTCAATGGGAATACAGATGTTGTTAGAGACATAAAACTTCAAAAGATAAACAGGTAAACTCATCTACTCACAAGTCCGCTTTCACAGCCTTGTGTTTATAATCGTGCTCTATAAACTATTATAACTCAAACTTTCATGGAAAATGGTTTTAAATAAAGACTGACAGAGTCATCGGAAGCTTGTGTAGTATGCAGTTTGTAACCTATGTTTAACTTTTTGTACTTCTAGTGATCATATTTAGCAAAAATTCATAAAAGATGTGAAGATTGTCATGATAAAATGTGTATTGTTGGTCACAGAGCTTATTTTCTGCAAAAATCCAAAAGACCATGGAAAAATCCTAATGGGTTTTTGTCGAGGGAATGCAAACTTACAAGTTGGCCTTCAAAAATATGTCATCACTGCAGTACTCTATTGAACAGGAAAAGAAAGTTGCTACCAATTACTACTAAAATGAACAAAACAGAGTCATTTTACTGGAGTTTTTCAAGTACAGGCTCCTAAAAGTACAAGCATTATTGGATAGCACAAGCTCATCTCAGATTCCGTCATGGCACTCAAAGCGGGGTGTTTACATGTTTACTGTTGGCATAATTTTGTTTACCTTGACATTCCCTCAGACAGCTTGGAAGACAGGCTTCATTTGAGAGGTGGGAGCTGGAGGACAGGAGAGATTGAGGGAGGAAGTGGAGCTTCTCTAATGGACCGCACATCTGTCGAGAGCTGTCCTTCCATGCTGACTGCAAAAAATATTAAAAAACCCCACATCGCCCCCATAGGTCATTATATCCAGAGTCGAACCCCCACGGCGCACAGCCTGTTGTGCCAACCCGAGCCCATAAACGACCGACGTGCACCCTCATCAGTGGCCGGTAATGAGTGCGTGCCCTTACCTTAATTACTGTCGCAGTCGGGAAGGCTGTATTGATAGGTAAAATCACTGGCATGTATTTGGTTATGGATACAAATGTTCCGCACATGTTTGTTTGCAGAAGGCCATAAACAGACAAATTAGCCTATTAGCATGTGTGGAGATTTTGATAAAGTATCATCATTTTCTTTTTGGGGAGAAGAAGGTGGTGATAAAGTATCTAGCAGAATAATGAAGCTGAGGCGGGGACGAGATTTCAGAAACCTCCTTTTTCCAGTCTCACCTCCCCTGTCAGAATTGAACATTAGTTACTAAAATATACTTTTGGCCTTGTAATCGCTTCCACTTGGAACATAAATGGATCTTCTGTGAGATATTGGGTTTATCAGCACTCTTTAAAGTTACAGTACATAACTTTTGCCACCACCAGGCAGTAATAAACGCCGTCGAACTGTTAGCACCATCCCATATAATTTAATGACAGACCATGTTTTCAAGCACATAGCTTTGTTGTTTGCCACATAGCTAATTCCTGGGATTTAGGTAATGCTTTTTTAATCAGTAATAGAGGTTGTCTTTAAATAGTTATCTTCTTTATTTATTTACAGTGTCCTACAGCGGTGTTTCCTACAGGATTGAGTTTTTGTTGGGACACACCAGCCTTCATTTTGTGCCTGATAATATGTTAAACAAGAATAATTCTATTTTTTGTAATATTATTTAAAATATTACAGAAACTGTGTTTGTATATGTCAGTGTATCCTTCCATAAATCGGTTGGCACAGTGGTTCCCAACCCTTGTCCTTGTTCCCAACTGCACATTTTAGATGTCTCTCTTATCTGACACACCCATCTGAGGTCTTGGACAATCCTGTTCCTGGAGATCCCCAGCCCTGCTCAACACACCTGTCTGTATTTATCAAGTGCTTCTGAAGATCTTAATTAGCTGGTTCAGTTGTGTTTGATCAGGGTTGGAGCTGAACTTTGCAGGAAGGTAGATCTCCAGGAAAAGGATTGGGCACCCCTGTCTTGGGCTGTGCCTGAAAGCTTAAAAATGCTGCCTTCAGATAATGCATTCCAAGGTAGGAAGGCATAAAGGCATGTTCAAATCCAATGCTAGATTCACTTCTCGTCTCCTGAGATACCTTCATCCAATCGATTTTTGAAGGCAGCATGGATGTATCCTTCACTGCCTTTGATATCCCACAATCCTGTGCATTCCATTCTGTGACAGTGGAGATAAAAAATAAAGATGGCATCTGAAAGTTGCGGTTGGTGGTCAGTTTGTGTGTAAATGTACATTTTTGACCAACTTTTTCCACTTTTGATGTCATTTCTAGTGAGAAATTACTATTGTACAACGTAATTAAATATTCGCTTGGATATCACCAAAGATCTCTCTATTTTGCTGTAGATCATTAAACCATTATGCTGCCTCAGAAGTCTGTCCGAAATCAGTTTTGTAAGATACCTTCATGCACAAATGCTACCTGCAAAGTCATTGCCTGATAGGGCAGCGAGGCAACAAGTCACTGCCGGGCTCAGTTTTCAGATGCAGCCTTGGAGTCTTTACTAACAAGCTGAGTTGAATCAGGTGTGTTTGATTAGGGAGACATCTAAACTGTGCAGTGCTGGTGGTACTTCAGGACCAGGGTTGGGAACCACTGAGTTGGCACATATTAACAGTTAACACCACTGTACACATCAGAAGTGTCATATCAGTTGATAAACTTCACCTGGGTAAACACATTTGCTGTAAAGTCCCTTAGAGACGTGTCTATCTATCTATCTATCTATCTATCGGTCTGTCTGTCTATAAAGATCTATCCATCCATCCATAAATATCGATCTATCGCTATATATTTATAAATCTATCCGAATCATTACTTACTTTCCATCCATCCATCCATCCATCCATCCATTTCTAAATCTATCTGAATCATTACTTACTATCCATCCATCCATCCATAAATATCTATCTATATCGCTATATATTTCTAAATTTTTCTATTCGAATCATCTATCTATCTATCTATCTATCTATCGCTATATATTTATAAATCTATCCGAATCATTACTTACATCCATCCATCCATCCATCCTCCATCTCTATTTCTAAATCTGTCTATCCAAATCATTACTTCCATCCATCCATCCATCCATCCATCCATTTCTAAATCTCTATCTGAATCATTATCTATCATCTATCTATTGTTCTATAGTTCTATCCATCTATTTTTCTGTCATTCTATAGACCCTTTTCACATTTCCGGGTTTCTCAGAAGCGGAAGTCGTCATAGTTGGGTAAAATTCTATAGCGGTGAATGAGAGAATACATTAAATATATTTTTTGTTTCCATTTGCTCAAATAGCAAAAGAAAAACTCCACAACAGTGTTTTCACAACTTTCAAAAACAGGAAAAAAAAATAGAGAGCGATTGATAACGGCAGTCAGAATAGAGAAAGATATCATTTTTACCGTCACTCCCATAGCCGCTGTATTAGGAACACCCTCACAGCAGTGTTAACTAGTTTTTTGTAATACGATGCAATGGTAATATAATACTAAGGCTACATCCACACGAAGCCAGATCTTTCCCTATCCGATCTTTTTTTTTCCCTCGTCTCAAGAAATATCTGCGTACACACGAAACCACTGAAACCGACTCAAAACGATGTAGTATACATGCCAGATCAGTATGTGGCGCTGTAATTCTGCCACAGAGATAGACTAAAAATGGAGAATAAGACTTGGAGCATGTGCATAAACCTTGCGCACTGTATACAAACTTTAGTAAAGCTTAGAAATAACACTTTATTTTGGCTCAGTAGCTTCTGCAGCACGAACACAAGCATCTAGAGTCTGCTATTGTTGTTGTTGTTGCTGTTTTGTGCTGTTAGCGGTGTCTGACTAGGGTCGACACGTGGGGTGATGACATCATCGTTTCACAAAATACACGGATTGGCTGTACACATGAAAACGCAAGGGCATTGTTTTCAGATTTATCCACTCTGGGACCCGGTTTCAAAAAATATCGGATTCACCTTCTGAAAACGCCGGATCCGTCTGGACGAAACGCCTATACGATACAAAATGTTTGCGTTTACAGCTAAACTCGTCTCCGTGTGGACAGGGCATAAGTATAGTGCTATTAATGTACATACGTTTTTTTAAAAAATGAAAATATAAAAAACTTCGCAGGATTAACGATATTGATGACCGTTAAAACGCGTCATCACAGTCTGTGAAAAGGGTCTATTGTTCTGTCTCTGTTGTTCCATCTATCAGATTAAAAGCTATAACTTTATGAAAGCTTTGCATTTTTTTTTATTTTTTTGTCCGTATTGAGAGTTGTACATGTTATCTGAACAGAGCGGCACAACAGAAGATCTGCTGAGTGTGCCCTCGATGTAACTGTGACCACAGAGAGTTCTGGTGTTGTAGTTGTGACAGCAGATTGCTCTGTCCCTCATCTCTGAGAACTGCTGCGTGTGGAGTCCAGACATGTTCTCTGCCTTTTTTAATTGGCCTGTATCGCAGCTTGGACATTGCACAGGGCCATACGCAGTGGAGCAAATGTGCTGACAATGAATGTGTGTGTGTGTGTGTGTGTGTGTGTGTGTGTGTATATCTGTTGAAGACAGCCTGTTCCTTATTGGACATGGTTGCTGGTGAGGGGACTGGCCTTCTTTCCACTGTCCCTCTGTAACAGCCTGATACAAGTGATCTGGCCATGGGTTTAAGGACAGAATTTTACCACATGGACACATCCACACATGACAGTATGCGATTTTTGTTGCTTACAGACAAGCACGTCCACACAAACACTTTGGGGAGACCATCATAATAATGGGCCTCCATATGCTGTGAAGCTGTGTTTCACTGAGGAGCTGCAGTGTGGTGATAAAGGCCTGTAAGAGGTTTGGGATGTGCTAAAACTATAACAATCACACAACGCTTCATTACTTTCCTTTACTGCACTGACTTTCTGAGGCCGACGTTATGCTCTCCACTTTCTGGCTAAATTACCCAGAGGTGCTGTGAAAGTTACTTCACTAAAGTTTTTCCTCAGGTGTCTTGACATTCCAGGTTAGCGATAAATGCCTTAACTCTCCCATGACCACAAGAGTAAAAAAATAAATAAGTAAAGAGTGTGTAATTTTCATTGTTCATTAGTTAGCTAATTATGACTCCAACTGTCCTTCTCCTTAGGGAGACGCTGTATTGACCAAGAGGTCGCATCTCCAGCTGCTGTTTGATAGCAAATATCCATCTTTCTCCAAAATCTCATTAAAGTCAGCATATTTGTGTAACCATAGTTCACTTCCATGGTACATAACATTTCTTCTGGCTGTCTCTCTCATAGTGGTCGAAAAACTGTCTGTTTTTTTTTTTTGTTTGTTTTTTTCTCTTTTCGGCAGTAATGTCATGTTGGACTCCTGTCTGAAACATCCGCTCGCACCAGGCACGACACAACATGTTACCAGCGTCATGTAATTTTTCTGTCCTTATTGAAAGCAAAAGTGGTATCATATGGTATTATGAAGTGACAAAACTTACAGCAGAGCTTCAGCTGGTGCCCACAGACTATATGGGTCATTGATGAATAAGGTTTTTCAAAGTGTAAAAAAACATAATGGAGATATAATTAATTTTGAAGTTTTATTAAGTGGTAACAATGACATTGTGTTTTTTATAATCAATTAAAACTGCTTTTGTAATTTTTTACAAGATGGACAAAATTTGTCACCAAAAAAGTCAATCGGTTTAACAAAAAATTCAGTTTTACCAAATGACACTTTTTGTTATACCGAATGACGATATTTTCAAACAATGTTAACAGGCTGATATCTAGCTAGCTAGCTAGCTAGTTAGCTTGCTAGCTAGCTAGCAAAAGGACAATGAAACATTTTATACTTAGTACAAGTTTTTAAAATATTACAACATTTTCCATGTTTTATAGCAGTTGTACCGAATGACCTGATGTTTCAGGACATGCGTATGAGCAAGTGAAAACATGAATTTTTCAAATAGTTAAAAGAGAGTTAGTTACTTAGCTTCACGACCATGTGGTCATTTGCAGGTGTTTGAATGATGTCACATCCTGTCACATGATACTGACTGCATGGCTTTATCCAAAAATGGTCCCTTTATATTGGTTACCCCGAATGAAAGCAATGAAATTCATTTTTCCGGACATTCTTTCTCACAACAAAGCAACAACTTCTACACATAATTTTAATACCATTTTGCACTATGTTGATATACGATGTTATAAAATCATTCCAGAATAAAAAATATATACATTTATTACATTTTAAGATACTTTAATCACAAATAAAATGGCTGTATTGGTCTTTGGACGGTTAAACCGAATGACCTTTGACACTTCAAAATCTTTAAAATACCTTTATATGTAGCAAAATATAATTATAACCTTTTGGATTCAATAAAAGAGATCTAGTTGTACTACCTTACATACTTTGGATGTCATATCTTTGTTTTTTTTTATTTTTAAGGCCTTTGGACAAAAAAATGACCCGCCACGTCATTGACCCATATATATATATATATATTTAGTTCCTATAATATAGACCACAACCTCATGCACCGTTTCTCTTTCTCAGTAGACAAACAAAAAACACAGGTAATAATAAACTCAGCTGAAGGGTGACGAGATGAACCTATTAACAGCTCCTATGGAGCAGCACACTATCGATGCTAGTATTAGCATCTTAATCAACCTTTCATTCTCAGAAAATAGACAGTTCAGGACCTGCTTAAGCCAACACACTTAACAGCTAAGTTGTAATTGTAATTATTAGTTCGGTGCTTGGCCAATATCCCTTTCCAAGCAAATCCAGCTTTGAAACAGAATCAATCTTTTCTCAAAAAAAGAAACCCACAGAGTAAATCTTGGCTAAGTGACACGACTATAGCCGGATTAGCCTAAAATGTCACAATGTCAGATTTGTTCTCTCAGAGGGGCTTCACAATCTGGTTTTACAACAGATCCTTATTTGTGAACATTTTGATTAGTGTGATAATGAATGAAGGCTAATTCTATCAGCTAATGAGCTTCACTGCAGTTCATGGATCCGAGCTTGTCAATGAGAAGTTGGGCTATCTAGATGGGTACTGAAAAACTTGAAGTATACTATAATAAATTATTTGTTATGTATATTATTTTGCAATAATAATAATAATAACAATAATATTGCAAAATAATTCTAATCATATAAACTGCCAGTCAAAAGTTGGGAATAATTACGATTTATTTATTTTTCAAAGAAGAATCTTATGCTCACCAAGGGTGCATTTATCCATTAAAGGTGCAGTGTGTAAATTTTGCAGCATCTAGCAGTGAGGTTGCGAATTGCAATATAGAGAAGCTACGGTGGCCAACACAGGTCAAAGATGTCATTGTCTGAGACAGCAGAGAGTAGCCAGTCAAGCAAACGCGCTCTGTAGAGCAGTTTGTCCATTTAGGGCTACTGTAGAAACATGCCGACGCAAAATGGCAACTTAACATGTAAGGGGACCCACGGTGTATGTAGATAGAAATGGGTCATTATAAGGTAATAAAAACATAACAATTCATTATGTAAGGTCTTTATAAACCACTGAAAACATAGTTATGTATATTATATTGAATTTCTGTCAATAGATCCTCCTAAAATTTACACATTGAACCTTAATTCGGTCTTTAGTGTCACAAAATCACTAATATGCTGATTTGGTGCTCGATTAATAATAATGATTTTTATTATTATCAATGCTGAAAACTTTTTTATTAATCAAAGAATGAATACTTTGATTAATAAAAAGTTCAAAAGAACAGGATTTATTTTAAATAGAAATGGCTTGAAACATTATAAATATCTTTACTGTAACTTTTGATCAATTTAATGCAACCTTACTTTTTTTTTTTTTAATAAAAAAAAAAAAAAAAAAAAATCGTACCACTTATCACTGTTTCCACAAAAGTATTAAGCTGCGATCTCCCCAGTTAAACGTCATAAGATGAACAATGCTTTTTCAAAGACCTGTGTTAAATGTAAAATGGAGGATGGAACATATTTTCATTGTATTTTTGAGTGTTCTTATATTAAGGTATTCTGGTCAGATGTTGTTCAAGAAATTAATAATATATTAAAAATTTCCCTGGACCTGGACCCACTGGTCTGTATTTTAGGGATTCTTCCACATAACACCTGGAACTCTTCCAAGATTCAGCTGCTTAAAATCTTATTGTTTACTGCCAGACGTTGCATACTGCTGCAATGGATTTCTGAGACACCGCCAACAAGGACGCAATGGACAAAGAGTATATTGGACATTATGCCATTGGAAGCTCTGAGTTCTTTCCTCAAAAACAAGCCATTTCAGTTTCACAAAATCTGGGATCCTTTTCTCTCCCACTTGGGAGACAGTTTGTGTCAGACGCTGAAGGACGGCCTATGTGGTATTATAGGGATGCGAATGAGTTGAACACACATTACTGGGTGCTTCGATCTGCTTACTTATATGTGACAGAATGATTGTTATACTATGACCCCTCTGAAGACAACTGTTATTTATGTATGTCTTTTTTTTTTCTTTTTCTTTGTTCTTTAAAAATAAATAAACACAGAACAAGGAAAGAAAAAAAAGTATTAAGCTGCACAGCAGTTTTTAACATTGATAATAATAATAAATGTTTCTTGAGCAGCAAATCAGCATAGAATGATTTCTGAAGGATCATGTGAGACTGAAGACTAGAGTAATGATGCTGAAAATTCAGCTTTGACATCACAGAAATAAATTACATTTTAAAATATATTAAAATAGAAAACAGTTCTTTTAAATTGTAATAATATTTCACAATATTGCTTTTTTTCATAAAGTCAGAATTTTAATTGCTATCTGCCTAAAAATTTAGCTTTGCCTTGTCAGTGGTGTGTGGAATGTGATTATTTCAGCACGTAATTGTGCTTTTACGAGTATTTCAACTAGGAAAGGGACAGAGAGCGTGTGACAAAGAAACTAGAAAGTAACATCAAACCAGTCTCGGTCACATGTTAACTTCCGGGGTCTCTGTGGACTTGTCCAGGTGAGCTATTCAACACACATTTCTTTGCCCCTGGCATGAGTAAAGCTTTAATTTAGTCTCTCTCATCTCCCGCGCGGCCCCCTGGTGGGTCAGTGCTACAGAAAAATATAGAGGGAGAGATATCGGTGGATGAGAAAAGCAAAGTCATCCTTCTCTCTCAGCTCGTGTCTACTATTGCATCAAAATCCACTGAGATCAAATGGATTTTATTTCACATCCCTTTTTGTGGAGTTACATGACACCTTCTTAAGGTGTTATCATCACTTAAAGGGGAAGTGTGTAATTTCTGAGCCATCACTAAACTGAATTGCAAAAATAAGTAAATAATAATAATTAAAATTACCCCTCCACTCATCAGACATTGTTTGGACAAAGTTAGTCTCAGCCTGAACTTTGATAACGTTTGTTATTCTTTTCAGGGAAATTAGCCTACAAATGGCTAACTTATAGTCGTCTCTGCATATTTAACATATTCATGTGTTTTTCTTTTTTCACCTTTAAAAATATTGATGTCAAGGATAATAGGGTCTGAAATCACCTGGTTATTAGAGGAAAGCACTTTCTTCAACAACAATCACTGTCATCATTAATGAAACTTCACTCTAGGTTAATCAAAAGGCTCATATCATTAGCAATTAATTTGCCTTGATCTATTAAGATGAAAGAGTTTGATAAAACTATGAAAACAGTTGCTGCGTCTCAATTCGCATACTATCCATCCTACATAGTATTCGAAAATAGAATTTGTGTGTCCCAAATCGTAGTGTGTTGAAATGAGTATTCCAAAGATACCCGGATGGTCTACTTTTTCCGGTGTGCAGATCCGTGCACACTCCTAATGGCTAATATTGCCCACAACCCATTGCGCTGTGGATGAGGATTTGATTAGAACTACAAACACAAATAAAAAGTGTTAAAAAACTACAAACATGACGGATGTGCGAGACCAACGGTTAAGCAGAGCGGTTAAGATAAAGGGGTTTAAATGATTAATAATCAGTATCTAACCTGACAAAAAAAAATATGTATTAAATGTTATCCACATTATATTTCATCTGCAACAGCATTGTGAACTTTTATAACGATGCGTTTGGTCATCAACATTTAAATGTATCATTATGCAAAGATGAGGAGAGTTCTCCAAATGAAAGACCCACGACTGGCAGATCAACGTGTGACTACATTTCTCTCCCAAATGGTTGGAAATTAAATTTAATTGTATGTGGAGGATTTTAACTGTGACAAGATGATTGACAGGGCAGTTTAAACGGTTACAGGTTGCGTAACTAAGCGACAAAACGTCCGTTAAAGACGCAATTATGGCGAAGTAGTATGTCCCAAAGCTTGCATAATCTTCTGCTACACACTCAAAAGTATGTACTTTTTCTTTACAAAAACAGTACTTTTAGGGCATAGTATAAGTAGGCGAATTGGGACGCAGCAAGTATGTTTTAGCACTGAAAATTTACATTTACTGTACTGTACATGCCTACAGTAACATTGCTGATTTTGTCTTCAAAACGTTATCTGCCCAGGCACAGTAAAGTACAGAGCCCTTAAAGGGACATGGTGAAGAAAAAAAATATGAGATGGGAGGAAAAAATATTTGTCAATGCTTTTGCATTCTATCGCAAATGTTTTGCATTCCCCCAAGAAACTTTGCGTTTGCTTGCAAAACTTTTGTGTTCTTTTTTCCTTCACCATGTCCCTTAAGGTGCTCTGTAGTACAGTAACACACAGGGAAAACAAAAGATACTATCATTCCTAAACACAAAAAACACTACAAATATAAGAGTAAAATGTGAAAAAGTTCACAAATTGTTTTGGCTATAGTTCTCTCAGGTCAGACATGGTGGAAAATGGACTTTTAATTTAAATAGATAATTATGGAAAAACTAATAAAATAATAAAATAAAATAAATATGAAATCCAGGAAGATCAAGATTTACCATGTCAAGTGCTCCTGTCCACATTTCTATATTCTTGTGCATGTGACAAAACATGATAGAAAAATAAGCGATCTTAAATTCAAATTATTTAACCTTATAAAACCTTCCTGGAAAAAAGAAGAACAATTTGTTATGCAGTCACTTGAAGAATATTTGTCCATTCCCGTTTTGCAATAAGATCTTCTCAAGCTCAATCACACAGAGGATTTCAAACAATATCTGGACTCTGGACGTTCCATAAAGTGTCCTGGCCTTCCATAATCAAGTCTGTTTGCTTTTCACTGCAAGATAGTTCGCCTAACGCCCCATAGATCCACCTTAAACAAACTCACAAGGCTTAGCAACAAATCAATACCTCCCACGATCGATAGAAAAAGAGGCAAACGGCTTTTTTGTGCCAGCTGACTTCTTCAGGGACAAAGAAAATCCATCTTCTCTCCTCTCTTTTATAAGCACTTAATTATATTTTGTGAAATACAACTGACCCACTTTCCCCCCGATGCCCTGTGGTCACACAGACTGTTTTCTTGCTGTGTTATCTTGTAGGTTATTGATAATACAGAAATATATGTTGTCGTTTATGTGGCTTGGAGGATGCTGGCATGCTTGATTAATTGCGGCTGCCACTAGAGGGCATCGCCTGAACCTCAGGGGCACAAATGGCAACCCTTTAAGTTAATGGATGATTTCTATCAAAAGCAAGATGATGCACGACATGTAATTATTACCATAGCTGAATGAATTTGCATTAAAGCGAATAAACTGACATTCCCACATGAGAGTGGCAAGATGATTATGAGATGAGGTTTTTTTTTTTTTTTTTTTTTTTATGCATGCATTGAAGAAACATCCACTGGATCATAGTGAATGACTTCCTTCCAGCACTGGTGTCATTTTATACATTCCATTCTCTCAGTCTCCCTCACCACCAAATCCATACCTGCCTTCATGACAGATAGAGTAGCCCTGGAGAGAGCCTGGCATGACAGTATATCCACCAGATCAACAACACAAATCATTTATCACATCTCATCAGCTTTTCACTTTCCTTAAAAAGAGAGAGAGAAGAGAGTAAAGCCTTGTTTTGCATCTGCTGTGAAGCTCTGTAGGCCATGTGTGCTCCCTTCATGTCGCTCTGTTTATAACTTCAGGTTTTACACAGCACTATTTTCTGAACTGACAAATGGCACTATGTAGAAAATATACACTTGCCTACACTGGATGCCAGTGTTGCATCAAAATCAAATAGAACTCATTATAATCACTGACTCTGTCTACACTGTATAAGCATACTAAACAGTAATAACACAGTAATAGTTCACTTGTTTGAGTCCGCCGACAACAGGACAAATGGAAGAGTAGATATAGAACCGTAAAGGAACGTTCGCTATCACATGTCCTGTTTAAACAGTGTTGGGGGTAACGCATTACAAGTAACTTGAGTTATGTAATCAGATTACTTTTTTCAAGTAACTAGTAAAGTAATGCATTACTTTTTCAATTTACAACAAAATATCTAAGTTACTTTTTCAAATAAGTAACGCAAGCTACTTTTTCACATTTATTGACTGACAAACTTATTAAAAAACAAACAAGCAAACCCAGCCCAGGTGAGAAAAAGTAACGCAAAAGTAACATAATGCATTACTTTTCATAAAAAGTAACTAAGTAACGCAACAAAAAAACAAAATAATGACTTTATTCAACAATATCTAGGGATGAGCGATTTCAGGACTGCTTCATGAAGCTTCGAAGCTTTACGAATCTTTTGTTTCGAATCAGTGGTTCGGAGCGTGTATCAAACTGCCAAAGTCACGTGAACCATTGAAATTTCGAAACACTTATGACGTAAGGAAGCCTTGTTTACTGAAATCATGTGACTTTGGCAGTTTGATACATGCTTCGAACCACTGATTTGAAACAAAAGATTCGTAAAGCTTCGAAGCTTCATGAAGCAGTGTTTTGAAATTACCCATCACTAGATATTGTTGAATAAAGTCATTATTTTGTTTTTTTGGCACACAAAAAGTATTCTTGTCGCTTCATATCATTAAGGTTGAACCACTGTAGTCACATGAACTGTTTTAAATATGTCTTTAGTAGCTTTCTGGGCATTTGAAAGTGTAAATTATCTTGCTGTCAATGGAGGCCTCACTGAGCCATCGGATTTGATCAAAAATATTAATGTGTGTTCCGAAGGTGAACAAAGGTCTTACGGGTGTAAGTAATTAATTAATTAGTAATTAATGACAGAATTTTCATTTCTGGGTGAACTAACCCTTTAAGTGTTACCTTATAAATATATATATATATATACAGTGCTCAGCGTAAATGAGTACGCCCCCTTTGAAAAGTAACATTTTAAACAATATCTCAATGAACACAAAAACAATTTCCAAAATTTTGACAAGACTAAGTTTAATATACCATCTGTTTAACTTATAACATGAAAGTAAGGTTAATAATATAACTTAGATTACACATTTTTCAGTTTTACTCAAATTAGGGTGATGCAAAAATGAGTACACCCCACAACAAAAACTACTACATCTAGTACTTTGTATTCCTCCATGATTTTTAATGACAGCACCAAGGCTTCTAGGCGTGGAATGAACAAGTTAACAACATTTTGCAACATCTATCTTTTTCCATTCTTCAAGAATGACCTCCTTTAGAGACTGGATGCTGGATGGAGAGTGATGCTCAACTTGTCTCTTCAGAATTCCCCATAGGTGTTCGATTGGGTTCAGATTAGGAGCCACTGAATCACTTTCACCCTGTTCTTCTTCAGAAATCCAACAGTGGCCTTAGATGTGTGTTTAGGATCATTGTCATGTTGGAAAAGTGCACGACGACCAAGGGCACGGAGTGATGGTAGCATCTTCTCTTTCAGTATAGAGCAGTATTCATGATGCCATCAATGAAATGCAGCTCCTCGACACCAGCAGCACTCATGCAGCCCCACATAAGGACACTGCCACCACCATGTTTCACTGTAGGCACCATGCATTTTTCTTTGTATTCCTCACCTTTGCGATGCCATACATTTCTGAAGCCATCAGTTCCAAAAACATTTATCTTGGTCTCATCACTCCAGAGTATAGAGTCCCAGTAGTCTTCATCTTTGTCAGCATGGGCCCTGGCAAACTCTAGGCAGGCTTTTTTGTGCCTGGGCTTTAGAAGAGGCTTCTTTCATGGAGGGCACCCATGCATGCCATTCCTCTGCAGTGTACGCCGTATTGTGTCACGGGAAATAGTCACCCCACTTTGGCTTTCTACTTCTTTAGATAACTGCAGTGAACTTGCATGCCGATTTTCTTCAACCCTTCTCATCAGAAGACGCTCCTGTCGAGGTGTTAACTTCTGTGGACGACCTGGACGTCTCTGTGAGATGGTTGCAGTTCCATCTTTTTTAAATTTTTGTACCACTTTTGCTACAGTATTCTGACTGATAAGTAAAGCTTTGCTGATCTTCTTGTAGCCTTCACCTTTCTGGTGTAAAGAAATTATTTTCTTTCTCAGGTCTTGTGACATTTCTCTTCCATGTGGTGCCATTGCTGACAGCATGAAATGGGAAGGGGTTTTAACACCCTTTTATAGTCAACTGTCTGCTGGACACCTGTGTAATAAATAATTAGACTCACCTGTGGTTGAATTCTTGTTAAATTAGACATTTGTAGTCTAAAATTTAGCTTTGCTCCAGAGACTTTCAGTGGGGTGTACTCATTTTTGCATCACCCTAATTTGAGTAAAACTAAAAAAAATTTGTTCTTTAAGTTATATTATTAACCTACTTTCATGTTATAAGTTAAACAGATGTTATATAAAACTTAGTCTTGTCAACATTTTGGAAATTGTTTTTGTGTTCATTGAGATATTGTTTAAAATGTTACTTTTCAAAGGGGGTGTACTCATTTACGCTGAGCACTGTATGTATATACAGGTGCTGGTCATATAATTAGAATATCATCAAAAAGTTGATTTATTTCACTAATTCCATTCAAAAAGTGAAACTTGTACATTATATTCATTCATTACACACAGACTGATATATTCCAAATGTTTATTTCTTTTAATTTTGATGATTATAACTGACAACTAAGGAAAATCCCAAATTCAGTATCTCAGAAAATTAGAATATTACTTAAGACCAATACAAAGAAAGGATTTTTAGAAATCTTGGCCAACTGAAAAGTATGAACATGAAAAGTATGAGCATGTACAGCACTCAATACTTAGTTGGGGCTCCTTTTGCCTGAATTACTGCAGCAATGCGGCGTGGTATGGAGTCGATCAGTCTGCTGCTCAGGTGCTCAGGTGTTATAAGAGCCCAGGTTGCTCTGATAGTGGCCTTCAGCTCTTCTGCATTGTTGGGTCTGGCATATCGCATCTTCCTCTTCACAATACCCCATAGATTTTCTATGGGGTTAAGGTCAGGCGAGTTTGCTGGCCAATTAAGAACAGAGATACCATGGTCCTTAAACCAGGTACTGGTAGCTTCGGCACTGTGTGCAGGTGCCAAGTCCTGTTGGAAAATGAAATCTGCATCTCCATAAAGTTGGTCAGCAGCAGGAAGCATGAAGTGCTCTAAAACTTCCTGGTATATGGCTGCGTTGACCTTGGACCTCAGAAAACACAGTGGACCAACACCAGCAGATGACATGGCACCCCAAACCATCACTGACTGTGGAAACTTTACACTGGACCTCAAGCAACGTGGATTGTGTGCCTCTCCTCTCTTCCTCCAGACTCTGGGACCCTGATTTCCAAAGGAAATGCAAAATTTACTTTCATCAGAGAACATAACTTTGGACCACTCAGCAGCAGTCCAGTCCTTTTTGTCTTTAGCCCAGGCGAGACACTTCTGACGCTGTCTGTTGTTCAAGAGTGGCTTGACATAAGGAATGCGACAGCTGAAACCCATGTCTTGCATACGTCTGTGCGTAGTGGTTCTTGAAGCACTGACTCCAGCTGCAGTCCACTCTTTGTGAATCTCCCCCACATTTTTGAATGGGTTTTGTTTCACAATCCTCTCCAGGGTGCGGTTATCCCTATTGCTTGTACACTTTTTTCTACCACATCTTTTCCTTCCCTTCGCCTCTCTATTAATGTGCTTGGACACAGAGCTCTGTGAACAGCCAGACTCTTTTGCAATGACCTTTTGTGTCTTGCCCTCCTTGTGCAAGGTGTCAATGGTCGTCTTTTGGACAACTGTCAAGTCAGCAGTCTTCCCCATGATTGTGTAGCCTACAGAACTAGACTGAGAGACCATTTAAAGGCCTTTGCAGGTGTTTTGAGTTAATTAGCTGATTAGAGTGTGGCACCAGGTGTCTTCAATACTGAACCTTTTCACAATATTCTAATTTTCTGAGATACTGAATTTGGGATTTTCCTTAGTTGTCAGTTATAATCATCAAAATTAAAAGAAATAAACATTTGAAATATATCAGTCTGTGTGTAATGAATGAATATAATATACAAGTTTCACTTTTTGAATGGAATTAGTGAAATAAATCAACTTTTTGATGATATTCTAATTATATGACCAGCACCTGTATATATATATTCTGATGGAATACATATTTTGCAAGCAACAAATAAATTATATTATTATATCAAAATGTTACTGTATATAAAAATAGTTTATATTACATATAAAGTTAATTAATTAATTAATTTATTTATTTATTTATTATAGATGTTTTACCAGTGCCAAATTTATTTGGAAGCTCTTAAAAGCATTAGCATACTAATTTGTAAAAATTGCATCTGCTCAGCCAGTTACATCTGGATTCATCCAATGAAAGTGAAGCGACATGAGGCGGTACACATTGCCACGTCACTTTTGGCATGTGCAGGCTTAAATGAACAAATCAGTGAAACAGAGAGAGTAAACAGAGGTGAGACAGAGAGAGAGAGAGAGAGGTTGAGCGAGAGAGAGAGAGAGACACAGCTGTACAAGCTTGCACATATGTATCTTTCCTCCTCTCTGTCTGACTGTTTGACATGTGGTTTGACTTGGCTTGTGCCAGATGAGCTCTTCCTCTGACAGCTGGATCCAGGCCGATCAATTCTCCCGGGTCCACCTGTCAGTCCGCGTTTCCTAACGCCGTATAAAGCGGCGCTGGCAGCCCTTCTCTGTCCTTCTCTCCTGTCATTCTCTCTCCTCTCCACTATCTCTTTCTCTTTATAATTCAGAGTTAATTTAGAGAGCGTTCTGCACTCGCGTGCTGTAATGTACCTTCTCTATTCGGTTCGTGCAGGGTTAATGTGGTGAGTGTCAAGAACCATTAGCGTTCAGTATCAGCGGACCCCTGGTGATGCGATATGTATCTCAAGTTGCGGCACAACTAGATTAATATTTTCTGGCTGATAGATTCACCAGAATTTGCTAAAATGTTTTGAGTTGTTTCTAAGCCATTCCCAGGGTGTTGCTTGGCGGTTACTAAGGTATTCTGAGTCCCCGATTTACATTTTTATGCCTTTGACAGACACTTTTATCCAAAGCAACTTATATTACATTTCATAGTTTTATTCATCTCTACACTCTTAAAGGGATAGTTCACCCAAAAATGAAAATTCTGTAATCATTTACTCACCTCTCAGGTTGTTCCAAACCTGTATACATTTTTTTTATGTTGAACACAAAGGAAGATATTTTAAAGAATGTGGGAAACTGAACAGTTCTGGGGCACCATTGACTTCCATAGTATTTTTTTCCTACTATGGAAGTCAATGGTGCCCCAAAGCGGCCTGGTTACAAACTTTCTTCAAAATATCTTCCTTTGTGTCCAACAGAACAAAGACATTTTTACAGGTTTGGAACAGCTTGAGGGTGAGTAAATGATGACAGAATTTTCATTTTTGGGTGAACTATCCCTTTAACAAAAAAAGGTTAAAAAATGGTGTTTTCATAGCGATGCAATACAAGAAACATTTTGGGTAACCCCAAAAACCTTTCTGTGAACATTTCTTAAAAGAACCAAGTGTGAAGAATATTTTAATAATCCGGAGAACCTTTTTCCATTATAAAGAACCTTTTGTGCAATGGAAAGGTTCCATTCATAGAACCATAGATGACAATAAATAACTTTTATTTTTAATAGTATATAGGAATTAGATTATTTATTCCATTTGGGAATCAATGTCATAATAATTTTGATGTTGCTAGAGCCATGCTCTACTAATTTTAGGATAAAATAAAATAAGCCTAATAAATATAAGCAACATTAATGCTGACGCTTAAGCACCACCGATAAAGTCCAGAAAATTTGTCTGATTTGAAATTCCAGACCTCACCGGAGATGCTCTGTGATCTTTAATTGATCAGAGTGTGCTATCAATGCCTGGACTTAATACTCTCATTTACGTTAGTCTAATAAAAATGAAAAACTAAATTAAGTTGAAAGCTATGTTATGAATGCAGTTTTAGAGAGACATTTTCAAATTAATATATCACGCTGAATCTGTCATTAGGAATTAACAAGACTCAATTCAGTGTTGACATATTGAGGACAATCCATGACTTTCTTGATCTGTGGTTATACGGTATCAAATCTGCACTGTTAAAGGGATAGTTCACCCAAAAATGAATTTACTCACCCTCAGGTTGTTCCAAACCTATATAAATGTCTTTGTTCTGCTGAACACAAAGGAAGTAATCAAGTAACCAAATAGATCTCATCGACCATTGACTATAGTAGGAAAAATAAATACTATGGTAGTCAATGGGGGATGAGATCTATTTGGTTACAGACATTATTCCAAATATCTTCCTTTGTCATATATTTTCCCTTGAGGTCCACTCTTGATTTTTATTCAGATACCTGTTAGCTTTATAATGTATTATCTGATTTAGTGAAACTCATGGAGTGAATTGAGTGGCCAAATACTTTTTTGGGGCCGCTGCTGGTACTGCAGTATATAAATATAGCTTTTAAAATATAAATACTTTGCAAACGGCAAAAAGACTTTAACCTTTGTAATGATTATTTTTCCAAATACATTGATCCCTTCATTCTGAACTAAAATACAAGAGCACACGTTTTTCATTTTAATAAGCTTTAATGTTTTGTTCAAGCACTAAAAAAAAAAAAAAAGACTGAAAATCCTGTCATTTTTTTTTTCTTGCAACAGTTTGCTTAACGCTGCATAGTCTCAATCTTTGGAGGCGAGAGACATTGTCATATTTGACATTTAATCCAACATGCCACCTGCCCTCCACCTGCAGACAGGCTAGACTGCTTAGTCATCAGCATTTCCCATGTTTGAGTACACATTAAATATTAAGCTTAAAGTCACCATGACATCAAAATTGACAGTTCTTATTTTTATGGAATATTGTAGTGTTTATTAAGAATGATTTATCTGTGCACACCATTTGTTTTAGTTCATGTGCCCTCATAATCTTTAATCAAAATAACTTCCCCTCACAATGAGATCTCTTCTCTTCTTTGATGATGTGTTTACTGGCGCGAGGGCGGGACAAGCTGTTGAGATCCAACCACAACAACCACCACAATGATCCAATCAATTTCTTGGTGGAAAGCCCTACATTTTTCTTGTTCGAGAAGCCGTTTCACTCAGATATGTCACAAAAGGGAAGAAAAGATGATAGCAACTTTTATTTCATGCCAACTTTAATATCTAATCATAGCCAATCAGAACACAGTTGTGAAGTGAGATTTTGGGTGGAGCCACCCAGCAGCAATAGAAACCAAGGGATCAACAAAATGTTCTGACGTTCATTGTTGTTACAATGGTGCAGTGCTGGAGAGACGAGACTTCAACAGATGTCCACAGTGCAGGGGTTTTAATTAGTAACACAGGAGATCATACACGTACACACACATTAACCAACAACATAACATTAAGTAACATCAAGAACGGACAGGGAGTGAAGGGAGTGAGTCCATTATAAAGGCAGTGCTGATGATGAAGTCCAGGTGCAGGTGATGAGTGAAAATGGGGAGATGACGAGGGAAGTGAGTGCAGGTGTGGAGACAAGAGGATCTTGGGAAATGGAGTCCGGGAAACGAGGGAACTGTGACAGTACCTCCCCCTCCCGGTAGGCGCGGCCTCGCGCCGTAGATGGAACAACCGGGGAGGGGGGGGTGGGCGCCCTGGAGACCTCACGCTGGTGCAGGGAGAGGAGCGGACAGGAGCGGGGCTCGGCGGCGCATGGAGCGGGGCTCGGCGGCGCATGGAGCGGGGTCTGGAAATGGGCACCCGTTCATCCCCTCATACTCAACCAGAAGGCCCACTGGAACTGGAGCGGGCTCAGTGGCAGGAAACTCAGGAGACTTGAGCTGCACTGTGGCAGGAAACTCAGGGAACTTAGGCTGCACGAAGGCAGAAAACTCAGGGAACTTAGGCTGCACGGAGGCAGAAAACTCAGGGGTCTTGGGCTGCACGGAGGCAGAAAACTCAGGGAACTTAGGCTGCACGGAGGCAGAAAACTCAGGGGTCTTGGGCTGCACGGAGGCAGAAAACTCAGGGGCCTTGGGCTGCACGGAGGCAGGAAACTCAGGGGCCTTGGGCTGCACGGAGGCAGGAAACTCAGGGGCCTTGGGCTGCACGGAGGCAGGAAACTTAGGAGGCTTGGGCTGCTTGGCCTTCCTCTTCCTTCTTTTAGGCCGTCCGGGCCCAGCAGAGGTTTGTGGGTCCGGCAGGACACAAGGGAAAAGCTTACTGGAGGGGTATGTGGAGGAAGATGGAGATTGACGAACTGGCCAGGCCGCCCGTGTTTCTGGGGGAACTGGACGAGATATGCACGTATTATCCGGAACCTCTTCGACAACAAACTCAGAACCATTTAAATACAAAATCAGATTAATAGTATCGTTTAAGGAAACATAATTGTCAGGTTCATCAAAACGGATTGTGCTCTCGTCCAGCCCCTCCAGAAAAAGGGCGTTTAAACAAGCGTCTGGCCAATTCGTCAGAAAAGCCAACTCAACAAACTCCTCCACATACCTCTCCAGCGAACGTCCGTTCTGCAGGAGCCCAATGAGACAATCTGCGGCCGAAACTGGTATGGGAGGCATGGGAGAAGCAGGAGCCTCAGAGAGGAAGAACAAACCCATGCTCAGTGGAAATTCAATTGTTTAAAGGTCCGTTCTTCTGTTACAATGGTGCAGTGCTGGAGAGACGAGACTTCAACGGATGTCCACAATGCAGGGGTTTTAATTAGTAACACAGGAGATCATACACGTACACACACATTAACCAACAACATAATATTAAGTAACATCAAGAACGGACAGGGAGTGAAGGGAGTGAGTCCATTATAAAGGCAGATGAAGTCCAGGTGCAGGTGATGAGTGAAGATGGGGAGATGACGAGGGAAGTGAGTGCAGGTGTGGAGACAAGAGGATCTTGGGAAATGGAGTCCGGGAAACGAGGGAACTGTGACAATTGTGTTTTTTATTATTATTTTTAAAAATATTTTTGTTAAACAATTTGTATACACACAGCTTGAAAACAACAGTATTTCTTTATAACAGTAGGATCAGGCTAATATGTAAATTATCTTTTTCTATTATGGCAAAAAGTTATATTGCATTCCTTTTTTTTAATCACCTTAATGGTTTTTGTAAAGAAACTCATTGTGAAATACAACCTAGGTTTCACTCTCAAGTATATCTCAAGTATCCTTCTTTTTTGTTAGGACTTTTCTTTTGAACACTCGATTACTCGTGCATGTGCAGCTGTCCATGTGCACAGAAAAATCGGGCTGCACGCGAACAACATACGATGTTCCATTTACCTCGGAAGAGGGATGTAGGAGCTGGGAATAACGTCACACACAAGTTGTTTTGCTTGCTCTTTCGGAATACAAATGCAGTATTTTGCACAGATAACCCTGAAGTATTATATCCACAAGTAGAGGTTGGATAGTACTGTGTGCACCACTGAGTTAATTGAGACACAGACAAACAGAAGTGCTAATAAACAATATATTACTACTCTTTACTACAATTGATGGACTGACCAGCCATATTGGATTCTGAAGTCAGGGTTGTTGTGCTTCCCCTGAGTTTCTACTTGAGAGGGCATTCCAGTTAAAAGTTCCTACTGGGAACTAGGAATTTCCCACTTTCTGAGAACTAATAGAATGCACCATTACATCACACACACTGTCCATGAGACAGAGCGGAATGCGGACAAGCGAAGTATAGGCTACTTTGGGAACGTTTACTTATTAGTTTGGCTTCTTTCCACAGACATGCTGTTAGTGTTTTTTAATACCTTTGCTCCTGCGTGTTTTCATTTTATTCCGTGACCGCATGTCGCAGTAATTTATCAAACCTGCCTGCATGTGAACTTGTGTTGTGATTAATTGTTGTGTTTTGGGGTGATACGTGAACACCAAATATATGGCCTTGTCATTTATCATGAGAATTCACCACAGGGACATAAAGTTCATACGGTACTGGAAATATTAATGGTCCCCGAAAAAACATAATTAATCAGTCACACAGCTTGAGCAGTAAACGCTAATGTGCTAATGTATCGGCTTTCTCGCCGATGCTCTCAGGTCTCTTGGTACCTTACATGCATCAAAACTGTACGGACTGACGTGTTTTCCACATACATTTAGTTGATCTAATCTGGTTTTGCTTCAGGACCCATTTGAAGTGGTGAATCAGCACAGTAACAACCATGTTTCATACAAAATTTCTTTAAAATTAAATTTCTTAATATATGCATGTATTTAGTTCAGTAGGATTAAGTGCTTAATAAGATTAATGGTTGGATTGATTGATTGATTGATGGATGGATGGATGGTTGATGGATGGATTGATTGATTGATTGATTGATTGATTGATTGATTGATTGATTGATTGGATGCATCTATGGATTGATTGGATGGATGGATGGATGGATGGATGGATGGATTGATTTATTGATGGATGGATGGATTGATTGATGGATGGATGGATTGTTTGATTGATTGATTGATTGATGGATGGATGCATGGATGGATGGATAAGTAAATAAATAAAGGGTTAGGGTTTTTTAAATCTTATTTTTTCTATTATGGCAAAAAGTTTTAAAAAGCCCATTGTTTTTCATTAGGATATATATTAAATAAATAGTACAAGTAATTTAAAGCATTTTAGTAATAAGGTGCGTCCCAATTTGCGTACTTGTGCACTATTCTATGCAACTATAGTATATTAGTAGGAAGATATTTTTGGTTTGTATCAGTGAAGGGAAACACAATACAAGTTACAGCCCTCCTAGAAACAATCTAGTCTCTTTTGTTCCCTTTATGAACTACACTAAGATCAGCATTACGGCCATACTGGGAGAGTACATAAAACATTTATTAGCTTTCATGCAATTCTTGCTGCCGATGCGCTCATCAGAGAAGTTACCACAGAAGTCTTCTCAGAATAAGAAGAAAAAGAGCATGAAAAACGTATTTGTTTGTCAGCAGATTTAAAGATGATAAAATAGCTGAAAAGGTTACAACATTCACAGACTCTCAGATATCTGATGTATACAATTTCCTTTGCTGTCAGCACGATCTCGTTGCTTGTGGCCGTGTCCTTCTTTGACGACCATCTTGAGTCTCACTGTGGTAATCCTTTTTGTCTGTGTGTGTACAATTTGTTCCCCCCACTTTCCTTGGTAGTGGCGTGAAATAAAGCCTTAGGTACAACAAGAGCAATAATCTGTTGGCACATCGAAATCTATAAAGAGTCTGGCCACGTCTTCAGCATTGGACAGTGATCTATGGGGCATGATAGGGAATTGATTAGCCTCTGTTTGTGCGTAGCACCTCGCAGTAGTGAAGTAAGGTGCAAGCGAGCAAGGAACCTGTCATCGCACATTTATGCTGCCGAAGGAATGAGTTTCCCCCCTCCCTCGCTTTTGAAATCGAAGCATGCCCTTTCCAAACACGCTGGGAAATCCACATTTTCACATGTCCTTCCAATACTGGGCCAGCGAGAGCCTAAAGCACTTGACAAAAAAAAAAAAAAGCAATCCTTTAGCACGTCTGCCAACAGCAAAGAGGGGGATAAAAGAAAACAACAAACAAACATTAATCTCGTCCTTTAATTTATTCATTTCAGCCATGATTCTGGCTGGGTGAAAACCCCTGCTTGCTGCGTACCGGGGAGTGATGGCGTTTTTGCGGAGCGTTAATCTCACAGGAGCAGCTGTGTGTGGAGGATTAGGTTCTGATAGAGAGCCGGTCCCGCTGATTGGACGACGGAGCTGCTCGCACATCAACACCAAAGTCCGTCAGGGAGCGGTTAGAGCCTGAGTCCGCTCTAACATTAGCATAGCCCAGCAGCACCGGCCTTCACACCGTATTTACATCAACTCGCTGATGAGCTCTTAAACGAAGACACTAATTTAATCTCAGCTGTTTCCCCTGCAGTGGCTTTTACTCGTGCTGTCCTTCACCTCATAGTGAGAAACTGAACTTGAAAATTCTAATTTAATCTAAACAAGAGTTTGTGTGGTACATTTGAGCATTGGATGCATATGAGCACCCTAGCAACCACTAAGCAACATGCTTGAAAACAGCTTATAACCATATAGTTGCCACCCACAACACCCTGGCATGATGATGGAAAGTTCTTCACAGGCAAGAGGCACTCATATTTTCTTCACAAAATGTAAAAAGTTATGGATAAAAATACTTAAAATTAAAATCACATTTTAGTTTTGCAACAAAATTACTTATTTTTCAGAAGAAAAAAATGAGAAAAAGCATCATGGCGGCATTTTTACACAAGCGATTTGTAATCTGTGATTACCTACAGCCGAATCACAGCCGTGCTGATATACAACCATATCGCACGGCTACTCGTGTGATATTATTCATATACACACTGATGAGCCATTAGAGCAATGAGCACACCTGGCAACCGAACGGTGCTGCAGGTTCTGTTCACAGAGCAGTATATATACCACCCATGGACTGGCTTTAGTTCAGTAGAGTGTTCGGTGTCAGAATTGGAAAAGCTGCCGAGTTATCGGAGTTTGATAAAGGACAAATTGTGATGGCATGGCGCCTCGGAACTTCAATCTCGGAAACGGTACGACTTGTAGGTTGTTCATGTGCCACTGACGTGGCACGGATGGTCAAATGGTCAAATGATTAACCGTTGGGCCACAGTGCGACAAATCACCAGCAGCTACAACAGTGGTGACCAGGGCAATGTGTCACAGCACACAGTTCTTCACAACCTTCTGCGAATGAGCCTGCATAACCGATGACCCAGCCAGGTCCCCATGCTAACTGCATGCCATCGCTAACAAATCATGAAATGGGCCCAAGATCATCGAGATTGGACCGTGGATGACTGGAAGAAAGTGGCCTGGTCTGATGAATCGCCGATTACCAACAGAGTCACCTGGATGCATTGTTGGGCGGACACAGGCCGGCGGCGGTTTTCTTGGGACACTTTAGGCCCCATTATCCCAATAGCACAATCCCTGACAGCTGTCAGGTCTCTGAACACCGTTGCGGACCAAGTGCACGCATTCATGGCAACTGTGTTCCCTGCCGGTGATGGCCATTACTAACAGGATAATGCCCCATGCCACACTGCCAGAATCGTCAAAGAGTGGTTAGAGGACATGGTGGTGAATTTCCGTAAATGCCTTGGCATTAAAGCTGCAGTCCATAAGTTTTGCCTCTTTGTCGCCATCTCTGTTTAAAACCTGCAATTGCAGATATTTGCGGAATTATCATCTTTATGTGGTTTGTGTATCGGCACGGCTCCTCAGCGCAGATGAATCTAATGTTTTGAGGAGAATGTTTGCTGTCAGTCACCGCACCGGTGGATACTGTACTTCGGATTGTAGTCTTGGAAGTATGACCAAAATAAGAATTCTCACGGGAAAATGTAATCTGAACAAGTAAGTAACAAATCTGCCACTTTTGTTCTGACCAACTGAGGAAAAAAAGCAATAAATCACGCTGCCAATGGTGATTCTAAATCTAACGATCGCTTCGCTCGGATCACGTCAAACCTTGCAAATTATTATTGTTATACTTTGTTCTTAAATTGTTAATGTTAACAACATCAGCATTGCGTGATTATGTGTATTTAGTGTGTATTAGTGTTACCTGTAGATTTCAATTTCTGTAGCCACTCCACAGCCCGAAGTCTTTTGCATTTGACTACGGGTGAATCTCTAGTTGTCACTGATGATTGTCATTTGGACCTTTCTGGATTACAATCTGCCATCAAAATGATAAATTTAATTATTCCAGCTGCTGTGAGAAAAGGCTATAAATAATCTGCCATCCTCCACATGCCATATAGCCTACTAGCTGGGACTCCTTCTTCATGTAAACAGACGTGAAGTAATGACATAAAGACGAACGGCTGCATGCTCGAATTTCCTGCGGAAACCCACCAGGACCACCCGAAATATAAAACATTATTACAAGCTTACTGTTGCGAATCAGGCTAAGGTAAGGAGATAGTTTTGAACACTGGCTGGTGGCTGGTATGTAATTGCTCAAAAATTGATTTTGGATCATTTAAAAAAAAAAAGTTAGACTTCAGCTTTAAATAAATGTAGCCTTGGTGAGCATAAGAGACTTCTTTCAAAAACATGCAAAAATTGTATTGTTTCCAGATATATATGTGTGTGTATGTGTGATATTTCTTTTCCTTTTACAAATAGTAAAGAAAAAAAAACCTACAAAAACTATAATTTTAACCTACTCCAATTTTCCCTTTGTGTCTTATGTTGTGTACGCCTTCTTCTACAAGATGCAATAGCAGAACAAAGTATTCCAATTTCCTGTTTTTCACACCAATGAAAAGCCTTTTAAGCATTCTGTTCTGCACAGGCAATCTCTCTTGGCCATGTATACATTGTTGGGTAATCAATCCGCCTATCTGGGCTGAAATGTTAAATGTCCTTGTATGGTTCTGGCTAGACAAATCACTCGGACTGAAGAAGACAAACCTTACATGCTGTCCATGGCATTGTGAGTAACACCTGTGTACATTGTGGTAAAGTGACCTTTTAAGATTTGATTGGCGTGTCAGGGAGCTTGTGTGGGAATGACACTTTGCTGATGTGTTCAACAACAGACAAATGTCAAGATTGTGTTTGAGTGGGTGAAAATAAGAGGAATGGCTATGTGATTGTGTGTATGTGATGTGCGAAGGCATTAATGTATGGATGCTGACGCTAATGTATGCATTTGTGTGGGTTTTGCGTGCGTGTGTGTGCATGCATATGCACCTATTTGATTTGCAAATACGAACCCAGGACATTAAATAAAGAACTGAAATTATATCTGCTCTTCTACCGTATTACCAATGCATTTGTTTGGATTTGTCGTGACGGCCTTGTAACAATACAAATATTCCATGCTGATTTAGAGGCATGAAATAGTAAAACCGCCCATAACTTCAAGAGGGCTTAAGCAAACCAACTCATTCTTTTATTCATGACCACATAAATCATATGAAACAGGATGGGGACCCATTTCAATTGCTCTTTGAGGCAAAGATCCTTCTTGTTCTTCAAACACGGCCTGCGAACTTGCTGTTCAAGTGGAAAATCCCCGAAACTTCTGAGCCACCTCGGCAGAACCGTGACTGTTCAACTTTTAAACTCGCTCGCTGGAGATGCTCCAAATTATTAATGGAAGTACATTTTCCTGCCCATGGTTGTCCGGTCGTTAGTCCTGACACCTTTTCTGATTAACGAGGTGTTCGTACGTGATTAACGCTGATCTGATTGGGCTGTCAATCTTCCAAATAGACACCTTACCACCACTCAACCCACGGCTGTTCCTCTCCAAATGGGTCAGTATGGACGCCTCTCGCACTTCTTCATCGTTACGATCCGAATAGCCCTCAGTAAATTTCCCGCTGTCTGTATCGATACGTGCACCCATGGGACGTGAGCCCGCTGCACTTTTAAAGCTTATGACCGCGTCTTTCTGCCCGTCAGCAGCCAGAGGATACAGCGGGGTCAATGGGGCTAGACTGGAGGTCAAAGGCTGTAATGTTCACCATATTTTATGATAGGCATCAATTGGAAGAACTGTCCCGTCAGCAATAACAGGTTGTCATCTCTAGTGGTAGTTGCGGTTTTGCGCGGGCATCCCATTGAATAGCACTGTTTTTCTTAGTGCTGTATGCTATGATGTGAATCATGGGTTTTCAAACTGGAGCCTGTAAAAAAGTGCTAGGGGTGTCTGTGGAAATGTTTAGAGAAAAAAAAAAGTGTAAAAAAACAAATAAGATTCAAATAAATAAATAAAAAAAAGTAAATAAATACAATTTTGTTTAAAATAAATATGTAAATAATACAAAAAATTGTAAAAAAAAAAAAAAAAAAAATAAGATTAAAATAAATAAATAAAAACAAAAATAAATAAATAAAATTTTGTTTAAAATAAATATGTAAAACAATACAAAACATTTAAAAAACAAAACAAAATAAGATTAAAAAAATAAGATTAAAATAAATTAAAATATATAAATAAACAAGTACATAAATACAAATTTGATTAAAATATGTACAAAAGTAAAAAAGAAAAATACAGTACTATAACAATTCAGTTTTCAAAATGGGGTTCATAAAAAGGGTGGTCTATGGAAAAGTTTAGAGAAAAAGTGTAAAAAAAAAAAAAGTAAAAAAAAAACAACAACAACAAAATGAGATTAAAGTAAATAAAAAACATAAATAAGATTAAAATAAATTAATTAAAAAATATTTAAAAAAACAAGTAAATAAATAGAAATTTGATTAATATAAACATGTACAAAAAGGTAAAAAATAAATAAATAAAAATACAGTACTATAACAGTTCAGTTTTCACACTGAGGTTCATAAAAAGGGGGGTCTGTGGAAAAGTTTAGAGAAAAATTGTAAAAATGAAAAACAAAAAACAAAATTAAAATAAATAAAAAATTTGTTTAAAATAAATATGTAAAAAAAAAAAAAAAATACAATCCTATAACTGTATGGTACTATAATGAGTAAAACAATGTAACTTAATAGAAAATACATATTTTCCAAATAATATTTTAGACCTATTATTTGCAGTATAAATTCAGTCTTTATATAATAAACTATATAGATGCCTTTTAAATGTTAGGATGGGGGCCCCTGGCAAAAGGATGAGCATATTTAGGGGTCCATAGCGTCTAAAAGATTGAAAACCCCTGACGTGGATAATCACATTCTGAGAGAGCGATTATTGTATTATTATTTTATGTGATGCATCTTATATCATGCATAGGAAGCCATAAATCGATTCATTTTAATCCAATATGTGTCTGTATGCGTTAAAATATCATTCAACACATACATTACACATCCAATTTCATATCTTTTTCCTCCCTTGAAGTTCGCATCGTATTGATCGATCTCCATCTCTGTTAGCACTCGGGTTTGCACATGCAAACGCCATTAGAAGCTACTTTATCAAAATGATCCTGGAGTTTGACCCATGTGCACCCGTTTGCAGTCATTATCCAAACAGTCCTGACCCCGTGACCTCTGGGGAAAAAGTATTGCGAGGCTTGCTATCATTTCATCTTCTTTTCAGACTTCGAGGACCTCATCTCGGTGCCTCGCTGATAAGATACGTTTCCTTGTTACTTACTGCTATAGTTCAATTATCTCAGTTAATAAATGGATCTCTGTATCACGACTGCTCGCTACGACTCAAGAACATAAATTCTTAATGCAAAATTGATCCATGTCAGATTCCCTTCGGAGAATCAATCACAGGCGATCGATGCAACGCAATATGCTACTGGTCCACTGGTTTAGATGTGTATTTTATCAAACATGTGAACTTTCCTTTTCTCTGAAGCTGGGGACTTAATGCACGGCGAAAGCAGGGAGGAAAACGGCCTGGCGGGAGTTGATTATTGACCACAGTATGATGTTAACAGGAATGAGCAATGCAGCAGAACTCATCAGAAAATGAGCATACATCATACATACACACACAAGCAAGAAAGCGCCTCACCCTGGCTGCTGGTGGTGTATGACAGGCCATTTGTTATCTCCAACAGATTCATTTTCAGCCAAACGCTGAAAGAGTCCCAGTGACAAATACTGTCCGTGGCATGTTTTACTGTGGTTCTTCACCTTACCCGTAAATACAGCTTTTCTGAGCACCCCCAAAACCCCTGAGCTGTCATTACACCTCGGTTAGGTCTGAAATAAATTGAGCTCTGCCATGAATTTATTTTAGCTTTTGCCATATTTATTAACTGGGGAGATTCCCTATTTTCAGGGGCAGAGCAGTGTATTAATTCAGAAAAACTCCACAACCCTTAAATCAGGCAGATGTCAAAAGCGGTTCCTCTAGCATTTCTCACTGCCCTTGTGATGGAAGCCTTTCACCCCTGTTAGCCTGCACCAAGAGCTTTGGGAAAGTTCTTATCCAGCTGAAATTTACAAAGGTGTTCTCTGGTCTTGTACCATTGACTCGGACTCAAGCTTTTTTCCCCTAATAGATTTATGTGGCACATAAATTCAGTGCACTACTCTCTTCCTGTTCCCAACATTGCTGGGGTGCCTCTTTTTTTAATATAAAATCTATATCACTTTTGCTGAAATCATATTCCTGTTACTTCTTGGAACTAAATGCTAGCTCTGCAGTTTTAAAAACAGATGGATTTTGAATTAGTTTTTGGTATTGTCGTATTTGCACTTTTGAAAAAGTATTGTAGAATCTAACATGCAGTAATGTTTATACAGTATAATGTAATATACACCGATCAGGCATAACATTATGACCACCTTCCTAATATTGTGTTGGTCCCTCTTTTGCTGCCAAAACAGCCCTGACCCGTCGAGTCATGGACTCCACTAGACCCCTGAAGGTGTGCTGTGGTATCTGCCACCAAGATGTTAGCAGCAGATCCTTTAAGTCCTGTAAGTTGCGAGGTGGGGCCTCCATGGATGCTCGATTGGATTGAGATCTGGGGAATCTGGAGGCCATGCCAACACCTCAAACTCGTTGTTGTGCTCCTCAAACCATTCCTGAACCATTTTTACTTTGTGGCAGGGCGCATTATCTTGCTGAAAGAGGCCACAGCCACCAGGGAATACTGAAAGGTGTCAGAATAAAACAGCATCGCAGTTTGTTGCGTATGGGGCTGCATAGCCACAGATCAGTCAGGGTGCCAGGTCAGCCTTTGCTCCCCACGTCCATCAATGAGCCTTGGCCGCCCATGTTGCCGGTTCACCACTGTTCCTTCCTTGGACCACTTTTGATAGATACTGACCACTGCAGACTGGGAACACCCCACAAGAGCTGCAGTTTTGGAGATGCTCTGACACAGTCGTCTAGCCATCACAATTTGGCCCTTGTCAAACTTACTGAAATCCTTACGTTTGCCCATTTTTCTGCTTCTAACAAAATGTTCACTTGCTGCCTAATACATCCCACCCACTAACAGAGATAATCAGTGTTATTCACTTCACCTGTCAGTGGGCACAATGTTATGCCTGATCGGTGTATATACACCAGTAAGTGATGACAAGTGATCGTCTAATAAGTGAGTTCATTCAGTCAAGAACACTTGCTGAATTCGGAACCGCATACTGCTCGTACCATATCTTTCTATGGCTGAAATAGTAAGAGTAGTATGCGGTTATGAATTCGGCAACTGATTCATTCAGGAACGAAACAAGTGGCCATCTATATGAGTGAGTTTATGAAGTCACATTTACCATTGCTCTGTGAAATTTTGCGGGCGCAATCCAATGCAATTTTAATAATAATCCGCCAAAACAGGAGTTTGACGCGAGGGTGAAAAGTTTCCCCCATTTTTTGCTCATGTTCAATTGGTCACGTGAATTTGCCGCGTTTAACAGAAAGCTGCTTGGTTTGAAAATGACTTCTGTGTATGGTGCTTCATGCGTCATATTGTGAATTGACAATGTACCTCTTTTTCCCTCAAAATTTCACTAATATGACTGCACTTTCAACCGAAAACGCTGCCTAATTCAGAAAAGAAACACGCAATTGAGTGAGGCAGTTAATCATTCAGTCGATTCACTAAAAAAACACCAATTCATTCGGGACCGAAATCAGTGAGTCGTTGAATGATTCATTTAAACAATTCATTCAAATAATTAATTCCTTCAGGAATGAAACACCTTTAACGAACGTGTGTTTTGTTCGGACTTGAAGACGCAAAGGTTAGTTCTCTTTTGGCTTTGTTTGGAAACATTTTTATTGGCAGAACACAAATAGACAATGCAATATTGTGTCTAAAAGATTGTTTAAAAGCAATATCAATCTTGCATTCATTATGGTGGTCTGAATATCATCCAAAAATCATCACTCTTATCACTTGCTCATGTTTTCTTAATTGTTCTTAATTGTTGTTATTCAACCGCGCCATTGTGGCCATTACGCTCTGGCAATATTCTAGTCCCTCAAATCATATTGTGTTTATCCAAACTTAAAGGCTTAGTTCACCCAAAAATGAAAATAATGTCATTTATTACTCACCCTCATGCCGTTCCACACCAGTAAGACCTTCGTTCATCTTCGGAACGCAAATTAAGATATTTTTGTTGAAATCCGATGGCTCAGTGAGGCCTGCATAGCCAGCAATGACATTTCATGACAGTTATGAATCTTTTGTGTTGAATCAGCGGTTCGGAGCACCAAAATGATTCGACACAAAAGATTCATAACGCTCTGAAGCTTAATGAAGCAGTGTTTTGAAATCGGCCATCACTATATAAGTCATTGTTTAGTTTTTTTGGCGCACCAAAAATATTCTCGTCGCTTTATAATATTAATATTGAACCACTGTACTCACATGAACTGATTTAAATATGTTTTTAGTACATTAATGGATCTTGAGAGAGGAAATATCATTGCTGACTATGCAGGCCTCACTGAGCCATCGGATTTCAACAAAAATATCTTAATTTGCGTTCCGAAGATTAACGAAGGTCTTACGGGTGTGGAACGGCATGAGGGTGAGTAATAAATGACATTATTTTCATTTTTTGGGTGAACTAACCCTTTAATGTAGCCTATAGTAGGTTACTGCCATTTGCGAACTTACCCCTGTCCATTTTCTGTGAAGACATTGATTTTTTTTTTTTTTTTTTT
The DNA here is from genome assembly GCA_039654765.1 of Mylopharyngodon piceus. Taxonomy (NCBI): domain Eukaryota; kingdom Metazoa; phylum Chordata; class Actinopteri; order Cypriniformes; family Xenocyprididae; genus Mylopharyngodon; species Mylopharyngodon piceus. The sequence goes on from CM077447.1 coordinate 22,537,190, forward strand.
TTTTCCTGAAGACACTTTTCTTTACCTTTCTTTCTTTAAAAAATAAATACATAAATAAAAAAACAGGAAAATCAACATGTGTGCAGCATTCTTTAGCTGTGTCTCATTTTGAAGGCTGCGTCCTCCGGAGCTCGCATTTGTTGGCCGCATTATGTCATTGAGGCTGCTTTATTTAAGTAAACGGACCACTACATTCCAAAGTCATAAAGAAATGACAAAAATTTATGCTTCACTAGGAATAACGGTCAATTTTATAATGGTTACTTTTCTGAGGGCGTATTTGTCGGCCGCATACGACCTGAAAGATCCGGAGGACGCAACCTTCGAAATGAGACACCGCTATTGTTTGCTCAATATTTGAAGCAATTTTTTTTGTATTAATATACAGTAGGCCAGAACTAGCCTCTTTATACTCAGAATGTTAGAGCCGCATTTAAAAAAAAGAAAAAAATGACATATTGAGTCACGGCAGCAGAAGCATCCAGAGGCATTTCACTGCCTAACATGAAAAGCGATCCTATTTTCTGAGAGCGAGGCAGAGAGAAAGAGGAGAAATATTTCATTAAGAAGCATCTGACTCCAGTCTGAGTGCCGCCTCTCTGCTGCTTATCCCTGAGAAGCCATATTTCCAGCCAGTTATAGGACCATAAATTACCTATTGACTACCTTATTATGCTTATTCGATTTGCTGTGATCAAGGGGGTTATTGAGGTGTCAGGCCCGAGTGCCAGGGTTGATAGAGCCTGTCTGGATGCCAGACGCTGCCAGGGAGATCTCACAAGCCCAAGCGGTACCTGAGTGAGTCTGAGGCCTCGTGTAATCAGGGAAGTTGATAGTTCTAATGGAAGGGGTGGGAGCTTCGACTGAATGCCAAACTGGCACTCATCTGCAAATATTCTCTTATGGAGACAGATGAACTTAAAGATGGTCTTCCGGTCTAGACTCCATGGGCACACTGGCTGTGGTTGGTTAATAGAAATGTTTTTGCACTTTGGACTAAGAATGACACCAGTGCATGAAGTTGTCTGGTATTGTGAATAAAGTCAATGGCTGTGCTAAAAATGAAACTTTAAGGCACATTATGTAACTTTTGGCCCTCTAGTGGTTAAAAAACGGCATGCATTTTGCGGAAGAACATTGTTTTGGTTGTGCTTCGGCTCTGTGTGACTGTGCGGATGAATATGGTTATCCTACTGCTCATGAAACATTTACTACGAGGCTTAAGAGATATAACCAGTTTAGATAAGAGATATAACCAGTTTAGATAAGAGATATAACCAGTTTAGATAGAAAGGATCTCAAGCTGACTAGCTGAAGACATTACTGTAGCTTTACCCATTAATAGACATGGTATTTCTTTGAAAATAAATTCCAGCACAGCTCTACAACAACCATAATGAAATGACCCTTCACAATAGATGATGCTTTACAATAAACTCTGTTAGAGAGCTACATATGAAAATGTATCCGTTCAATAAAATACCTCACTCACTTGTTGAGTAATAAAAACACCACCTCTGCATTGCTTTTACAACATTTCAGATGTCAGTTCTTGCCATCTCCAAAAAGCCAAGCCAATGTTGATTCTCATTTTATTACGAGCTCTGTCGCATTCTCTTTTTGCCAGCAGACTCTCCTCTGTTCTGCGTTTTTTTTTCTTTTTTTTTCAAATGGGTAATTCCCTATACGCGTCAAAGGAGCTGGAGCAACTATTCTCTATTTACGGATATGACGAGACATGCATGGGCGGGTGATTAAATATTTAATTAAATCATTTATTGCAGTATGTTTTAACACATTCACTGAATTTGATATAACTCTATTTACTGTCAAAAATCAAATCATGAGATTAAAAGGTTAGTTCACCCAAAAATGTCCAAGTATAGTCCAAGTTTTCTGAAGAGACACGATTGCTTTATATGTTGAACAGATGAACAGATTGAATTGAGGCTTTTATTCACATATAAACACTGATCAGCGAACATAAACAGAAGCTCAACTGAACCTGCTTGACGCTCAAGAACAAACCTCATTGGTTCTTGATGAAGCTCAAACGTGCTGCGTAACACGAGAATGAACCTCATTGGTTCTTGATGCTCAAACGCGCTGCGTAACACGAGAATAAACCTCATTGGTTGTTGCAGAAGCTCAAACGTGCTGCGTAACACACGAGAATGCACCTCATTGGTTTTTGCGAAATGCGGCAATTCGGGGGCGGCAATTGCTTGAATGGTGGTTCATTATTATTCTTAATGAAAAACACAACAACAAAACAGTACAATGACAAACTCTCTTATAGTGAACATATAACTTTTATTAACAAAGTGAATAAGCATGGCATACACCATGCTATAGGCCTAATATAAAATAACAAATAACTTACACAAAGTTTAAATAAAAAAAACGAAAATCAGCAAACACTGTGGAACCAAATATACGAATTAACAAAACGAATAAGACAGCTTGAAGGCACGGCACCATGCTGATCTGTGCTGCAACTCTCGTTCAGCTTACGCTGAATTGAGCAGATGCATTCAGTTTTTAATTGTAGTGTCTGTTCTCTAACTAGAGCTGGGCGATATGGCAAAAAAATAAAATCTCGATTTTTCAGAACGATTGACCGATTCACGATTTCGATTTATTTTATTATTTTTTTTTAACTGTTTAACTAGTCACCTTAACTTAACTACAATATGATTTAAGTAACATTCTCTTTATTAACAATCTGGTTAAAACAAGTTCCATTCCAAGTGCACCACACATGAAGTGATCAACATGGTGTAAATGTAAAACAATTTGTTAAATATCTTTGCAGAAATATGCCTGAAATATGAAGACAAATGTTGTACAAACTTATCTTAAACACATCCTACTCAGAAATAATATAAAATAAGAAAATGCTAAATATTTCTTAGCCAAAAATAGCAATAAATAACACCAGTAATAGGCTATTAACAGCAAATGCATTGTAAAAACAGAAAACAACAGCAGCTTTCAGCCTGTCACCACCATGCAAACATGAAATATCAAACAGGTTTTTGCATTCTATTGCGCTATTTGTCCTATTGTTTTTATGTTTGGCGGACATGTTTAGGTGTTGCACTCGTGTCTCGCGTCTTTTGCAGCATCTCGCCCATGAAATGGCATTCTAAAAACACGGCGGTCAAGTTAAAAAAGCTCAACTCGCGTTTAATAACTTTACACTTTTTTCTCATTCCACTGCCTGCCTCTCATTTTTATAACGCAATAACGGATTTCTGAGTGAACAGCCGCTTAAGAATAGCTAGTGATGTGTTCTACGTTCATAGAGCGTCACATGAGAGCGGGTAATCAGGCACGCCGGCGCCATCCTGAGGCCGGATCATTTTCTTCTCCTAATACGTTTATCATTGCTGTATTGTCAACGTCTAATTGAATGCTTGCTAACATTTTTATTCAAAATCGCGATTTCTCAATTCAAAAAATAATAAAATCGAGGCAAAACACAAATTCGAATTAATCGAAAAAATCGGAAAAACCGCCCAGCCCTATCTCTAACTGAACTAAATGATTTTTATTACTAAAAGGATGGTACGGAGCGGTGCCGCGGTGGGCAAGTGATGTTATTGGTGTGCGGCTGAACACTGTGTAACACCGGTAACACCGACTATTGCAGCACGCCTATTAGGGGGGTAATTAAATATCGATACACTTGAATATCGCGATATTATGTTTGGCGATACTGTATCGATTCTCAAAAACACTGTATCGATACTTATTTATTTATTTATTTATTTATTTATTTACATCCAAGATCCGTGGCTTTGTGTTCAGTTTAAACCCAACCGTTAGATGGCAGTGTTATCTCAGAGCGCAAACTGACGTAGAGAAGAGCAAGGTCCGTCCGTGCATTGCTAGCATTAGCAAACCCAGCTCACAAGACGATAGAATTATTCCGGCTCCTGCCGCGGTGTACAGAGCTAAAGTGTGGATTTATTTTGGCTTCAACTATAAATAAACCACTAAGGAGATCGACAATAATCACGTTGTTTGCAAAATAGGCCATGTTAAAATCAAAACTCGGGAAACGCATTGAATCTGAGAGCTCACTAAACATCCCGACGCCCGCGCTGCTCAGATGCGTTTCGATAGAATATGTAATATGTACTGCACGCTTTCCTCTCAATAACAAAATAAACACAACAAAAGTGACAGCGGTGGCAGCAGAAAGAAAGCATCTGATCATAGCGATGTGAATATGTTTGCACCAGCTCTGTTCAGCACTTCAGTGAAGGCACGTTTATTTAAATAGCACTTTATATAATAGATTGCTTTAAAACAAGCAGCTTTACAGTATTAAATATGAAAAAAAAAAAAAAACAGTCATGCAGTCATGGAATGGATTATGACTTTCTGTTGTTAAATACTTTAGAAATTAAAAACTGCCATAATGTGAACCTTTAAAACATACACCTAAAGAATCCTGCAGTCACTTTACTTTTTCCCTTCACTTAGATTGCACAAAAAAGTGATTAGTGATATAAATACAAATGATATTGTCTTGATTAAATAAAATAAAGTTTTTTTGTCAGGTTTTATGCATATGGTGGTGTTCTTTATGACAGTTTTTTTTTTTTTTTCCCTAAAATTAGATGCTCTTTCTAAAAAAACTTATCACAATATATTGGCTTTCTTACAGTATCGCAATATATCACAATATATCGTATCGTAACCCCTGTATCGTGATACGTCTCGTATCGCCAGATTCTTGGCAATACACAGCCCTAACGTCTATAGGGGGAATCAAAATGTTTATAAACTTAAAACGCTTTTTTGCCCCGTTTGCATTTGTATTGTTTTACAACTTACACAATTATTTAAGTATATATCATATTATTTACAATACACAGCATACACAGGGACAACCATAGACTGCATAAAACAATGTAGTGTCCGCTTAAAAAAAGGTGGTGGACATCACAGTCCTCATTCTGTTCCGTTGCACTGTCTATTCTTGAGTAATTACAGGCCTATTTCCTACACATATTTTTGAGGACATGTCAACAATTAAAACAAATACTTCCAATATAGTCAGTGTTAGTAAATGCTATGCTATTGCAGGTGTGACATTATATGACAACGTTTCAGACTGTTTTATACAATTTATGGTTTCAGCCTACAACTAATCACAGTCTGTCGGATTCTGGAGTGTAGTGAAGTTTTAAATAAAATTATAAATAATAAAAAACAAAATAACAAAAAAAAAAAAAAAAAGCACAAACATGGCAGAGATGCCACGTTCAGTAGCTGGAATTAGCTGAGGTGACGTGACGGCTAACAGACAGCAGACAAACAGCTAGTAGTGACAGCAGCGGCAATCCACCTGTCACTCAAGTGGCCACGCCCTTAATTATGCAGAACTTTAAGGCTTAATGTAATTTAAACGGATGAGTTATAAAAAAAATTCACCCCCCTCACAGTTGTCATGAAGGCCAAAATTAGCTATATAGACCAAAACCACTTTTTGTACCAGGCTGTAAACATATTTGTTTCTGCTGTAAAGTTGGGTATTTTAACATGGGGGGTCTATGGGATTGCCTCCCTTTTGGAGCCTGTCTCTATCGGCCAGTCGATGAATTGCAGTTTAAGTCACTTCCATGTTGGATTCAAGAGAGAGACCTGAAGGTTGCCGCGTGGGGACAACCCTCAGATGGGGTAGGTCCTGACCCCAACCCCCCCGCGATTTCCACCTATGATTGTATGCACACTTCAGAATCTCGCTAGAAGAAGTATCATCCGGGTTCTTTTTGCCCACTCTTTTATGACTGTGAATTACTGTGAATTCAGACATACTACTTTTGTCACATACTGTTTTCCTCCTATTATATAGTAGGGAAGTATGCGATTTTGGATGTAGCCAAAAAGTCTATGAGGTTGGACTTTTTCATTTACGCAAAAGGTTTACTGAGGTCTCTTAATCAGATGAGGACTTCTTGCTGTTTTTGTGTTTAGCCATTTGAACAAAGCAAGAAGGGGCTAAATGGGAAAACAACATGTTCACTTCATTTCATCTCTTCATTTTTAATTTAATGTGGCATCAAGCTCGCTTACAGTGTCTTAAATTCAGGTTTCATTACCCAGGAACCATGTGGTTCCTCTAGCAGCAACCAGCGGCTGCAAAACTTCATTACCAGTATGCTCCACAAATATGCTTTCTACATGCTCGTTTAGAAATGAGCGAGCTCGGTCATTTACCAGACCGCCGTGTGTTGTAATGTAGTTTTGCAGAAGGAGAGAGAGAAACTGGAAAAGAGAAAGAAAACACATGAGAGGTACAGACGGGGAGTGTTGAGGAGGGACCGCAGGAAGTCGTTAGACAGGTCTGTTAATTGAGTCAGTTAGATGGAGCGTGGAGTGTGTTTGTCTGAGGACCGGACGACCTTCAGCACAGACATGGGCATTAATTAGCGCTCTGTGCACAGGTGAACTCCTCCAAGCCAAATGAGGAGGAGCGGCCCATTTTTTCATGTTTAATGTGGTTTCTAGTGATAATCAAGTCTTCAACACTTTTTCTTTGTAATGTCTTTCGTTTATGGACAAAGTTGTGACTGAATTCAAACACTGGGCCTCAAACTTTCTCTTATCTTGTACTTTACCTGGTTTTCTCTCTGTATCTCATTAACACAATCGATTCATACCTTATGGGTCATGGTTCAGCTGTGATAACAGCAATGTGTCTGTCCGCTGCCACATTCCAGATTTTTTCAGATGTAAATGACGATAATTTCAGTGATACAGATGCCAGATTTTCGCTCGCACACAGTAATAGTGCAGCAAAATAGAGCGAAAGCTTAGATCTGTGTTTGCATTTTTTATCATCACCTGTCTGATTCCCTTTGAGCGCCGCTGACAAATCCATGGCTCTCTATTCAGCCTCAACTGACTGACTTTTTTTATTTATTTATTCAGGAAAAGCTTCAAAAGCAACGTTGTGAACAGATTTAACTAAAAAAAGACTGAAAGCCACTGATCTGACAGCAATCAAAAAATTAAAAAAGGTTTTTAGCAGCATTATTGAACAAAATGGGAGTAAAAAAAATAGAAGTTGAAGACTGGAAAATGAAAAGACCCAAAGTAGAAGAGAATTAGAAATGACAAATGGAACTTCTTTTTAAGAATATGAAGTATGTGACACCATTTTTACAAGATTTATATTTAACTATAAGTGGCAATTTACATTTTTAATCTTTAATAGTTTTAATCAGACTTTACTATGGGCATATATGCATAGAAAAAAGGGGAAAACTAAAAGTCATTTTTGCCAAAACAAGGTTCTGACCTTTAAAAACAATGAGGCGGCTGCAGGGTTCAGTCGACACTTGACCCTTCACAAAAAGAGGTCAAAAGGGCCTAAGGTTACACAAATGACAGAGGTTTGATTTGCTGAATGCGTACCGTTTGGATGAGCTGCAATTTAACTGAGAAGAAAAAACACGGCTAAATGTCATTTGTGTGAACACGGCGTGTGGCATGGCAATATTTTCCACAGGGAGCCTTGCAAATAAAGTTCAATATGCAGGGAGGCTGTTCCGGTCCAGTGTGTTACATTTTAGGTGTTTCTGATTGCTGTCAGATTGTGTGGTTCAGGCGTGCCATTTCATGAACACATAGCAAGATTCAGATGAAAAATATAACTGTCATATACATACATCATATACCAAGTCAATGAGAGATGGATTCATTTATTTACAGATAGGCCTCTTTATATGTTTGTATACATGCTTATATCCTTTCATTTCGGACATTAAGTAGTTAACAGTTAAAGTAACGTATGACCTAATTGTCCTCAGAGACTATGATCACATCACAATCAAAGTACTGAAATCTGAGAATCTCTTGCTTTTTCTCTCTCTGTATCCTGGTGTCTCTCTCACTCACTCTCACTTTTTAAAGGGGACCTATAATGCCCCTTTTCACAAGATGTAATATAAGTCTCTGGTGTCCCCAGAATGTGTCTGTGAAGTTTAAGCTCAAAATACCCCACAGATAATTTATTATATTTGTCAAATTTGCCCCTATTTGGGTGTAAGCAAAAACACGCCGTTTTTGTGTGTTCCTTTAAATGCAAATGAGCTGCTGCTCCCGACCCGCTTTCCAAAATAGGGCGGAGCTTTAACAGCTTGCGCTTCGGTTGCTCAACAACAACAAAGCTGGAGAATCTCATGCAGCTAAAATGAGGATTGTCAGTAACGGTGTTCAGCCTTACATTGTTCAAACCGGAGTCGGACACTGATGGAGAGACTCAGGAAGAAGTTACAACTGGGCATTTCTGAATGGTTAGTGGATAAATTTATGTAGTTGCTGTGAAGTTGATTCAACTCATCGACTAGCATGTGCCGTCATGTTAATCTTTAGTGCAAATCCAGCGTTGAATTGACCCTAGTTTGTGAAGCAGTCCGGCGTAAAATGGCAGCATGGTAACAACACTCTACTGCAACAACTTTTCCTATTCTCTAAAGCAGCCCAACATGGCCTCACCACCTTTGTTGCGTGTTCCCAGGGGCAGGGTTTATGTACATTTTGGGGTTTGTGATGTCACCAACCTGGGAAGAAGCTCGTAGTAGTCCCTACCAGCCATTTGTTGTAGTACTTAAAAAGCAATTTCTGTAAAATAAAATATTTCTCTTTGCATTGAACTTTGAGCGTTGTAACTTCGCAGATGTTGTTTATGCTCAAACAGCAACATTACACACTAACTAAAGTTAAAAAAGTGAAATCATAATCAAGGACCCCTTTAAGACCCCATGAAATGTGTTTTTCCTGTTCAGTTGGGGTAGGGACAAAAAAAATGCTTATAATATATATTTGTTATATAATTAATAATAATAATTTTATTTAAGTTGAAATGTAATCAACTTCTAGGAGTACTCTAGATAGACATGAACTAATAGACATGAACTAAAAAGCCAGAAAACCCAAACTGGTTTGAGGTTTCATTCATTCATACCATAAAAAGTGCTGGATGAGATACTCACTGAAGTTTTTTACTTAATAAGGTTCGGGGCTTGTTCATATTGCTAACCCTTCAGAAGATTCAAACTTTGCCATGAGTCGTCTTTTCTCTCCGTTCCAGGCCACACCAGCTTCATCTTGGCCCTTACTCAGGATCTGAGCTCTTAAATCAATAGCATAACTCAGAGAGAGGGAAGAGACGCAGGGGCCAGAGAGGCTGAAATACGTACCGTATAACTCAAAGCATATTTGCTGCCATTACCTGAAGGTGTGACCAAGGTGTTAATAACTCTTCACCGTGGGTGGTGCGAGCCTGACAGGAGTGTTTGAAGGGTGTGAAGGTGGAGTGGATGTGCAGCACACACACATACACGTGCATTAATGACGGCACATACACAAACGCCCATATGTATGTGCTCCACATGTGGCGAAGAAAATGGTTATTAACATTAACATTAATGCCCACCTTTCTGCCTAATTTTCCATGCTCGTCTTGTATTCCCCAAATTTGCCGTCGGATATATCATCCATCTGCAGTATTCTAATGTAGTGTGGAGGGTATTGGTGTGCCCTTGGCAAAAAAGGGGCTGGTTGTTGCAGGCCAAGTGTAGGCATAAATCGCACCAACGGCAGTTTTACTGCTGGTTGTAAATAGACGTTCCTGCCATTTTTTACGACAGCTATCACTAACTCATTCTGATTCTTATTGCCTCTCGAACACCGCCAATGGCCCGCCTGCCACTCCCATCACCCGGCTCTTCTGTGCTGCCCAAACTTCTGACGGCACTGGGATTTATCGCTGTGGTGTAACTGCGTCTTTAACAAGTACTGCAGCATTTAATTGGATCACTTGTTTTCTTGTTCATAATCACACATATGGATCCAAGTAGAGCAGGAAGGGGGTAATGCGCTAAATCCAAGAGGCTTTGGGAATCTTTTTAAAAGGAAGATGTTTGGAAGATGATCGAGGAACGTGAGGTTTGATGTGGTGGGTGGATTATGTGGCAGATGGGAAAAAAAGGAAAATAACATTTCTTGCCAGTGCTGTGTCCTCAAATTTCACAGTATTGACAATTTAAAGTCTTAAAATATTGTTGCAAGTCATTGATCCCACAATGAGAGGGAAATCATTCACAGCAACTGTGTTGTATATATTATGTGAATTATAATTATGTTTTTAGGTTCTCACGGACATTAAAAACCTGGAAACAGAGAATACATATTTAAATAAATATTTGAAAGTTTTTTAAAAAATAATGACAATATATTGAATATACACATTCTATAGTGAATATACATTTTTCTGCATATACACTGCTATTAAATATTGGTAAGAATTTACAATTAGGTTGCTTTTGTTAACATTAGTTAACATGGGGAGTTATTAACATCAAAACATATCAAAATATGCATATTTTGTATTCTACATATACAAATATTATAGATATTTTTTTTAAAAATATTGTTCATTTTTATTGTGTGAAAGGTAACATGTAACATGTCATAAAATGTTGCCAAAAATATATACTTTATATAATATAAAAATATAAACTTTAATGAGAACATACATGCATGCATACATAAATACATACTGTACATACATACATAAATAAATAAACCTTGCCTTTTTTAAAAATATATATTGGGGAAAAAAGAAATAAAATATTAATTATATACATACATACTGTTTGTATATTCACATGAAAACATATAGGCCTGCTTCTACATTCACATGAAATATAACACGCAAATGCAATGAAAACTCATAATTTAATTGTTAATGGTCAATCTTCTTTAGTATTAGTTGGATCAAAGGCGGATTTTGTGAGATTCTGTTCATTCTAGGCCTTGTGTAGTTACCAGGTTGGGTCATGTGACCAGTCAGGTGGTTGAAGTGCTACATATACTAGGAAGTTTGAATGTTTAGTACTTCACACAGCCAATCCTCCCACCGGAAAGGTCAAACCACAAAGCAACTGAGTTGGAATATCTCATTTTTGTGGATATTTTTACTCCTCTTACTCAAATTAAACCTAAAAGGAGCATAGAAACAAACATGAATCAACAACTGTGAGTCCAAGCACATTCTCTGTCCCTTTCTCTTGCAGGCCAGTCAATCAACTTTTATATTGTGTCCTTGTGGTCCTGTTTATTTCCACAGCTGGATCAAGTTGGATATTATGTTGTTTATATGCAGTGACCCTGAAACATATTTGGACACTTACAATCAAGCCATGATGTTTGACAACCATAAAGTGTTGTCTTTATATATACTGTACAGTATATTTAATTTTAACAATATATTGTTTTATCATTTGAAACCTAACCAACTTTGCTTTACAAATGTGTTTGTGCTTTGATATTTTGTTATATAATGAAATTTAATGTATGACTTAAGTGTCTAAATACTTTTTGTGGCCACTGTATTGTTTTTCAGGTTCATGGAAAAGACAAACTCCTTTATTCCAAACAGGACCTATACAACATACTCTTATTGTATGGTATTGTTTATTCTGTTTTCTTTTTCAGGGGATATATGCTGTGTACAGTGTACATATATTATATTTGCAGTTTTGTAAACAATGTGGCAGTGTCTCGATTTCCCTTCCAGCTTTGTTATACGGGGATCTACAGATATAGTCAGTATTTTATTGTGGATTTGATGTCTTATTTATGTAGACTGGCTCGTGAATCCATGCAGTGTTAGCTTTTCGAGTAAAATCTTCCAAGTATTTTTTTTTTTTTTTTTTTTTTTTATCCTGTAAGACGACACGCACCAAGGATATTGTTTTTGTGATGATACCAGGTGTCACAGCAAGCTCTGTTGACAAATATTTGTTTGTTTATGGCATTAAGATGTCAGGTGGTGGGGAATATCTCGCTGTGTCCTACACACACTTTTTCCAGTGTTACCCTGTTGGATTGTGAAGGGATGGATTATAATTAGGGCTGTCAATTTAATGCATTAAATTAACATGAGATATACACATAATGATGCAATTAATCAATCCTCTTGATCTGTACGTAATTTTGTCCTACCATTAAAACAATTCTTAATATCTTCACCATGTTTTGAATTAAAAACAGGCATTAAACCAGTGACACGGTTCTCTTTAATGATATGCAAATAAAAACACAATATATTGACTTCTAAAAGTGCTTTTTGTAATGCTATTCAATGATTTTGACTGTCAAATTAATGTAATATTTAAACTATATCTTCATTTATCTTTTCAACAGATTTAATTTGGTTGATTAATTGGTAGTTCATATATTATTTTGATCTTTTTTTATTATTGATTGACATTCTTAATTGTAATTTGTCACTTTTAAAAGGTATATCCGATATGAATTTTTATTACATAAAATGTAATCATACAATTGCTCTACCTCATAACAAAAAGCAACCTGGACCAAAGCTCTTATTATGACAGTATATAAAAGCCATTGTGTATATTGATTCACAAAACCCATTAAGACTGAACGAATCATTGAGGCATGAGCAGTATTGTTCCCATCAGGGGACGAGTCATAGTCTGAATTTCAGTTTGTCCACATGCAACTTTTCAATAAGCCCTCGGATGCTTTGGAAACCCAAGCACTTTGTTTTCGATGCTCAGCATGTCAGTTTTATAGTGACGTAAGCGGACAGTTCATTTGTAGAATTAAAATTCATAAGCTGGTGTACTCAGGGCTAATAATAGCTGTTGTCACAGCAGTTATTTCCTGTGTTGGAAGTTGCACTGCTCTGATTGCGGCAAATTCTAATTGGAATGTTAATCGTGAGCCAGATGGTAGCAATGCTAGATAATTATTAGTATTAGTATTATTTCAGTGCTGCATAACAGTTGTGAATACATAGACAAACACACAAATTGGGTCCGGTATGGATTTGCAAACCTCGCTGTTATAGTCATGTGAGAAGTGGGCGCAGGGATGTTTGGATTATTGAGACAAGAAAATAGATTATCCAGTATCTTGTAGAGCAGTTGCCTGAGCTGACAAACTAGTTATAATAGAGCCAGATTGCCATCGGCGGATGTATTGTGACTGTTTTCCATGCCACTTCCTGTGCCTGAAACACATTTCATGGTGAGCCATCAAGAGCTGGGCCTTAATGCTGCTAGACTCTTGCTTTCCCTTTGCTCTGTTGTCTGTCTTTTATGTTTCAGTATTTTGTACTAATGAACGTCACTGCTACACACATGCGCTTTTGATAACCTACATTGGCTGCTTGTGCTGAATGCCTATGTGTAAATTTTTTAAGAGGGTTAGCCGTGCGGCGCTGGTGAGGCATTTCTGGCACTGCTGGCACTGTTGGCACTCTCTTCCCAAGGCTTATTCACTCCATTTTCTCTCTATATCTTTCCCTCTCTCTGTCCTTCCTTTCGTGTTTTGCCTTACCGAACTTTTCCTGCTTATCACGGCGCTGCACCCCGCTCCTGTTCGGACCGTGTTTATCCGGGGGGTTCTTGTCTGGGGGTGATAAGCTGTCAGGCTCAACCCTACATGGATCTAACACTAGCATCCCACTTCTCCTCAGTCTATCTATCATCCTCCACTTGGCTTATTTCTTTCTCTTTTGTTCTCGAATGCAGAAATAAAGAGGTAAAATGTATTTGCGTAACAGAACCATCTACAAACAGTTTAGGCAAATAGGCTCCCGGGGAGGCTTGACATAGACAATGCGAGCGCTAACTGGCGTGCTGCCTTTTAAGATTTACGCCGTTCGTTGAGTTAATGTTACACCAGAGCTTATGCCCATTATATCAGCATCATAGGAGCTCTTAAATGTTGTAGAGCCAAGGAAATGTAAGAGTTTATATTGATGACATTTCTGTTTTCCCATCCTAAGATCGTAATTTTCCATCTTGGGCTTTGGTAAGGCAATAATTAGCAGCTTATGCAAATCAGCCTTCATTTATCAGACAATCGCAGTTTTTTAAATTACAGAGCATGCTGAGAAAAGACTATGTTTCTTTTCTTTGGCTGTGGCATTGACTTTGTGCTTACATCACAAGGCCTTGGCTTTTTACAGCATTAGATTTGTCACCACACGTTATGCTTTTTGTGAAAACAATAGCTTGAGATTTAATTGTGAAAAAACGACAAAATCATTCATAGTACAGTCCTGAGGTGAGAAGTAAAGTATGATGATGTGAACAAATGTAATCTTTCCAGTGCTTAGCGTGTTGCTACGGCTCTGTACAGGTGCTGAGAAAACCTATTAAAGAGTCCGTACAGCTGTTCAGTGGCCTTCAGCTTTGAAGTAGTAACACAAAAGCACATTCCACACATGTACCAAACCTTACAACAGAGTTTTGAATTTATTTATTGATGACTAGTTCACAGTGGACCATATAAAATGAAAGCATTTTGGTTCAGGCTCAGGTGTTGCTGCTGAACTCTTGCCGAGTTTTACCGTTGCCACAAAAGTTTGCCCGCAGCCACAGTTCATCTTGATTAAGGTGGTTTCCGTGTCTCTCTCAGGATCAGATTTACTGTATCTGTATTCATTTCGGGTTTTACAGCATGTTTGCATTCGGAACAGATGCTCTTTCTCAGTCAACGAGGCTGTAATTAGGCCGCCATGTTTCTTCTGATTTTTCAAGAGGTGACGATCCAAAAGGGAAACGTATGCTTTTGTGTGAATTGAGGTGTGATTGTGTTTGTGTGTTCGAACATTTGGAGATGGTCGCACATTTGAAGGTTCAGCTACTGTTTAAGATTCTGTGTAATTTCAGTGTATCAATTAGCCGTGTCCAATTAAAAATAATGTATAAATGAGGGCATAGACATTATGGTGTGTATTAGAGATAAGGAAAAGAAATTTAATGGTTCCGGTTACGATTCCTCCTAATGATTATTGCTCCTTAATGATTCAGTTAATGAATCTTTTAGTACTTTTGACTTGAGGAACCATCTAACTATACTATTGTATAATAAAGGAAAGTACTATAATTAATACTATCAATAATAAATTTTATATTTATATTTAAAGGGGTCATGAACATGAATTTGACATGGTTTTAATATTGCATTGTGTTGTGTTGTGTTGTATTTTAAGGTGATGATACACTTTTTGAGCAATTTTGCCGAGTGATGTCGCTTGGGCACTTTCCCATTGAGAATGCGCAACAAATTTCTATCTGGATACTTTAGATCGAAATTTGTTGCCCATTCTCAAAAGTATCCAGATAGAAATTTGTTGCACATTCTCAATGGGAAAGTGGCCAAGCAACATCGCTTGGCCACATTGCCAGGCAACTTTGCTCAAAAAGTTGCCCTATGTATAATTATCACCTTTAGGGTTAAAGGAAATGTAGGCAAACTTAAAGTCCCCCTGTAGTCAATAATTTTATCCCTCAAAACTCATCTTTGATCACCAAGATGACATTTAAAGGTTGTTTTTTTTTTTTTTTTTTCTGTGAAAAAAATGTCTTCATGCCTTAAAATACCTTGAATGTAACTCTACACCCTTGCTTCATTTAGTATACACTGATCTATGAATATGCTAATTAGCTCCGCCTCCATTCACTCGCACAAGCTCGAGATCCACTCGGTCAACTTACTGAGCTTAATGCTGCACAATGGTATCGCTTTTTACAACGTCGGACACATAACGGTAATTAATATGAATAGCCTTTTGCTTGAATACGTTATCAAACAGCTGCTAATGTGTTAATGTGGAACGTGCTAATGTTACACAAATCATGTTTCCCTTCGCCATCTAGGAGTCAGACAGCTGTCTTCTAAAAATCAGTAATCCTTACAAACGCTTTGTAATATACATCGTACACCCGCTATATTGCTAAATCTACCCGATTTTCCATATCAACAGAAAAATATACCGGGATGACCTGGCTTCTCTTGAGACTCCCCTGCTTTAGAGCGGTCACAGTTAATGATATGCTAAAGCCCGCCCACGTGTTGACGTGATTGGTTACAAGGTAGTTTTTGATGTAAGAAACACCAGCGATCTTTAGATCACTGCAGTTTTTAAGAGAAAATACTCAGCAAAGGTGTTGACTTATGAATTTGCACACAGTTAGTCTTAAAGCATATTAAAAACAACACATAATGTCCTGGCAGAAAATTACAAGTACCTTTTCTGTTTTGTACAGATTATGTTCTTGCAGTGTAATATTGGCTTTAAACAAACTGTTTCCAAGAGAGATCTTGACTGACATCTTTTTCTGACACACAGTGATGCTGGCATTGTAATGTGCTGAACACTCTCAAACTGATTTTATATAATGCAAACACATATGTTTCTTCAATATATTACATGAGATGCTGGTTAGTCTGCATAATGCGTGAGGTTTGCAAGTACACGTGTGTTATTAATCACCCAGTATCCAAGAGGGGTATCTTGGATGCCAGATTAAAAATGCAAATATGCAGTGTAGTATTTGAATTATGTCAGATTGTGTTTGCACAATTGGAAAAAGCAAATGAAACCTGAGTATGCAGTCACGTTTGAATTACGATTGCAATATTCTAATATCTCCAGTGTTCAGTAAAATTGTGAATTTTGGTGCATCCCTGATAACTGAGACCGATTTGTCATTTTGACTTATTAAAAAAACCAGGTCAAAGTCATTTGTTCATGAATTGGACTGCACAGTTTGTGCTGTACGTTTGTTGTTGCCTGGAACAACACAATAAAAAAAGGCAATGTTGTTTGTTTATTGTCCTTATATAATTTTATGGTGCTCAAGCTTTCTCTCTCTCATCACATTCAATTGAGACCGCAAGCTCACAACTCAGTTAAAACAATTCCTTTTGCCATGGCACAGCGACTCTGCTGAAAAGAAGTGTAGAAAACACTGCCAGTTTTTATCAGTTCAGTCATATCTGCATCGGCAAAAATATGCAGACATTCAAGATTCTTTAACAGAGCTTAAATCATTTGGTTCCATCACCCCTAACCTAGTATTTGTAACTGTAATGGGAAGCAGTAAATGAATGTTCATGTGTATTTGTACAACCTTACAATTGTGTCCCTCAAGCACTGGGATCGGTAATGCCTAGTCACTGACATTTAAAAGAAGCAGCCAAAGAGAAACTTCTTTTGCCTCTCAGGGAATCATTTAGCCATCAAGTTGCTTCATACTTGAACAGGCACGATGAGAAATGTTCTTCAGGATGAAGAAAGTGTGAGCTAAGCAGTAAGATTGAGTGCCATATTTATTCTTTATGTAAGATTTGACTGTGATGAAAGGGTACCATCAGAATATGTATTTTTCCATTCATATAGCAAAGAGCCTAGCATTGTACTTGGAATGTAATTCACGACATTTGATTGACATTAAATGCAGCCAATCAAATGATTTATAGATGTACTGCAGTGGTTAAAAGGGGAAGGTCATCTAGCGCTCATCATAAATCGAGACTTATTCATGTAGATAAAAGGAAATATTTTCATATGTCATTGTTTGCTGTAACTGTCAGCCAAGTCATCACTAATGGCACTGCTGCCGCTGCAGACGTTATTTACACGCTCTCTATGAATCCAAATGATGATAAATCTCTCGCATGTTTCGTACATCCTAAAACCCCAAGCCCAGTGAGCATTCGCACTCTGACAGCAGCTTGGCAAAAATAACAGTCTTTAGCGTAAGCGTTTTGTAGGAGTGTGTGTGTGTTCGAGAGTTTCAGGCAATGCTCATTTGCATGAGCCCCCTGAGGACATTTAATGCTACTAACTTTCCCCAAGCCGAGAACCAGCGTGTTTAGGCAAACCTGCTGACTATTGCAGTGTCCGACATCACTCCTTCTCCCCCTACTCTTATCTCCAAGAGTCTCTCTCTTGCTCTCCCTTTCCCTCGCTCTCTCTCAGAGTTGAAGCCGAGAGTGTTATTAGTCTTTAAAGAGCCTCTCTTTCTTCCGCTGCCTCAATGTCTGTTATGATCAGAGCTCCAGGATTAGCGCTGTCACCACATTGCATCTCTCTGCCGTCCTGCCCTCACTCTCCCTCTCTCCTGGCGCATCCCTTGTGACCCACGGTGCATGTTACGCTGTTATTTCCTCCCCACCTCCATCCCCTCTCTGGAAACTCCTCTACATAGAAGAACACACGCTGTGGAGCTTCTTGGCGCGCAAAACAGGAAACGAGAACGACCGCGTGGGAGATTTCTCACTGTGGACTAGGACAGATCCACTACTGCAGGGAAAACAGCGGACAGCTTCAGACAGCGGTGGCAGTGAAAGGGAGCGTGTGTGTGCATGCATCCGTGCGCATGTTTCGAGGGTAGGCTGAGCTGCGCTTCTCACACGCTCATTCTCTCACTCTCGGATGATGAAGGCTGTGGATCGCATATGATGGAGCTCGACTGAGAAGCGGGTCTCACTCTCAGACGTGCACTCTTAGACGGGCAGAGCTCGGGAGCTCTTGGCAGCGTGGCAGAGGCACACGCACACTCCACACTTGCATCTGGACTGTGACCGATGACCGGACGTACGCACCAGGTTCCGTGCGCCCCTCGTGCTCCGGCGAGCATACACACGGGCAGGTGAAGGACCTTCACCTTCGACCCCCCGAGACCTCTGGAGATGTTCCTCCTCTCTCCTGTGAGACTCACTTTGTTTCTGCTGGTCTTCCTGGATGTTCCCCATCCGTCCTTTCAGGGCAGGAATAAGGGCAGATGGAATAAGGGGGGTAAGTTTTGGGAAGACTACTTCAGTCAGCGCTTGTCTTTACGGTTTTGTCTGGCTGGTTGGGGGTTTGATCTGAGAGTGTCGGGCAAACATTATAGATCCACTCAAGAAAATTCTTCAGAACTACTTTTGTGTAGAACTTTAGTTTATTCAGTTTTGGTTTTAAATATCGGATAATGAGTTTATATTTTTGGGATGACTTTTGTAGTTGTTTTCCTTACAGGATGTGGTTGAGGAGCACTGAAACTTGACAGATGACATTGCTCTCGTGCATCACGATAAAGTTTTTTCCTCTTGTCCCCTCAGCACTATGTTTTCCTGTTGTGTGTGCAGACGCTACTCAGCTAAAAGCTTTCCCACCACACTGATAGAATTTCACTTCCTCTGCGCTCTTCTGTAGGAGGTTATTGGGCTTCAAAATGCTGTTGAAGTAGATGGTGAGGGAAGGAAAACCCCTTGAGAATTCAGAGTCCTTGTGACCGTGTGTGGAACGCTGATTCTGTGTGCATGGATATGTGTGTGAGTGTGCTAAACCATAACCCTTGTTCCCGGTGCTGTGATTGTGGTATAAACTCCTGTTTTACCAGACTGTAGAGAAGTGTTAATAATTCAAAGCAGACCCCCATTCTATGGGAGAACTGCTCTCCCTCTTCTCAGGCAGCATCTAATCCCCTTTGTGGGATTAAGGGAGAGCGGTAATCTTTGCGGCCGCTCCTGGCGAAGGCTTGCGGATGCTCATCCGAAGCCCATGAGTGTCGCACGCGCAACAGACTCTCGTCTTCAAAGAGTCACCAGTCCTACGAGCCTTCGGCGAACGAGTCTTCCCCCATAACTGCTACGCTGTGGCTGTTACTCACCTCAGTGTTGAATTGGCACGTTCGACTCCAGTCTGCGTTCCTATGCACGCTTGCCTTGTTTTGTTTTTTTTTCACGTAGAGATGGAGCTGGTGGGTGTATTCTTCTGGCTCTTCTGATTTAGCAGGTGACAGATGGACTTCAAAGCTGACTCATGTCTTGAGTGCTATCTGGTTGAAAGGTTGGAAATCTGACTCGAGTTTGGACAGACAGTTTTGTGATTCTGTTCAAATTATGTCTTAGCTGGGCGATGTTCACCAAAAACTTGAATTTATTCACCTTCATGTCCTTCCAAACCCTTTCTTTCTTCTGTGGAACACAAAAGGAGGTGTTTATCTAAATGTCCAAGCTGCTTTTTCACCAATCACAGCCATTGTCATCATTAAATTTCATAATATGGAAATGAGCAGCTTGGACTTCATGATAGATAACTTCTTTTGTGTTCTATGCAATAAAAATGTTCTACATGTTTGAGTATGCTAAAATAATTTTATTTTTTGGGTTAACTAAATCCAAAATTGAATACATTTATTAAAAGTGGTGCCATTTAAATTCATTTTAATTAGTGATAATACATTAAGAGGCTAATCTGTGTTTTGTAAATATCAGTGATGTTGTCCTTGAACAGCTTCCGTTGAGTGGAAAGCATGTTGCCATCTGTAATCTGAACTCCCTCCCCCTAGTTTTAGCCCATTTCTGTTTGAAATGGAAAACAGTATTAGCCTATCCTTTCTAAATAGTATAATCTATATTTCAGAGGAAAGTAAATAAATGTGATATCTCTATAATCTTTGGCTTCTGGTGAGATAGAGGGCTTCCCATGGAGCAATTAGGGTATTTTCAGAACAGCTGTGTGAATTCGGCTTCAGCTTTCCTCTCTGTAAAGATGACACTGCATGCCCAATTACCTCTTCATGACACACTTGAAAAGGTGTAATTTTACCTGTGGATATGATAAGATCAGCCTAGCATGGGCGACTCGAGTATTTGTTGCTGTACTGTTATTACCAGCGTTTAGAACAATCCCTGGTGCTAGTTTGCTCTGTGTGTATTTGCTCGGTAAAATTGTTTGGATTAAAGTGATTTTTACATCAGCATAATTGTTGTGCTAAAATTGCAGCCCAGTGCTATGGTAGGTTTATTTACTTTTTTTTTTTTCTTTCTTTTTCATTTCACTTAGGCTTTCGTTTCTGATGTAAGCGTCATGTATTACCAAAAACACCACTGGCAAAGCAAATTCAGCTAATTTCTCCTTACATTTCCCCCCATTTATTTTCTGTCGAGATTTTTGTTATTTATGTTTGGGGTTTCAGAAACACCAATGATGTAGGTTTAACCCATTTTTCCCTTAAAAGTTACTCAAACCTAACCAAAACCCAGTAGGTAGGTATTATTTAAGCTGGTTCTCATTTTTTTAAGTATATTTTTCAAACTGTTAAAGTGGCCTTGGGGTTTTTGAGACACCAAACAGCACAGCGTCAAGATCAATGCAAAGTTAATTATTGTTAAAACTAACAAGAGAGGCTTTCGAAATCAAGGCAGTGTGAGAGAATTTTTGTGCGGCAATGGCAATTTTTATATTAGCATATGTAATTATGCATCACGTTTTGCATGTGAGTACTGCACATTAAATATTTTTATTTTATGGTAGTGCTTCTGAAATGGCTGAATAGATAGAACCTCGTAGCCCTGGCCCCAGTTAGCACTCTTTCATTTTTAGTCTGTGTTTTTCTGTTCTGCTTCTGTGGTCTCCCAGGTTATCTGAACTTAAATTCAAGCATTTTGTCTCCCCGTGTATTTAAATGTGACTGTCACCATGGACTTTCTGATAGTGGGAAATTCTCAGGGGCCAAGTCGGACCTCATGAGCTATCTCTCGTTCTCTCCCTGACATAAACACACACTCTTGCGCAGCTATGCCCTCACAAAATTTGAATGTACCAGTCAATCTCTCTATCCTAATAGAGGTTTATTCTCCTGGGCCACCTGAGGGGCATGGCATTTAGAGGGCAAACCAAACCCACTCAATGTCACCCTCCATCTGTTTCAGACCATAACCCAGCATTCCCTTCAAACTCAGCCTGGAAATAACCACTGCTGCCTTCTCCACTAGATATTTTTTCCCTTTCCCGTTGTTCAGGTCACCGAACCCCTGAAATGCAGTCCCTCCATATGGCCAGTGCTGGACCGCATGAGGACCTGTAGGCAGCTCACTGTGAGGAGACATTGAGACACACCCTCAGAATGGTGCTGAATTCTAATGCACTAGCTGTACACTTGACTGTCTGGCTTCGTTGTGGTAGTCTAGTCCATGAAAATGAACTTAAACCCAATGCTCAGAAGTGTAATTCTCCCTTCAGGCCTCTGTCTGCCTGTGACCAAGAAGCACCTTCATGCAAGTCACTGCTGCTGCCTGGAGACTAATGAGGAAAAGCAATGTCTCGCTTATGGATCCCATTTCGCGATCCTTTCCGACTTGGGAGTTTTGGGGTCCTGGGTGGCCAGATTTTCAGAGCGGTTAGAATCGGAGAAGCAATTAACAATTCTCACAACTTGCTGCTCGTGTGGAAATGGATTTCAGGCACTCTTGTGGGCCTGTGCTTCACTGATGTCTCCACGCTCACCATTATGTGCCTGCGAGACAAGTGATACCAACTGTGCACGGGAGAATAATAATTTCTCTGTTCCTCTGAACAGTCTGCCGCACAGGGCGCTTGCGGAGTGCAGCTCAACAATGGCACATTCAATTATTCTCTCCCCTCGCTGTCAATGTCGCAACATCTCGACAGAGCGCCCCCAACCAGACCGTTGCTTTCATAACGGGTAATAATATCTCTCCGGGGAGCTGAAGTGTGGTAGTCTATGGGGGGCTGATACAGTCGTATAGGATGTACAGTACATGCACAACGCAGATACACCTCAAAGGAAGGGAAATTTATCACTAAAATGAATCATGTTCTTTTTTTCTTTTCCTTTTTTTTTTTTTTGCAGATTTGGGTGCAATTTTCAGCTTATCACAGTTTTGCCAAGTATTCAATCTTTTTATATTTGGGGCTTTTGCTGCTTTTTTTTTAATAGATACAGTAGAAAATGCAGCAAGGACATTAAATTGTGAATAGAGAGAGGATGGAATTGGGACATGCAAAACTACCTTGCTTACCTAAGCTTAAACATGTGCATGTGCACTGCACCACAGTCAGTGTTGGGGAAGCTATTTTAAACTAGCGTGGCGAGCAGCAAGATACTCCTGTTTTTAGGTTGTTAAACTGCAGTCAGGCTACTCTTTTGAAGCTACTTTTTGTTAGCAACTAGCTAACTGTATTTACATTATGTAAAATGCAATATCTTTTTAACTATTCTGTTTTTAAGTTGTTAAACTGCAGTCAGGCTACTCCTTTGAAGCTAGTTGCTAACAAAAAGTAGCTAACTGCATTGACAGTATGTAAAGAGGCAATATCTTTTG
This sequence comes from Mylopharyngodon piceus, assembly GCA_039654765.1. NCBI lineage: Eukaryota > Metazoa > Chordata > Actinopteri > Cypriniformes > Xenocyprididae > Mylopharyngodon > Mylopharyngodon piceus. The sequence continues at coordinate 22,560,158 of CM077447.1, forward strand.
ATTTAACTATTCTGTTTTTAAGTTGTTAAACTGCAGTCAGGCTACTCTTTTGAAGCTAGTTGCTAACAAAAAGTAGCTAACTACAATGATGCTATGCAGGGAGGCAGTATCTTTTTAATTATTTAACTATTGTTTTAAGTTGTTAAACTACAGTCAGGCTACTCCTTTAAAGCTAGTTGCTAACTACATTGACAGTATGTAAAGAGGCAATATCTTTTGATTGAACTATTCTGTTTTTAAGTTAAACTGCAGTCAGGCTTTTGAAGGTAGTTGCTAACAAAAAGTAGCTAACTACAGTGATGCTATGCAGGGAAGCAGTATCTTTTTAATTATTTAACTATTGTTTTAAGTTTTTAAACTACAGTCAGGCTACTCTTTTGACGCTAGTTGCTAAGAAAAAGTAGCTAACTACTTTGACATTATGTAAAGAGGCAATATCTTCTAAGTTATCCTTTATCTAAGTTAAACTACAGTCAAGCTACTCTTTTGAAGCTGTAGTTGTTAACTGTAACAAATTAATTCAGAGGGATTTTGTTTAATTATTGACTCTGTTTGGCTGAAAAACAATTTAAGCAACATAATGTGACATTAAAAAGTATAGTGTAGCATTTTGTCAAGCTACACTGCTAATTGCTGAAAATTTAGTTTGCTGCTCAAGAAGCTACTATTGCTATTGTCACGCTACTGACAAATGTTAGTAACACCACTACTTTCAGTTAATTATTCCCCAACACTGACCACAGTTCTGATGCCAAGTATTCAATTAAACATGAGGGAGATTTTGTGAAGTGTGTGTGTGTTTGTTTGAGATCTGATCTGCTGACTGAAGTTTAACTGGCACATATAGCTATTATTCATGCTGGACGTATTTCATCATTGAAAACACCATGTTATATTCTATTTCTGGTCTTGATGGACAGCAGGGAAGAAATATTTGTCCAGATTGGACTCTATGATCAGAGCACATCTGCCCTGCACTGCCCCTTCCTCTGAACGCTGCCATTTCCGTCACACTCTCTCTAATGAAGCTGCTGTCTAATTGCAGTGGGGAGCGTTCCCAACAGTAACAGTGTTTTATGGGAGATTTTATGCTGCAGAGATGACAGCAGAGGCTGATGGATGGGAGGACGTAGATTTTACAGCCCAAGACCCTCTCACCTCTTCCTTTTCATTCTCCTTCTCTCTCTTGCTCTTTTTGGAGCCAAAGACACACTAACACCAGTCAAAAAGGGTTATACCAATCAAAAATTTGGACATGCATAACTCATATTTTTTATTAGTTGTGCTTGCGAAGTCAAGTCAAAATAAACTTTCTGAGTGTTCTGTGTCACAAGTGTTACGAATGGTACTTTCAGTTGTGTGTTTTGTTGAGGAGAGGTGAAGAAATCTCATTGTCTTACATTGAAGGATTGACCTGAGCCATATCTAGGGGGCAGTTGTGGCCTAATTGTTAAAGTCAGACTTGCTACCTGAAGGTTGTGGGTTTGAGTCTCAGTACCGGCAGGAAATGTAGTTGGGGGGAGTGAATGAACAGCGTTTTGCCCTTGAGCAAGGAAGACACCTAACCCCCAATCACTCCTTGGGCGCCACAACAAAAATGGCTGCCCACTGCTCCGGGTGTGTTTCCACGTGGTATGTGTGTTCAATACTCACTGCTGTGTGTGTGCACTTGGATGGGCAACACACAGAGCACAAATTCAGAGTATGGGACACCATGGATGTATTATTATATTTATATAATGTATTATTATATTTAAATGTATTATTATATACATTTCTTATAAACAAATATCATAATGAACCATTTTGCCCATAGACGGTCATGCTGAAAATCTAATGGAGTGTGATTTCTCTCTATGCTGCAGAACTGAGATGCTGTTTTTGGTCACATGTGCTTTTAGTTTCAGTTCTTTTGGGCTAAAAAGATTATGTGGTGCATGTCAGCTGGCTTTAAATTTATCTACACCCTTCCTGTGACCTCTTTAAATATCTTCCTTTTATTTTTGCTGTTAGTTATTTTTAAATGCCACTTGTCATTATAGTTAAGAGCAGTTGAAGTTTGGTAGACTTGTCATTATTTTGATGTGTCTAAGACTTGGCTCCAGAACTTCGTCACTGCTTCATGATCCTGTTTAAAAAGCCCCCCTACAGGATAAACAGTATCCAGTGACCCTCCTCCTTGTTCCTCAAATGATGTCACAACCCAAATCATGTCATTAGACATGTCATCACCAGCTCTGCTTGGACCGAGACCAGCGAGAAGATCCCTCAAGGAATTATCTCAGTTTTTCAACCAATGGGATTCTTCCACTGGAGGCTGACGGTCTCTAGGCCGAAAACATCCTTCAGTTTGCATTAGAGCAAACATGTCACTTGCTCAGTTCCTCATGCTCTGACTTTGCATCATGTGCCTGCCTCCCACTCTCTGAGCGCTCTGCGCTATAAAACTTTTAAGAGATAAGAAGCTGTTTTTCTATTTCAGGGTCACCATTAGCTTGAATAATGCAAAGACTCAAGGAGGAGTGGCTGAAGGTCTACAGAGGGTCGGAACACCGTCTTGGATTAAATTATACATTGTTATCGCAGCTGGTGAGGCCTGTTCTTCCTCCAAATGCTTCGTGTCTCTGTCTCATCCAATAACATTTGGGAAGCAATTGTGGAACGCTGAACAGTCCTGGCCCAGAATAAAGAGAGAAATTGGACCAGGAGAGATCAGTACGCATCAAGCCAGGGAATGTAGCACGGACAGGACAGCTAAAGGACGATTCCCTGTGGTTTGTGGGAGTAGAGCACTCTCTGCTGAGCTTTCAGAAGTGGAAGTGACACTGAATTTGTACATTCTTCAGGAAAGGAAAGTTTCAGTGGCTGAACGCATGACAGTGTCCCTGAAATGCAGTCTTGGAAGTCTAAGATGGGAATCTAGTGTTGCTGTTCTAGAACATTTCACTATATCCTCGTAAACTGTGGGGAAAATCCAAAGATGACAAGCTTGAATTTGAAAATGTAGTCAGAAATTGTACCTCTTGGGTGGCTTGTGTAACAAGGTCCAAAAGTTTTCACCATTTTTACTAGAAAGGAAACTTTAGACACTTTTTTTTTTTTTAAATTCGCTTATGAAAATTTTTCATTGAGGTAAAAGTAAGATGAACTAGAGTCGCAATAGATTGTATGTCTCTTTGATTTCAGTCGAACACATTGTTTGCATCAGCGAGACTATTGTCGCAATATTTTCATATTTAATTAAATGTTTTGCATGATATTACTACTGGCAAATTTTTCTTTTCCATCCTGACTCTCATTTAGCACTTAGTGGGTGTTAATTTTGGACCCTATTGTGTGAAGATCCCATTTTTACTGAAAATACAGAGATAAATCCTGTTTTACTTCAATGTCATGACCCAGGGATCGTCCTATCTGGTGTATGATATTTCTGCATTATTAACAAAACGTATTCACTCTTCATTAACCCTTAAGACCTTAATTTACGCACTAATAGTCTGTAATGATAAAATAACTTCAGGCTATCAGTGGTCACATTGATAGATGAAGATTACTTATTATCATTAATATTTAATAGGTTATATTATCTTACTCTGCTTTAAAGGAGATTTATCATTTCTTCATGCAGGAGTTTGTCAAGTTAAGACTGAATTCATGCAAACCTGCAGCCTTGAATTAACAAAAATAAAAAATAAAATACATATATGAAGTCTGATTCTGTTTGGGCATTTCACTTTGGCACGTTTCATAATTCATTGTTCTTGAATAAAGAAAGGAGTTGAAGGGCATGAAACTTTTTGCCAGCTAAAAGCAAGACAGTGAAAACTCGCTTCTGGTTCTAAAGAGATTATTTTGGGCATTGTGTAATCAAAATGTATTTTGTTGAAAGCTTTTGAGCGCTCTGGGGAGCTGCTGAACCAGCCTAATGAATTTCATGTAAAAAAAGTGCCCAAAGAAATTGTATAACCAGGATGTTGAATATTAAATAACACCCACATGATACACAAATTCCAGGAAACTGTGCTGTTAAAGTCAGTGCTCATCTTCACAAGCTTAAAAAAGACAATTATCAGAAGTTTACAAATATGCTTGGTGGAAGCTAGCACTTTGAGCTTGAAATACCTGCACAACAACAGCCGACAGGCGTTAGGGACATAAATGGCATTGATGTGGCACAGTAAAGGCTAAATCCTTCAAAAACAACTTCTTTTTTGACAACTCTTGTTTTTCATTTTCTGCTTGTAAAAATACTCCAAAAGCAGTGGTCTAAATATAGCTGTTAGATCTCAGTGTTGCTCATCCTATGATTTGACTGTTCAATACCGCCTGAAAAGAAGTTCCTGTTTCCAATTTCCTGTTCATTCTGCGCCCACTTACAAAACTGAACTTGGGACAAAAGACACCAATTCTGTTGAATAAATGCCTGGGCGTAATGGTGCTAACTGTGAGCTGTGCTAATCCTTTGCTGGCCCGCTTCAGGAGGCGTCCCTGCGTACACCAAGCTCATATTCACCAGCCCATTAGCCTCCTGCGCACGTCTGCCATATTAGATTAGAGTGTTTATTGTCCAATTTATCATAGGCGCTTTGTCTGGCCTAAAAAATATCTCCCAATTGCTGAATATGTAAGGCTCTGCGCTTCGGATATTGAACACGAACAATATTAAGTAAGCAACGTTAACACATACCTAACTATGTCACTCGACGCTGGTGAGGAGAGTACAAGCCGGCTAAATGAAAAATAAAAAACAAAACACGGGGACAATGAAGACGCTGAACTTGAAATGTCAATTTCATCACGTCGATTTGAATAAATGCTAATTCCAAGGGCTTGTTTTGAGACCCAGAGCCCTAATCTATTTGGCAGGGAGTACAGTCTGCGTACACAACGTTATTATGTCAAACATAGTTTAGCTTAGCCGCAAAGACGCCTCAACCGGCGTCTCCTCTCGTCTAGCGGGAGATGCTGCGGTTCTAATGTGACGGCCTTGTCAGTTTTGAGCGATGATGAGGAAGGTGTGCGTGGAGACTGGATTTGGTGTTTAATGACTGGTAAAATTGTAAGGCTGCATTCAAGGTGACCCCTGCTGAGGTGACTAGAGGCTGGGTGACGGTAATCCTTCCTGCCTCTTCGCAGCCCTGGTGGCTGTCACCAACACCACGCATTGTCACCAAAGCCGAAGGCATGTAATTATACTTTTATTGGCTTTCCGAAGCCCCCTGTATCCATCCATCCATCCACTCTGCAGACTCAGTTGTTTAGTCGAATGCTTATAGATCATGATTATTTTTTGCTTGCCGAACTCAACCAAGTCTTAGTGTGAAGAGCCACTCTGCTGCATATGCAGCCCAGGCTCAGTGGAAAACCGTGCCTCTACATACATTTTTGCAAAACTCCAAAAACATACCTACCTATACATACAATTCACTTCAGTTTCCAGCTGAAATATACACTAGTGGCAACTTTTTGGTAGATTTTTGATTAATAAATACTTATGTTTGTGCAGTACTACATTAGGACTTAGTATGTGATTTGTATACTATAATTTTTTGATGTTTGCATCACATAACCAGTTCTATATGTGTGGCTTTTCTGATGTGGTAAACTTGCTTGGCACAGCATTGCACTTGTAATGTGGAGCACTCTAGTAGAGTCCTTTGAAACACAAGTCATGAAAAAACGGCTCAAAGACTTGTAGAAGCAAGCTAAAATGGCATGGTTGTTTTAGCAAGTGCGTCTTTTATCTCATGTTTGCTTTTGTTAACACTATCGGTTAGGTTTAGTGTAGATATTGTAGTTATTTTATTTTCAAACTGCTGTAATATGTACAACAAACAACGTAAGCCAGATTGACGTTCATCTGACGTATCACTTTGATAGTGTTGCGAAACTTGCAAGAAGCAACATAATAGAATTTTGAAGAAATGACGCCACAGGCACTTTTTCATAATGAGCCTGGATTGATATGTGATATGCTCAATCACTTTAAATCGATAGTCGCAATGAAACTTTAGTTGATGGTTTTTTTTTTTGTTTTGTTTTTTGTTTTGTGTAAAATCTCAGTTTTTAAATATGCTATTTTAATATGAAATTCAAACAAATTATGTTTATACTCTTTCATATAATGTGACAGATCACTGTAGATCGCATCTTTTCCACTTTACTGCTATTTATGGCACAATAAAAAAAAATATGAATGAGCATCAGAAGGTACAATATGTTGAAAGTAACTTACTAAAATGCATCATCTCTCGTTGTATTTGGCCAATCAGTGTTTCACTCGTGGAAAGTCAGGATTTAAAACAGCCTATGAACAACATGTGACTTGACATGTGACATTTACATTTTAGAAAGTCATTGAATGTCCATAGTTTGTTAGTTAGAAAAAAAAATACTTTTGAGAAGAGCATATCACTAAAATCATAAGCATTTTGTTCAATATATGCACTATATTAGAAATGCCTTGCTATCCAAAGTTTCTATCCAAAGTTGCGAATTTAACTTGCGCACAAAATTGGAATATTGCATAAAACAATTAGTGAATAAAGCAGTGTTTCCATCCCATGTGTTCAAGAGAACAAAACCGTCACTTCCTGGGAAATTGGCGCAACTTATCTGTAATATGACAGACTATGGCTCAGTCATTTAAGAGTAATCAAACCAGATTTTGAGATGCTGTTTAATAAAATTGGTCACTGGTTAGTCCAGTCATCCAATCACATCGTCTGTTGAGGCAAAGAGTTTTTTGTTTTTGTTTTTGTTGGGTTTTTGTTTTTGTTTTTTTGTTTTTTGTTTTTTATGCACATTTTTAGAATTTATATGCATCTTGTCATTTCCATCTAGACACGACACAATTTTTTAACGTCTTTTTGAATAAATGTCCTGATTCTGTCAGAAAATTTAAACTTTTGAGCCTTTTTCTGAACAACAAGTTTATGATGGCCACCATTTTTAATTAGTTAGTCCACAAAGTGGAAATTTGTCTTTGACATAGACATAGACATCAACAAAACAATAATCTAATACCTAAATACCTAAAAACACTATAAAAGAATCTCAAATTAATAAATTCAATTATGCTTTAACATTTAGATGATTACATCTCAATTATATATAACGATTTGGAGTAGAAACAATAGTTACACCATTAGAGGGACTTTCCTTATTCATTCAGTGCATAAAATGTGTACTCAAAATGTGTTTTTGGGTCAAAACTGCTCAAAATAATGGAGCAGGTCTCATATTGCATAAAGTTCATGACTGTCATCATCAAACTGAGTCTGAGCTCAGTGAAATGAAGAAAGACATCACTTTAGCATTATCTTGCTTTGAAGCTCTAAGGGAACAGCCTCGACAAAGTGAAATGTCTGAATATGTAACGCTTCAAAAAAAAAAAAAATTCACAAAAATAAAAAGTGTGTTTTTGAAGTGCTTTAGCTTGCTGTGCTCTCAGCGGTGTTTTGTGGTTAGCCTCACGTCTAAAAGCAGGCAGAGCGGATGAACGGACGCAGGGGAGAGCGCAGGTTCACCGGCAGCCGGCCTTGACACTATTAGCCTGGGTGACACATTAAGGTTCTCTTCAGTGTGTAATTTGTTTTGTCTGTCAAGATGATGGATGTCTTGTTTGTTGGCACTTCTTTTTATGCTTTAGACACATACAAATGATCAACAAAGAAAGGAACAACAAAAAAAGGTGGCCCCGGGATCTGTTTAAGCGCACTTCAGAAAGTGAATGAGAGTACATTTGTTTTACGCTACTTGAAAATGGTACTTTTTATTTATATATATTTCTTTACTTCCTGTTTTCTGTCGGTTAAATGGGGTAATTAAAGGTGAAAGTGTAATTTTCGACAGAGCGGAGGGGAGGGCAGTGTTCAGGGTAGACGGAGGCAAGGGGTTTTTGTGGCAGGTGGGACACAGCGTGAAAGGTTTCCTTACGATTAGCGTGTGAGGCAGAGCTGCGGGCTGACCGTTGTATTTATCACCTGTCACTCATTGCAGGCGCCCACAGCAGCTCACCTTCACAGTACCTTAAATGTCACAGATCACACCCCCCTCGTGCTCTCTCTTTCTCCCTTCCTCACCCGGAGCAGTTTAACCCAGAATGAGTTTCTTGTTCGCAGATGCAGTCAGGGGCTTTTCACCTGTTGTGTGTCACCTGAAGCATTTTTTTTTTTTTTGAGAAGCAAAGGGTGCCTTGAACTTCATTTTATCATGTTTTTGTGGTTAGTTTTGCTTTAGTATTATTTTATACTATTATAGTTTTATATTTTGAATTAGCTTTTATTGTTTATATTTTCAGTTTATTTCAGTTTGTTCAATTTTATGTGCATTTTTATTTTTTAAAGGGGTCATTAACTGCATTGTTTTATTGTTTTATGTTTCCTGGGGTGCACTTATAATGTTAGTTTTTACATCCAAAATTGTCAATTTAGAAATAAAAGGCATTTTTCCTACCCTGATTTTAGCCCTCTTCTTTGATCGCTCTGTTTTAAGGGGCATGTCTGCTGTGAGACTTCAGTGTAAACACCCACTGCTGTGATTGGCTAACATCTTTGCATATGAAATAGCTAAGTATTACTCTCTCGAAAACTTTTAACACATTTTTACTATTACAGCCCTCAAAGTAACTAATCGTGAAAAGTGTTAATTATAGCATTACATTGATCTATGACATTATATTTAGATCGTGGCATGAAAGGTTGCAGTGATAAACATTGTAGCCGATCACAGACATGTTGTTGAGCGCATGAAAGCAGTGATCTCGTCATTGCAACTCAATTTCTGCACACTGACGAATGCTTTCATCATAACTAACTCTATGTAATTAAGAGATTCATAAAATAAAATAGGAGTTTTGGCGCGAGTCCCGTACTCAGTCACTGATAAACTCACGCTGTTTGATTGACAGCTCCAGCGATTACAAAGGGAACGTTCTTTGATTGCTTTATTTAATCACAATTTAAATAACAGATTATTGTCATCCTACTAAGAGAAACAACGTGAATTTGAGCCTTTAGTCACTGGTTTGATTTACTGACACATAGACAAAGAACATCTGACTGTACATGAATCATTACATATCAGATCAGGCATTAGAATTAACACAGTTACTTACATGTTGTTGCATTACTGTTGAGTCCATATCGTAAAAGTCTGTTTGCAAAGCCTGCACTAAAATGCGATTTGATTTACCAAAGAATCCAAAGTGAAATGTACTGAATACAAATAAATAATGCTCAACTAAGAATAAATAACCATTCCTAGCATTAGGATCCTTTGAAAGGTAATGTTATTTTTGTCCTGTATCGCTCTTCTCTCCTTCTCATCTCATTAACACGCCAGTGGGCGGGGCTAACGTTGCAATGATAAAGTAGGCGTTGATTTCTTCTGCAGAGGTGGCGTTTCACCTATCTATAGATAGACACATTCCAGGACAAGTCGTTCACTGGGCCTGTTGTCAATAAAAGCTTTTATTGGACTAAAAATAAGTTTTCAGTTCTGAAACTTACAGGATATTCTTATAGTACGATGACATCTTATATATCAAAAGCTCAAGGAAAAGTTTATTTTTCAATTCATGACCCCTTTAATATTTCAATTTATCTTTATTTTTATTTCAGTAATTTTAGTACTAAATGAAAGTCAGAAATGTTGCCTAAACAAATATTTTGTATTTATATAGTTTAGGCTATATTTTATGTAGTTTATTTAATATAGTTTTGTTTTACATTTAATAGTTTTAGTTTTTGTTAGCAATACTGCTGAACTGTACTTTTTTTTTTTTTTTGGAAGCAACGATGTGGAAATTTAGGGGGTGTTTACATGACAAAATTTGCAACTAAAAACGGGAAACTTTTTATGCATGTTGGCCACTCATTTACACGACAACGGTGTATTGGGGGACTGAAAACACAAACTTTTGAAAACGGATTTCAAAATGCACGTTTTTGAAATGATACCATTATCATCTCTGTGTAAACTACAAAAACGTGTATTTGTGAAAATGGTGACATCATGCACATGCGTATTACGTGTTCATTCTATAGGCGTGTAGTGTTTCTTTACAAAGTGACATTGCCAACTACTGGCCTGGCAGCATAATACAGCGCTTTTAGTCGTTTTCGCAGATCCGTGTGAACGGGATCGTTTTGACAATGTTGTTGTCTGTACACGAAAAATGCAAAGGAAAACTTTTCTGTTTTTAGTACATTGTTGTAATGTAAACGTACCCTTAATCTGAATAATAAATATATATTTATTATTATTATTATTATTATTATTATTATTTATTTTTTTATTTTTTTGCGGTGGAATGGGGGGTGGGGCTTTTTCCCCCTCCATGGGGGCACATAATATCAGCATTATATTTAATAAATTGGTAAACTCTGGAAAACTTGTCCCTGGTAACTGATTTCTTGAAACAGCTGTGCTAGTTTTATATCTCTTGTATCACTCTCTGGTCTCTTTCTTCCCATCTTCTGCTTTGCACCGGCGTCCTCGTCACCCTGTCTGTGTCTATTTTGTGATAATAATCAGCTGACTGTACATGATCACTTGCGTATTACTGAGAATTATATAGTATATATACTGTATACAGGGGAAGCATACGACAGTGTTTACAGCATTGTTGTCAGTGGGGTGATGTGAGTGCGATTGCATTGTGAGATTGCAGATTTATTATAGTAAGACATCATGTCAAGCATTTCACATGCTTGTCATAACACTGCATGTATACTTGCATATTTGTTCTGGCATTTGAAACTTTGCTGGCATGAATTCACACAGCAATTAATAACATTATAGCTTCCAGTTATGTTTATAATTCTCAGTTGTCATTGTTCCCTTAGCTCTGTAGTTACAAACCTTTTTAAGCGAGAGCCATTTACTCCTGACACCTGCGTGTGGCGAGTTTTCAAACGAAATGGATGAAATGAAGTGGTTGCCGTTTGAAGGAGGCATTGCATCTGACGCGCTCTTTGAAATGAGCGGTGTCTGATGTCGGCAGCAGTTTTGGAGGCTCGCAGACAGAGGCAATTACAACACTCGGGTCCCCCCGAAACACCCCACCCAGTCTGCAGGGCGCACACGTCTTCAGATAGCACTCTGAAAATATTCCCACACGTTAGCCTCATTAATTCAAGCAGCGCTGAGTTGCTGTTTTAGTGCTTTTCCGCTCAGAAGCGTTTTTAAAGACAGCACAGGTTAGTTCACTCAAAGTAATTTCAGCATGATATGTGATCTGCATTTAAATGATTATTGAGCCACACTGCAAATGAGAGTGTGAAATTAAACCTAGCATGTTTTTACAGGTCAGCTTCCTTCTGTGACATTATAAACTAAAACACTGAATACTTTGGGATTTGCAGTTTTGATCAAGGCTAGCATGGATATATTGTGTTTAGAGATGCGCAATATATAGATGGTCATATTGGTATCAGCAATAACATTTTTATGTTGTTTCATGTATTGCTAAAACAGGCTAAATAAAGAAATTATACATGTCTTTGGATAATTTTCTTAAAAGTTAAAGGGGTCCTTTATTTTGATTTCACTTTTTTAACTTTAGTTAGTGTGTAATGTTGCTGTTTGAGCATAAACCACATCAGCAAAGTTATGACGCTCAATGTTCAATACAAGGGGAGATATTTTCTTTTACAGAAATCACTTTTTTACAACAAACGGCTGTAGAGACTGCAGAGAGCTTCTACCCGGGTTGGTGACATCACAAACCCAAAATTTACATAAACCCTGCTCCTGGGAACACACAACAAAGGGGGTGAGGTCATGTTGGGCTGCTTTAGAGAAGAGGAAGAGTTGTTGCAGTAGAGTGTTGTTACCATGCCGTCATTTTACGCTGGACTGCTTCACAAATGAGGGTCAATTCAACGCTGGATTCACTAACCGTTCAGAAACATCCAGTTACATTCTAAAAGTTGTAACTTCTTTCTGAGTCTCTCCATCAGTGTTTGAACAATGTAAGGCTGAACACCGTTACTGACAATCGTCATTGAGATTCTCCAGCTTGGTGTTGTTGAGCAACTGAAGCTGTTAAAGCTCCGCCCTCTTCTGGAAAGTGGGCCGTAAGCAGCAGCTCATTTGCATTTAAAGGGACACGTGTTTTTGCTCACACCCAAATAGGGGCAAATTTGACAAGCTATAATAAATGATCTCTGGAGTATTTTGAGCTGAAACTTCACAAGCACATTCTGGGGACATCTTGTAAAAGGGGCATTATAGGTCTGCTTTAAAATGAAAAATATAAATTTCACATATAAGAATATACTCTACCGTTCAAAAGTTTTTTTTAATGTTTTTGAAATAAGTCTCATGCATAACAAGGGTACATTTTCTTTCATGGAAAATACAGTAAAAACTGAAATATTACAATTTGTCTTGTGTATTAATTGGATATGAATTTTATATTCATTTTAAAAATAATATAAATATACTTTAAAATCTAATTTATAGGGCAAAGCTGAATTTTCAACTTTATTTCTCCAGTCTTTAGTGTGACATGATCCTTTATAAATCATTCTAATATGCTGATTTGCTTCTCAAGAAACATTTCTTATTATCAATGTTGAAATCAGTTGTGCTGCTAAATATTTTTGTGGAAACCATATTTTAAGATTCTTTGAGAATAGAAAGTTAAAAAAACAGCATTTATTTGAAATAAAAATCTTTTGTAACATTATAAATGTCTATATTGTAACTTTTGAACAATTTAATGTGTCATTGCTAAATAAGACTATTATAATGTAAAAAATCTTACAGACTATTATATGTAACAATTATTAGAGTTATTCTTTTCTTTTGTTGTTTATGGGCATGTATAATTTCTTTATTCCAATGGTTCATAGTTGGCCAACATTATTTAAATGTTTGTGAAATGAGATGCAGTTGTTTTCTAATTTGAAGCATGCACTTTTTTCTTTTTTTCGTAATCAATATCTCAAAATGTAGATTGATATGTAATATCACTTAATAATTGGTTATTGGATTCAGACAAGCTTCCCTCACATTTCCCCCATCTGTCATTGGTCTGCACTGGTTGCATTGTCCCCTTTGAAAATGCATCTGTCTTTGCCATGTGCTTTGAGTTATGGAAAACAGTTTGACTCCCAGATGATGTATAATGTATCAATGCAAAGGCTCAGCAAGTCATGCCTCAATTTTTTTTTTTTTTTTTTTTTTTTTTTTTCCAGCACGCTCTGGGTTGAGATGAGTTAATGCAGTTATTCATTATTTAGGGATGCAGTTGGATGCCATCAGATTCAGATGTTCTTTATTGTCACTTTTTTATTTGTTTTTGGTACAGTATACAGCTTCTTTATCCCTTGCAATTTTGCTTTATAATTGGTATACGTGTTATAGTAGTTAACTGCTTGAATTAGCATGCTGACAATGTGTTATGCTTTAGCTGTTGGACTCTTTGTAAAAGAGCTTAATAATGCAAACTAGACTCTCTTGCCAGTGACATCCACAAAAAAATATTTAGCATAAGTTAAAACAAAGAAAAACAAAGATGCTAGGTGACTGAGTATTTGGCTATTTTATTAATGATAGTAATATTTACCTGTGAAATGATGAGCACATTCACCATTCATGTGACGCAATGTTTAGCAGTGCAAGTTATTTCAAAAAGTGCTGCAGTACGTCCCCTTTGAGCTTTTCACATGCCCCTGTTGCTATTTATATACTTTTTTTTTTTTTTTAACCTGGGGCAGTGATGTGAGATTACCACGTCAAACTTGTATGGACCTGGCTTCCATCTCGGCTTCATAACTATGAATAAATGTCACAGCAGGATCTTTTTGGTTTCTTAATCCGTAGAGCCAAGGATGAGATCTTATTTAAAGATCTGGTACAGTGGAGTCCTTGCTTTGATAAGAACGCACAACTCGGCAAGTTTTGCTGTGTACAACTGCAGGCAGGATAAATAAAAACAGTTCTTGGCAGGTTGACCCTAGAGGAATGATGCAACCTGCATTTCAATTAAAGCGTCACCTCAGAATCTGATGATTGCTGTGATGGTTTGTGTCATAATCTTCTGTCATTCACTAGTTTGGTAGTGGCTTCAAAAAGAGAAGCACTGTCTCTTTACAAGACAAAGATTGTTTTAATGAACGAACGGCATTTGTTTTGCTTTTTTTTTTTTTTTTTTTGCTTTGTTTTTCATCTTTCTCTGAATAGGAAAAAAAAAAAAACTTTGCCAAGGTGTGTCATTGGTATTCACTGTATCACTCACTTGCATAAAGTTGAGCTCTGTTGCATCACTAGTGGTCTGTCACTCTCACTCATGTCTCAGGAAATCTCTCATTGAAAAGAAAGACATCAGATCACTTTGTCGAAGCAAATCACTGTCATTGGGAACACACCTTTAGTATTACTTATAAAGAAGTCTTAATTAAAAGTTGTAATGATGCAATAGGATGCAACATTTATGTCAGGTGATCCGATCACAAGTGATCGATGGCCATGCATCTTCTCCAGCCACTTGAGTTCATATTAATATGGACCCTGTTTACATTTTACAGCAGTTACATTTAGCACGGTTCACTTATGATCAGATCACCTGAGACCGATGGTACTTCTAAGATGCACATCTGTGCACTTCTGATGTTGTTCCTGCGCAGAGTAAACAGTTCTGTACAGAAGGCAGACTGCAAAAGCTGTTTCTTGAATTAGAGCTAAATGAATGGACAGCATTCATCTGGAATCTTTCCACATTCACATTGATTTTCAATATGCTGAAGCTGTGAGAAATATTGGACAGAAATATTTAGAGCTAATTAATACTCAAGACAAAGACTGAATCATAGAAGAGTATAGAGATTGCAAGTTCAAGTTTGTTTCCAAACATTTAGAAGTCCACAGAGGTAATGCATTATTTTCTGTCTTATTTTCTTGAGATCAGAACTTATTTTTCTTGTACAGGTTCTGACAAGCCAAGTATATTTAACATGTTATAAAGTAAAATATCTAGCTTCCGCCTTGACGTAGCGTAAGCGTTTTGAACAGCGAGAGGCGTTACACTTTCTTCGTAAGTTGAATATGGAAGGCAGTCTGGCGGAAGCTAGATATTTTACTTTATAACGTGTTAAATATAGATATTTTTCTTACACAAATGCATGGCTTCACTTCAGAAGGCCTTTATTAACTCTCTGGAGCCATGTGGAGTATGTTTATGATGGATGGATGCACTTTCTTGAGCTTCAAACTCGTAGCCCCCATTCACTGCCATTATAAATCTTGGACGTGTCAGGATATTTATTAATATAACTCTGATTGTGTTCATCAGAAAGAAGAAAGTCATATACACCTAGGATGGCTTGAGGGTGATTAAAGCTTGGGGTAATTTTCATTTTAAAGTGAACTAATCCTTTAATTTGCTAGTGTTTTCTTCAGATGCAGCACTCTGAGCTCTCTCAACCACCATACAAATCTCTATGAATTTACTCAATAGTGTATAAAGTGAAATATCCTCAAAGAGGAGGGTTTTCATAAATCTTTATATATTTTATGTGATTTTTAGAGTGTTGCATGACACCATGAACAAGTCTGGTTTGTGGGAAGTTTGTCCTCAGATGGCTGACGGATCTGCTGGATAGAATTTGTTTTGCTTGGCTACAGCAAAAATTACAAACAAATGTTAATACAGTACTAGGTGTAATTAGGGCCTGTTAATGCACACATTTGTCCTGGATTTCATTTTGCAGCAGTAGCAATCTTGAGAAGTCAAGCTCTCGCTAAAGTTGGCTCATAGTAAATACCTGCTGATGAGCGTCTTTCCTCGGCACAGTTTGTGCAAAATCACTGAACCTGCTGGCTGCGCACACTTACACGGAAAATCAGGGTCTCCGAGGTGCTGTGAAAAGCTGGAGGAGCCTGTCAGTTCATATAAAGCCCAGCTCCGGAGAGGTGTAACTCCACTCAGGAGTGCCTAGGCTGAAACGGCCTCGCCACATTTTGATGGGCAGCCCGAGTCTCGATTGTGCGCGACTAGCTGCTGACTGGCATTGTGCAAAGCAGAAAGCTCTGATGTGCCCATTTGCACAGCAATTACTAAGCTTGGTGTTTTGAGAGGGGGCCAAGTTTCATCGCAGGGATATGTAGTCTGAATAATGCACTCAACAACACTTCATTAATAGAGACAAAATCTTTCCGTTATCAAAGCGAATTTGTAACGAGGCAACAAGCAATTAGCGCATTTGCGCAGCGTCCTGGGTAATGAATCTCATGAAATATGGACCGATCACAAGTGATGTCTTTGTCTAGTCTTGCCTCATTGACGGCGCCTTGAAATTGATGGTTCACGTTAAGCGACTTGGAATCGGTGGAAGTTGGCGGTTGGAGCGTCCGCTGATGAAAACGTACGGCTTGCAGCCAGACCTTGTGCACTCAGTGAAGTGTGAAAGCAAATTGGTCAGCACGATCTTGTGTAATAGTTTGCAGGTGACTGAAGCACCTTCTCTAATAAAATCCGTCTTTGTGATGTTCTTCAGATATAGAGAAGGCTAACCGATAAACCAGATAATCTCCTGCCAACCCGCTTTCTAATATCCCACTGATATCCAGATATATAGCTTTTAATATGCCTCTCTCTGCAGGATTTTGTTGGAAAGTTGCAGCCTGGGTGTGATACGTGAACAGAGAGCGAACATCATACGTTTGGATATTTGTTTTCGGACAATCTCATTACCGTAGCACAAGCCATTTGCATTTGATTGCGGTGTAAATCCAGCCCTCGGTACCTGAGACACTGATTTAGCCAAACAATGCAGGAGTCACATGTCAAAGGTTGAAGGGAGATGATTTCATCAAACAACATGCGGCGCTACGCATATGATTAAAGTCACAGCGTACATGGTGGGAGACGCGTACTGAGTTCAATGCTAACAAAGAAGAGGAGTGACATGTTTCTTTCTCTTCCCTACCCCCCCTTTTCCTGAAAAAGTGCATCATAAAAGCCCTGGCAGCAGCTCCGAGCTGTAGGAAAGGATACCTGGTGGTAAATAATTCAAAGATATGCTGTGCATGTTTAAGTGCGCCAGAAAAAAAGGAAGCAGCATGTGTGTTAGTCTGCACTGGGGAGCTCTATGGAAATGCTTCAGTCGGAAAGAAGAAAATGCTTCTTTTTTTCCTCTCTCACTTTCTTTGGAGTTTGCCTTCACATGCCCCCTTACTGCCGCCTTCTCTCGTAACAGCCCGCTAGCACCCTCAGGGCAGAGGGTGAGGGGAGATGGGTGGGTTTGGTGGGGATGGTGTCCCTGTCCCTTCTGTTATCATATCTTGGGTATCACGGCTCTTGATCTTTATCTCCCAGTCAGGTTTATCTATCAAGTCCTTGAAAGCACAGGGTTCCTTCACGTCACCTACGCACGAAGCTGAAACACTGAGACTCCAGATTAGAGCAGGCTACCGGTTAGCTTTATCTCCCTAGCCTCCTGTTGCAGTGAGATTGGCTCCAGAGGGCTCCAGAGAAGAAAAACAGACCATGTTGGGCAGGTGCACTGTTTATCTCAAGTTGGCTTTTGGTATGAAAAAAACAAAACAAAACAGAAAGATCACAATTCTCCTTGGTCTCTCAGAGGTCAGCCTGGATTGGTTCCAATCGAGCGCTTGTTTTATTGAAGAACAAAACCGTTTTCTGAAGATCTTTTTTGTGTAGTTTGAAGGTATCATCAGTGTTGGAGGGGTAAGCTGGGAAAGGATTTAGACAGATCAATGCTCCCCTGTTTGAATCGTGTGCCATGGCCAGCACATCTATTGAATTGTGTGGACAGTGGGAAACATGTCCAAGAGCCATCATTGAAATATGGCTAAAATAAATTAAATGAATTTGAGGATTGACACAAATTTAATTAGTGTTTCCTGTGCAAAATTTGCTGCTACAATGCTATTATGCTTCTGTGTGGTTTCCAGGACATTGGTATGCAGTTAATGTGTTCTGCAAGAGTGTTATCAGTGGTTTCTTACTTGCCTCATTAAAATATCCCATTCCTAAGTCTTGTTGATATTCTGGTCCATAGGTAGGGCCGTCATGGCCTAATAGTTAGAGAGTCAGACTGGTAACCCAAAGGTTGCAGGTTCGAGTCTCAATACTGGCAAGAAATGACTGAGCAAGGCACCTAATCCCCCAATCACTCCTTGGGCGCCACAGCAAAAATGGCTGCCCACTGCTCCAAGTGTGTGTCCTCGGTTTGCAGTGTATGTGTGTTCACTACTTACTACTCCGAATGTGTGTTCACTAACTGGATGGGTTAAATGCAGAGGACAAATTCTGAGTATGGTTTACCACACTTGTTACTTTCACTTTCACTTTTACTGCAAGTGCTTTGGAAAGCACCATTAAATAGTTAAGTGTGCTAGAACATTAAAGAATACACTGAACTACTGCTCAAAGTTCAAACAACATCGCTGTCTCGCCAAAGACCCATTTTCTGTTGTTCAGCTTAGAAATCCTGATTTTTTTTTTTTCTTCTCCTTTTCTGTCTTCGCTTTACCTGACTCTGAATTTCTTTCTGTCTAGCCTTGCCTCTAACCTTCACACGATGTCCCCCTCGTGGTTTTCGTTTCTTAAGATTTCCACATCTTCATCCTGCCTTGCCATGTGATTGGCAGCTTGTGTTATCTGCGGATCTTCACCATGCGCTTTCTCTAGCTAGGCTTGGGGAAACTTAGAGAGCTTCTGCTATCTTCTCGAGCCTGCGGCCAGCATCAGGGATAGCTAAAGCTGACACTGGGGCTTGGGTCTCTTATCTCCCTCATTTTAAACAAGAATTCAGAATCCACCCCCATCTTCAAGTTAATTGCTGGAGGACAGTAAAATTGCAGAGACCCAATCTCCATTTAGCCCTTAACACCAAGAAGAAAAAAAAAGCTGTTTTAGCATATTATTATGATTATTATTAACAATTTTGCCACATGCGCCTTATGTTGTCACGCATGTTGAAATGTATATGCAACCTGCATTCTGCAGCATTCATGTTGACCCATTTTCAGAAGAGTCTAGTTAGTGGATGCTGCAGTGGTTGCGCGCACCTGCAGGAGGCAAAGGGGCTGTACGGGACATCATCTTTAGAAGCTAAGCTTTTACTGTAGGAAGTTCCCTATCTTGACGGGCTACTTGAGAGTTTTACATGTTTACTGTCTTATTTAGAAGAGGTGCAACTCTATAGTTGCAGATGTGTGGTGCAAATCTGAATTTTCACATGTCAGAGATTAATACATTCTTTGCGTAGCATGCCTCCTCTTTGCATACTGATTTGTTCTTAAATGTAAAAAATCAGTACAATGTCAAGGCATGTTAGCTGATGGGATTAATAGTATAGCATGAGATTTTCCTGGACGTGGGTGTACGTGAGAAAGCCTGTGACATCCAATGGTGATAATTAGTGGAGAAACAGTCTCAGTGTGTAAAATGCTGACCTTAATTACATGTTAGCGATGTTGCCTTAAGGAAAGCCTAATTTGAATCAAGCAGGTCCCTACATTGAATATTGTTGTGTGGTAAGATTGACTATGCTAAACTATCTAACAGGAAGTAGGCCAAATGAGAGTTTTTATGAGTGTTCATGAGCTTATATCTGTCACTGATAATCATGTTTAAGATGCATTTGATTCTTTTGATGTTGGCGTGACAGTCATCTCCACTTTGATAGGGTGGATTATTGTTATTAATAGTATTAGAAGATACATCTGATTTAATCTATCTTCTAGGCTGATTGAAGATTTGTGGAGTTGAAAACATCATAATCTTTAAGATATTTTGAATCCTCATATATATATATATATATATATATATATATATATATATATATATATATATATATATATATATATATATATATATATATATATATATATATATCAAGTATATATCAAGATATGTTGTGCGTTTAAACACATACTTTCCAGAGGAGCTTGCTTGTGATTTTATTCTCTCAGTATCGCAGTTTCTTGTCTCCTTCCTTTGGGTTCTAATTAAAGTTGGACAAAAACCTTTTGCTTATGCCACAGTGGCAACACTACGTCTGTGTTTCTTCTCCCAAGGTAGAGGAATTGCAAGACGCATTCATTCCTGATCCAGACATAGTGTCTGCATCCCATGGTATTCCAGTTCTCCGATTTGGGAGTTCAGAGTGTGTTTGTTTTTTGCCAGGTGAAGTATTAGAATTCATAGCTGCCAAAGCCAGATGCCAAATGTGAAATTTTTTTAAAAGGGACCAAAAAACACCCACATGGTTGTTGCACAGCTCAAAGGCATTTCTTCTGCAATGCCTGTTTAGTTGATTGTGGCTTTTGAGCTGTTGAATTCATTATTATTATTGTTAGTGCTTGCTTTTTATAAACCTCCAACCTAAGTATTAAAGTTAAGCATGTAACTCACTCTCAAATTGTGCAGCTATTGGGTGTTTTGAGTGATAAAATGTTTATTTATTTATTTATTTTTTTTTCTCACCTGGCAGACAATAAAACTGGGATTTTTTTTTTTTTTAGTTTTGGGTTGTATTTAGTTTATATGTCATAAATTAACTTTTGTGGACCAGGGTTGAAAAACAGAATGCATTACTTTTGTTTAATTTTCTTATTCCTGTCATTTTAAGTCAAATTTCAGTTACTGTAGAGAGTCCAACTCAATTAAAATTCACAATCATGAATTAAAGGATGACAGTTTATCATGAAAACACCTCTCAAATTTTCTTCATAAAATGTAAAAACCCAGTTTATGATTAAAACCAGAGCAGAACCGCTGCTGTGGGAAACCGACAGGAGGGTGATTGCTGAACAAATTTTGTTGCTTTGTTACCCTGCTAGTGAACTTATGAAAATGACTCAATCTAAACTCAGCTTCTGTTGAAGACTGTTGCTTTTGTAGGTATTTTTTTTTTTTTTTTAACTAATTGCTTGTTCCTACTTATTTTTGCTTCCTCCTGTAAAACGTAGCAGTGTCTTATCATGTGAAGTGAAGTGAAGTGACATGTGGCCAAGTATGGTGACCCATACTAGGAATTTGTGCTCTGCATTTAACCCATCCAAGTGTACACACACAGGAGTGAACACACACACACCGTGAACACACACCCGGAGCAGTGGGCAGCCATTGCTGCGGCGCCCGGGGAGCAGTTGGGGGTACGGTGCCTTGCTCAAGGGTCTCACCTCAGTCGTGGTATTGAGGGTGGAGAGAGCGCTGGACATTCACTCCCCTCACCGACAATCCCTGCCGGACCTGAGACTCGAACCCATGACCTTTGGGTTACAAGTCGACTCTCTATTCATTAGGCCACGACCGCCCCATGTATTCATGTACATGTATTCGTTTGCAGACACTTTTATCCAAAGTGACTTACATTGCATTCAGGATACGCATTTTCAATGTACATTTCTGTTGCTAGCATCACGCTTAGCCGCAGGAATGCTAATCTGGCTAATGTGGACTCATAGCTGCACTGTAGCTATCAGGGTTTAGGAGTGTTTTACACTTTCTGAACAGTCCTATATTCTGGTCGTCATGAAACACTTTACCAAAATCGTCTGTGGCGGATATGTTTAATCAGATTATGAAAACATGGATCTAAATGTTAGCTGGTGTTATATAAAGCTACTTAGCAATTCAGTCCCCGTGAGAGGGTGTGTGTGACTACACTAGATGGGGAGGGCGACCGAGCTTCAGGCTCCTGAATTAACATTGGACTTGTTCCGACCTGCACCCTACAGACAAATATAATGCCATTTGTCCTTTGTAGGATATTCAGTGTTTAGGCATTCTTGGGAAAGGCTGTGCCTCATACTGGCTGTTTACAAATAATAATGTCCATGAATTATGCCACATTAGTGTTGAGGTATAAATTCTGTAACCCTGAGTGAGGAGGGAAATTATTTTTTTGCTTATGAACTATATTTTGATATGCAGCGTCCTTTGTTATGTGTGAATTATTCATGCTAATATTTTTTTTTTTTTTTTTTTTTTTTTTTAATGGGCATTGTGCTGTGCTTTTTTTTTTTTTTTTTTTTTTTTTTGGCATTATAGCTTTTATAATTCTACTGTAGTAGTTGAGAGACAAGTATGTCTTGCATTTGGATCTGAAAAGCAGTTCAAAGAGACAAAATGCTCAATGTAGTCAACTTTGCTTTGCTGAGACAACTGTTTCACCACAACTTAGCATTTCGGGTAAGCAAGAGAACCTCAAACAAACTGCATCCAGTACAAAGATGTACAAAGATGTGCAAAGAATTTCACATGCAGGCATTTTGA
Source organism: Mylopharyngodon piceus (assembly GCA_039654765.1). Lineage (NCBI taxonomy): Eukaryota > Metazoa > Chordata > Actinopteri > Cypriniformes > Xenocyprididae > Mylopharyngodon > Mylopharyngodon piceus. The sequence continues at coordinate 22,582,419 of CM077447.1, forward strand.
ATCTAAATAGAGTGAAGTGGTAGATATTTTAATCAGCTGTCCTTTTAAAGTCTGCATTAAAAATACCCTTTTTACTGTATTATTAAATGTTTTTGGTCTTATTATGCATTATTCATTAGTGCATATTAAAAAATAGTATTTGTCTGCTTAATCTTTTTATCAAAATGTAATATCTTGCTTCACTTCTGAAACAACATCTTTGATTTTAAATGTTCAATGTTAAGATTTTCAATGTTAAAGACCCCCTGTGGTGAAAATCAAGTTTTTAATGTTGTTTATATGTCTATGTGTTGTTTTTAATATGCTTTAAGACAAATCATGTGCAAATTCATAAATCAACACCATTGCTGAGTATTTTCTCTTTAAAACTGCAGTGAACCAAAGAAATCGCAAACCAGTTTGAAATCGCTGATGTTTCTTATGTCACAAACTACCTTGTAACCAATCACGTCAACGTGCCGGCGGGCTTTAGCATATCATTAACTATGACCACTCTGAAGCAGGGGAGTCTCAAGAGAAGCCAGGTTATCCTGGTATATTTTTCTGTTGATATGAAAAATCGGGTAGATTTACCAATATGATGTATATAACGATGTTATGATGAACTATATGCCTTTCTCCACTGACGTTCTGAGTTGTTCAAAGCGTTTGTAAGGAAACTGATTGTTAGAAGACAGCTGTCTGACTCTGAGATGGTAAACGGGGAACATGGTTTGTGTAATATTAGCAACACATTATTAGCTGTTTGATAACATAGTCAAGCAAAAGGCTAATCATATTAATTATCGTTAGTGTCCGACGCTGTAGAGAGCGATACTTAAAACACATTAACATTCTAATACGTCGACTTGTAGACGAGCCTTTATAATTCAATCTTTCTCTTCTTCTTCTTCTGAATCACTTTCTGGTTCAAACATATATAGCTGAATTAAACCAGTATTTCCACTTGCCATTGTGCAGTGTTTACTACAGTAAAGTTGACCGAGTGGATCAGGTATTCTGAGCTTGTGTGATTGAGTGGAGATCAATCACAGATAATTTGCATATTCATGGTTCTTGTTTATCCTATTTCATTCAAAAATAAGTCAGTCAAATGGATTGCGAATGCTGTTTTATGTTGACATTTAAGATATACTTTGTCCTCCTCTAGCATCACCAAACTGAATAGCAGCCCTGCCCCAAACTTGCTCCATTTGTTGAGCCAATGTTGTTGAGTCAAAGTGGTCGAGATGGTCAAACAAACAGAACAATGTTTTGATAGGCCACATCCTCACTTTTGCTGTTGTGCTGTTATATATTCAGCAGGCTGTTACTGCACAGTTATGTGTGAAATCTTTGTTCTCAATTCTTGTTAGATTTTTAGATTCTGTTTACTTTTTTCCCCTTAAATTACCTTCATACACTTTAATGCTCACACATACAGTACAATCCTCCTTCTCAAATACACTTGAGATGATTTGTTTTAGCCCACTAGACAACTCCCTTCTCAGATCATTCCATTGCTCAGATGAAAGGCCCCTGTCTGTTCTGATTATCTTCAAGCCAGCAAAAAAAGGGGGTTGGGGGCTGAAAAGAGTAAAGGATGGAGAGAGAGAGTGAATGAAAGTGAAAAGAATGAGTAATGCTTTGGAAAGCCTGGAATTAAACTGCTTAATTATGCATCCTTCATACATTAATCTTTCATGATTTGGGAACTAACATTGTCAATTATACAACGCTTCCAAACATTGGAAAAACTGGAATATAAGAGATGCTTGAAAAAAAGGGAGAGAAAAAAATGAAAGGCAAAGAGACAGAATACACATCCTGAAGAAGACGATAAGCTGGAGGAATCTCATATTCTTCGCTATCTTCATTGTTATTGCACTTATTGTTGTCAAACGATTTCCTTCCTCTGCCTTTCTCATTCTGTCGCTCTCTCTCGCTCTCTCTCTGCATTGTCATTAACAGTGTAATGGCATGTGATGTTTTGGGCTGTTTGCTGGCTATAATTACCTGATGAAATGTTAATGTGCAGTGGCAGAAGGCGTAGCAGGGAACAGAGTGAGCTAAATAGGCTAAAGGGATCTCTGACCATGATCTGTTGAAGTGCAACAGTGGGAACCAGGTGAATTGTGTATGTGCTACTCACTGGATTCGATTGTCTTGATCTTTACGTTAACCGCCCTGCTAGGCAAGCTACGTGATCTCATGTACGGACTGCTCAGGTCAACTCGTGCATGATGCCATCAAAGTTGAATGAACTTGATATTACAAAGGTCACCGAATGGATTGCATACTTATAGGATGTGGGTTAGGGATGCAATGTAAAAAAAAAAAATCTGTCTGTTATCGATGATAATCCGTAAAAAAATTGTTTCATGGGTAGATCTTTACAATAAGGTTTTATTTTTTAGCATTAGTTATCTATAATGGTAAACATAAATTAACAATGAACAATACTTCTACAGCATTTATTAATCTTAATGTTAAAGGTACACTATGTAATGTTTTTGCTCAAAATTAACATTTTAAATAATGAGTCAATACATCAATTCTTCTTCCTGTTTTTGTCTTATCTTGATTCACTATGGTAAACCCATTATGTTTATATTTTAGACTGGGGAACTCGGGATGGTTTTTGCAGGAAGTTGCATACATAAGTCACTTACCTGTGTGTCTTGTCTTATCCGTAAATAGAGAAAAGTTGCTTCGGCTCCTTTGACGCATATCTGATGTGGGAGTGGCAGAGGTTAGTTGATACATGAGCGAGAAAGGTTGACATGGAGCAGCTAAATCTCCAACCTCCGGGGAATCACCTGTTTTAAAAATACGCTGAACAGAGAAAGTATGCTGGCAAAAAGAGAACACGACATAACTCGTAATAAAATGAGAATTATCATTGGCTTGACTTTTCGGAGATGGGGAGAACTGAGGGATTTAAAATGTTGTAAAATGGCTTTTTTATTACTCAACAGGTGAGTAAGGTGTTTTATTGAACAGATAACTTGCCATATGTAGCTCTCTAACATAGTTCATTGTGAAGCATTATCTATTGTGAAGGGTCACATTCATCCGCACAGTCATACAGAGCCGAAGCACAACCAAAACAATGTTCTTCTGCAAAATGCATGCAGTTTTGTTTTTTAACCACTAGAAGTTACATATTGTACCTTTTAATTTCAGTATTTTTCTAATACATTTTTAAAATCACACTGTGGACTAACATGAACAAAGAAAGAAGAATTGTATTTTTATTAACTAACATTAATAACACAGATTAATAAATGCTGTGTTTTTTTTTGCTGTGAAAATACTTTGTTAGTTCATGTTAATGTAGCCCCTCCTGTTAGACCTGCCTGCTCTAAGCGGGACTCAAACCCGGGTCCGCTGGCATGGGAGTCGGGCACTCTAACAAGGAGACCGCAGTCTCTAGCGTCAGTCGCTAGAGCGCCTCTTGATATTAGGGGAGAGAGGTTTACACGCACAGCTCTTACTGGCCTACGTCCGTTACACTCACCCCCCATACCTCACTCCCATCTGGGTCACGGCACCAATGTAACCCCTCCAATGTAACCCCGCCTGTTCGAACTGCCTGCTCTAAGCGGGACTCAAACCCAGGTCCGCCGGCATGGGAGTCGGGCGCTCCAACAAGGAGGCTAAAGACCGCAATCTCTATCATCAGTCGCTAGAGTGCCTCTTGAGATCAGAGGAGTGAGGTTTACACGCACAGCTCTTAACAACCTACGTCCGTTACATTAGCTGATGCATTGACTAATGTCAACGAATGGGACCTAACTGTAAAGTGTTACCAGACTGTTGTAATTTTACTAATAAATGGCTGATATTTATTTTTTTGGCCAAAATAATAAATAAATAAATAAATAAATAAATAAATAAAAAAAACTATAAGGTCAATGCATTTACATCCTACACGTGTATTTAAGTATCACACCATTATAATGTGTAATAAGAAAAATGGATATTCATTTTTTAAATATTAAATTAGTGTTTTTAAAGATTGACTTTAAGTCAGCATTACATTACAAGGTAATTTAAATGTAAACATAGAGGAAAGGAGCATGCATAATAAAACTCAATCAATCAAATAAAATATAATATAATATGCCCATAATCAGTATATCAATGTATATTGTGCAGCCCTAATATGTAAATGCCATGAAATGGATCAACAATTTAATTTGGATAGGTTGCATCAGTATTTTAGGTTTCATTTTCTGGAAGAAAAATACTTTATTTTGTTTGTCAATTTTTAGGAGTGCACCTAAGTATCTTATCAGACACTGACTCCAATTTTGATATCATGGATTTTTTAAGACATTATTTCATCTCACTGTAAACAGTTTAGAAGTCCTCATTTTGGACAGTCATGAACAATTTTATATTCTTGCACATCTCAGCAATTCACAGTGTCATCTGCAGATCGAGTCTCACGAAGCGTGCAATCAATAAGACACCATAAACGGCAGGATAAACAATTCCTGAAGCCTGGCATCAGTGGGTGGACTTCATTAGTGGTCGTCTCCCCCTGAGACACGCTCTGTGCCTCTTGGAGATGGACTGTGTGTTGACCCGGTGTCAAGTCCCTGCTGCAGGAGGGCATTCCAACCGCTCCGCCAGGGCAGTGTGGGGCTTCACAGCATGCCTGCTTCCGGACCGCTCCAGAACAAAGACCCTGACTGGGGCCAAGACCTGCCGCCGCTTCTCTGAGCTCATGCCACAAGCAAACATACACAGTCGCACAACCGCACACCATTGAACACCACCGAACACACCATATACACAGGACGATGGTGGCTCTCTTGGGGCCCTTTTGGCCCGGCATATGACGGTACCCAACAATAGCCTTCAGCAGATGCCCGCGGTCCAGAGCCAAACAGATGGGAGGACCGGAGTGGATTTGGACAGGCAAGGCGGTCGCCCGCAGCGCCAGCTTAAGACCTGGGGCTGTCAGAGGAGTGTATGGAGATAAATGAACATGGTGGGGGGCAAAACAGAGGGCAGTGCCAGGGTCCAGGAACAGCTTGCAGAGGGACAGGCTTGAAAGAGGCGAGGCGCACACAGAGGATACCAGGGGCGAGCTGGATGCCCACCAAGACTAATCCTCCACCTGAGGACAGGGAGATGGTTCTGCCTGAGGCGAGAGAAAACATGAGTGGACGACATGCTGGAAAATTAGACCCTTATGGATGCATGAGAAACTATGAACTACTGAAAAGAGGAATACTGATAACTAGCTTGATCTTTATGTTGTCCGTCCTGCTGTGCAAGTTACGTGACTTGCCATACAACCACCTGCCAGGCTGCATACAACTCGCACATAGTGGGATCTAACATTGACGGATAACGATGTCATAAAGGTCAATGAATTCATTGCATATATGCATTGTGTTCTTAAAGATCCCAGGAATGGTTTGAAGCATGCAATAGAGCGCAACTGTTGGCTCTCAAAATGATTCCTTATAAACCTTTCAAGATAGATTGGTAGGAGCTTTGAGATTGTTTATTAAGATACATGCTTTTGCTGAAGCTGTCTATCTTTTTCTGCTCACATCTCCTAGACTGGGAATGATGTTAAAGGGTTAGTTCACCCAAAAATGAAAATTCTGTCATTAATTACACAAATTAAGATATTTTTGATAAAATCGGATGGCTCAGTGAGGCCTGCAATGCCAGCAAAACAATTAACACTTTCATTGCCCAGAAAGCTACTAAAGACATATTTAAAACAGTTCATGTGACTACAGTGGTTCAACCTTAATGTTATGAAGCGAGGAGAATACCCCCCCCCCCCCCTTTTATTCAGCAATATCTAGTGATGGGCGATTTCAAAACACTGCTTCATGAAGCTTCAAAGCTTTACGAATCTTTTGTTTTGAATCAGTGATTCGGAGCGTGTATCAAACTGCCAAAGTCACGCCCCCCCAGTGGTGAACTATTGAAATTTTGAAACACTTATGACGTAACGAAGCCGCGTTTACTGAAATCATGTGACTTTGGCAGTTTGATACACGCTCCAAACCACTTATTCGAAACAAAAGATTCGTAAAGCTTCGAAGCTTCATGAAGCAGTGTTTTGAAATCGCCCATCACTAGATATTGTTGAATAAAGTCGTTATTTTGTTTTTTTGGCACACAAAAAGTATTCTCGTCGCTTTATAACATTAAGGTTGAACCACTGTAGTCACATGAACTGTTTTAAATATGTCTTTAGTAGCTTTCTGGGCACTGAAAATGTTAATTGTCTTGCTGGCAATGGAGGCCTCACTGAGCCATCAGATTTTATCAAAAATATCTTAATTTGTGTTCTGAAGATGAATGAAGGTCTTACGGGTGTGAAATGACATGAGGGTGAGTAATTAATGACAGAATTTTCATTTTTGGGTGAACTAACCCTTTAACAAGTAGCCACAATCCAATCAATTTCTGATACATTTATTTGCCGATTGGTCCTCACACTTTCAAAATTGTTATATATTGGTGTATGTATATTATTTTGTGTGTTAATTTAAATTTGTCCATAAAACGAATGGCTAGTTTTATATTGTACCTTCATTTTCTCAGTGCTTCATAAAACATTATTTCTCGCCATAAACATAGCCATAGAAGCTGGCATGGCGTTAAAAAAGGAAAGAAAAAACAGTATATTATTTTCCCCCAGCCCAAATATTTTATATATGTTGTATATAAACTACTTCTGTTGCTAGGCGGGCGAAACTATGGTAAAATTAGTGTAACTCGCAGGCTCTCATGAATTATTGTTTTCTTAATTGCACTTGATTGCTATATTATGTTATGCAGCCTTGTTTTATGATTTATCCAAACATTTTTCATTCTGGTTTGCATGGTGTAAGCAGGAAGACATTTTCTCTGGTGTCCGTTCATCTCAGTTATGATGTGTGTGCGTGTTCTCACATGGGCAGAATCAGCTGAAGTGAGCAGGTCAGGGATTGTTCCCCTTGAAATGCTCCCAGGATGCTGACTCCAACAGACCTGTGATTAGCTTTCCGCTGGCAATGAGAGGTAATCTAAGGAGGAGAGGGTACAGCGGCCTAACTGCTACACACAAGCAAAACACACACACTCGTACAGATACATTTACGCCAAGCCCCACACTTACTTACATCAATATTCAACACTTGAACACAAATACATGCTAGTAGACACACACTTAATGACACTTTTTCAATTACAGGCTGTATAACACACATGCACACTTACCCTCACACTCATGTTCCGAATGGCATAATGACTCTGAGTGCGCTACAGTGGACGGAGTGCTTACGGAGAGTAATTTAAGAGCCGGCTGAGCGGATGAGACCAGGGTCACGGGGAGACCCAGAAGGGTGTCCGTTATTAAACAGAAGGACTCTACAGAGAGCAGAGATGGAAGTTGCAGTGTGACATCACTCAGGGAGACAGATAGAGAGACAGAGTAAGGCAGGAAAGAAGGGGGGAGGCTTGATGTAAAAGTTTAATGAATTCCTTATAGCATAGCACATCAGTACTGGATCCTCGGCTCTCACCAGCAGCCTTAAGCAAATGCTTCAAATCTTCTTCCGGCGGCCCGAGCTGAGAAATCCATTGCTGTCTTTAATTAGCTAAAATAAGTAGTAAGAGCCCTAGCGGTTAGTACATGTGCTCTGACACTTTAAGCTGTGGTGCTTCTGTTGTTAACATAAGTTTGAATCTGGCTCAACACATTACCCCATACTCATTATTCTTGAATTAAGTTAATTGCACATCAAATTTGGCTGCAATTACCCCCAAAAGAGCAAGGCTGGCCTGTGTGGTCCGATCCAACAGACGAGCTACTGTAGCTCAAATTGCTCAAGAAGTTAATGCTGGTTCTGATAGAAAGGTGTCAGAATACACAGTGCATCTCAGTTTGTTGCGTATGGAGCTGCATAGCCACAGACCAGTCAGGGTGCCCACGATGACCCCTGTCCACCACCGAAAGCACCAACAGTGGGCACGTGAGTATCAGAACTGGACCACGGAGCAATGGAAGAAGGTGGCCTGGTCTGATGAATCATGTTTTCTTTTACATCATGTGGATGGCCGGGTGTGTCTGCATCACTTACCTGGGGAACACATGGCACCAGGATGCACTATGGGAAGAAGGCAAGCCAGCGGAGGCAGTGTGATGGTTTGGGCAATGTTCTGCTGGGAAACCTTGGGTCCTGCCATCCATGTGGATGTTACTTTGACATGTACCACCTACCTAAGCATTGTTGCAGACCATGTACACCCTTTCATAGAAACGGTATTCCCTGGTGGCTGTGGCCTCTTTCAGCAGGATAATGCGCCCTGACACAAAGCAAAAATGGTTCAGGAATGGTTTGAGGAGCACAACAACGAGTTTGAGGTGTTGACTTGGCCTCAGAATTCCCCAGATCTCAATCCAATTGAGCATCTGTGGGATGTGCTGAACAAACAAGTCCGATCCATGGAGGCCCCACCTCACAACTTACAGGACTTAAAGGATCTGCTGCTAACATCTTGGTGCCAGATACCACAGCACACCTTCAGGGGTCTAACACAATATTAGGAAGGTGGTCATAATGTTATGCCTGATTGGTGTATATACTGTATATTATGAAATTATACTCTAAATAAGAAACTAAAACTGCCAGTAGGTGGTGGTAAATGTCTAAATGAGTAAGTCATTGAGTCATTCATTCATTCAATCTGTTCAAACGGCCGATTCATTCAGGAATGAAGTAAATGGCTCTCTTTATAAATGGGCCATTGAATCATTGGTTCAGCCGATTGATTCACTCAAAAGGCGGATTCATTCAGAAACGAAGCACCACTGTGTGTTGCTCGGAAACGCACAACAGTTTTGCTCTGGCTTTATATGTAATATTTTCATCAGCAAAACTGAGCAAAAGCAGACAATAAAATGTAACACAATATTAACTTCTTATTTATTGAACTGTTGTATGAAATCAGTATCCAATGCTTTAAGTGGAAAAATAAAAGTGCCGGTACTACCAATGCTCAGTTCAAAACGCGTTCCTGAAGAAGAAAGGGCGCGGTGGGCTTCCGTACGTACAATGTCGGAAGTGCCGGTACATAAGGAAAACTGGCGGAACACTAAAGGTAATAATAGAGAAGTGCGGAATGTACCGGCACATACCGGCCCACTTCAAACACTGTAATATCACATTTGCACTCGTGCTATTATGGACAAAAAACAGCACTCGTGTGATATTGCGCTCGTTACCTGTGTGATATTGCTTAATTGTAGCATATATAAATATGAGACAACAATGGGCATTTTTGCCCTGATATCTTGAATTTTAGGGACATATAGCTGCATTCTAGGCTATATCATGCAGTGAGTTGCCCTGCTTCATGTTTGTCACCAATAAACTATATGAAATGTAAGATTTCTAACTATTTAACTTCAACATCACCTGTAGTCAGAAGCGCAGATCACAGGGAAAGGGATCTTTTCAGTTTTTTTTGGAAAGCATAAAAGGGCCTATTTAATTGACTTATCAATGTAGTGAAGCATGTTTCCTGTTTATTTTGTTGAGATTAGTTAAGTCTGGCATGTATAGTCCAGAGTCTCAGCGTGGTTGATTCTGAATCTACCTTGTGCAACTGAGGTATATAAACATTACACTCTCGAACACAGCTTGGCATTCAGCCTTCGTCAAAAAATGCACACCCAGAGTGTCTTGTATGCCACTCACCCATGCAGAGGGCTTACCTGGAATTGAATTTGTCTTGCGTGAAGCTCAAATCACTCTCCCCAGCTACCTCTTGTCTCACATGTCTGCCTGGACATTAGGCATAATGAAAGCCAAACGTCACCTGTCAGGGAGAGTTGGAAATGACGCAGATCAACTGATCCTGCCTCCCTGTTAAATGTTGTCACACTTCACACTTCATTATGGCTTTGAAGCGGAACCCGCTGCCCGCTGAATGCAAATGCGACCTGCTCGGTCTGATGCGCAGCAGCCATCCGGACAGAGATGAGGAAGCAGGCAGATGCTGAGCAGGGATCATTAGGGACCAGGCTGAACCCATGATGCACTGCATGCCAATTCAGCGAGAGAGCTGTGTGAAG